>JAVBHV010000083.1:0-600000 GCA_033992175.1 Spiraea crenata | reverse complement strand
ACTATATACCTTCATGGTTGCTAACACATTGCAACATAAGGGGTGATACCTGTTTTCCCTGTATTTTGAGGAGAATTGTATCACTTAATTTACTTGTCATTTTCTATCAAACCATTTGAGCCTTTTTCTGATGCTTCATTTGGTATAGGATAATAGAGGGAAGATAATGGAAATGAAGAAAACTTTCTTTGATTAGCCTGTGATGTAGGTGCAAAGTTTAACATTAATTAAGAATCTTTCTAGTTTCTTGTGCAACAAATGCAATTCTGTTGATGTTTATTGTCTTTGGGTCTCTCCGGGTCACATGGCTAATGTAGTAGTCATCATAAATCTGTCTTTATAGTTCCTGAAGAGTTCCTAAGTGTATTAATGTCATCTTTCCAGATTCTTGTATCCACGACTCTATTAAAGAGGCTACTTTTGTAAGCTTTTAAAATTACAGTTAGGGAAAACAGCAAGAGTTCTTGGCAGTTCCTGCTTGTGTGCTAAAGCACAGGTTGAGTTGGAATGAATGATGATGCTGGAAATTTTGGTGAGAAACCCCTGGAATATTTCCAGAATCTTTATTGAATCTACCAATTCGCGTATGTCCTACATCATTTTGTTTGTCCCATGATTTGTTCTTTGTCTTATCCTTTGCTTTTGATTCCCTACATATAACAAAACAAGGGAATGGATAGTCGAGAAGAATACCATTTGAAGGTTTAGTGCTATTCTACTATTCCACGTTTTTGCCTTCTTGCTACTAGGACAATTAGTTCTCATATTTTACTGTGAGAAACTTCAGTATTTCTCATCAAGCTATCTTTCTTGGCCATTTCTAACTGGAGCACTAGTTGTTTTCTTGGTTACTCTTGAGACATTTTGTAGTCCCTAGGATTTATGACAATGAAGGTTGGATAACTTTTTGGGGGAATTATTCCTTTAGACTTCATTTTTATTTTGAAGTCAAATATTTTAAAAGATGAGGCAGCTATTAGCTTCTCATTGAATGCATACATGAAGCACTTTATTAGAAATTCCGGTAGTGCTTCAGTTAGCTTCTCATATTGTTTTCTTGGCTACTCTTGCCAATGAAGTAGGCAATGACTTCTTCTATTTTCGAATCAGATTGTTGAAGCCAAGAGGCATGAATCAAACTTGCCCTGCAAAAGAAATGTTTTTCCACAAAATGTTGTCCTAGCTTACAAACAAACTCGTGAACCGCCAAGCAGTTTTCTGTTTGCACAACAAATAGTACTCCAAAATGTGTGAGTTTGTTGAAGGTTTACCTATTTGGTGTCAAACATGAGATTTTTTGGGGAAATATGTTCGTGGTGACTGCACTAAGTAGTCATTGAAGGCTAGTTGGGAAATGTAAAACCTATCTGGTTTGTTTATATCTTTTTCTTGCAATATGAGTTCAGGTGATGAATGTTTAACTGAAAAGGAATCAGAAAAATATCTGAGGGAGGAAGTAGACTCGTGGCAGAAACTATGAGCTAAGAGAAAATTGATGGTGAAGTCTAAATGTCTAGCTTTGTTGGATCCTCTTCACTATGATCGCTAAGGGCAAGAGATTTCGGATTTATGGATTGCTTAATTGATGCATTCTGCATATTGTGGCATTGAAGAGAAAAAAATGTCTTGGTGT
Source organism: Spiraea crenata (assembly GCA_033992175.1). Classification (NCBI taxonomy): domain Eukaryota; kingdom Viridiplantae; phylum Streptophyta; class Magnoliopsida; order Rosales; family Rosaceae; genus Spiraea; species Spiraea crenata. Next base: position 598,367 of record JAVBHV010000083.1, on the reverse strand, counting down.
TGCATGTGGAGCAAGATTAACTTTTTGTTGCATGCTCTTTTGTTTAGCAGCTCCACCACAGCCCTATTCAAAGAGTTTATGCATGCTTAGGCAACAGAGCTGTTTTATTGGTATTGCACGAGTAAGAAGCGTCAGTTAACAATTGTTTTTCTGCCTGTCTCTTGCTTAGAAAGCTGGGCTGGGCTTTATCTGAAGTCGTGTTGGAAGAAATAATTTGGCATGATCTTTTGAAGTACTAATGTGCAGAAATATGTCCCCAGTCCACTCTTTTATCTCTTTAAGTTTAATTCTTTTTTCTTTTTTTTTGCGTGAATCTTTGCATTGTAGGGTGCCAAGTTGAGCAATACCAATTTGAAGGATGCAAACCTTCAAAGGGCTTATTTACGGCAAGTGAATCTTCGGGATACGGTAATGGAAGTTGATTGGATCATTTTGTGACATTTCTTTTGGTTTGAGTATTATTATTCACTTTCATGGTGGCGAAGGATAGTTGAAAGTTGTGTGACTGAATGCTATATGTCGAGGATGTAACTATTGTATTGTGTTTTGGAACAGCATTTGGAAGGTGCAAAGCTTGATGGTGCCAATTTGCTCGGGGCAATCAGATGACGCCAAGTGATGCTATTATACTTCTCTGGAGGTTTGTAATTCTATTCCTGTAAAGTGTATAGCATCCTATTTATGTCACCCTTTGTCTTCCTTGTGCCCAGATTCCCAATTTATTAAGTATTGCCCCGTCAGTTCATTAGTGCTACTATCAGCAATTCCGTATGTAGATTGTACATAGATCTTGGACCGAAATTTAGTTCGTTTGGTGGCATTGTGCAGTATAAAACCACTTTAAAAATTGGATTGATGATACAACGATTTTCTATTTAGGACATCTCCTTTAAAAGAGATGATACAACGATTTTCTATTTAGGACATCAAAGAGAGAGAACATTTCCTTCCATCACTTTCCCATGCGTTGAAGATAGTGTCTCTCAGAAAGTTTGATGATAAGACAATGTTGGCACATTGGAGACCAATGGGCATGCAGGATAGGCTATCCCATAGTGTCGGCAAGTTGTTGACCGTACACGTGTCAAGAAGGTCAACAACTGAACGTGAAGTAAATCAAGTAACAGATCCTAGTATTACTTATAAAAGAGAAATAATACATGCGCATAAATTGCTTATAGCACTGGCTATCCTCCTGCAGTTCGACTTCAAATTCTTCTGTCTGCGGATTAAGAGTAAAATTATCGTGTATTATTCATACATCGTGGACGATGCGTTGTATATAATAGTATGTATTGAATCTGTAGCGTGGTGTAAGGATCGGTGAAGCATTTAGAGCGAGGTGTGGTCAGAAGAGGCACGTGAACTTGTGTTTGTGGCCATTGTGGAGCGGGATGTCTGCCTCAATCCGTGCTAGCTTTATTGATTCTTGCTTATCCAAGTGTCTTGTCTAGAAAAATATCTTGTTGCTTTTTCTAATGTAAGCTTCTCTTTCTCCTTCAAATTGGATTTGCACCTCTGATATATTCGCCTGATTGGAGCTCCATTGTCTAATCATATTCGGATGTAGTATGCGATGATTTGAACCCAGAAGTCGATTAGCAATGGGCATATGCGCATTACAAATGGCTCTGTAAACTACAAATTCAGTTTACCCGTGTCTCAACACTTGCTGCGCAACTTCAAAGGAGCTTAGGTATCAAAATGACATATAAATATGATAACCTGAATGCTTTCACCATGTTTGAGATGTAGAGGCCAAGATTGAGATCCATACAGAAATCGGGGACAGTCTCACCCAATAATTAAATACAAAAGCCTTGAAACGCGCTTAGGAAGATACAGTAATTTCCTACCGACAGAAGTGGGCCCGGTGGGAAGGGGCACCTTACATAAAAAGTATACAATACAATTAGTTCTACTACTTTAATTAGCCATCACTGTTTGCCGCGTACCACGTATTTACTTTCCCTATATAAATCGAAACGACCACATCACACCAGATGACTCATGGATAATCTCTGATTATACAAGTAGATAACTATTATTTAAGAAACGGAAAAAGCCAAAAACAAGAAGGAGAAAGTCTTCAGCTTCCCTATAAATACTCTGCTTCTTCTATCAGTTTTCTAATAAACACATACATATCATCATCATTTATATTTATATTTAGAGAGAGGGAGAGAGATCGAGGAGGAGGTAGTGAAAAATGGCAGGAATCATGAACAAGATCGGTGACGCCCTCCACATCGGAGGAGACAAGAAAGAGGAGGAGCACAAAAACAAGGACAACAAAGGCGAGCAGCACTACAAGGAGGACAAGAAAGACGGGCACAAAAGCAAGGACAAGAAGGACGGCGATCACAAAGGCAAGGACAAAGACGGTGAGAAGAAAAAGAAGAAGAAGGAGAAAAAGGGTGACGGCCACGACAGCAGCAGCAGCAGCGACAGCGATTAATTACTCCCTACTCTACATGCATGCGCGCATCTGCCTAATCAATAATTAGGTAACATAATTTATCAGTACTTGTAATTAAGTTTATTTTTTCTTGATAATTGTATCTCAATTTGTGAATCTGTACCATTTTGGCTTGTAGAAGGTGTTTGGGGGGACGTCGGGAGATGAGAGCATGCTCAAATCCGGATTTCCTTTTGGTTACTTACGGCCAGCATTTACATTTCAAGAAGAAAAGGGCTTTGTTCTGCAGCCCAACTAAAAGCCCTGAAAAACAATCTGTATTGTGTTAGTCTTAATTATTTGCTGTAAGCTGTTTCTAGCTTATACGTGAAATGTATGTAGGCAGGCAGACACTGCTGCGTATGAATGTTATATCTTTTGAACTTCTTTCATTTGATTGGAATTGATAATTAAACCCGGATGAAATTATGAAGTGGAATGGCTAATAGATCTCCGATGTCATTTACATTCCGTCTTGTAAGCCATTTAATCCCATGTGAGAAGCGTAAAACCCACGATAATTTAGAGCATTTTCACCTACGTAGCGCAGGCAATGGGAAGGCAACTACCCACTTCTTGCCTTAAGGTGATAAATAGTGATTGTTCTCGCGTTCGAAAAAAAAGTCTCCACTTACAGTACTATTTATATATATTTTTAATATTTATTTTATAAAAAAATAATTAATAATTATCATCTCTTTTTGTTGTTAAATAAATTTTATTTAAATTTGAAATTGAATATTACATACTAATAAAATAAAAGTTGAACATTACATGTTAATAAAATTAAATAAAAATATCACCAAATTAAATCACTCGAGGGGGAAACCACTTGGGCTTCCCTAAAAAGCCTCCATCTATGAGTAATTGCTTATCTTTCCTCCACACAAAATGCTTTTGTATTTGGAATCATATGACTTGTGTCCATTGCCATAACTTTATATTCATCTTCCAGTTGCTGCCGAGCTACCCTTTCTTCTTCCGCTATCCGCACTAACTCATCATCTCTTGCTCATTCTTCAAGTCGGATGTCTTCCCTTTTTCTTGCTTCTTCAATACGAAATGCGGAATTCTTCGCAAATGTTTCAGCCAAATTAGTAGTGAGATTGGAGGGCTGATTCCTTGCTTTTTTTTTTGCAGCTTTTCTTCTTTAAGGACGAGTCGATGAAGTAGGTGTTGCAAATGTGTCAATCAGCTAAATTCACTTTCATTGGAGTTCCTCCCCGATGACGCTGCCATTGATGAACCTTCACCCATGAAAACATTTGGAGGAGGGGTTGGGTACGTGTTTTCGACTTGTACGTACCGCTAACAATCCTTGACAATGTCTCAACCACCCCATTGTGTGAAACTAATGCCTTTCATTTCAGCTTGATATCACAATAACGCATGTCTTATCTATTAAAATTATCAAAATTATATGCCAAATTATAATGTTAAAAAAACAAAATTTATGAAATGTTTACCTCGTCATCCAAAGCATAGCCGCTCCCGGTATTTTGCTATCCTTGGTTCAATGCCAGCTTCCATGTTTTGAATTCTTTGTGCAAACCCCTCCAATGACATTATAGAGCCCCTTGATTTCGAACCATACCAGGCATATGAGCAATATAGTGTTGGAAAATTTTTTCCCACATTTGGGGTGCATGCATTTCAGTACCGGTGATCGGGTAATGACATACAAATTTCCAAGATTCGCACAACTGGATATTTTCTTCTTCACCCATGTACTGCCCGGGATTGCTGCATTGGTTCTGGTGGAACGAGACATTTTGATTGAAAAAAGATGAGGAAATTTTGTATGCGAATTACCAATGAAACTAGCAAAATACAAAATGTGGAAAATGATTTTGGTGTATGAAAAATGAGAGAAAAGATAGTATTTATAGGGAAAAAAAATTAAAAAAATTTTCGGATTAAAAAAAATAAAAAAATTCAAACAGTCAGTACACGTGCCAGCATCTGGATTGTCGGATTGCAACGGCTAGTTCAATCAGACGCACCAGATGCTGCCACGTGGCAGTCAGAAACGTTTAAAAAAAATTATCGTTGGAGCTGACGTGAGCAGCTCCAACACGCCCCACGCGCGCGTGCAGTGCACGCGCTTGGAATAAAAAAAAAAAAAAAAAGGGCAGTGCGCTGTGACGTTAGCAGTGACGTCACAACCCACTACCCGCCTACATCTTCACCATCTCCTGCGGACTTCTCACACAGTGATTTTCCTCCAGCTTGAGTGTGAACAGTTCGCGGGGAAGGCGCGCCCGCTGTTTAGCCTTCCCGGTGGAAGTGCTCTTAGTTTTCACCATTTAGTCCTAAATGATATGGTAATTTTTTATTGGCTATTTGACTTTGCATGACAATTCCAAACCACCCACTTGCCCATGACTTTCACTCCTCCACTTAGCCTCAAATGGGATTTTCTCTCCTCCATTTTGCCTCCTTCATTGAGATCATCATTCTCTGTCCCCTCCATCATTATTTTTTCTCTCCATCGCCTACTCTCATCAACGGGATCATCATTCTGTTTTTTGAGTTGTTATTTTCATCTCTTTATCTTATTTCTCTACCCTTCTTATTTTCATCCACCATCATTCCTATAGCCCGCTTAAGTTTTCAACTTCCACCCACCATTGAAGCCTTTGAGTTTTCTGTGAGATTGCAACCTGTAGCAACAAATTAGATGAGCCCTACAGGTTTGGTGCTTAAAGATCTTCTTGCACGCTTATCACAACTTCATGGTGAAAAATGAAATGGTTAGCCAAAACAAATATCCTTTGTAGAAAAATCCCATCACCTTTCCTTCCTAAAGTTCAAATCTAAAATTTGAATAATATTATACTTGGATCCGTTTGGCATTTGTGAGAACCAAATTCCTTTTCTATCTAGAGAAGAACGATCTAATGCTTATTTACGATTTGGTGCCAAACCTAGTAGACTCTTTAACAAGGATAACGAGGTTGTCAGCGTCCTATTTTTGACCTTTTGCTCGATGCACTAGTCCTGCCTTCCATTCATGTTTAAGAATGAATTAGATAAGATGTGAAAAAGTTCGAACAACCACATGTTGGAATATATGGACCGATATATATTGTATTAGGACTTTGACAATTAAACCATAGTAAAGAATATAATTTTCACAACACTTAGCATCAACCTCGACTTACTCGATGAACAAGGAGATCGGGCTCAAACGCAGAACCTGATATATAAGAAATGTATATCCTGACACTACATGCACGGGTTCACACCCGGACATTCAAAGTCAGAGACTGCATCCTCAGGAAAGTTAACCCATTGACCAAGGACAGCCGACAAGGCGCACTTGGTCCGAATTAGGAAGTCCCCTATGAGATCATTAGAATCTGGCGCAATGGGACTTATAAACTCCGTGACCCAGAAGGTAAAAGCCTCGGTCATCCCTGGAACGTCGAGCATCTCAAATATTTTTACAAGTGATCCTTACACTCGTTGTACTTATCAGTTTTACCTACGGTAGACTAAGGTCCATTTGTAATCACTTGAATTTATTTGAATGAAATTAACCCCTTCAGACAAAGAGATCTGACACTTTTATCGATTTTCTATATGCGCATGTATGGAAGATTATTGCCAAACGAACTTTAATACACATAAAACCCAGAAAAACCGCCACATCAGATAAATATCCAGAAATAAAACCCAAAAACCGCTTCTTGGGCACCGGTAATATTCAAGTTAAAAGGAAAAACCTGGAAACAGCCCCATGGCGCCGGTAAAATATATACATCCAAATAAGTTGTTCAAAACGGAAAGAAAAATAGAAGTCAGGAAAAACAACGAAGCAGCCGCCAAGTCCAACCTTCTGGGTCTAGGCATCAGTCCCCTCCCCTCTGGCGGAGGGACTCTTCCTCCTCTTCTGCTACAGGCTCATCTGTGGCAATCCTAAGGGACTCCTGGAAGGCCTCTAGGTCCTCAGGCAACGGTTCCACCTCTTCAAACGGTCCCCCAAAGAAGGTCTAGAACCAGTTGTCCAAGGATACTGAGTTGGTGGCAAGCATTATGTGCTGGTACCAACAAATAGGTATTCGCGGACAACCCGCAGCGAAGGAGTCTGGCTCAAGCGCCCGAATCGGGGCCAGCACGAGCTAAGCTTCCAAGGCCGCCTTTTCCTCTCCGAGCCTGGCCACTCTTCGGCCTTCTCCAGCTCAACTCGGGCAACCTCCTTCTCCTAGGCAAAAAACCCCATCTCTGTGGACAACGATGATGGGGGCCTAAATGGGTCGGTGCATACCCGGATCTAAACACGAATTCCTACATCCAAGGGTGCAAGGGCAAGCGCATGCCATACACCAAGGCATCCTCCCACATCAGCAATGCCCCATTATTGGAGTTCGATAGGTGCTTCCCGTCACGATGCATCGGCAGCCACGTCTTCACATATGGACCTTGCAATCCCTCTTCATCGATAGTGGTAAGAACTGATGTCGTGATTCCATGGTCATATGATGGTCAACTCATTTGGGTACGATTTCGATTTTCAAGAAAAGAAAATATCAACATTTTTGTGACCGTGTTTAATTCTTTTTCAACAAAAACTGACCCAATTACTGTTCTTGCAAATTGAGTTGCTTCCTTCGTTATGACATCAGGCAATACAAAAACAGTAACTGGGCCAATTTTTATTGAAAAAGAATTAAACACAGTCACAAAAACATCATTCTCTTCTTTTACTTGAAAACCAAAATCGTACACAAATGAGTTGACCATCATATGATCATGGAATCCAGACATGAGTTCCTGCCACTGTCCGGACAACAAGCAATTCATAAGGAGTAAATGGGTTATTTTCATTGAAAAAGAATCAAATACTGCCACAAAAATGTTGTTCTTTTTTTTTAGTTGAGAACCGAAATCGAACACAAATGAGTTGGCCATCATATTTTGAATTGAGTTGCTTCCTTAGTTACAACATCAAGCTATGCAAGAACAGTAATTGGGTCAGTTTCTGTTGAAAAAGAATTAAACACGGTCACAAAAACGTCATTCTCTTCTTTTAATTGAAAACAGAAATCATACCCAAATGAGTTGACCATCATATGACCATGGGATTCCGACATGAGTTCCTGCCACTGTCTGGATATCAAAAAATGCATGAGGAGTACATGGGTCATTTTTCATTGAAAAAGAATCAAATACTATCGCAAAAATGCTATTTTCTTCTTTTAGTTGAAAATCGAAATCATACACAAATGAGTTGACGATCATATTCTGAATTGTTTTTTTAATTACGACATGTGGTTGATTAGAGTATGGTATGAATAAAACACTTAATCTTCAATCCATAAGACATTCGAGCTTTTGTACCCTTGCCTCCTGGAGATTTTGAGCAATTTTTGACAAAAGGGAATTTTTATCCCACCCAATTGATTCTCTCGCCTTACTCTTCACTTAAGAATTATTAATTTATTCTTTTATTCTTATGTAATATTACACTTGAAGACCAAAAGATATAAAATAAAACAAAGGCTTTTTACCACACCCAACATCTCAAACACAACCAAGTTCTCACACAATGCATTCTCAAAAAGAAAAATTCTCACACAACCCTTCAAGTACATTTTCAGTGATGGTGAAGATGATTTCGAGTTGCTGGAAGTACTATATGAGGATTGAATGTATGCGATGATTGAATTTCTTTTATTTTGATCCACTTTAATTTCTATTATTAGTGTTTTTCAACAGAACTCATTGAAGATTTGTACCCCAATTTGGTGCATGTTTATCATTCAATCAACTGGAAGCAAATTATATTACTTGATACTTGAGCTTTTTATTCAAATGATGTGTTGGCTTTATATCTTGTGATATCACCACCACCACTTTGGAACTTACAAAGTATGTTGGCTTCATATCTTGTGAAATTTCATGAGTTTGATGGCTTTTTCATATCATGTTCATGAACCAGCAGAGTTAAATCCATTTACTTCTAAATTTTCTTGTTAATTTGCATAGGTTAGAATAGTGATAGGTGCAAGGAGAAAATTCAAACTAACTAAAATAGGTGATTGATGTTTTAAGAAGATTGGGTATATGAAGATAAATGATGGATGTAGATATAATCTCACTTGACAAATGAAAATGAATACCACGTGAAAAAAATTTTCAATAATCAGTACATGTTCGTGTCATTTTGATGTTCTCAATTTCTTCGTGATAATCAAAGATGATATAATCTCAAATTCTTAATAGCAGGAGCATACTAATAGAGAAGAATGATGGCTTGAATGAGTCCATTGTATTTGCAATACTGTTGGGTCTTAGTTCATGAGGCCCAAAGCCCGACTTCTCTCAACCTTATCTCGTTACCGTTGCTCTTATTTTAGTAGAGGGCTGCTATGTACACCCTAAATTTATCTCTGGACACCCTAGACGTAATTGAATTTGTAATGACATTTATATCCTCTTTATAAAATGACCAAAAAATCCTCAATTTTAACTTTAAAAATAAAAAATTTATTAAAAAAAAATACAACAAATAAATAAAGTAGAAATCATGGCCCTATCACCCACTTCCCCCCAATCAATCAACTCTAATGTGTCGTGGGCTGGAAAAAATTGAAAGAAACAAAGTCAGGTGACAGAGTTCATATCTCGGGTGTAGACCTCAAGGCTATCCAAAAGATGGTGGTGGCGATCCCAGGAATTTGTTTTGTATGTCTCTGTAGGATGAGCTTTGCCTACTGTAGCTGTAGGCCTTGAACTTCCAATGGTTCTACCCTGTTTGTAACCCTTTTTCCTGAAGCCATCATGACCTCCATGTTTCGCAGAGTTCATATCTCGGGTATAGACATTAGAGTTCATGTCTCTGTAGGATGATCAATAGCATTGACTTTGTTTCTTTCAATTTTTGCAGTACAGGGCATATGCTAACTCTAATGTCTATACCCCGAGATATGAATTCTGCGAAACATGGAAGTACAAGATGATTTATCCCCAATAACATTTGGATTTACATTGACTTTTTCTTCATATAATAACTAACTTGCTGTTGTGGTTATTAGCACCAAGCTCATTCAAAAAGCGCAACCTGATCATTGCCTTCTCCTGGCACTTTCTTGAGATCTTCTGGCACGTTCTTGATATCCTCTATTTGATCATGTCTTGAGGATATCCTGAATCTGGTGCTGTTGCCTCCTCCCGCAACATGTTTTGAGGATATCTGAATCTGGTGCTGTTGCTTTACATTGATAATGTCTTCCTGCACATTTTCCATTCTTGCTTGCATCTCCTCCATCACTACATCTAGATTTTCGGGTTTCTTTTTGTCATCAAGACAGACTAAAAGTGGTTGATCCTTTAATGACAATATGCAGCCATGGATGTCGACAGTAAGATAATGTAGTTGATTGGACTTCTTATAGTATTTTTCTAAGTTAATAATTTAGAGGGTAACATAGGTAATAGATGAAATAAAATGGTGTCCAGAGATCTTTCAAAAATTTAATAATGGTGTACAAAGAAATATGGTGTTCAAAGATGAAATCCGGGTGTACATAGCAGCTCTCTTTTAGTATTATGCTAGCTGTACAGATTAGGTGAATGTGCTGAGTTGTGGTCCATCTCCACCAAATTGTATACAAATATCTCTCTTGTCCATTTCGGCTGGCATAGATGAATGAAAGCATTCTCCCTTTTAAATCAATTTCTCTGTTTTCTCTCTATTATCTGCACTATTCTACCATTGCTTGTGTGCTAGTTCCACCAAATACATAGAGAATATATAAAAATTAAGTGTTGGATTGCTTGACGCTTTCTAATTCTAACATACTCGGTGGTGTAGGTGATGGTTTTCATGTAATTTAAAACGCACACAGAATTATGGGACAACTACCGACCAAGATATTGCCATGTAGTTGAACAAACAGAGACCAAATTAAAGATAATACAAAATAGACTAGAGGGTGCAGCAGCTTTCCGTACCCGTCAACACCTCAGCAGTACCAGCCACCAAAAGGTATTTAAGATAAAACCATCAGCGCCTTGGAGAAATTGCAAAGCCAACCCACTGTTTTTATAAAATTAATTCCTGCTGCAGCCTGCAGTAAAAACAAAACCAGTGGCCTCCTTACTCTAAAATTCACCTTCTTCTCAACGCGAAAAGCCTATAAAGATCTTCATCTTCCCATTGCATCAAATTAATTCCTTTCAGTTGGGTCAGTAAATTTCTACCTTGTCTATGGCTTCTCTTGTACTTTTGTTGTCCGTACTTGGGCGTCCCCGTAACACAGACCCAAGTAATTTTCAGGCTACAACTACACTTCCCCCTTCTTGTTCCAATTCTGTTGCTGCAACCATAAAACCAGGGACCATTAATGGGATCTACAAATGCAATACTAGAAATAGGCATCTGGCAGGAGAAGACTGTGAGATGACGGTACTAATGGCGGAAGCTAGGCAGCTTCTCGAGTCCCGCGTTTGTGTGGACTCATCAGTTTGGCCTTGATCAGTCTTCAGAGATACATCTTGTGCTAGCAGCTAGCTATATTATGTCTTTGTATGGGCACTGTGTATATTTTCTTCTTATTGAATGATAAAAGAATAATTTTTTTCATCATTTTTTTGTCTGAAGTTAGATGTTATATTAGGGGCTTAATACGGAATGGAAACATTAACGTTAAAAGCCTCTACATCATAAAGCCAATCTGGAGGAACTAAGCCCTAGCTGAAAGTACAAGAGCGTCAAGTTACTGAAGAAACAACTAAGTGGAAACATTAACGTCTGAAACCCATACATTAAAGAGCCAGTCTTGAGGAACTAGGCCATACCTGAAAGTATAAGAGTGTGGAGTTACAGAAGAAACAACTAAGTGAACTGTGCAATTACAAACCCGTGAAATGCACAATTACAAACCCTGTGAAATGTAAGCAAATTGCTCAAAATTGGTCACAAGAAGGTAAATATCATAAATAAGACCCTCAAGCAGGACACCACATGGCGTGGAGATAGTAAGTGTTCGAATCAGGCGTTTTGTTGGTGCCTAAAAATGGAGTCGACGATCAATGTAGAGAGACGGTAAGGATCGGTGAGATCTTGCGGGTGTCCGTCGCAACGACGCTAGCAGGTAGTTCTTGACGGGCAGAGTCCAAGTCAGGTAGGCCTCCTTGGCCGAAGAAGCTATGGGAAGACGTCCTTGGGCGAATCTGCAAGAATGAAAAGTAAGTATCGAAGGCACCGATGTGGTAACGGGCTAAGACCCTCCAATGCTTAAGTCAGCGGAGAAGGAGGGGAAGATAGTCTTAAGGCAGGGTTTAGTGTAAGAGAGTAGAGGCTTGATTTGATTACCTTTAACCCATGAGGGTTTAACTTGTATTCATAGAGGGAGACTTGGATGGGCATTCAAGTCTCTTGTGATCAATGTGGGACAAATTTCCCACATTGATCCCATTGTGAAACCTTTGAGGCTTATACATAAGTCACCTATTTTGCCAATACTTTGGGATGTTGCACGGACTTCGATACTTGTCGTATGAAGCGGATTAGAGGCTCGTTGCGAAGGTGGCAACAGGGTGGTCCCGTAGTGAGCATTTATGTAGCTAGGTCGCTCTTCATGTGGGGGCCACGGGCCTCGAAAAACGTGCTCGCGGAAAGGAGGAACTTGCCTAAGTGGCATTTCCTTAGAGTGATATGTGGCCGGTTCGGACATGGTATGAACACATTTGGTATCCGATTCGACCACAATCCGGCGATAAGAATGTTGAAGGCAATAAAGGAGTCCATTTGTCCGCAACCCTTTTTCATGTTATACAAAAGTAAAGACATCATCATTAATTGTATATTTTGCAAGTATAATAAGGTAATTCTGTAAGACTATATGGACTTAATATATATTGTATTAGTATTTTTAATAATTAAATTATACTTAATGATTAATGTATGAGAGATATATTATTAACCTCTAGTTACTTGAGCACATACTAATCTTAGTGCACAAGGATTGACGCCTAATTAAGTTTATCTGAACTATTTCGGCATACTAATTTTCATTATGCCAAAAACCATTATAGACGACACTCTTTTAAATATCTGATTTCAATAAACTATAGATGACAATTTGATTCCAAAATGTCGTCTAATACCCCCAAATTAGAAGAAATGCGTGTTAAATGTGTAAAATGATAATGAGATAGACGACACTCTTACGAAAGTGTCATTTATATTGACACAAAAATTTGGACTTCCCCCGAGAAACCCTTTTTTGTTTATTCAAGCGGGATTTCTCTAAGTCCCAAACTTTCTCACGAGTCACAACCAATTTCGACGTAAAAGCACCGCCCACTACGAAAAATCCTCTCCAAGCAGCTTTTTCTAAAGCCACCCAAAATGTTCTCCAATTCCTCAAAAAATCCTCTCCAATGAGTGCCACCCCCTTGTCTGCCTTGATGATGCCAACGAGCTCCATGTCGAGCGTGGCTTCCCTCGCAGCCGCGAAGTCACCAAATCTCTCCAGCCCACTCCAGAAACTCGACCATTTCTCTTCGAAAACTTCATTACCCAACCCTAATTGCTTCATATCTTCACTTAATCTTAAAGTCCCCTGTTGTTCGTTGCTTGTTTGAAGGCGGAGAAATACCTAATTTGAAGAGGTAAGTTTCGATTCTAGTTGTTTTATGTTCTAGGCTTCGTTAATTCAACTTGTTATCTATTATGGGTTTTTCTTCGAGGAACCAAAGAGTGACGGCTTGAATTTTAGATTTTATGATTTTTTGTTGGGTTTTAATTCTGAGTTTTCTTTTCTTGGGTTTCAGTGAAGTGGCTTCCTTCATTTCAGTAAGGAGGAGACGAAAACTAGAACGACCTTGCTTCATTATATCGCGACTATATACATGAAAGCATCCATTATCAGCTTGGTTCAGATTCGCCAGCTTCCCTGAGGAATGGAACTTCGACCAAAGAGAAGGTGACTCACAGTCGTTCACTCTTTCTTATTGCTATTGACTATGAAAGTTCTCTCTGATTTACAAAATTTATATATTTCTTGAATTTAACTTCTGCATGAACTCCTCTGCAATAGTTTTTTAAGATGTTGAATGTTTCACATATTACATACATATTCGAAGAAATACATCCTCCTCTGATTGTCATTTTTGTTCTAAACTTGTGCTTATGTCCAAAACGACATTTCTTTGGTGCTTAAGGGTTGAGTGTTTTGGAATTAGGGGTTAGTAATTAGGATTTTACCGCAGTTAAGTAGCTATATAAAAGTTCAAAGCATTTCTCAGACATAGATACAATATCAATAGCGAAGGGAGCAGGGAGGAATTGTTCTTCTGTGGGGAATGTTTTTTTTGTTTGGGTCGGTTGTTTTTTTTTTTATTTTTTCTCCTCCGCTTTCTTTAGTCAACAATGACAGCCAATATGTAATATAGTTTTCAACTTTCCAATGGCACATTTGGATGGTGTGATTGTTGAACTGTAAGCATTGTGCAGATTATGTAGCAGCTGTGCAGCAGTGAAGTGTGGAGTGCAGCTGAAGTAATGCTCAAGGAAAAGAAGAAGAATTAGACTAAGTGTAGTGCAGAAAATGAGTGTATACATTTAAGCTACGTGCCAAATGCTAGTAGGAAGTATATTTGAATTGTGGTCCCCAAGTGGGTAGTTGAAACACAGTTCTGTAATGGACACTCTTGTACAGAGGTCCATACTCTTTGCTGATATAATGAAAATCATGCTACTGCCAGTGGCAGAGAGTTGTTCACCCAATTCCATTCTACGACTTTTCTCCTATCTTCTCTTTTCTCTCATCTTTCTTTCTCTACAAAAACCTTTAGAAAACCCAGAAACTCATACATCATCCTTAAGTCCAGAAATCCGGACAAAATAGCTTGAGCATCTTTTTTCTGCAACTTAGCAAGAAACATTAACTCCGGACAAAATAGCTTGAGCCTTTTTTTTTTCCGGAAATTCAGAAAGAAACATTAACATGGCCACAGAGCTTGGTTGGATCTGAAGACTGGGAGTACAACCCGTGAAGCCGTACGTCAGAAAGGGAGACTCGCAGGAGGTTCATCAGAAGCTGTACCTGAGCACAGAAAACCCAGATTCAAGTCAAGATGGCGTTTTCAAACTCAGAGGTGAAGGCTCCTGTTTTCTCAGGAGATTCTGGAGAAAGTTATGAGTTCTGGAGGATAAAGATGGTGACAATCTTCAAGTCACATGGTTTATGGAGGCTGGTTGAGAAGGGGCTACCTGAGATGAAGAAGAAAGAGATAAACATCTTTGCTTCTGAGGAAGCAGATTCAGCAGATGATGAAGAGGAGGATGAAAAGCAAACTCTGCTACTCATGAGAGATACCAAAGCTCTAGGTATTTTGCAAAACGCAGTCTCTAATCAAATATTTCCTAGGATTGCTAATGCTAGTACTACTAAAGAGGCTTGGGATTTATTGCATAACGAGTTTCATGGTGGTGACCAAGTCAGATCTGTCAAGTTATAGAATCTGAGGAGGGAATTTGAGTATGTTAGGATGAGGATGATGAGACTCTCTGTGTGTATCTGACTAGACTTAATGATATCATAAACCAAATGAAAACATTCGGTGAGAACTTGTCAAATGAAAGACTTGTTCAGAAAGTGTTGATAAGTTTAACAAGGGTTTATGATCCTATCTGTCTAGTTATAGAGAATACAAAAGACCTTAAGGAGGTCGAGCTGCAGGAAGTAGTTGCCATTCTTAAAAGCCAAGAGCAATGAATGGATCTACATAGTGAAAATGCCACAGAAAGAGCATTCTCATCTCTGTCCATGACACAGAAGTCACAGCAACAGAAGCAAGGTGGAGGACAGTCATCAAAGTCTCAGAAGAATTGGGACAAGGGAAAGAAGAAGATGGACTACAAGCCTAAGTCTCAGCAATATAAGTCAACACAGAACTCACAGAACTCACAGAGCTCTAGTCAGAATGAAGGCAAACGACAGTGCAAAACTTGCTCCAAGTTTCACTATGGTGAATGCATATATAAAGGCCAAAGTAAATGTCACAACTGTGATAGATTTGGACATTGGGCTAGGGACTGTACCTATGCTAAAGTAAAGGCTAACTGTGCAAATGAAGTGGAAGCTACAGGGAACTTATTCTTTGCTAATAGTGTGGTTGCAGAACCTAAGAAGAATGGAGAATGGTACATTGACAGCTGATGTAGTAACCACATGACAGGAAATGTGGACTATCTAGTTGATGTGAGTAGAAGTACCTACGGGAAGGTTCAAATGCCCAATGGCATCATTGAGACAGTTGTTGGCATGGGTTCATTAGAGGTGAATACCAATAGAGGGAAGAGATACATTCGAGAAGTGATGTATCTACCTGGTATGAAAGAAAATTTCCTAAGTGTAGGGCAGATGGATGAACATGGGTATTACTTGCTGTTTGGAGGAAGTAAATGTAGGGTATATGATGGACCAGACTTGGAAAACATGATTGTAGAAGTCAAGGTGAAGAACAACAGGTGTTATCCCCTATCCCTACAACCAAAAGAACAGTTGGTTCTACATGCAGGAGTGGTTCATTGCTCTAGACTATGGCATAAGAGGCTAGAGCATCTAAAGTATGAAGGTTTGAAAAGGCTGAGAGACAAGGATATGGTCCATGGTCTGCCTAGCCTAGAAGAAACCAAAGAAGTCTGTGAAGGATGTCAACTTGGCAAGCAACACAGAGAGTGGTTTCCAAGGGGAAAAGCTTGGAGAGCAAGGCAACTTTTGGAATTGGTCCACACAGACCTCTGTGGACCAATGCAAACTGAATCCATTGCTGGAAACAGGTACTTTATGTTGTTAATAGATGATTACAGCAGGATGACTTGGGTTTATTTCCTAAGACAGAAGTCAGAAGCTTATAGCTGTTTTAGAAAGTTCAAAGCTATGGTGGAGTTGCAGAGTGGACACAAGGTGAAGTGCCTAAGAAGTGATAGAGGTGGGAAGTTCTTGTCAAGTGAGTTCATAGGATTCTGTGAGAATGAAGGAATCCAAAGACAACTATCTGTTGCTTATTCACCACAGCAGAATGGTGTGGTTGAGAGGAAGAATAGAACAGTTGTGGAGATGGCCAAGTCTATGCTACATGACAAGGGAATTCCTTACTATCTGTGGGCTGAGGCAGTGCACACAGCAGTGTACCTATTGAATCGATGTCCTACAGCCGCTCTAGACAACTTGACACCATTTGAAGCTTTCAGTGGAAGAAAACCTGGGAATGCTCATTTGAGAGTGTTTGGTTCATTGTGTTATGCAATGGTTCCCACTCAAATGAGATAGAAGCTTGATGCTAAGAGTTCCAAGAAGGTTTTTGTAGGCTATGGAACTTGTGAGAAGGGATATAGGGTATTTGATCCTATTTCTAAGACACTAACTTTGTCAAGAGATGTGGTATTTGATGAGGAGGCTTGCTGGAACTGGAGTGAGAGTTCAGAAGCTCAAAGACCTCAAGTGTATGTCACTGAGGCTGATTTTGATATTCGCAGAACCAATACAAATCACTTGAGTCCAAGTTCATCCCAGATTACACTTGGAAGCTCAAGTTCATCCCCAAACTCACCACAAGTAGAAGGAGTTATCAGAAACCCCTACAGTGCTGAAGTGAGTTCAGGAAGTCCGTCAAGGAGTCGAGAAGTGAAGGACACCTATGATGATACCCCACTCAGATGGAAGAATATAAATGAAGTGATTGCCAAGTGCAACTTATGCATTGTTGAGCCTGAGAGATTTGATGAAGCTGCTCAGGATCAATCTTGGATGAAGGCAATGCAAGAAGAAATCTCCATGATTGAGAAGAACAACACTTGGGAACTAGTTGATAGGCCTGGAAACAAGCCTATTGTTGGTGTGAAGTGGGTCTATAAGACCAAACTGAACTTGGATGGTTCAGTGCAGAAGAATAAGGCAAGATTAGTAGCAAAGGGGTACACTCAGAAACCAGGGATAGACTTTAATGAGACCTTTGCACCAGTTGCAAGGTTGGATACAATTAGGACCCTAATTGCCTTGGCATCTCAGAAGAATTGGTGGTTGTTTCAGCTAGATGTCAAGTCTACATTTCTAAATGGAGCCTTGAAAGAAGAAGTTTATGTCTCACAACCTGAGGGTTTTATAGTACCTAGAAAAGAAGACAAAGTGTATAGACTACACAAGGCACTATATGGACTTAAACAGGCTCCAAGAGCATGGTATGAGGAAATCAGCAACTATTTTACTGAGTGCAGATTTGAGAAGAGTCAAAGTGAAGCAACTTTGTACATCAAGGCAAAGGGAGTTAATGAGATCCTAATTGTGGCCATCTATGTTGATGATATAATCTACACTGGTAGCAGCAAAGAAATGATGGAAGAGTTCAAAAGAGACATGATGCAGAAGTATGAGATGACAGATTTGGGGCTTCTGCATCACTTCTTGGGAATGGGAGTTATTCAAACTGAAACTAGCATATTCCTTCACCAAAAGAAGTATGCTAGTACCATTCTGAGAAAATTTGGGCTAAGTGAGTGTAATCCAGTGGCTACACCTCTAGCTATGAATGAGAAGCTTAGTAGAGTGGATGGCAGTGAAGCTGCAAATGAAGAAGAGTTCAGGAAATTGGTTGGTAGCTTGCTGTATTTAACAGCTACCAGACCAGATATTATGTATCCTTCAAGTCTGTTGGCAAGATTCATTCACAATCTGACCTCTAAGCACTATGGGACAGCTAGGAGGGTCTTGAGATACATTAAGGGAACTCTTGACTATGGTCTTGAGTATGAGAAGGGGAAAGGAGCAATGCTAATTGGCTGGTAAGATAGTGACTGGAGTGGGTCACAAGATGATATGAAAAGCACATCAGGATATGCCTTCAGTTTTGGAAGTGGTGTGTTCTCATGGGCTTCAGTTAAGCAAAACTGTGTAGCATTGTCCACTGCAGAAGCAGAATACATCAGTGCATCAGAGGCTACATCACAAGCCATTTGGTTGAGATTTGTGTTAGAAGACTTTGGGGAATTACTAGTTGAAGCTACTCCTATCAACTGTGACAATACATCTGCTATTGCCATTACTAAGAATCCACTTTTCCATCAGAAAACCAAACACATCAATAGAAGATATCACTTCATCAAGGAAACCCTTCAGCAAGGAGTTATTGACTTAGTCTACTGCTCTACAGAGGAACAAGTAGCCGATATCTTTACCAAGGCAATGCCAAAGGATAGATTCAACTACTTAAGAGATAAGCTTGGAGTTAAACCTGCCCAAAGCTTAAAGGGGAGTGTTGAACTGTAAGCATTGTGCAGATTATGTAGCAGCTGTGTAGCAGTGAAGTGTGGAGTGCAGCTGAAGTAATGCTCAAGGAAAAGAAGAAGAATTAGACTAAGTGTAGTGCAGAAAATGAGTGTATACATTTGAGCTACGTGCCAAATGCTAGTAGGAAGTATATTTGAATTGTGGTCCCCAAGTGGGTAGTTGAAACACAGTTCTGTAATGGACACTCTTGTACAGAGGTCCATACTCTTTGCTGATATAATAAAAATCATGCTACTGCCAGTGGCAGAGAGTTGTTCACCCAATTCCATTCTACGACTTTTCTCCTATCTTCTCTTTTCTCTCATCTTTCTTTCTCTACAAAAACCTTTAGAAAACCCAGAAACTCATACATCAGCTTAAGTCCAGAAATCCGGACAAAATAGCTTGAGCATCTTTTTTCTGCAACTTAGCAAGAAACATTAACTCCGGACAAAATAGCTTGAGCCTTTTTTTCCGGAAATTCAGAAAGAAACATTAACAGTGATTCCAAATCTAGGGATTTAAATAACGTATAAGTTCAAAGTTCAAATGGTTTGTTTAGATTCTATAGACTGCCATCAACTATTGAATTGGTACCAATTATTCTTGCCGTATAAAAGCGATACTCCACACATAGTTATTTGAAATAGCACAAAAGGGAAGACGACAAATATATTGCAATTGAAGTTTTAAATATGGTTATTTCGGATAACTATGGATTGTAATGAATGCCTTGCTTGTGATAAAAAAAAAAAGGTGATTTCGGCATTCATTTAATTGGAACCTTAGATTATGCTACTTTTGGTAAGATACTCATTATGCAATAACATTTTGATGTTCAATACCTGATTTTTGAGTTCCTCCATTATGAAAACACCAGACTGGTCCTGTAAACAATCGCAGGGGAAAGAAGAACCTTGTTTTATCTGCTTGGGGTGATGATTCTCTACTCTCTGAGGAATCCGTTAAACCTTATTATGATCCGGATAGTTATCAATCGTTCAATGAGCAAACTCGACAAAACTTGGTAATTTCCTTTCAGATTTTGTTTCTGAGATGTACGTGGTCTTTCATTTTTTAAGGTGACTCTACAATATTGTGATCAAAATTATCATACAGAAAAGACTAAATGAAGATGTCAAGAGAATGGTTTTTAAGGTGACTCTCAATTCTCATGAATGGTTTATGTTACAATATATACACAGTGATTACATGATGCCTAGAGAATGATTGTGGTCACGATGTTGTCCTGGTGTACGTGTCTGATGTTGAGATGTCACCAATTCTCTGGATTGTTCTTCAGCTCGCACATATGTGTTTCCGGTGCTGGAATGAGCCAATAATAGCCGTTAGGGGCAAATCTTCTTGTACACTGAGGCATATCTGCACGTACACTGGTTAGGTAAGCTTTTCCTCTATCACTTGCTACCTTCTGCATCTTCTTTGGCAGCTTGAATCATGACCTTGCACCTGTGGCAGTAGATAGAGGCATCTAGTGTCATAGCAAGAAAGAAAATGTGAACTAGAGTCAATGTTCTTTTATGTACATTTTGTTTTGTTAGCATAGTGGTTTACTTTTATTTTGGGTCCTGTCAAACGAAAGTTGCATCATTTGGTTCTTTGTGTGCTACATTACCCTACAGCGAATAGTTTATGTTATTCCCCGAGGTGGTGAATCGTGAACCAACCAAATACTTCTTTCGGTACTGCCTTATATCATGAGCTAGGAAAAAGTTAGTCATTTTAATTGATTGTGTTACAAAGGTGTAATTCTCACTTCGCTTGTGTTAATGAAACTGTCCAGAGCATTGTTGGAGGGTTTATCCTTCAAAGCTTTCTTTGCGTTTTCCTGTGGACTATCCTTTCAAGCCACCGCAAGTCAAGTTTGAGACAACGTGATTCCATCCGAATGTCGATCAGTGCGGCAGCATATATCTTGATATTCTACAGGTATCTATCGTTTTTAAAAGAAGCTCAACATCAAGCTGTGTCTCACTAGTACTTTCTTGAAGTTTCTTGCATGTAACTTTGACTTGAACATGGCATATGTTGGTTCATGTATTCTTCTCTACCTGATTATGTTGGTTTTCTTTTTTGCTTGACAGAAAATGAATCAGAATTTGACCTTATCTATTGCATCACATTCAAGCTCATGGATGGAACCATATGTACCAGGTTTTTTTAGGTAGTTTTGATTGCTCTTTGGTTGACAGCAGTTTACCATATATGTAGTACAATTATGGTCAGCTGGATACCAAATTTTGGGATAGTTGTTGCTTGCGTAGTTGATCAAATGTTGGCAGCAGTTTAGCATATGTAGTACAATTATGGTCTTTTGGTACCAAATTTTTGGGATAGTTTGCTGCTTGGTTGGTTGATTGCTGGCATTAATACCATATATGTAGTACAATGGTCTTTTGGTATCAATTTTTTTAATACAATCACCTCAATCACCTTTTAATGTCTTTTGATATTATATGTAGTGCACTTGGCTTGTTAATGATGGTTTAATTATATTGAACATAATTTCTATCATATTTTGTATATAGAAATGGTAGGAAATTTGCAAAATTATGCCCACAAAACAAGCTAAAACAATGGGGGGATGACGTTTTCGGAACCCCCTATCAGTTTAAAGACGACTAGAAAACAGAAAAATAGCGTCGTCTAATGCCATAATAGACGATACTTTTTGCAATAAAAATGTCGTCTACACACAAAAACAAATGTCGTTTATTGACTGCATAAACGACACTAATTATTCAGAAAATGTTGTCTATGACTATAATAGACGACACTCAAGTTCAAATCCAACAATTTTGGCTTCGTTAGACGACACTCTTATTTAAAAATGCGTCGTCTCATTATAATATAGACGACGGCTAAAAGAGTGTCGTCTATTAACTTGTGAACGACGATTTTTAGCCGTCGTCTATAACGTTTATTGGCATAGTCTCTATAGGGATCCGGATTAGTTATGAGTCATTTATAAGAGGAACTTATCCTCTATATGAAGGCTAAGAGCATCTCCAAAAAAGACTACAAATTTTAATCCACAAATACAAGTTTATGAATACATGTGGCAACTTGTGGATTAAAATTTGCTAAGTCTCATATTTGTTCTCCAAGAGTCTCCACAAACTTGATTATTTTAATATAATTTTACTTTTTGTTAAATAATTGAAATATCATTGAACCAATAAAAGAGGAGAGAGAACATTTTTCTTATTAAAATATTTTTGTGGACTACTCACAAAGTTTTGGATTTGAAGAGCACTCCACAAAATTTAGGATTAGAAGAGTGACTTTATTGAGTTTGTTCAAGATCGCTTTTGAGTTGTTTTGCTTATATAGCTTCACAAACTAGGCCCCAATTTGAATTTGTAGAATTTATTGGAGATGGTATAATATAGATCCCTACATGTACTACAACATACATTAAGTGCTCGCCCCATAGATAGAGTAGACCTTATTACAAAGTAAAAGACTTGTATAGCTAGAAGCTTTTCACTACTTAGTTCATCGTTGTTCATCATGTCTTCGAGCCAATATAATCACCCGGGTTAGTATTCATACATATTACGTTCATAGAGTAATCTTGGTATATGTGATTATATATTATTGTTCATGTTTGATCACATAATTATTTCTAACAATTGGTATCAGAGCATTAGGCTAAGTGAAATGTAAATCGAAACATAGAATCAAAACTGGTTGTTTGATTCGAATGATTGAGAAAAAGCCCCTGCGACTTCAGCAAAAAGAGACACATGGGTGTGTTGGGGTAAAATTGAAGTGGGATATTTCCTGAGTTCTTTTAGGGTTTTTGTGCAAAAAAGGGGAAATCAAAATCGAGCGATTTCAGTTCATTTTTGTTCGATTTCTTTTGGGACTTTAGTTTGCGTAGCATAGACCATACTTCCTTCATATTCATTCGCTTCCATTAACCTCAATTCAATTCATCCTTGATGAAATTTGATGCTAACCCATAAGTTTTCGAACAAAATTCTGCGTTTTTGACTATTTCTGTTGATGCATGTCACTTGTATGATGATTCAGCTATTATTTGCAATATGATACATACGTTAGTGATTCAATATCTGCTTGAATTGTGTGAGACTTCATTGGAATCAATTGAATGTTTGATTTCTGTTTGGATGGTTGAATTGAGTTGCGTGAGTGATTTCAATAGGTCTTGATTTATGTATGTATCTAATTGAACATGTGTATAATGTTGTGGAATTGTTGGAATCAATAGTAAGGCTGGTTAGGCATAATTGATAATGTATGTGTGAGATTCCAACATATTCAATTGTTTATGTTCATTTTGTATAGAAATTAAACGAGTAATTCAGTTCCCTATTCAGTGCTTGTTAATTTCTGATGAGCGTAGGGTTTTTAACCAACAAACTTTGCTTAGGTTAAGGACATTAGTATTCCAACTTCTTGGATTTGGATTAGTTGTGGAACTTTATAAGCTTTACCAACTGATTGGCCCTTATGATAATTTCCAATTAGTTATTTAGTTAACAAACCAAACCTTGTGTTTCTCAAAGTAGAGAATACTTCATGTTCTTCCTAAGAAGAACCCTAAAATACAAAAAGAGAAACAGTACACAACATGGTAAGAGATACATGTTCAGGTTATGTGTTGCCCTTTTATCTTTGAGTATCAACCAATGTGATAACACTATGTAATCTCAAAGCTTGGGTGTGTAAATCAGTATGCTTAAGATCTTGCCACTGATGGGTAGCATTAGGCATGTATGGGGCTTTCAGTTGAAAGTCAATCGAGATTTCTCATTAAATTTTGCTAAGTCTGTTATCATTTACAGTTTTTCCACTTTAGAAAACTTAACAAAAGTTTTGACTAATTACTGAAGCAAAATGATTCTGTTTGTTTTGTGATTGAAACACTTCTGAATTTCATCTTAATTTTCATACATGTCAAACATGATACTATCAAGGCTCTAGGGATTTAATCATGTTTTTTAAAGTTTTTTGACTTATATTTTTTTCATTTAATTTCCATACTTTTTTCTTCAGTTTCAGTTTTGTCTTATCTTCGGTGAAACCATTCTATGGTTTGGATTTTCAAGAGAATTAGAAGCATGTCGTGGAATTGTTTTAGTTCTATATAGCACTAGAAAGCCATCATTCATATTGTACATTCAGTCTTGTTTTTGTGCATTACGTCCTATTTTCAGTTTACAGTTTCAAGTTTTAGCATTCAACTAGTATTTATATTTACTTAATGATGATTGCATACTTAACAAAATAATAACTTGGTCACCTTAACGAAATTTGTTAGTTCATTAGTTGCATTAAGATTCATCTCGGTGCTTATTTTTCGTTTATGTTTAGCTTTATTATAATTGCATCTGAATTATACTTTCAGTTGAGTTTTACTGATTTGGTTGCTTGCACTTAGTAACAACTTGCAATATATTAACTACTCAAGATACAATTATGTTCAGAAAGTGCTGTGTTCGCAGTAAAGTGTAACTGGTTGTGTGATATTGAAGCCTTTGATTATCTTCCTTTTCCATTTTCGGGAGTTAATATTGAATATGTATGTATTGAGAAATTGAAGAATAATTGAATTCATGTCAAGCATGTATTGTTTGTATTCATACCTTTATGATTGTTTAATTAATCAGTTTTGATCTCACTTGTCAACATACATGTTCATCTGCATTAAAATTTCTTCATGAGATAACTGTATTCTCAAGTAGACTTAATTACTAAAGTATCTTTCAGTTGCAGTTTTGGAAAACTACAATGAGAATTGTTTTTGGTGATTTTAAGATTGAGATAAATGTGCAGAATTTATTTGATGCCAGATTTCGTAATATAGGTGCTTATGTGTGCCGCAGGTTCTGCCAATTTATTCTTACAATATTAACTATGAACTTAGGAAATTTTATCTTCAAAATTTACCTTCGTAATTCCAGCTATACACTTGAATTCACCCCTTGAGACATACAGATTTCTTTGGGCTGGGGGCATCTATGCCTAAATGAAATGGTACCGGACGAGTCAGAAGTGCTCTTAAATTGGTACAAATTATATATAATTGAGATAGTATTCCTGTTGCATACTTTGTCGATTTTAGTAAAAGGTGCAGTTGAGCATATTTGCCAATCAAATTCATATACATTGATCTATATGTGCTTTGAATTTAATCCCTTTGTCACCACAGAAGAGATCACTTTACATTCTGGACGTGCTTAAATGCTGTGTTATGACCTTCATGCTTGTGTACTTGTGCTTCTGATTCTTTGGATGTCCAGAAAGTGGTCATCAAGGAAATTATTGGTTCCCAATAATCCTTGGCTTGGCACATGATGATTTAAGAGGAAAACTGATCCGCAAGGTACAACGCTCGGCATAATGGAGTTACGTACCGAAAATGGCGGCTTGAGCTAAAACCCAAAACAGGGAGACTTCTGTTCTCTTGTAGCACGAAGTGCATATTTCTAGCATAGAACTATATGATATATCGAAATGGAGTGTAGCATGTTTGGGCACATAGTAAATTTGGCCCCGGGGGGGGGGGGGGGGGGGGGGGTGGGTGGGGTGGGACGCATCTAACTCTGTAGATGAAGTGAAAGTTTCTAATGATGAAGCGCCATGGATAATCATGGTACATGCACATCCGGCTGCAGGTTGGAGTCGCAAAGTTCCACTTGAAATTCAAATAAGTATACCACTTACCTGCTTTTTGGTGAATTTCATTGACGTTTGACTATATGCAAAACCAGTGTATCTGCTATAAACATATTTCCTCATGTATATCTACCGAGGAAGACAATTGTGATTGCTCAAATTACTCGACCACGGTTGGTTCTAGACACTAGCGATCTTGTTCATGTCAATTGACTAAAGGAATATGTTTCTTGGATCTTAATGATGCTACTTGAATTTCACAAGGAAGGAACTCCAACAAAGAATATTTCCTCCCTTCGAACGAGCCCGAAGAGAGAAAAGGGGGCATGTGTGTGGGAGCATAAAATTACTCCTCATAAACTAACCACTACCACCCTAAACTTGGGGAAGTGGAGAAGCAACTAGGTGCATAAAATTACTCCTCATAAACTAACCACTACCACCCTAAACTTGGGGAAGTGGAGAAGCAACTAGGTACATGTTTTCTCATTTCCTATCAATGATCATACATGTGACATCATGGGATTAATGGGACTAATGGTAAAGGCCTATCAAGGAAAAACATGCCGTGTGCCCCAAGTGCAACCATGTTGACTCCACATGGCAAGACCCAATCACCCACTAACATGTTTATGGTGAAATAAGTGTCGAAGGAGATTAGAGAAGAAAGTAGGCTATTACTCTTCTGAACAATCATCATAGATAAATACTGACTTGACATCGGAGTGTTTTCTTGCAGGTGGTGTCCAAGCTTCTCAACAAGTAGAATGAGAAATCTGCAATTCTATTTCAAGTAGCAGTTGGTATCAAGCAATCCAAATCAGAATACAATAGGAAAATTTGTGATGGGCGTTATGCGTGATTATCTCGGATTTGCCTCTATATATTGAAGTCCATGGTCTCACAAAAGAATACATGCGAAAAAACCTAGCTATTTCATTGTCTGTATACAAAAGTTTAGAGAGATTAGAAGGCTTTCAACAATTCCAGTTAGCACAAAATCGAATGAATGACAGGAAGTTAGTAATTGGTCTAGCAAAATGTTCATAATTGTTAATTCCGTGATTTAGAATAACATATTTTTGAACTATATATGACTATGAATTGCAGTTCCCATAGCCATGTAAGCTATATGTGTTCTACGTTGACTTGGTCAAGCTAGCGAGTGATATGGCTCTTTGAACATCATCACATGTACAACAAATAGTAAAATGATAATGAAAACATCAATGGTGAGGGCTGTCATTGCTTGATCACTTATATCGATTGGGCGCATGTTTTTTCTGGCACAGGTTCATTCATGCCTATTCTACTGCTTTCACATAAGGACCGTCCAACATTTTTTTTTTTTTTTTTTTTTTTTTTAATTGGGGTTTGTTCGTGCCTGGTATCGTTTTCGTATGGCGTTTCCGCAGTTACACAGGAAATGAAAATGAGAATAGTGAATGTGTCAGTTTCAGGATTTGAATATGCGTCTGGTAAAATAACAGTAAAACATTTCCGGAAAACAAATACAGTGAAAATGTGTTTGGTAGAAATATATGAAACATATTTTTTTATTAATAAATAATTAAATATTTTATTGAATAATTCAATAACATGAAATAAATATTTAAAAATTAGCTTTGTTTTTACATAGGTTAGGTTTTTAATGAGTAAAAAAAAAATTATAACTACTGAAATTAAATTTAGTAATGAAATCAAAGTAGTGTATGAATCATACATGCATTGTTTAATGACCCATGTTTGTGAATACATATGCTTACATTAAAGTTCAATGAAATATATCTTATACTCGTACAAATAGTTTAACATAGTTCTTACATATAAATACAACAGTTTCATGAAGCAGCTCCTTCAAAATCACGCCACAAATCTCAGCAATCTTGTCACGTACCACATTCATTAGATAAATTGATCATATTCATTACAATATAGGGCTCTAGCAGTTGCTCACATAACTTAACCCCAATTACATACATTGTGCCTAGCTAGCAGCTTCCAAATGACAGAAAAAAGAACTAGTTAACTCTAGCTGCTTCCAAATGATACTAGTTGCTTGTGAAGGACACAAAAATCCAAATCTTGCTAGCAGCAGACGTCTCAAGCATTGGTTCTGGTTGTTTCCTTTTCATATGCGGATTTATCAGTGGTTCCTAGCCATATACAATGCAATATCCCAAGAAAACCTAAAGAACAACATCAAACATCAATCAGAAGATCACAAAAAGCAGTTTACCAAAGAGAAGGATAAACATAGATCATACCACTTGCTAATCTGCATTTATGTGAAATAGAAACAGAAACATAAACAGAGATCATACCACTTGATCAAAGGTGATGTTTATGAGCATTGATGGATCCACAGTGAACAAAAAGACTAAAACTTTGTCATGTTACAGACAAAATCAAATCACTTCAACTCTGCAAGTTCGTAGAATCAGAGATTTATGTACCTATACTACTTCTATATATAGGTATCACACCTGCATAATTGACTCTGGTTAAAACCAACCAATTCACAAAGAGCATATAACTGCAAACAAAGTGGCATCATACAGAGTTCCAACACAAGGACATAAAACCAAAATCAATAAAGCTTGACGAATTAGCAAAATTTCTTCGAAATTATGATATAAAATCAAAAACAGCAGCGTATGATTATCAAGTTAATCAAATCTATGACTGAGTCCTCAAACTCATAATCAATGACTCAGTACAGCCAATTCAATACTGATAATAGCTGATTAACCTAAACCCAACCAAAAGCTGGAGTTCAAAAGCTTCAAATCAATCCAAATTATACGAAAATGAATAATTGATTCAATACATTCATTCCAATTCAAGCACCATTATAGCTTATAAATTCAGATTGCTATATTCTGTGTAAAGCAGACAAGAACGTTACAGAGAAACAAAAATGGTAAACATTGTATCTGAAAAATCATAAAAATTTATGAACAAAATTCTGGGTTCAATCAAAATATGCAAACAAAACCAGAAGAATTCAAATTTGAGTTCAATTCGCACATCTCCGTCCCCCTCAAGTCAACAACTCAAAACACCCAGATCTAATTGACCAAATACAAAGTAAATCTGACAGCAAAACCTATATGATTCGAATACCCAACCAAGTTTCGAAGATAAGAAGATGATTTCGCACCATCAATTTTACCTCTCTGAAGCGCTCGTCGATGGCCCCGTCGTCGCCGTCGTTGTCGGCTTGGATGCCGAGGTTGACGCAAGAGAAGCGCTCGAGGGAGGAGAAGAAGGCGGTGGAGAAGGTGGCGCTGAATCAGATCGCGATCTGCTCAATCGTCTCTCGAGCTGTCGACGAAGAATAAGCAAAAATGCGACAGTATTTGTTTTCACGCTTTCTTCATAGTTGGCTGAAAACGTCTAAATGGTGTTTTCACCCTCCATGAGTTAATTTGGAGGTGGAAATGAAATGGCGTTTCCGCCGGTTTTGTTTCTGTTTTCAGCCGACACCAACCAAACGCGTATTTGGGTGTTTTACGGGTGGGAAAATGAAAATGAGCCGCTAAAAATGATACCAAACGGGCCCTTAGCTTGTCGTTCCCCCCCCTCTCCTTCTTTTTTTCTTTTTTTTCGCTGGCGGCCGCCCCCCCCCCAAGCAGGGAGGGGGGGGAGGAGGGTCCTTCTTCCTTGGTTGGTTGGTACGAATCACCCCCCCCCCCCCCTCCGTGTGACTCACGCTCCCCATGGGCTCTGGGCTCTCGGCAATGAACACCCAATCCAACAAATAACGACACCCAGGGAAGAAACCAATCAAGAGAGATGGAACCAAGGAAACAGAAACGAGAAGAAGGAAATGAAGGAGATCGCTGACTCGACTACAACTTAGGTGGCGGCTCCTCTGCTAAGGGTTTTCCAACCAGAATATAGTTAGATTTCATTAATACTATCCCCTGGCCAACGCATTAATTAGGCATTGTCATACACATAGAGTGGCCTATGTTACAAGGGAGAAACTTAGGTGCTGATCCTTCAGCACCCAACCATGCTGAAAAAATGATGTGGCACAGTTTCATTGGGCCACTTTTCTTTTTCCTTTTTTTGGTCCTATATTTTTCCATCCCCATATGTCGAAAGCCCAACTCAGGCAAGATTCCGTCAATATGAACCACAACATTAGCAGGATCGCCACCTCCTTCAGCTCTTCCTCCGCCTACCCACCCATGAAAATGGTCAAGACGCACCCACTCTCACCCTTCCCACGACCCCTTATCCACTTCGACCCTGCCCTTGACAAAGATCTCAAGTACGACGACTACTCCAATCACGGCGTCATCGCCAATTTGTCCCAGAAAAGTCCAGCCTCCATAGCTGGCGAGAAGCTCCTCATCAAGCTCGTCAAAGATGTTTAGGGGCGTTTCGTATCATAAATTTTTCGGGTGGACCCTCCGGACTGCAAGGCAGCATGTGGTGGACGTGCATGCGAAGGTGGTACTCGAGGCGTGGTTGAGATTTGCCCAGAACAACTTGATAATAAAAACTCAATTCATAACTCAGAACCATTGTCCTACCCATCAATCAAAATTCAAATCCCTTAAATCGAATCAAACCCAGAAACCGATCGAGCGAAGTAATCAATACGAAAAATCAAACTTTTGTTGATTATGTTGCTGCGGTGCACACAAAATGCTGTCGTTGCACTGACGCGCCAAATCGGACTCTTTTCGATTCGAGATTATGAGTTTTTCTTCTCTTTTGCACCTCTTTTTTTTATCTTCAGATGTTAATTTTTGATTTCCGGTGATTTGGTTGAAGGGAGAGAGCAGAGTGAGGGTTTTAGCGACGACGGCGGCGGGCTAGTGGTGGTACTTGGGGGTACTGTTGCCAGAATTTGATAAAATTGGGAAGGGAAAAATAAGGGAATAATATTGGTTCAAGAAAGGTAAAACAAATGAAAGGTGGCCCAATACAAATATGCCACATCATAGTGCAATTGGGTGCTGAAGGGTCAGCACCTAAGTTTCTCCCAAGTTACAAATGCATTTGTATTTTTTTTTTCCAATTATTCAGAGTTTTCTTGACGATATTTTTAATGAGACATATTTAGATGTGGATGCCCTCCATTACAGTGGCGGATCTAGCCGTGAAGTTGAGAAAATTATCATTGAAACTCTGATTTCGACCTTGAAAAAATCATGACTGGGTCTTCAGAATTGAGATAAATTGATAAAGGTGTTGAAAGTGCACCCAAGTTCTTATGCGACAATGGTTGGTGGAGTAGTTTTTATGCGACAATGGTTGACACTGCACCCAAGTTCGATCCGCAATGGGTGCAATACTACTTTGGCTTCAAATCCTTCATTTTTTTAATCAAAAATCATTTCGTTCTTCGTCTTTCCTCCTTTACTTTACGAGTAAAAACCAAATAATTGAAGGTGTTTGTTGATACCATATCTTGTTGGGCCATCCAATTTGGCTATAAAGGATCCAAGTGGCCTCAGGCCGCCTACTTAAGTCTGAGAAGTTTGGTAGGGTTGAACTTATAATTAAAGCTGCTTCGGGAAGAAGTTGTTTATGCTGCTTTGAAAATAAGGAGTGAAGCGTTTGGTAAACAAATTTGTGAAAGTGCTTTAAATATAAAATTCAGGTGACACACCCCGCCACAGAAAATAGGGCCTGGGAGGTGCGGCCATCACCCCCAAAGAGTGACGAAGCCTTAAACCACAAAAGCAGACAACAACTACCCAAAATAATCCATAAAAGATAAACAAACAGGTCGTAGCCCGGCAACTCAACAATGATCCCAATATCAGAGCATCTACACAACAGAAGCAAAAAAATACACAAGGTTGACGTACAACAAATGCCAAAGAGATTCCTACTCTTTGAACACAGGAGAGAGCTACACTGGACCTTGCCGCTCGTCTCGGTGGTGCTCAATAGTATCAGAACCTGTGGGGGCGCAAAAACAAGGGTGCGTGGACAGGGAAAATAAAGATCAGTGAAAAACTTTTACAAAACCATATAATAACCCCCATAGTTTGAAAACACCTAGTAAAAGCCTTTACTATAATGAGCATGCAGCAGTAGTACAGTAAGGTATCACAATAGGCATGCATGTGCATTTTTACAATATAAATCTACAGCCGTGATCTAATCTGACCTGGGGAATTTAACCACCAGTGACGGTGTGTAGGACAAGGGGAATTCAACCACCATGCCCGGATGTCAGGACAAAGGGAATTTAACCACCAATGCCCAGACATCGCATGCTTAGAACCCACTGGGACTTCAACCCACTGGATTCTCAGGTGTGCCATCAACTGTACTAATCATAATCACCATATGCATAAAATCCATTTCATAATCATATATATATAAGCGAGTATGTATATAAATCATATCATGCTCAAAACACATTTAAAATCAAACCCGTCCACTCACAGTGATACCGGGCGGTCCTCTTCATCCTCGTCTGCATGCTCGGTCCAATTATGCTATTCCCATGTAATTCGTTCAGCCTGAATGTCCCAACAACCACAATCAATAACCACAACCGAACTTAAATCGTAAAAATCCTAATTCCCCATGTTTTGCTCAATTGGGGTTTAACCGTATCTCAGATGGCAAAACGGAGTTCGCCATTGGATCCGGAACGTCGAAACCCTTAAACTTGGTCACCGGTCAAACTTGGTCAGCGCCGGTCAACAGTCGGTCAACGCCGATCTACGGCGTTGACTCGACGGTCAACGTAGGGCTGACGTCAGCACCGGAGTGCTGGCGTGGCGCTGACTTGACAGTGAGGTGGCAGCCGCGTGGCGCTGAGGTGGCATCCACGTCGTCACCGGTGGTGACGTCATCGCCGCCGCGCCGCCGCCGTCGCCGGATTCTGCAAATATTCCGGCCGAAACCCCCATAGCTCAATCTCCTTCAATTCTCAACCAATTTCAACATGCAATATATGGAAATTCATCTACAAATCACCAGGAACCCAAAAATCATACTTACACCACTCACCGAGGTCGGGTTTGACCGGAATAAGCGCCGGAAAGTGGCGGTTTCCGTTCACCATCGCCGGCGGCTATCCACGACATCTTTCGAGCTGAAAATTCATGGGGAAGCTCTCTGAGATGCGAGGAGTCGATTGGTGGTGACGGCGTCCTCGATCGATGGCCGGAACGGCGAGATCGGCGGCGAACTCTTCACAATGCCGCGGTTGGTTTTTTACGTCGCCGACGGTGTCTCATGGGGGCTCCAACGCCACCGCTGGGTGATTCATGATCGTGACGTTTTGGGCAACTTCATTGCAAAGTCAATTTCTCCTATCGGTGTGGGCGCCGGCGAGTCGACAGGAGGCGAGGGCTTTCGGCGACTATGCAGGTTCATGTTTGGGTTTCCTGTCGTGAAAACCGAACTTGTTTTCTGTTTAACCCAAACCGGCCTCCCCACTTACCTTTCCTACAGCCTATCAAAACATGCCACGTGTCTCACTTGTCCCCCCCCCCCCCACTCAGAGCATCCTCCATCTTCGCCCGTAACGCCTTGGATACAACTCAGAACTCAATTCCGTCTTCACGGACGCGATCGTATCGTCGAGATCTTCACAAAGAGTCTAATAATGAATACGTAAATCTTTACTATTCAAAGGTCAACTGTTTGACCATCAGGGGCATTTTGGTTATTTCACTGCTTTTCGGGGATTTTTCGCAACGGGTCGTATCATCAGGAGAGTTTTGGAGCTTCCAAAAAAAGCTTCAATTTTGTAGCTTTTCGCTTTTTTTGTAGAGCAACTTAATTTAAAAGCAGCTTTAATAAATAGCTTGCTTACCAAACACAATAATCTCTATTGGCTTAAAGTAAACATGTTTTTTTGCCAACTTAAATCCTTACCAAACAGGCACTAAGGCTCATTGTGCCTTCTCTCATAACCCGAACGACCTTCTTGGCTTGCCAACTGTGCATAAGAGCCGGGCGATCCATGAGATCAACATAGGTGGACCATGCTTAGGCGGCCCGAGCATAATAAACGAGGTAGACTCCCTGTTAAGGCTCCCTAAAAGCTGACCCAACCAGCCTCAGCCCACGCGGTAGTGCATGAGAAACATATACTCCTGCTCAGCCGGGGACCCGACACTACCTTCACTGCAACTGAGCATCCCGCCCTCGAAAGGCCCCCAGGCATCGCCTTGCATAAATAAGGCCCGACCAACTAGACCCAAGTGGGCGCATGTCATGTGTCCCACTCAGAATTTGCCAACTGCAAGTGCCAGTCTAGTCAGCTTGGACCAGTCTCTCGACCAATCACGGACTACCATGACAAGGCTTTCTTATCCCACATCTACTTTGGGTAGAAATCAGAGACAAACCCTAAGTATAAACAGAGATATTTCATCTTTGGTGAAAGGTAGCATTCCTCTTTCCACAAAAGCTTTCAGTCTATTTTCCATTCCATTGCAAGAGTTCTTATTTAGGCATCAGACAGTTTTTGGTCGATACAATACCAATGCCACCTTTCACATCCATCTAATTTGTAGGTGTAAAGCGACTCTCAAAAAGAGGGAAAAACACACATACCCGACAGTCAGGCCATCCTGACCTTGCAAGTTACGCCGGTACCAGGCTAGGTCTGTCCAACCTCATTCGGTTCGGTTTGGGCTAAACCTCCGGTCTGATTAGTTGTGCACCTAATCCAAACCTTGTATTAATATTGAGAATTTAGTAAAAGAAATTGTACAAGAATTAAGCAACATATTTTTTCAAAAAATAACTGAGTAAGAGTACGATTCTCGAAATTTTTTTCAAAGAAATTGTTCATACCATACTCAAACCGGCCACATATCACTCTAGGACCTAGGCAATACCCTCCTTTCTGTGAGCACGCTTTCCGAGGCATGTGCCCCCCACACAGAGAACAATCCGACCACGTACACACTTGCTACTGGACCACCTTGTCGCCACCTTCACAACGAGCCGCTAATCCTCTTCATACGGCGAGTCTCAAAGTCCGTGCAACGTCTCAACGTATCGACAAACCACTTGGCAAACATGCACTTGTCCCACATCGGACATGTGAGGCTTGACACATCCTCACTACTGCTATAAAAGGAGACCTCTCTCCTTGCTCAAAGGGATCAGATCTCCTCCTCTTTCCCTTCCGGAACTCTAGTTCCCCCTCCCAGATTCCAATATCCTTCACCTCCCTGGTATAAACACACAACGCCTAAACTGTGCACCCACAATTCGTCATTTGCTGACTTAAGCATCGGAGGGCCTTAGCCGGTACCCCACACTGCCTTCGATACTTACCTGTTTTCTCTTGTAGATTCGCTCAAGGATACCTTTCATGTCACATCCCGAGACCGGCTCCGCCGTAGCACGATATTGTCTGCTCTAGGCACTCTCCTCGTTGGCCCTCACGGTTTTTTTTATGGGAACTCATGAGCAACTTCCCAGTAGGTCACCCATCCTGGGATTGCCCTAAGCTCAACTCGCTTAACTTTGAAGTTTATATAACTCCGAAGCCGGTGAGTTCCCAAAAGGCCTCTTGCTAGATAGAGGTGGGCATGTACACATAAGGCACATCACCCCCTCTCCGTTGGCCGATGTGGGATCTTACAATCCACCCCCCTTAGAGGCCCGACATCCTCGTCGGCACACTGGCACCACTCGGTAGAGTGGCTCTGATACCAATTGTCGCATCCCGGGACCGGCTTCGCCGTAGCACGATATTGTCCACTCTAGGCACTCACCTCTCTAGCCCTCACGGTTTTATTTTTGGAAACTCCGCGTTGTCCGCTTTGGGCACTCTCCTCTTTGGCCCTCAAGGTTTTGTTTCTGGGAACTCACGAGCAACTTCCCAGTAGGTCACTCATTCTGGGATTGCCCTAAGCTCAACTCACTTACCTTCGGGGTTCTTATAACTCCGAAACCGGTGAGTTCCCAAAAAGCCTCGTGCTAGATGGAGGTGGGCGTGTACATATAAGGCACATCATCCCCTCTCCGTTGGCCTATGTAGGATCTTACATTTCCGGGGTTTTCTCTAATCAAGGAGCCGACTTGATCCCTGCTAGCCTCACTTCAACAAACATCCGCAAGATCCACCCGATCCTTGCCCTCTCACAATGACTGTTGACTCAACCATTTTTGAGCATCAATAGAAATTGCACAACAATTATACAATATATTTTGTCAAAAAATAACTGAGTAAGAGTACATTTCTTTGAAAAAATTTCGAAACTTTAATACATCGACCCCTTGAGTTGAACATGCTGGATTCGTCACTGCTCCCTGATCTTGAGCCTTTGTATTTAAGGAAACCGTACTGTCTCACATTTAATGAAATCTTGACCATTGTGATAATTTAATGGATAAATTTAACATCCAAGTTGACCCTCTTAAGTCAATTACAATTAAAATATAAAAGAAACAATGGGAAAAGAAGACAACGAAACCACATATTAACCACCCATCACAGCTGCAACCCCCCGTCCCCGCCTCGAAGCCGCCAGCAAAAATCACAATTTTCTTGTTCAATTCATCCTGTTAAGAAACAGACTCACAAATGATATATTTAGAATGAATTCCAAAGACCCTTCTTAGAATGTCAATGAAGTCTCACATGAGTTTTTTAATCCAACCAAATTAAGTCAATTTCTATGCATAAACCTACTTAATTCGCAATATTATACACGTACGTACAAAAATACCATCTGTATTCATATTGAATTCAAAAATACAGTAAAAATACATATTTTTTACCTTGGAAGTATTTTTGACAAATAATACGCATAATTTTTAGAAGTTTAACAATAATACACGTATTATTCACGTATTTTATCTTTTTTCACGTATTATTAAAAAATATAAATTATAACAAAAATTTAATTAAAAATAATTAATATATATTATAAATGTCAGATTTTTTTCACCATATTATTTGAAAAAATTTACTTAATAATACACGTACGTACGTTTAACGTACCATACACATTCTGTATTTCACTAATTAGGTTAACCAATTTGGAGAGAAACAAAAAGGATTAATGACTCACAAAGACATAGAAAAACTCTTTTTTCTATTGTACGACATACTTTTTAAATGTTCTACTACATGGACAAAATAATAATTAATATAAAAAAATAATTTCAGTTTACAAAATCTACACGCATGAACAGTTCTGCCAACACAACAAAGATAATGACAGACATAAACAAATAATAAAACACAAAAATAGTTAATAAAATACAGAAACTGTTAATAAAACACAGAAAAATGTAATGACATACAGAAATAGTTAGTACTTGTATCAACACAGAAACGGTTAATAAGTATTGTGTTTGTTTCTCCTTTCATCTTGATTTTTTTTAGTGGTAATGGCTTTTAATTAAATATTGTGTTTGTTTTGCTGCATATATCTTAATTATTTTGGCCTATTTTTAGTACTATTTGGTGATGTTTTTGTTTTTACAAAATATTTATGTGTTCGCATGAACTGTTTATGTATTTGTATGAACTTTTTCTGTTTTCATATGAACTGTTTCTGTGTTCGCATGAGCTGTTTCTATGTTGGCATGAACTGCTTCTGTGTTTGCATGAACTGCTTCTGTATTGACATGAACCATTATATGCTAGCAAAATTGTTTCTGTGTTTGGCATAACGGTTTCTGTGCTTAGTAGAAAGTGTTTATGTATTTGGCAGAACTGTTTTTGTATTTGGTAGAAACTGTTTCTATGTTTGGCAGAAACTGTTTGTGTGTTGGCAAAACTGTTTCTGTGTATGGCATAACCAGTTTGTGTGCGTGTTACTGTACACGTGTGGTATTGTTCACATGGTACTGTTCACGTGGGCATGCATCGTTGGTCAAATTATTTTTTTATTATTCTAATTATTGTTTTGTCCTTATAAGAGAATATTTAAAATACTTGTCCTAACATAGAAATAGGGTATGTTTTTTTGTCCTTAAGGGTCATTGTCCCAAACAAAATGGGGAGGAGAGGAAATAGTCCGTGTAAAGATAAAATGCACTTGAATTAAATATGGTTGGCATGTTAGGCTAGGTGGTTGGCAAAGTGGAGGGAGTGTTTGATGTCAATGGCGCGAGTATCTTTTTGGAATAACGACCTACTAGTCCATAGGAAAATACCTCTTCTATAATAGGACATGCAATTTAAATGTTCTACTACAAGGAAAAAATCTTAAATTATACATTAAAATATTAAAATTATCCTATTTCTACTCACGCGCTCATTCCTCACCCCAAAACTCGGCAACCCACTTTCTCATCTTGCTCGAACTCATCGAACCCATCAATGACGAAGTCGATGTTGGACGACGACTCCGATGTCATGGGCACGGCCATATCAAATTCTTCTTCGGCAGACGTCAATGATCGCGGTCGAATTGGCCCTCACCGATGTCTGGACGATGTCATCACGGACCAGGTCTAGAGTAGACAAGCGTCTTCGAAGCTAGAGAGAGAAAGCATGGCGAAGATTTCAGCCGATGGCGACGCTGTAGACGGACGGAGGACTGGCGGTGCTGTCCAATCCCGCTCTCCAAATATATGAAATTAAAATCTCTCATGGGTTTGCTTTCAACACAGAAAACATTCAATTTCTGATATTGAGTTGGCCCCTATTTTTTTTTCTTTTCAGGATGCATTAAATTTGGGTCGCAGTGAAGAATAAAGTGAAGAAGAAGATGAATGCCAAAGTCCACACTAATTTTCCATTTCCTAACGCCCCCCCCCCCCTTGTGGGGGGGCATTTGCCCCCTCCAACTCAAAATAAGCCTATTATGCCCCCTCCAAGTTAATTCCGGGAACTTTTTGCCCCCTTTGGCCGGATTTCACTTGTTTTTGCTTATGTGGCAGGGAAAAGTGGGACCCACAAGCCCAATCAGCAAAAAAATTATTTTTTTTAAAAAATGAGCAAGATAGCTTCTTCTCCGTCCTCTCACCAGACCCCTACGCCTCGTCTTCCTCCAATCCTAGCCCACCGCCTCCTCCCTTTTCTCTCAAAATCTCGTCACCACCGCCCCCACAACCCAATCACAGGCCGCCGCTAACCCGCCCCCACAACACAATTTTCACGACAGAAGCACAATGTGAAATTGGCGGTTCATACAAACTACATTTTCCAGAAGCTTTACGGCCAATACTAACCAATTTCTTCAAATTTCAAATTGTAAATACAATTTCATTAACAAATAAACAAAATCCAAGAGATTTGATGGACACCATAAGCTTCCAAGAAAATTGGAATATAAACAAAAAAACAGAGCAATATTATTTCAGTACAAAATGAAACAGAATACACAAATTTAAGTAAGGAATCACAATCCAACAGTCCTATACATCAATTCCACAACAAGGTCAATCCAATACCTAACAATTTCAACACAAGAAAAAAATTTCCATTGCAATACTCAATTTCGCTAGTGAAAAATCGTAAAGTGATAAAAAAAAATTCTAGGAAAAAAAAAACAGATCGAGAACGAAGAAGACGAAATAGATGACGGAGGTAGAAAAATTTACTTGACGGTGCAGAGGAGGAGGAGCTTGGAAACCTTCGGGTAGTCATGGAAGGTTCGAGAAACCGTATCAAAGAACGCTTTCCCCCTCATTTTCTTCAAGCTTTCGCTCAGATCTGCGGCCGAAAAACCACCAAAAACAAAAAATTTCCAGAAAATGAAGATGAACAAGTTTATAGAGCGAAAACGGAAAGGAGAGAGAAACGCGGCGAAATTTATACGAATTGTGTGAAGGGAAAGAAAAGGAAGGGGTTTGAACAACGATTAGGTCCGAAGAGTTGGAGGGCACTAGAGGAATGTGCCCCAAATTGGAGGTTTTGGGGGAGGAGCGGTTAGCGGCGGCTGAAACTTGTTGCGTTTTACTCAAGTGCAAGTAATCGCAAGTAGTATCAACTCGGAAGTCCAAGTATCGTATCCACAAGGAGCAGATTCAAAAAGTTTGAACACAAAGAAAAGGGTTAAACGTACCAAAATATAAGAGTTGTTTTTATGAATTTGATGAGACAGATCAAATGTAAA
Source organism: Spiraea crenata (assembly GCA_033992175.1). Taxonomy (NCBI): domain Eukaryota; kingdom Viridiplantae; phylum Streptophyta; class Magnoliopsida; order Rosales; family Rosaceae; genus Spiraea; species Spiraea crenata. The sequence goes on along the minus strand of JAVBHV010000083.1, from coordinate 558,930 downwards.
AAGAAAGTATCAATGAGAAAAATGCTAGGGCATCAAGGTTCAATTCTTTAAGCAAGTAGTGTCATGTTCTTCAACCTAATTATAACTCAATTAAAATTTACATAAAGAAACTTTAATCGGAAGATAGTGAAGTTAAAACCAATTCTAATTTCCAAATATCATCTTTTATCAATGAATGTTCATCACATGATAGTACACAATTCAATTCTCTAATCATGAAAGAATGCTAAGTCAATTCTTAACAATGAGAAAAACTTGATTGAACTCATGAAAAGCAAAAGAACTTAACATCAATTAGATTAAAAGAACAAATAACATTGAACATCAAAGATATAAGAAATTATCAATTCATACCAAGACTTGGATTGAAGAACACTTCACAAACTTACACAAAGAACATTCCCTTTAGCCCTAGCTAGAGTTTTAGCAACAAAACATAATGTAAAAAGCTGACAAATAATCAAAATTCAAGTAAAGCCAAGATGATCCATGAGATGAGTGGACTCCTCCTTTTATAATGTAGTCTTTGGTTGAGAGTGATGTTGTGGAGTAGTGGGCATTCATGAACATTGATAAACCAAAATTAATGAGGGAGCAATTAGACTTCATGGTGATGGAGGCGTTGGAATGGGGTGATGATGGCTGGAATTTGCTGCTTCAATTTGGAATTAAATGGAGGTTGGAGTGGGACGTAAATGCTTCGAAGTGTGCACGCCAAAGGTGCCTTCTCTGCTGCCTTGAACTTTCATCACTTCTTTTGATTTAATAAGGAAATTAAAGCACCACACACACTAACTCTATCATCATTTGGACTTGGCCGCACATCACAACTTCATATTTTGTCTTCAATTGACTAATTAAGCCAACAATAACAACTTCATCTCCATCGTTACTCTTTGTTGGGCTGAATGTTTGGGCCATTTTCCTTCACCTCTTTAAGCTCTTCTATCACTCTTTTACTCACCAATTGCTACAGCAAACAAATTCACTCAATAAGTGATAATTAATATAAGAATTCTTTAATCTCAATCGATGAGCATGAAATGTAATTATTCTATGAAATGAATATAGTTAAGCTCATAAAACACCTAAAATTGCCCAAAAGAATAGTAAAAATATGCACTTTGAGACTCTCATCACAACCCCCAACTAGCTTATTGCTAGTCTCTAGCATTTGAAGCGACTAAAAGGGAAAGACAAACAAAGAGCAGAAAAAAGGAAAACTGAAATATGAAAAGAAAGATAAAACCACTTCCGCAGGACTCTCGATTGCATTGAGCGTATGCAACAAGCCTTTAAACCCCTAGGTGGCCCATAGAGGACGAGTATAGTCTCGTGAGGGCTTCCAGCGACGATACCCACAAACATCATGCAATGAGGCAAGCACAACCTGTATGGTCTAAGAACTAAAATATCCAGCAGCCAATCGTCATCAACAAAAGAGAAAATAACTCAACGAAAATTCTCAACTCATAAACAATGTTAAGACAGAGAGTTTACGCATAACATGACCAAAATGATAGAGTATAACAACACATTTGGTTCACAAGCCTTACTATCAAGATAGCACAGACTTTATAGCAAGTCTAGTTATGAATATAGCCAAAATCAATACTAAGCAAATGCAATCCAGTCCAGCATGTTTCAAATCAGTTTGACCCTTTTCTCACAAGATATACGCTCAAATTTTCACTCAAGTGTTTAAGGTTATGTTCACTCTGAAAAAAATCATTACATGAGTATCTACCATATGCTTGCATATTGACCAATTTCCACAAATTAAGATGCATCCTTCTCAGATCAAATAGGTCTTTCATTTGGTTGTAACGGGGCTTAGGTCAAAGGTTAACAGAACAAAAGGGTAAGGAAATAAAGAAGATTCACTGGTTTGGATAGAGTACAATAAGGAAGTAAAGGCACACAAGGAATAAGAACTTAAGCACTGAAATTCAACCAAAATAGTATATCTCCTTCAAACTCCATGAACCAACGTTTTTGGCTTCTTTTTTCTTTTTTTTTTTTCTTTTTTTTTCTTTCTTTTTTTTTCTTTTCTATACAACAACAACATTTTTTTTTTTTTTTCAACCACCAACTGACTCATAAGTTCTCCCTCAAAATTGAATAATTCAAACACAAAACCGTAAGAACAAAAGTACTCTACCAGTGAATTGGGCAAGGTAAAGTGTTTAAGCTTTCATGGTAAGTCATATAGTGGTTTCATGAAAGAAAAAGGCTTATTGAGGCTCAAGAGGGTTCACTAAGAGATAAATTTATATAGGAATAGGCTTATATGGCAATGGTGATCAAGTCTTAATGCCTATTATCAGTTCTGAGAAGCATACTTTAACATATTGCTCCAAAAGGTCTCAAGCAAGTTCTAGAGATGGACAACATGTAAGATCACACACATGAATAAAAAGAGTATGAAAGATGCACACACTTTATAAATATAGGCTCAAAATCTCACATAGGTGCGGGTTTAATCATTTTAGCATGCTGGACATTTTCACATTCACTTTTTCTCAACAAAGGCTATTGTATTCAAGTTCAGATATGCCACGTTAAGTATATGATATCAAGCAAGTAAGTTGGAACTTCACATATCATCACACTTTCTCATTCCAATCAAGCCAGCTATCAACTCTCAATCTTAAAGTTATTCATGAGATATCAAATAATCAGAGTTCATTGCACTCAAGTTGACGACTCTAGGCATGCGGATCATAAAAACATGAAAGCACCACAATTGACTAACCTCATTCGTCAGAACAGAAACATACTTTTTTTTTTTTTTCAAAAAAATTTCATATTTTTTTTTTTTTTTTTTGAAAAAAAACTTAGAATGAAGAAAATGTACAGAAACTGGAAAAAAAAATTATAGAAAAAGGGATAACAAGAAAAACGAAATGAAATGCTACACACTGCTAGAAACAACCAACTAAACACATCCACCACCCCCAACTTAAAATCGACATTGTCCTCAATGTATATGTAAGTACAAAGATTAAGTAAGCGGAGATGAAAAGAATGTATGTGATAAGCACCAAAACTGAAATTTGAAGCTATGACGAATTAAAACACACCAAAAAGAAAGCAAAAACGAAATTGAAATTTGAAAGGGAAAAAACAGAAAGGTAAGAAAAGCTTCTCTGTTTTTGCAGATTATGGTGTTTGAAGCATGATCCATTGACTGCTTGATGTTGCAACTAGCACCAGGTTGATTCCAGGTGAATATTCGATGAAAATGCAACTGTATTTGTCCCTTGGAACCCCAAAAATCAGCCATCATGACTTCCATGTTGAAACACCATTAGTGTACCACCAAATATAAGCTCTAACATTACCTATAAACACCAAAAACAAGAAAATCCAAAGCAGTAGAGAAAATACAAAATTAAACAAAACTAACACAAGAAAAGGAAATACCAAACAGTTGGGCTGCCTCCCAATAGCGCTAAGTTTACCCGTCTTCAGCCAGACCAGATAAGTGAAGTTCTTTCAACCATGGTAGACGGGATCAGTCAGGGTCATAGACTCGTCTTCAGGAACGCATCTTCCCAAATAAGGTTTAAGTCGCTGACCATTAACCTTAAACACATTTCCATTCTTGGGATCCTCAACTTCAATAGTGCCATATGGAAAAACTCTCTTAACAATGAAAGGACCTGACCATTTAGTTCTCAATTTTCCAGGAAACAAATGAAGTCTAGAATTATACAAAAGAACAAGTTGAGAGGGCCCAAAACTTTTTCTTAAAATATTTTTATCATGAAAAACTTTAGCACGTTCTTTGTAAATTCTAGAGTTCTCATATGCATCATTCCTTATTTCCTCAAGTTCATTTAATTGGAGCTTTCTCAATTCACCAGCATCTCCAAGGCTAAAGTTAAACATTTTGATTGCCCAAATAGCCTTATGTTCAATTTCAACGGGTAAATGACAAGGCTTACCATAGACTAACCTGTATGGAGACATACCCAAAGGGGATTTGTAAGCTGTACGGTATGCCCATAATGCATCAGTTAGTCTCAAGGACCAATCTTTCCGATTCGGGTTCACTGTCTTTTCTAAAATCTGCTTGATCTCTCTATTTGCAAGCTCGGCTTGTCCATTTGTCTGTGGATGGTACGAAGTGGAAACTTTGTGGCTAATTCCATATTTCTTCATCAATGCTTCAAATGGTCGGTTGCAAAAATGAGACCCTCCATCACTGATTATCGCTCTAGGAGTACCAAACCTGGACAACACATTCTCTTTCAAAAATTTCAAAACAATTTTGTGATCATTCTTTCGACATGGTATAGCCTCAATCCATTTTGACACATAATCCACCGCAACCAAAATATATAAGTAACCAAAAGATGGAGGAAAAGGACCCATGAAATCAATACCCCAACAATCAAATAATTCAATGACTAAAATTGGGTTAAGAGGCATCATATTCCTACGAGTAATTTTTCCCAACCTTTGGCAACTTGGACAAGTTTTACAGAATTCATACACATCTTTATGTAATCTAGACCAATAAAAACCACATTGAAGAATCTTTGCAGATGTCTTTTTAGAAGAAAAGTGGCCACCACATGCCTCAGAATGACAAAAAGAAATAACACTAGCAATCTCATCATCAGGAACACATCTACGGATTACCTGATCTGGGCAATATTTGAAGAGATATGGATCATCCCAAAAGAAATTTCTCACCTCTACCATAAATTTCTTTTTCTCTTGTGATGTATAATGAGATGGAATCATGCCTGTCACAAGATAATTCACAATATTAGCGAACCATGGCATTTTCGAAACACTAAACAAATTTTCATCAGGAAATGAGTCATTTATAGGCAAAGGTTTAGAAGACTCTTCAAAATTTATTCTTGAAAGATGGTCAGCAACAACGTTCTCCACTCCTTTCTTGTCTTTGATTGTAAGATCAAACTCTTGGAGAAGCAAAATCCATCTAATTAACCTTGCCTTGGCTTCCTTCTTAGCGAGCAAATACTTCAATGCCGAATGATCTGTGAAAACAACAATTGGTGAGCCCAAAATATATGATCTGAATTTTTCCAATGCAAATACTACTGCAAGCAATTCTTTTTCAGTTGTAGTGTAATTCTTTTGTGCACTATTTAAAGTTTTGCTAGCATAATAAATCACAACAGGTTTGTTCTCCCTTCTTTGGCCTAACACAGCACCAATGGCACCATCACTCGCATCACACATGATTTCGAAAGGTATAGACCAATCTGGGGGCTGCATGATTGGTGCAGATATGAGCTTCTGTCTCAATTTCTCGAAAGCTTCTTGGCACTATGGATTCCATTCGAATTTTGCATCTTTCTCCAACAGATTGTTTAATGGTCTCGCAATGACACTAAAACTTTGAATAAACCTCCTGTAGAAACCTGCATGTCCCAAGAAAGATCTAACATCTTTAGCATTCATAGGAATAGGTAAATTAGAAATTAAATCAATTTTGGATTTATCAACTTCAATTCCTCTTTGAGAAACAACATGACCAAGAACTATGCCGGATGTGACCATGAATTGGCATTTCTCCCAATTGAGCACCAAGTTTTTCTCCTTACACCTGATAAGAACACTCTCCAAGTTAGATAAACAATCAGAAAATGAATCGCCAAAGACAGAAATATCATCCATGAATACTTCTAAAATTTTCTCAACCATGTCACTAAAAATGCTAAGCATGCAACGTTGAAATGTAGCAGGTGCATTACAAAGACCAAATGACATTTTTCGAAAGGCAAAAGTTCCAAATGGACAAGTAAAAGTTGTTTTCTCTTGGTCTTCTAATGAAATTTCAATTTGGTAATATCCGGAATACCCATCAAGAAAACAATAATACATGTGCCCTGCAACTCTTTCTAAAATCTGATCAAGAAATGGTAAGGGAAAATGATCCTTTCGTGTTACTGAATTCAATTTTCTGTAATCTATACACATGCGCCATCCAGTAGTAACCCTAGATGGTACCATTTCACCATTCTCATTCTCAACAACTGTCACACCTGATTTCTTCGGAACAACCTGTGTAGGACTTACCCAATCACTGTTAGAAATTGGATACATGATACCAGTGTTGATACCATACCCGAACCGGTCACATGTCACTCGGGAAAGGAAGCTATTCGGACAACTCCTTCCTTCCGGGAGTGCATCCCCCGGATTCCCGGAAGCCCTTCCCGGAAGCCTTTCCCGGAAGCCTCTCCCCGGAAGCCGCTTTCCGGAAGTCCTTCCCCGGAAGCCTACCTTCATACCGACTCAGGCCCAAACTGCACCAACAAGGCCCCCAGAGGCCCATCAAAGCTCCTAGAAGCCCACCAAGGCAACCAATGCCTTGGTGACACATGCCTTCCACAAGCCTCCAAGAAGGGGGGCAATGTGGGGAATCTACCCTACATTGCCACTAATTACAAGGGCGCCATCGCCCTCCTCTATAAATACCCTTCACCCTCCAAAGGGTAAGGGGTCCCCAAAAACACAAGGTCATTCCTCTCTCTAAAACCCTCTCTACTGTAGAGACCCCTTCTTCCCGGCTGACTTAGGCATCGGAGGATCTAGGCCGGTACCACACCGGTGCCCTTCCGTGCTTACCTCCCTTTGTGTGCAGGTCCCCCGGAGCACCTTCCCGGAGTCAGCTTTCCGTCCCAGGTCGGGCCAAGACAGAAGACATCACCCCTCATCCGGACATACCTTTCCGGACAGTCACCTTCCGGGCCTTCCCGGAAGCCATCATCCGGAGCTAGCCTCTCAGCTCCCGGAAGCTTACACTCCAATCCGAACAGGGATCCGTACACTTTCATTGACCGTTGACCCGAGCCATTTTTGGGCATCAACAGTTTGGCGCCGTCTGTGGGAATCAAACAAATTCCTACGTGTTTTACCGCTGGCAAGAACATCAATGTCTTCTCAACACCCCGATGACGATCAGATCCCGGCACCATCGGGCGGAAGGCGGTGGACCCCCAGGAAGTACAACCCCCACCGGCTGCGAGGCAGCAGCGGGGCGGCGGACCGGCCGGGACGAACTCGCCAGGCGATTGAGCGAGATGGAGGAGCGAGCCAAAGCCCTCGAAGTCGAGAACAACCGACTCAAAACCTTGGAGGACGATAACCGGAGGGCTCCAATCCCGGACCGCAGTCCTCGGTGAGCACTACCAGAACATGACCCAGAAGTTGCTGGAAGCTAATGTCAACATCGGCCACCTCCGGGAGCAGTGTGCCCGGGAAGAGCGGAGGTCTCCTCGTCCAAGCTCCGCACTCCGGACGAGCCGATCGTGGCTTCCCTGCCTTTACCTCCAGCTAAGGATAAGCAGCCGGTGACCTCCCGGATTCCGAGTCAAGACCCGCACGATCCTGTCCGGAAACTCCGGTCCCTCTCGCCCGCCAATTCCCGTGTGGTCATTGGCCGGAGCAAGGGAGTGGCTAAGGCCTACAGCGACATTCGGGACTTCCTCAACGACAACCGGGATGGAAGAGCAACCGAGGTAGTGACCCGCAACATCAACCCAGCGAGGACTGGGGCCTCCCCCACGACCGACTCCGGTTCAGCGAGCACCTGCCACCGCGCAACCCGTGGAGCAGACGGCGAGTGCAGCCACCGGGCGCAGCCGTCCCCGGCGACAGGGCCCATTCCCGAGCTGCACCTCTACCCGGACGGAAGCCTCCGGCCACCCGAGACGGACTGGACCACAACTCCCGACCACTGCGGCTCATGCCCAGCCCCGGTAAGCGACCAAAGCATAGTCCAGCAACTCTTGGACCAGGTCATGGAGCTCGTCAACGACCGGGCGAAGGAGCGCCGAGACAAGGCCAACCGCCCTGAGCCGCCCCTACCCGGGAGAGTCCCTTCACGAGCAGAGTCCTAGCATGCACCGACGAGCTCCAGGATGTCGACTCCAAGTCACTGCGCATCGCGCTCTACGGCGGCGGTCCCGGAGAATGCCCGAACGCCCACATGAACAGCTTCCGGTCCAACATGTATTTCAAAAGGATCTCAGACCAGGCGCAGTGCCTCTACTTCCCGAGCACCCTTTCGGGCGCGGCTCTCAACTGGTTCTTCCGGTTGCCCCCGGAAGTATCGACAGCTCACCGACATGGAGATCGCCTTCATCGAACAACATCAAAGTCAGAGCTCGACTTTCTACTCCTGCGAGGATCTCTACGCTATCACTCAGGGACCCGATGAGGGCTTGCACAAGTACGTCGCGCGGTTCAGCCATGAATACGCCAAATGCCCGAGGACGGATGATAGCACGGCTGTCAGCGCCTTCAAGGCCGGACTTCGGTCAAGCCGCTTCTTGTACCAGCTCAACTTGGAAAATGACCTGACTTACTCCGAGATGATGAAGAAGGCCAACCTGCATGCCCGGGCAGAACGCCTCACCGAGCTCAATCAACGGCATGTCCAGCCGGCTGCTTCTGACCCGCTCCATCCGACAACTCAGTACCACCCGGCTCCTGCCGCACCCCGGGTGACCTACACCCAACCGGCACCAAAGGGGAATACTTCCTACACCTCGAACAAGAGGAAGGAAGGAGGGCATCCCGTCTTTGGTAATCGCGATAAGCGAAACCGGGGGAACGGGCAGCAGGTCTACCAGGCTTACCAGGCGCCGAACCCTCTTCCTCCGGCACCTTCGGCGCCCCAGCACGACCCCCGAAACCAAAACCAGAAGAAGGAGTACACCGCCCGGTATGAGCAGTACACTCCGCTCAGCACCTCCTTCGAAGCAGCTCTCATGGCCGTCGCCGACCTCATTCCGGCACCCAAATTTCAAAATCCCGCGAGCGCTGCCCGGGACACCGGCACGTTCTGCCAATATCACCAGGCCAACACTCATGGCACGGAGGAGTGCAAGGTGCTGAAAGACCACATCGAGACTCTCGCCCGAGACGGGAAGATCCCCGAGCTCCTTCGGGGTATGCCCCTCCTCGACGGCAACTCCGGGAGATAAACACCATCGCGGCGGTTCAACGCTAGCCGAGACTCCAACCGAGCAAGGAAGGAGTATGCCCGTGCCTGCTACCCCGGACGGGAGGTGCTGGCACTAAACTACCGGGCCGAGAAGATCCCCAAGACCGGTTGGGGATCCATCACCTTCTACGAAGATGAGGAGGAAGGAATCATGTACCCCCACGACGATCCCATCGTCATCCGGGCGGAAATTGCTCACTACGACGTCGGGCGGACGATGATCGACACCGGCAGTTCTGTCAACATCATCTTCATGGAGGCCTTCCAAACCCTCAATGTCGCGGATAACCTCCTCGACCGGACGCAAACTCCTCTCGTGAGTTTCTCCGGGGACTGCATCCAACCGGTCGGGAGTGTGTACCTGCCCATCACTCTTGGCGAGGCCCGCTGCGAACCCGCGTCGTCGTAACCTTCATGGTGGTGGACTGCCCTACCGCCTACAATGTCATCCTCGGGCGACCCACCCTCAACAAGATGAAGGCCATACCCTCCACCCACCTCCTGCTAGTCAAATTTCCGACTCCTCACGGCATCGGCTCTGTCCGAGGCGACCAGCGAGCGGCGCGAGGGTGCTACTCCGTAGCGGTGAAACGGGGCGGCAAGGGCGCAACCATCCCTGCACCCCGGGAAGCCTGCTCTGTGGCAACTCCAGTCCCGGAAGGAGTTTCCGTCCCCGATAACCAGCCTGACGACCCGAGGGACGAGGCTACCACCACCCAGGGCTAAACCAGCCGGAAGCCTGGAGATGGTGTGCATTTCAGAGGACTTCCCTGACCGACAGGTGAAGATCGGCGCGGAACTGCCACCTGCCATCCGGCACTCCCTCATAAAATTCCTCCGGGAAAATGCCGAAGTCTTTGCCTGGTCTTACAGCGACTTGCCCGGCATCTCCACCGACGTCATCTCTCACAAACTCGCATCGACCCGAAGGCCCGGCCGATATGCCAGAAGCGCCGGAAGTTTGACGGAGAGCGGTACGACGCAATCCAATCCGAAGTCGAGAAGCTATCTTCCATCGGGTTCATCCGGGAGGCCCGATACCCGACCTGGGTAGCCAACCCCGTCGTCGTACCAAAATCACAAGGCAAATGGCGGATGTGCGTCGACTACACCAACCTGAACAAGGCTTGCCCGAAGGACAGCTTCCCGCTTCCTCACATTGATCAGCTCATCGATGCCACTGCCGGGCATGAGCTCCTGAGCTTCATGGACGCATATTCCGGAGAATAACCAGGTCTTCATGCACCCGGGTGACCAGGAGCATACCGCCTTCGTCACCGACCGGGGACTATATTGCTACAAAGTGATGCCCTTCGGGCTCAAGAACGCCGGTGCCACTTACCAACGGCTCGTAAACTCCGTCTTCTCCGATCTCATCGGAAAGACCATGAAGGTTTACGTCGACGACATGCTAGTCAAGAGCAAAACCTCCGGGGAGCATGTCGAGAACCTCTGCCATGTTCGACAAGCTCAAGCATTTCAACATGCACCTCAATCCCGCCAAGTGCGCCTTCGGCGTGGGATCCGGCAAATTTCTGGGCTTCATGATCAGCCAACGCGGCATCGAGGCCAACCCGGAAAAGATCAAGGCCCTGGTCGACATGGAGACCCCCAGGACATAGAAGGATGTCATGAGCCTCAACGGCCGGGTAGCTGCTCTCTCCCGCTTCATCTCCCGGGCCACCGACCGGTGCGCCCCATTCTTCAAAGTCCTCAAGGCCGGGCAGAAACTCATCGACTGGACCCCCAGAGAGTGCGATCAAGCCTTCGCCCAGTTGAAGGGGTACATGAGCAAAGCCCCGATACTCGCCAAACCTGACCATGGAGACGTCCTTACTCGACTCTCCTCTCCGTCTCCGCCACGGCAGTATCCTCGGTCCTTATCAAGGAGGTGGATAAGGTCGAACACCCGGTGTACTACACCAGTAAATCCATGACTGACCCGGAAACTCGATACCCGGATATCGAGAAGCTTGCCCTCGCTCTCATCTGCTCTGCCCGGAAGCTTCGCCCTTACTTCCAGGCGCACTCCATCTCTGTTCTCACTAACCATCCCCTCCGGCAAGTGCTCCAGAAACCCGAAACCTCGGGTCGCCTTGTCAAGTGGGCTGTGGAGCTGAGTGAGTTCGATATCACCTTCAGCCCCCGGGCAGCCGAGAAGGGCCAAGCTATCGCCGACTTCATCTCGGAATTCACCCATCCGGCTGCAACCGATGCCGCGCCGGTGAATACACCTCCTGCCACGGATATCCGGGAAACAGCACCCGTCAACCCGGACAAACCGGGTTGGAAACTATATGTTGATGGATCCTCCAACGCCAAGGGATGCGGTGCGGGGATTGTACTCGTCTCTCCGAACAAGGACACCTTCGAGTACTCTCTCCGGCTGGCCTTCCGGGCGTCCAACAATGTCGTCGAGTACGAGGCTCTCCTCGCCGGCCTCCGGCTTGCCAAGGAAGTCGGTGCGGAGCAAGTATCTATCTACAGCGATTCTCAACTCGTGGTCAACCAAGTGACCGAGAACTTCGCCGCCAAAGACAGCTCCATGGCCTCCTACTTGGCCCAGGTCACCTACCACTTGAGCCAGTTCAAGTCGTACGAGATCAACCAGATCCCAAGATCAGAAAACAGCCATGCCGACGCCCTCTCCCGCTTGGCATCGGCTATCTCCGAACCTGGCAGGAGGAGCATCCCGGTTGAAACTCTAACTTCCCCGAGCTCCCTATCGCTCGGCGTCATGCAAATCGAACCTGACACCAGCTGGATGGAACCAATCCGGACCTTCCTGAACCAGGGGAACGCTCCCGGAAGATCCTCTCGAAGCCCGACGCCTGCAAAGGCGGGCTGCGAGATACACTGTCATCCAGGGAAAACTCTACCGGAGAGGTTTCTCGGAACCCTGCCTTCGGTGCCTAACACCGGCCGAGGGCTCCAGGGTCATCCGGGAAGTCCACGAGGGCATATGCGGCAACCATTCCGGTGCCCGAGCCTTGGCCCACAAAATAATCCGCCAAGGATACTACTGGCCAACCCTCGGTGCCGATGCCCGTGCCTTCGTCCAGAAATGCGAAAAGTGCCAGCGCTTCGCGACCATCCCTCACCTACCGGCTGAACCACTCACCCCGATTGTAAGCCCTTGGCCTTTTGCCCAATGGGGCCTCGACCTCATTGGGCCCATGCCCGCCGGGAAAGGCCAAGTCCGGTTTGCAGTCGTGGCCGTGGACTACTTCACGAAGTGGGTCGAGGCCGAAGCCTTGGCTACAATCACCGCTGCCAAAATGAAAAGCTTCATCTGGAGGCATGTCATCTGCCGGTTTGGCATACCCCATGCAATCATCACCGATAATGGTCCTCAATTCGACTGCCAGGTCTTCCGGACATTTTGTGCACACATCGGTGTGAACCTCCGCTTCTCATCCCCGGCACACCCTCAGTCCAACGGCCAGGTTGAGGCCATCAACAAAATCATCAAGAAAACCCTCAAAACCAAGCTGGACGAAGCTATGGGGTGCTGGCCTGATCTCCTTCATGAGGTCCTCTGGTCCTACCGGACCACCTTCCGGACTGCCACCGACAAGACTCCCTTCTCACTCGCCTTCGGCAGTGAGGCGGTAGTGCCCATCGAGATCACCGAACCTACTCTCCGAGTTGGGAACTTTGAACCCGAGCAGAACGAGGAAAACCTGGCCATCAGCCTCGATCTGCTCGAAGAACAAAGGGACCGGGTCCAGACCCGGAACCTCATCTACAAGCAACGCATCGCCCGGTACCATGATGCCCGAGTCCGCAACCGGACATTCAAAGTGGGGGACTGGGTCCTCAGAAAGGTCTCTCCATCGACCAAGGAAACCCGACTCGGCACCCTCGGCCCTAACTGGGAAGGCCCCTACGAGATCACTCGGGTCTGCCGCCGAGGAACCTATGAGCTCCGGGATTCCAATGGCCGCACTCTCGGCCACCCATGGAATGCGGACCACCTCAAATATTTTTACAAGTGATTATGTCCGATTTTTGTACTTGCCCGGCCCTTGCTCCCGGCAACCTTAGATCGTTTGTAATCATTTGTTAAAAATCTTTTGAATGAAATCACCCCCTCCGAACAAGGAGCCCGGGTATTTTTGCATATACCATCTTAATGGTTTACTTTCTTGCACTCCGAACAAGGAGTAAAATAAACATGCTATTCATATCTAACCCGGAGACAGCCTGTCGGCCCCGGTAACATTTGACCGAAACCATCCACTCCGAACAAGGAGATGGTTTCACCTTTATCAGTCGTCTCGACCAAGAGACCTGGTAAAAATAAGCACTCATTCAAAAAAAAAAAAAAAAAAAAAAAGCAAACTGTTAGTCTCCGGCCACCGATTCCAAAATGAATACTACAGGCAATCCTATCTCTACACACCCGTCGGCACGTATTGCCACTGTGACCGGACGGGATACGGCGGCTCAACCCCGGGCGCCGCCTCCACCGGACGCGAAGAAGAACCTCCTCATCCAGAATTTATGAGTATTGGGAATCCCCGCAATAAACTTCGGGAAATCCTTCAGGATGGTCGACCGGTGCTCCCCCAGGTCTTTGCTCGAATCGGCTGCCAACCTCCTGTGCGCCTCCGCCATCAACGCCTTCTCATCACCGGGCACCTCCAGGTGCAGAGGAAAGCACAACCATCCCCCGGTAGAAGCCGGAGGGTATTATGCCCCAGATTGTCCGGATCTGGTTGTAGGACGGCTCATCCAATCCATGTTCCATGAACAGGATGTACGTCGTTATCAACCGCGCCAGCCATGCAGACCCAGCTGCGCGGTGCCAAGTCGGCACGATGCAAAAACATTTGAAGAAAAGGATGGATGGGTAGGCGCAACCCATACCCAAACGCATCCGCAAATACCAGGGCCTCCCCACCCTCCGGGTTCGAAAAGAATGTCTGCCCGGACGGATCATACTTCGGAATCCGCAGCTCCACGAAGTCCGGAATGTCATACTCCTCCCTCAACTGAGCCAGCTTCTTCTCGGTCAGTTCATTGACCAGCCACTTCCGGTCGATCCAGTGGCCGGTGGGAGTAGCCAGGCCCTTCTGAGACTTGGCCTTCTGTTTCTTCTTGCCTTGGGAACCCGAAGCTGGCACAGGCACAGCCTCCGGGACCTCCTCCGGGACCTCTTCCTCCTCTTCCGGAGCATCATCCGCCCCTTCATCCGGAATCTCCCACTCCTCCTCCTCCTCCTCCTGGTCGCCCTCCTCTTCCGGGACGTCTTCCTGGTCCTCATCTTCCGGAACGTCCTCATCCGGAATTGCCCCCGCCATCTCCCGGGCAAGCGCCTCCGCCTCCCGTCGCTCCCGGTAGATCCGGCCAAAATCCTTTCCGGCACCAGAAGCCCGCCCGGACGGTCCGGCCTCCCCCTAAGGCAACACCTCACTGCTGCCGACCTCCTCTGGGAGCCTGCTCATCTTCAGGGAAAATAACTTGGAGTGGGGCATAGTTCAGCGGATGAATCTCCTGGACGGAGTCCGAGCTGTCACTCCCACTGTTTCCAGACATGCCAGACATTTTTCGCAAGACACTTACACTACAAAAGAAAAAAAGGAAAATAAATATACAACTCTTCCTAACCGGTTCCCCCCATGCCCGGGAAGCCGGACGACTACCGGCCATAAACAGCATTCCTAATCCGGACGTCGACAAAATGGATCAAAATTACCCGGGATAAGCAAGTTCATCAATGTTCTTCATTGTTCATCCCAGATTCAAAGCAAAACTCAAGAAAATTCCTATGTTTGATCTAAACAGTTCCGAAATTTACCTTGAAAAAATGGAATTCTGCTTCCGGACGTGAACTGCTGATTTCCGAATTCGCCGGGAATGTGTGCCGGGCTCTGAGTGCTTGAGAGAGATTTGGAGAATTTTTCGCAAAGTAACGGAAAAATGAGTCCTGCTCTCCTCTTATATACTCGCCCACCTGACGCTTCGCGCAACCCGAGGAGTCACACTTCATAAATGCTCACACCTTTTCGCATTCCGGCGCCTCCTCACTTCTCCCGAAGCGTCGCGACTCATCAATGCTCGCGACTCCTCACATACCCGGCACCCCTTCGCCTGCCTACCGGCACGTGCACCCCTGCATGCTTGCCGCGTGGAAGGCCCTGCACGGCGTGGCACCACCACACTCTGCCACGCGTCCTCCATGCAGCCAACTCAACCCGGAGCTCACTTCAGCGAAGGCACAACGTCCGGCATCCCCAACAAAAACCCGGGAGCAACCTCCGGATCAACCGGGCTCCCGGTTATGGAAACCAATCGAGGGACCAACCTCGTGTTTCCCCTGAAACCCGGGAGCAACCTCCGGATCAACCGGGCTCCCGGTTTGATGGAAACCAATCGAGGGACCAACCTCGTGTTTCCCCTGAAACCCGGGTGCCACCTCCGGATCAACCGGGCACCCGGTTATGGAAACCAATCGAGGGACCAACCTCGTGTTTCCCCTGAAACCCGGGAGCAACCTCCGGATCAAGCGGGCTCCCGGTTATGGAAACCAATCGAGGGACCAACCTCGTGTTTCCCCTGAAACCCGGGAGCAACCTCCGGATCAACCGGGCTCCCGGTTATGGAAACCAATCGAGGGACCAACCTCGCGTTTCCCCTGAAACCCGGGTGCCACCTCCGGATCAACCGGGCACCCGGTTATGGGAACCAATCGAGGGATCAACCTCGTGTTTCTCCACATACCCGGACACATCCGGAACAACCCGACTAGATCCTCCCGACAGTTCCAAAACTGAGCACATCGCACTCCTGCTTCCTTACCCGGGGACTTGGGGGACTCCTACCTACCCCACATCGGTTTACCGAGTGACATGCAACCGATACGGGCGACAGCGCAAGTCCCCGCCCAAGAAAGCACTCTTGACCGACGACTTGGGGGACTCCTGTTGATACCATACCCGAACCGGTCACATGTCACTCGGGAAAGGAAGCTATTCGGACAACTCCTTCCTTCCGGAGTGCATCCCCCGGATTCCCCGAAGCCCTTCCCGGAAGCCTTTCCCGGAAGCCTCTCCCCCGAAGCCGCTTTCCGGAAGTCCTTCCCCGGAAGCCTACCTTCATACCGACTCAGGCCCAAACTGCACCAACAAGGCCCCCAGAGGCCCATCAAAGCTCCTAGAAGCCCACCAAGGCAACCAATGCCTTGGTGACACATGCCTTCCACAAGCCTCCAAGAAGGGGGGCAATGTGGGGAATCTACCCTACATTGCCACTAATTACAAGGGCGCCATCGCCCTCCTCTATAAATACCCTTCACCCTCCAAAGGGTAAGGGGTCCCCAAAAACACAAGGTCATTCCTCTCTCTAAAACCCTCTCTACTGTAGAGACCCCTTCTTCCCGGCTGACTTAGGCATCGGAGGATCTAGGTCGGTACCACACCGGTGCCCTTCCGTACTTACCTCCCTTTGTGTGCAGGTCCCCCGGAGCACCTTCCCGGAGTCAGCTTTCCGTCCCAGGTCGGGCCAAGACAGAAGACATCACCCCTCATCCGGACATACCTTTCCGGACAGTCACCTTCCGAGCCTTCCCGGAAGCCATCATCCGGAGCTAGCCTCTCAGCTCCCGGAAGCTTACACTCCAATCCGAACAGGGATCCGTACACTTTCATTGACCGTTGACCCGAGCCATTTTTGGGCATCAACAACCAGCATCATAGAGTTTAAGAACTTCCTTTTTAACAACTTCTTTCATGCTAGGGTTAAGTCTACGTTGAGCTTGTCTAACAGGTTTAGCTTTTTCCTCAAGAAAAATTCTATGATTACAAACCAATGGGCTAATTCCCTTAATATCAGACAAAGTCCAGCCAATAGCATCTTTATGCTCTCTCAAAACATTAAGTAACATACCTTCTTGGTGAGATTCAAGTTTAGAAGAGATTACCACAGGATATGTCTCATTATCACCCAAGAAAGCATACTTAAGTCCAGCGGGAAGAGGCTTCAATTCACACTTTGGAGCTTCTTTGACTAATGCTTGTGAGCTTGCTATAATGGGCAGCTCCTCGAACTTTGGTACCCAGCCATTCGACTCCTCAACCTGTGCAGAATCCAACAAAGAACAGATTTGTTTAATTTCTGAATTTAGTTCAAAATTACAATCCATATTTATCAAACAATTTTGCAAAGGATCTGAATAACAAGAAGAATTAAAGTAATCCTGAACAATTGTGCTAATCATGTAGATAGCTTCACAATTTTCATTGCTTCTTGGCTGCTTGCAAAGATTGAATATATTGACCTCCAATGTCATGTTTCCAAATGATAGTTGCATAAGCCCACTCCTGCAATTTATATTGGCATTAGAAGTAGCAAGAAAAGGCCTACCAAGAATAACTGGAATTTGAGAACTATAATCACCAACTGGTTGAGTATCCAAAACAATAAAATCAACAGGATAATAGAATTTGTCTACCTGTACCAACACATCCTCCAACATACCTCTTGGAATTTTAACTGAGCGGTCAGCTAATTGTAATGTCACAGAGGTGGGTTTTAATTCACCAAGACCCAATTGCACATAAACAGAGTAAGGTAACAAATTCACACTAGCACCCAAATCCAATAAAGCTTGTTCAATTCTGAAATTTCCTATGATGCATGAAATCGTAGGACAACCTGGATCTTTGTATTTGAGTGGAGTGTTTGCTTGAAGAATAGCACTTACATTTTCAGTTAAATATGCAATCTTTTCAACATGATGCTTCCTCTTAACAGTACATAAATCCTTCAAAAATTTTGCATATGAGGGGATTTGCTTGATGGCATCTAAAAGAGGAATATTGATTTTAACTTGTTTGAACACCTCTAAAATTTCTGAAGTCTGATTCTTTTTGAAGACTTAAGTGCTTGTGGGAATGGTATAGGAAATGGACACTTCAAAATTTCTACATCATCATTTTCATTGCCTTTATTTTCTGATTTGTCTTTTTCAATTTCTTTCTCTTTTTCATAATCATCTTGCCCAATTATTTTTCCACTACGAAGAGTAGTAATGGCCTTAACATGCTCATGTGTGTTATTCAGAGAAGATGACGAAGTACTTACCTGCCCATGAGGATTGGGTTGAGCTTGAGAAGGAAGCTTACCCTTTTCTTGGATTGACAACGTAGAAGTAAGTTTAGATAGAGTGGTCTTGATCTCACCAATGTCCTGGGCATTTCTCTGATTTGTGACAGTTTGGGCTTGCATGAATTGCTTCAGAACATCTTCCAAACTTGATGATGAAGATGAAGATGATTGTCCTTCCATCTGTGGAGAATAAGAGGAAAAATTAGTCCTTCTTTGATAAGAACTATCATTAGGATTATTTCTCCAACTAAAATTTGGATGATTTTTCCATTGTGAATTATAACTTTCAGAAAAAGGAGATTGCTTTTTAAATTGGTTTATAGAATTTGCTTGATCATGCAACATCTCTTTAAAAGCTGGGATTGTTGGACAATCTTTTGTTGCATGTCCCATGACCTCACAAACTCCACAAACCTCATAATGATCTTGACTAACAACTGAATTTACTCTTTGAGGAAATTTGGATTTAAGAGTTTCAACTTCCCTAGCCATTGTCGCCAATTAAGCTTTCAAATTGTCTTCTTCCTTGAGATGATAAATACCGCCACTAGAAATGTTTGACTTGGCCTTGTGAGAACTGGTTTCAACGGTGTTGGGAGTAGTCCAAATCTGAGACTTCTCAAATTAGCTTGAAACGCTAAAACAGTAAACCTTTACCGTAACCTTCTTTCGTGACACCTTTTTGCTTACCCACTCCCCGGCAACGGCGCCATGAAACTTGTTGCGTTTTACTCAAGTGCAAGTAATCGCAAGTAGTATCAACTCGGAAGTCCAAGTATCGTATCCACAAGGAGCAGATTCAAAAAGTTTGAACACAAAGAAAAGGGTTAAACGTACCAAAATATAAGAGTTGTTTTTATGAATTTGATGAGACAGATCAAATGTAAAAAGAAAGTATCAATGAGAAAAATGCTAGGGCATCAAGGTTCAATTCTTTAAGCAAGTAGTGTCATGTTCTTCAACCTAATTATAACTCAATTAAAATTTACATAAAGAAACTTTAATCGGAAGATAGTGAAGTTAAAACCAATTCTAATTTCCAAATATCATCTTTTATCAATGAATGTTCATCACATGATAGTACACAATTCAATTCTCTAATCATGAAAGAATGCTAAGTCAATTCTTAACAATGAGAAAAACTTGATTGAACTCATGAAAAGCAAAAGAACTTAACATCAATTAGATTAAAAGAACAAATAACATTGAACATCAAAGATATAAGAAATTATCAATTCATACCAAGACTTGGATTGAAGAACACTTCACAAACTTACACAAAGAACATTCCCTTTAGCCCTAGCTAGAGTTTTAGCAACAAAACATAATGTAAAAAGCTGACAAATAATCAAAATTCAAGTAAAGCCAAGATGATCCATGAGATGAGTGGACTCCTCCTTTTATAATGTAGTCTTTGGTTGAGAGTGATGTTGTGGAGTAGTGGGCATTCATGAACATTGATAAACCAAAATTAATGAGGGAGCAATTAGACTTCATGGTGATGGAGGCGTTGGAATGGGGTGATGATGGCTGGAATTTGCTGCTTCAATTTGGAATTAAATGGAGGTTGGAGTGGGACGTAAATGCTTCGAAGTGTGCACGCCAAAGGTGCCTTCTCTGCTGCCTTGAACTTTCATCACTTCTTTTGATTTAATAAGGAAATTAAAGCACCTTTTTTTTTGGGGTGGTGGGGGTTTTTGTTCTGGGCTTTGGGTTTCTAATTTTCACACCATGAAAAGTTCTTTGAATCATGATAAAGTAAGTTGGGTTCTTTCTTTTCTTTGTAGTTTTTTTTTTAATTTTTCTTTAAAGCTGAGAGGTCTTAGTCAGTGACAAATTTCGAGGTGGGTGTGTTTGGTTCTCGAGAAAAAAGGAGAAAAGAAAATCAAGGTCCAAGGTTCTGGTGTTCTGGAGATTGAAACCTTTTGGAGTAGCTGAAAATGGAGTTTTGGGCTATGGGGCAGTAGGCATCTGAAACTGGGTTTTTAGTTTTACTTGAAAAAGAAATGCCCTTTAATTTCTACTTATCCAATTTCTCCATTCAGTTGCTTAACCACAAGACAATAAATATTCTTTCCAATTGAGTTAATTTCATATTGAGCTGTGAAAAGTGGGGCACTTTTGATCCAAAATCCAAATTGGTTTTTTTGGTGGGTGGGTTTTTGTGGGGGGGGGGTGCCTCCTGTGTTGGCGGAGCTTTTTGTATTGCAAAACTGTTTATGTGTTGGTAGAAACTGTTTCTGTGTTAGCAGAAACTATTTCTATGTTTTGCCAACAAAGAAACAAAACTGTTTATGTGTTACTATGCGCGTGTTACTGTAAGCATGTTACTGTTCATGTGGCCTGCATCAATGGTCAAATAATTTTTTTATGTTAATTATTATTTTGTCTTTGTAGGAGCACATTTAAAATTCATGTCCTACTATAGAATTATGGTTTTTTTTGTCCTTTGGGGTGATTCTCCCTATCTTTTTTTTCTTTTTATTTTAATTGAATAGACCAAACATTGTTAATACGGTGTAAATTGAAATTTCATATGTTAAGTCTTTATCCATTGCAATTTTCTAACAGTTGAGATTTTCTTCAAATATGGGAACATGTGGATTCCCCAAATGCAGAGACTCGTCATTCACCCTTGTGACATCTACCTTAATGATTTGTTAGAAATAAAATATAGTGATGAATATGTATATGGATCACTCAATCAATCATAAACACAAAACGTGTAACATGATACATACAATTTGTGTTGAGGATGCTAGAAGGCATGATGATGATGATGATGAACGTGAACGATGACTTAGGGTGGATGTTGGCTTAATGTGGACGGCTCTTATTCTTCTATAATCCACTACACTTAGCTCTCTCTATGGGGCGAGGATGAATGCAATTCGTAGTGGTTATATGGACTTATGAAGTGGCCTTTATATAGTGGTAGGGTTAGCTAGGGGTCTTCCACAAAGACTTCCTAATCCAACCACAACACTATTAAAGTTTGTATACCAATATCAGGTAAAGATTCAAATCTAATTGAATGTCATTCTTTATGTAAACAAGTGTGGATATTTGTAACTGGCTATCCTCTTACAAAAACATTGTAATCATTCACAAGCTCAATTAGATCAAGTAAGACTTAGTTCTAGAATTGAAAAGATGTTGACTGTGCTTGATGGTCGAAGATTGAAGACTTGGTGATGCTTACATGTTCACATTTTTGTTATATGCATTCATATAGGCTTTTGATAACTTAGGTTTTTGAAAAATGTTTTACAAAAGATATGTAGCTTTTTTATATGACTGGTCATCTCATTCTCCCACGTGAACCATTTTCTGATAACACATTTTTGGCCTTTAGTGGAAGTAGAAAACAGTTGTCAAACACTTTCGGATCTACCTAGGTTTTGGAGGGAAAAACTATTTTCAGTGACTAGTCACCTTATTTTCTCATGTGTAAGATTTGCTTTTCTGACAGAATTTTTGTCTTTTAGCTAAAGTAAAATACAGCTAGCTTGCATATTCGGATCTTCCTAGGTTAAACGTGTTTCCAAGTCAAATTAACTCATTTGTAGCCACTCAAATCTTATTTTCATGAGCCTATATATTCTAAACCTCTTCACAACTCTCATTAGGTCTTTTGTGCTCAAAATTTTGTTTTCAATTCTTTCAAAAATCTCTCTAGTTGTGCTGCCTTCTTCTCCAGTTTTCTCTTTGAACTCTTGAGTGCTTTAATTCACTTATATAGAGTCTTAGCAAGAATTTGAAGGTTGCATCTTGTTCTTAGTTTGAGTTTCAAAACGTATCATCATTACCAAACTTTAAAAAGGTTTTATCTTCACTGTTTTGGCATCTTTAAGTTCATTCATCTTTGAGTCAAGATAGTACTGTGCAATCTTTGTCTTCCATGTTCATAGACAAGGTCAAGTTATAGGAGTCTTCTGGCATCGGTTTTCTGCACAGTTTACAGCTGCTGCAGAATTCCCAGTTTTCTGTCAGAGTTTCTGAAGTTGTGTATCTCTCAGAACTTTGTCAGTGACTAGTGATATAGTATCACTGCATACTCTCTTTGGTGCCACTGACCAGACATACTTGTGTATTACCTGAAAAGTGATTGACTAGTCGTGGCACCACTAGACGTGAAGTGAAGGAGAAGAAGTCACACAAAGGACCGCTGCATCTAAGTTAGTTACATAGATATTGAGCTTGTCTGAACCTTGTATTGGGCATCTTTTGCCATTTCATAGGGGAAGGCTGGTCTTCTGGTAGACTCCCAATTTTTTATCCCTCTTTGGGTTTTTTCGGGTACCAAAATTGATACACCCCGTCCCCAGAAAGTGGGCCAGGGATGTACGACCATCACCCGGAGGGTGACGAAGCCTATACCCGCACACACAGACAATAAAAATCACGGAAATAAAATCACAAACGACACACTGGGCCCATAACAATCACACAATACAAACCCAACAGTATCAGAGCATATACACCAGCGGAAGAGAACCAACGGAAGCAACTAAAAACCTGAACTAAACAGGTGATGTCCCTACACTATCGGGACGGATGCAGAGCCCTCGAACTGGCTCTCCTCACTTCTCTGGTCAACTCAGCTACTAATCCCTGAGAGGGCGCAATACCAAAAGGGTGAGTGGATGGAAAAACAAATAAGCATTTAAAAACATTTCGGAAAATAATATAAGTAACCCCCTGCTGTAACATCTGTAATAATAAAGAACATAAGCAAACCTGTATATCATGTACACCTTTGGTCAAGCACATACAACACCCTCAGTAATCCGCAGGGTGAAGCTGTGTACATATACATAAGATACCCTAAGTACCTACAATCACGTGAAAGCTGAATGGTGGCACCTACAATACCTTGTATAGGCATCAGAGCACGCTGTGCACCGAAAATGAAAGCTAGCAAGTGGGGTCTTCGGTGCTGGTGCACAATCACGTGAAAGCTGTGTCCTACGGCCGTAGTCCGGGTACTAAAATATATGTAAAGTACTGTGTGTGACTAGGTGTACTAGGTATTATGCATAATCTCATACTCATATACATATATACTACTATATACGGAATAACCATTCAAAATCAATAATTTTATGAAAACAAACCCATCCACTCACAGTGATTCCAAGCTGTCGAACTCATCTGTCCGTAGTGCCTGACTGTGGCGTCTCACCGGTGCTCAGATACCTACAAGTCTTCCATGAATCTTTCTTCAGAAAGTCCGTAATTAAATACCACCTTTAAAACCCTAATTTCCCATGTATTCCTCAATCAGGATTTAACCGTATCTCGGATGGCGAAACGGAGTTCACCATCGGGTCCCGAACGTCATTTCCACTCGGTCAAGTGGTTGGTCAACGACGGTCAAGCGTGGCTCCACGTGGCGCTGACATGTCTGCCACGTGGTGATGACGTGGCTGGCACGTGGTGCTTATGTGGTAGCCACGTGTCGCTAACACAGCACCCACGTGGCGCTGACTGGGCACTAACGTCAACACACCGTCGCTGACGTCATCACCGCCGCGCCGTCGTTGGAGTCGCCACGGCCCGCAAGGGAAAACTCATCGGAATATGGAAATTTCCAGACTCAGCATGTTCTTTCAGCGCCGGTAAAGCGGGAATTTTCCGGGGAGTACTTCGGGCGGCTGTTCTGGGGCGAAATCCCTAAACCTCTAACTTCCTCAATTCTCAACCATATTCAACGATCCATACGTCAAAATTCATCTACTCAGTGTTGATGTCTGAAATGGTTCAGGTCAACGGTCAATGTGAAGGGGGTGAATTCGGTCGGTCTTGCGATGCCGGGGAGCTAGGAGGCTAGCTCCAAGTGATGGTGGACAGTTTCGGTCAGGGAAGGAGAGGGCTGGCCTCGATATGACTTGGCCGAATGGTGATGTTCTCGGATGGTGCTGTCCCAGCTAGAGTGTGTTCCCGGACGGCCGCGTACCTGCACAGTAACGGAGTCACGAAAGAGCACCGGTGGGGTGCCGGCCTAAGACCCTCCGATGCTTAAGTCAGCGCTAAGAGGAGGTTGAGTCTTTAAGGTAAGTAGAGAGTATTTGGTGAGTGTAGTAATGATACCTTTGAGTTGTGAGCGTTGACAAGTATTTATAGGGAAGGGTTTGGACCTTCTTGTAATATGTGGGTAATGTGGGGTGAGCTCCCCACATTGCCCTTCCTTGGAGGTTTGTGGTAGCCTTGGTGGCCTCTTGGTAGGATGACATGTGGACGGTTTGGATATGGTATGAACAGGAGTCCCCCAAGTCGTCGGTTAAGGATGCTTTCTTGGCCGGGGACTTGTATTGTCGCCCATGTCGGTCGCATGTCATCCGCGGCCTTCCGATGTGGGGTAGGAGTCCCCCAAGTCCCCGGGCGAGGGAGCAGAAAGAGCCGCTTGTTTTTGCCCGGGAAGTGTGTTGGCCGGGAAAGGTTGACCCGGGAACTAGATGCTTAGGCCGGCGGAGGGGTCCGAAATCGACTGGGATTGACCCTCGCACGATTTCGGAGATCGGTCGCCGGGAAAGAGACACTTGGAAACCAGCTGGTGGTTGGTCGCTTCCCGGGAGCTGAAGATCGGCTGGGATTGACCCTCGCACGATTTCGGAGATCGGTCGCCGGGCAGACCTGTTGGTGTGTGTCGCCGGCTACTGACTGAGCTGTGGGTTGCGAGGCGTGCTGAGTCAGCATGAGCATCGAATGCGGGCGAGCCACGTGGCGAAATTTACACGTGGCGGTCACTGGGTTGCTGAGGTGGCATTGGGGAATGCGAAGGGGTGCCGGGAAGACGAAACGTCAATCGCATTAAATGCGAAGTGCGACGCTTCGGGGGATGTGTAGCGTCGTGGGTGAGTATATAAAGGGCGAGGGGCCGTCATTTTTCCTTCACCTAACCTTCAAAGCATTTTGCGAGAGCTCAGAGCATTCCAGTTCCCGGTCAGTGTTCTCGGCAAATCCGGAAAGAAGTTGTTTGCGCCCGGCTCCGAATTTCAGCTTTTCATGGTAATGTTCGTGCCTTTTTTGAATCAAACTTGTGCTTTTGCTTGAGTTTT
Source organism: Spiraea crenata (assembly GCA_033992175.1). Taxonomy (NCBI): domain Eukaryota; kingdom Viridiplantae; phylum Streptophyta; class Magnoliopsida; order Rosales; family Rosaceae; genus Spiraea; species Spiraea crenata. The sequence goes on along the minus strand of JAVBHV010000083.1, from coordinate 533,760 downwards.
GTAAGAACTGGGGATGAACAACGAAGAAAGTGATGAACACGTTTGAATTTGTTCATTCCCGGACGAGTTTGATCTGTTTTGGGTGGGTCTCCGGGTAGCGGTAGGGTTTTTTGCTTTGTCCGGGAAGTTGGGAAAGACTGGGAAAGAACCCGGGAAAAGTAAGTTTGGGAATTTACTTTTTCCTTTGTAAATTGTAGATGTCGAGTCATTCGAGTTTGTCCGGGTCAGAAGGGAGTGGGAGCCGGAGCTGTGGTGAAGCGCCGAACTATGCCCCATCAGCCGAGTTGGTCTCGTCCCTCCCGGATAGCATTAGTTTGGAGGTGGACGCCTGTGCGGCCACGCTTACCGGTGATGAGGGGACCAGCAGAGCCCGGGAAAAGGGAGTCGAGCAATTCGACGAAGATTTTGTCGACATGGAAGAGGGGGTGCAGGTTGGAGACATACTCTTGACCGGCGTCGCGCCTTCCCGGAGAAGGTCAGGGGCCGGCAAGCCTTGGGAGAGGGTGTATGAGGCCGGCCGGAAGGAAAGGGAGGAACAGGCCGGGGGCGGGGATCGGGCGGCCGTGTCGGTGATTCGGCCGGGGTGACATTGGCGTTGCAGGCCAGCGAGAGTGAGGAGCATGACGTTGTGGAGGCTATCCCTCATGCGTTGCTGGAGTCCCCGACTGGATTCTGGGTGGACCGGGCATTCATCCGGAATGAGTTCACGGACGACGACCTCGCCCGGATGAGGGAGGTCTTTTAGATCCCGGATTATGTCCGGATGTGGATCCCGGAATACGATCCGGACGAGAATGTCCACTTCTCGGACCCAGCCGACGATGCTACCATCATATGGGCGGAGGCGTTTGCCTATGGGTTGCGGCTGCCGATACATCCGTGGCTGCAAATGTTCATCTCCCGGGCAAATATCTCATCGAGACCAAGTGGGGATTCATAGCTGGGCCCGGCTCCTGGCTATGTATGTGCTGTTCCGGGAACAGGGGCTTGCCGAGCCAAGCTATGAATCCATTCGGCACATTTGGGAGTTCACCTCCACCAAGCCGTATGACGGGATGGTGGCGCTGACCTGCCGGCTAACCGTTCGGCCGGATGAGGAAACCATCCAAGGGTTGGTGGCCGAACGGATAGTGGCCGACCGCCTGAGGCCGGCAGACAAAAGGAAGACGCCGGCGAAGCACCAGAAGGATGTTGTCCGGGACTTCCAGAAGTTCATCGCCGGGATCCCGAACAGCCATAAGTCCTGGATGAAGAGGTTTTTATGGCGTCCGGGTGGAGGGGTGCCCCGGGAGAACGGCCAGGCCATGAAATTCAGACAGGGTGGCGATGGGTGCCGACGGGTGGGTAGTCTTAGGAAAGAGATCCCCCTTTTTTTGTGTCGTATATATTTACTTGGCCGGAAACTGACAGTCGCACATTTTTTATTTCAGGAAAGAAGAAGGAGAGGACCGTTGCTACCCGGCAGGAGATCGACGCGATCAACCGGCTGTGTAATCTCCCTCGCACTTGAGAGGGACGCGAAGGTGCTGCTCGACCCTGCAAAACTTGAGGAGTACGGTTTTATTATGGGTTAGGCGTTTTTCCCGGATTGCCTTTGATTTTTTGTCCCGGTTTAAATTTTATGCCGGGAATCATGACTTTGAGACTTTTCTGATTGCAGCTGGCGGTGGCGGTAGCGAGCATCGGTCCGGGCAGCAGGGCGGCCGGAGCGGCCAAGGGCAGCCACGGCGGCCAGGGGCGACACGGCGGCCGGTCGGCCGAGCAACAGGAGGAGCTCCCGGCCGATGACAGGCGAGGCTCGGGTCAGTCCCGGCACTCTGACATCCGGGCCGGAGAGAGCAAGTCTGGTCGGCAGGAGCCGCCCGCTGCCTCCTCTGCCAAAGTTTGGGGCTGATATCCTCAAAGTCCCCCGGCCGAGGGACGGGGCCGGGAAGGCTCCGAGCAAGGTTCCGCCGCCTGTCGCCGAGAAGGGTGGGCCGGCAGGCGTGCTACAGAAGGTCCCGCACCCCCCGGAAGGTGGCTTTGCGGAGAAGCGGCCGCGGGCGGAGGACCCCCCGGCCGAGGAGAGGGCTGAGGAGATCCGGGCCGGGAAGCGCGCCCGGGCTGAGCGGCCGGCGAGGGAAAGTTTTCCCCAAGTGCTGGAGGAGATCATATCGGCAGCGGGTCCGTACATCATCGCCCGGAAGCAGTTGTACGGGTACACGGACCCATTGTTCAGTGGCATCCCGGCTGGCGACTCCCGCCTCCGGGACGAGGATGTTGAGGCTCTCTACGAGCGGTTCTCGCCCCTGGAGGCCGAGGAGATTCCGGTCCGCCGGAATAAGCAGTCCGAGGTGAATGTCGTCGTCCGCGGGCCGGACGTTGATCTCATCAACGACATGCTCCTCGGCTTCCGGTCGCCCGACGACGCCTTCACGGCCGGCTCGCGGACCGGCGACGTGCGGCCGAATATGGCCATCCCTATGCTGGAGCATGTAAGTATCCGGGAACTGACATTTGGAATTTTTTTTTTTTTTTGGGATTGTTCGCCTTGTTGCCGATAACTGACATTTGGAATTTTTTTTTTTTTTTTTGGGCAGTCTTTGTGGGAGATCAACTGGGGCTATAAGATGGCCAAGCGCATGTTTGTGTGCGCCTTGGAGTCCCGGTTGCATTATGATAAGCTGGCCAGCGGGGCGGGGGCGACGGCCGCACGACTGGAGGTGGTGGAGAAGGAGCTCAGCCAGCTGGGCGAGCGGCACGCGACCCTCCAGGGGGCGAAGACCCGGCTGGAGAAGGAGAAGGAGGTGGAGCGGCTGAAGAGGGAGGAGGCCCTCACCGAGCTGGAGAAGGAGAAGGCCGGCCGGGAACAAGCGGAGGCCAGGGCGGCCAAAGCGGCCGAGGAAGTGGCGGCCGTGAGGGCGAAGATGGCCGGCCTGCAGACCGAACTTGCCGAACTCCGTGCCGGCGGTTCTTCCTCCCGCGATCCCCCGATTCTATCTCCCGGCGGCGTGCGCGTGCCGATAAGTTGGTATAAATATTGCCATTATATGTTTAATAAGGGAGTTGAGCTGGACTACAGCTATGAGGCCCATTTCGGTGGGCCTTATGACTTTGTCGAGCCCTCCCCTGTCGAGCTGCGCGCGTTCCGGGAGTTTATCGGTGTGGACATGGTGGAGTCAGACAGCCCGGCGGAGGAGGAGAGCCGGGAAGCTGGTGCCCCGGCCGATGCTGATATTGTCCCTGTCGATGAGCCCCCGGCCGATGCTGCTCCAGCCGAGACCCAACCTGCTCCAGCCGGCGATGATGCGGCCGCGGATGTGCCTTCTGCCGATCAGCCTTAGTCCGGGAGTCTGACCTTTTGTTTATTTTTCTTGCTTTTTGTTTAGTTCTTTATCGGACAATTCTTGTTGTAATAATTTGCCCGGCGCCAAGTGGCGGTTTCCGGGTATACATTTATGTTGGATATTTACCGGCGCTTTTGTAGCGGTTTCCGGATTTTATATGATTTGTGTTTAGATTTGTGTTATGGCTGTTTTGCATATGCTTTATTTGTTTCTTTCCGGGAATATACGGTTCCCGGCTCTTTGTTATCGGATGGGATTGGACCCTCGCACGATAACAAAGGTCGGTCGCCGGGAAGGTGACCTTCGACAAAATTTTGGAAAGTAGAGTGATGGAACAACATTGCGATATGCAAAAAGGGGGCCCTAACTCCTAGTCGGAGTGGGTGATTTCATTCAAATAATTTCTAAGGAAAATGATTACAAACGATCTAAGGTTGCCGTTGGCAGAGCCGGGCAATTACAGAAATCGGGAATAATCATTTATAGAAATATTTGAGATGATCGGCGTTCCATGGATGGCCGAGTGTCCGGCCATCGGTATCCCGGAACTCGTAGGTACCGCGTCGGCAGCTGCGGGTGATCTCATAGGGGCCTTCCCAATTTGGGCCAAGGGTGCCTTGTCGGCTGTCCTTGGTAGTCGGGTTGACCTTTCTGAGGACCCAGTCCCCGATTTTGAATGTTCGGTTGCGGACCCGGGCATCATGGTACCGAGCGATACGCTGTTTGAGAATAAGGTTCCGGGTCTGGGCCCGATCTCTTTGTTCCTCGAGCAAATCGAGGTTAATGGCCAAGTTCTCCTCGTTTTGCTCGGGTTCAAAGTTTTCGACCCGGAGAGTGGGTTCAGTGAGCTCGATAAGGGACCACCGCCTCGCTGCCGAAGGCCAGCGAGAAAGGGGTTTCATTGGTAGCAGTCCGGGAAAGTGGTCCGGTAAGACCAGAGGACCTCATGGAGTAGGTCCGGCCAGCATCCCTTGGCGTTGTCAAGTTTGGTTTTTAGTGTCCGCTTGACGATCTTGTTGATCGCTTCGACTTGGCCGTTAGACTGGGGATGTGCCGGGGACGAGAAGCAGAGGTTGACTCCGAAGGTTTTGCAGAAGGTTCGGAATATCTTGCAGTCGAACTGGGGGCCATTGTCGGTGATGATCGAGTTCGCGATGCCGAATCAGCAGACAATGTGCCTCCAAACAAAGCTTTTGATTTTGGCCGCGGTGATGGTGTCCAATGCCTCGGCTTCCACCCATTTGGTGAAATAGTCAACGGCCACAACAGCGAACCTGACCTGGCCCTTCCCGGCGGGCATTGGGCAGATCAGGTCGAGTCCCTATTGGGCGAAGGGCCAAGGGCTGACAATCGGGGTAAGGGGTTCAGCCGGCAAATGGGGGATGGTGGCGAAGCGCTGGCACTTCTCGCACTTCCGGACGAAGGCGTGGGTGTCAGCGTTTAGTGTTGGCCAGTAGTATCCTTGTCGGATTATTTTGTGGGCCAACGCTCTAGCGTCGGAATGATTGCCGCAAATGCCCTCGTGGATTTCCCGGATGACCTTGGTGCCCTCAGTCGGGGTTAAACACCGGAGGCAGGGTTCCGAGAAACCTCTTTTGTAGAGCTTTCCTTGGATTATGGTATACATCGCTGCTCGGCGTTGGAGGCGCCGGGCTTCGAGGGAGTCGTCCGGGAGCTTTCCGTCTGTTAGGAAAGCTCGGATAGGTGCCATCCAGCTGGTGTCCGGCTCGACCTGCATCGCACCGAGGGCAAGTGTGCTTGGACTGGCCAAGGTTTCGACTGGGATACTTCTCTTGACTGGCTCGGAAATGGCCGAGGCGAGACGAGAGAGGGCATCCACATGGCTGTTTTCAGATCGGGGGATCTGCTTGATCTCGAAGCACTTGAACTGACTCAAGTGGTACGTGACCTGGTTGACCACTAGTTGAGAGTCGCTGAAGATGAAGAGGTTATCCGCGCCGACCTCCCTGGCAAGTCGGAGACCGGCTAGGAGAGCCTCGTACTCGGCCACGTTGTTGGAGGCCGGGAAAGCAAACCGGAGAGAGTACTCAATGACAGCCTTGTCGGGTGAAATCAGTACTATCCCCGCGCCGCATCCCTTGGAATTGGCCGACCCATCCACGTACAATTTCCAACCCATTCCATCGGGGTTGTGAGTTGCCGGACTTTCGATGGTAGTGGCCGAGATGGGATTCGATCTGCCGGCATCAGTCGTTGCCGGGCAGGTGAACTCCGCGATAAAGTCGGCGATGGCCTGGCCTTTCTCGAATGTGCGAGGTTTGAAGGTAATATCAAACTCGCTGAGTTCGATGGCCCATTTGATAAGCCGGCCTGACGTCTCAAGCTTCTGAAGCACTTGCCTGAGCGGTTGGCTTGTGAGGACCAGGATAGCGTGGGCCTGGAAGTAGGGGCGCAGTTTCCGAGCGGAACATATGAGGGAAGGGCGAGCTTTTCGATGTCCGGATACCGGGTTTCCGGGCCAGTCATGGACTTGCTGGTGTAGTACACCGGGTGTTCTACCTTGTCTACTTCCTTGATGAGGACGGACGAGACGGCTGTTCCGGACATGGAGAGGTACAAAGTCAGTACGTCTCCATGTTCGGGTTTGGCGAGGATCGGGGCCTTGCTCATATACTCTTTCAACTGGCCGAAAGCTTGGTCGCACTCCGGGGTCTAGTCGACGAGTTTTTGGCCGGCCTTGAGGACTTTGAAGAAAGGCGCACAACGGTCGGTGGCTTTCGAGATGAAACGGGAGAGAGCGGCTACCCGGCCATTGAGGCTCATCACGTCCTTCTGAGTCTTGGGGGTTTCCATGTCCACGAGAGCCTTGATTTTCTCGGGGTTAGCCTCGATACCTCGTTGGCTGATCATGAAGCCCAGAAATTTGCCGGATCCGACGCCGAAAGCGCATTTGGCGGGGTTGAGCCGCATGTTGTAGTGCTTGAGCTTGGCGAACATGGCCGACAAGTCGTCCATATGTGCGCCGGACGCCTTGCTCTTGACCAGCATGTCGTCCACGTAAACTTCCATGCTTTTACCGATTAGATCGGAAAAGACGGAGTTCACAAGGCGCTGGTAGGTCCCGCCGGCGTTCTTGAGGCCGAAGGGCATGACCTTGTAGCAGTATAGTCCCCGGTCGGTGACGAAGGCTGTGTGCGCTTGGTCGGCCGGGTGCATGAAGATTTGGTTGTAGCCCGAGTAGGCGTCCATGAAGCTTAAGAGTTCATGGCCGGCTGTGGCATCGATGAGCTGGTCGATATGAGGCAATGGGAAGCTGTCCTTGGGGCATGCCTGATTCAGGTTGGTGTAGTCCACGCACATGCGCCACTTCCCTCCCGATTTTGGCACGACCACAGGGTTGGCGACCCAGGTCGGGTATTCCACTTCCCGGATGAAGCCGATGGAGGAAAGCTTCTCCACTTCCTTTTGGATGGCCTCATATCGCTCGCCGTCGAACTTGCGCCGCTTCTGGCTTACTGGCCGGGCCTTTGGGTTGATGCTCAGCTTGTGGGAGATGACGTCGGTGGAGATTCCCGGCATATCAGCGTATGACCAGGCGAAGACCTCGGCGTTGTCGCAGAGGAATTTGATGAGTGAAGTCCAGATGTTGGGAGGGAGCTCCGCGCCGATCTTCACTTGCCGGTCGGGGTGTTCTTCCGAGACGCAGACCATCTCTAGGTTCCCGGCGGGCTTGGCCTGGGAGGTGGAGGCTTCGCCTCGCGTGTCATCTGGGCAACTGTCCCGGGCAGGTGCCTTTGTGGAGCTTGAGGTGGTGATGGCGCAAGACTCCTTCGGGGGTAGGGTGGCTGTGGTGCTCTTGCCGCCATGCCGAACTGCTACTGAGTAGCATCCTCTCGCCGTCCGCTGGTCGCCCCGAACACTGCCGATTCCGTGCGGGGTCGGGAACTTGACCAGAAGGAGGTGGGAGGATGGGATGGCCTACATCTGATTGAGGGCGGGTCGCCCGATGATGACGTTATAGGCCGTCGGGCAGTCAACGACCATGAAGGTGACTACCTCGCGAGTCCGCAGCGGGGCCGTGCCCAAGGTGATGGGCAAGTAAACGCTGCCGATTGGCTGGATGCAGTCCCCGGAAAAACTGACGAGGAGGGTGCGGGTGCGGTCCATGTAGCAGTCGGCCATGTTGAGGGATCGGAAGGCCTTCAGGAATATGATGTTGACCGAGCTGCCAGTGTCGATCATGATGCGCCCTACGTCGTAGTGTGCGATTTCTGCCCGGATGACGATCGGGTCGTCATGGGGGTATAGGATGCCTTCCTCCTCGTCCTCGTAGAAGGTGATGGAGTCCCAACCTGTCTTGGGGACCTTCTCGGCCCGGTAGTTGAGGGCCAACACCTCTTGCCCGGGATAGCAAGCTCGGGCGTGCTCTTTTCGGGCTCGGTTGGAGTCGCCGGCCATAGTGGTGCCGCCACTGATGGTGTTGATCTGCCGTAGTTGCTGCTGGGGGGGGGGGGGGGGGGGTTGTGGTCCCTGAGGAAGTCGTTTATCCGCCCAGCCTGGACAAGGTCCTCGATACGGTCCTTGAGGACCCGGCACTCTTCGGTGTCGTGGGTGGTTGCTTGGTGGTACTGGCAGAAGATGCCGCCGAGGTTTTGAACGGCCTTCCCCGCTGTTCTCCATGGTGGAGGTGCCGGGAGGAGGTTTACGATGATCGGGAGGAGAGCCTCGTCGGTGGTGATAAGGGGGGTGTGTTGCTGGTACTTGGGGCATATTGCTTGCCGGGGCTCCGATCTGATCGTTCCTTCTCGGCTGCTCGGTTGGCCGGGGGGAGCGGGCTGCGTGCTTGGTAGGCCTGATACACTTGTTGGCCGCCGCCCCGGTTCCGCTTGTTGCGGTTGCCGAAGACAGGGTGGGCACCGTCCTTCCTCTTGTTCGAGGAAAAGGGGTTTTGCTTCGGGGCCGGCTGATTGTATGTCGTTGATGTCCGGGCCGGAGCCGGGGGGTAGTGGGCGGCTGGAGCCGGCACCTGGCTGTAGTTGGGCGTCGGGGCTGGCCGCGGAGTGGATGCCCGGGAGGTCGGCCGCTGCCGCGTGCCGCGGATTGAGTTCCGTCAGATGTTCGGCTCGGGCGTGGACGTTGGCCGCCTTCATTAACTCGGAGTAGGTCAGGTCCGTCCCCAAGTTGAGTTGGTATAGGAGTTGGCAGGGGCGGAGCCCGGATTTGAAGGCGTTCACGGCCGTCCGGTCGTCCGTCCGGTCGTCCGTCCGATGGCACTTGGCGTATTCGTGGCTGAATCGGGCCACGTACTTCCATAGCTTCTCGTTCTCGCCCTGTATGATGGCGTAGAGGTCCTCACATGAGTAGAAAGTGGAGCTTTGGCTTTGGTGTTGCTCGATGAAGGCGGCCTCCATTTTGGCCATGCTGTCTATGCTGTCCGCCGGCAGGCGGAAGAACCAGTTGAGGGCAGCGCCCGTGAGTGTGCTCGGGAAGTAGAGGCATTGAGCTTGGTCGGAGATGTTCTTGTGGAACATGTTAGACTTGAAGCTATTCATGTGGGCGTTAGGACATTCTCCCGGGCCGTCGCCGTAGAGGGTGATCCGGATCGAGCGGGAGTCGATCTTGGCGAGCTCAGGCGTACAGGCGATGACCCGGTCGGTGAAGGGTCCTTCCCGGGTAGGAGTGGCTGCTGGCCGTCCGGTCCTCTCTCGGTGCTCCTTCGCCCTATCCTTGACAAGCTCTTCGACTTGGTCCAAGAGTTGCTGGATCATGCTCTGGTCGCTTGTCACCTCTTGTGCGAGCACGGCTTTTCCTCGGGGTTGCCGAGCGGGCAGAGATGCCTGGCCGGTAGCGAGAGCCGCGGTTCGGCCGGGGCGTGCCCTATGACTGGATTCGGCTGTTTCCTCGGGAAGAGTGACTATCGGGGCTATCCGAATCGGAGTTGGTAGTGGAGGAGGTCCCATGCCGGCCGGATTGATGTTACGGGTGACCACCTCGGTGGCCATCCGCTCCTGTTTGTTGTTGATGAGGTCCCGGGCCTCGCTGTAGGCTTTTGCCACTCCATTGTTTCGGCTGATGAAGACTCGGGACTTGGCCGGACGAGATGGGCCGGATTTGGCCGGCCGAGAGGGGCCGGAGCTGCCAGACAGGATTGTCCGGGTTGTGGCAGGCGCGCGAGAGGTCGCAGGGGGTGCTCTTCTTCTTCTGCCGGCGCCGCCTCCGCCCCTCGGCCTTCTTTCGGCGGCCGGCCTGGGGCGTGTGCCGGGGTCTGGGGTCTGGAGCCCCTTCCCCCCTGGTTTGGGGTGTCCTGGGCGCCCTGGGCGGTGGGTGGGGGTGGGGGGGGGGCTTTGGAGCCGAACACCTTCTCCCGGGCGCGGACGAACCACCCTTCCCGGCCGTCTTGGGGACTTTCAGCCAAGCGGCTTCCTTCTCCTCCCGGCCGCCCTCCTTGCCGGGCGCCGCCCTCTTCTCCCCCCGCTGCCGGGACGGATGAGATCCCCGGGGCTCCTCAGTCTGACGCCCCTTCCCCGAATGCCCCTCCTGCTTGTCGTGCTTCCCCTTGCCATGCGAACGGTCACCACCTCCTCCAGCTGCAAAAGCAAACAAGGAGACAAGTCATCACCTCCGGTCACCCATTTCCGGTCACAAAACTATCCGGGAATGATACTTACCCATCACAAAATTATACCGGACCAGCAACTCCTCAGTCAACAACAGGTCCAACTGCCTCTCCTCACGCGGTAACAACCTCAGCTTCTCCACACCCGCTCCTTCCTCAACTGACAACGGAAACTCCTCAGCTACCGGTCTCTTCTTCTTGCCTGAAACAAAACAAGCAAACTGTTAATTTCCGGAAAACCGATTCCAAAATGAATACTACAGGAAATCCTATCTCTACACACCCGTCGGCACGTATTGCCACTGTGACCGGACGGGATACGGCGGCTCAACCCCGAGCGCCGCCCTCCACCCGGACGCGAAGAAGAACCTCCACATCCAGAATTTATGAGTATTGGGAATCCCGGCAATAAACTTCGGGAAATCCTTCAGGATGGCCGTCCGGTGCTCCCCCAGGTCTTTGCTCGAATCAGCAGCCAACCTCCTATGCGCCTCCGCCATCAGCGCCTTCCTGTCACCGGGCACCTCCAGATTGCACGAGAGCACAACCATCCCTCGGTAGAAGCCGGAAGGTATTATGCCCCAGATCGTCCGGATTTGGTTGTAGGATGGCTCATCCAGCCCATGTTCCATGAACAGGATGTACGTCGCTATCTGCAAACATTTGAAGAAAAGGATGGATGGGTAGGCGCAACCCATACCCAAACGCATCTGCAAACACCAGGGCCTCCCCACCCTCCTGGTTGGAAAAGAACGTCTGCCCGGACGGATCATACTTCGGAATCCGCAGCTCCACGAAATCCGGGATGTCATACTCCTCCCTTAGCTGGACCAACTTCTTCTCGGTCATCTCGTTGACCAGCCACCCCCGGTCGATCAGATGAGGATGGAAGTCGCCAGGCCCTTCCGAGACTTGGCCTTCTGCTTTTTCTTGCCTTCGGAGTCCGAAACCGGCACGGGCACAGCCTCCGGGACTTCCTCCCCCTTTTCCGGGTCATCCTCCACCCCTTCATCCGGAATCTCCCACTCCTCCTCCTCCTCCTCCTCCTGGTCACCTCCCTCTTCCAGGACGTCTTCCTGGCTTTCCTCTTCCGGGACATCCTCATCCGGGATCGCCCCCGCCATCTCCCGGGCGAGCGCCTCCGCCTCCCGTCGCTCTCGGAAGATCCGGCCGAAGTCCTTTCCGGCACCAGGAGTTTGCCCGGACGGCCCGGCCTCCCCTTGAGGCAACACCTCACTGCTGCCGACCTCCTCCCGGTCCTGTTCATCTTCGGGGAATATAACTTGGAGTGGGGCATAGTTCAGCGGATGAATCTCCTGGACGGAGTCCGAGCTGTCACTCCCACTGTTTCCAGACATGGCAGACATTTTTTTTGCAAGACACTTACACTACAAAAGGAAAAACGGGAAATAAATATACAACTCTTCCTAACCGGCTCCCCCCTATGCCCGGGAAGTCGGGCGACTACCGGCCAAAAACAGCATTCCTAATCCGGACGTCGACAAAATGGATCAAAATTACCCGGGATAAGCAAGTTCATCAATGTTCTTCATTGTTCATCCCAGATTCAAAACAAAACTCAAGTAAATTCCTATGTTTGATCTAAACAGTTCAGAAATTTACCTTGAAAGGATGAAATTCTGCTTCCGGACGCGAACTGCTGATTTCCGGATTCACCGGGAATGTGTGCCGGGCTCTGAGTGCTTGAGAGAGATTTGGAGAATTTTTTGCAAAGTAACAAAAAAATGAGCCCTGCTCCCCCCTTATATACTCGCCCACCTGACGCTTCGCGTAACCCGAGGAGTCAGACTTCATAAATGCTCGCACCTTTTCGCATTCCGGCGCCTCTTCGTTTCTCCCGAAGCGTTGCGGCTCATCAATGCTCGCGACTCCTCGCATACCCGGTACCTCTTCGCCTGCCTGCCGGCACGTGCACCCCTGCATGCTTGCCGCGTGGAAGGCCCTGCACGGCGTGGCATCACCACACTCTGCCACGCGTCCTCCATGCAGCCGACTGAACCCAGAGCTCACTTCAGCGAAGCATTTCGCCCAAGGCACAACGCCCGGCATCACCAACAGAAACCCGGGAGCCACCTCCGGATCAACCGGGCTCCCGGTTATGGAAACCAATCGAGGGACCAACCTCGTGTTTCCCCTGAAACCCGGGTGCCACCTCCGGATCAACCGGGCTCCCGGTTATGGAAACCAATCGAGGGACTCCTACCTACCCCACATCGGTTCACCGAGTGACATGCAACCGATACAGGCGACAGCGCAAGTCCCCGCCCAAGAAAGCACTCTTGACCGACGACTTGGGGGACTCCTGTTGATACCATACCCGAACCGGTCACATGTCACTCGGGAAAGGAAGCTATTCGGACAACTCCTCTCTTCCGGGAGTGCATCCCCCGGATCCCCGGAAGCCCTTCCCGGAAGCCTTTCCCCGGAAGTCCCTTCCCGAAAGTCCTTCCCCGGAAGCCTACCTTCATGCCGACTCAGGCCCAAACTGCACCAACAAGGCCCCCAGAGGCCCATCAAAGCTCCTAGAAGCCCACCAAGGCAACCAATGCCTTGGTGACACATGCCTTCCACAAGCCTCCAAGAAGGAGGGCAATGTGGGGAATCTACCCTACATTGCCACTAATTACAAGGGCGCCATGGCCCTCCTCTATAAATACCCTTCACCCTCCAAAGGGTAAGGGGTCCCAAAAACAAGGCCATCCCTCACTCTCTCTAAAATCCTCTCTACTGTAGAGACCCCTTCTTCCCGGCTGACTTAAGCATCGGAGGATCTAGGCCGGTACCACACCGGTGCCCTTCCGAGCTTACCCTTCTTTGTGTGCAGGTTCCCCGGAGTCAGCTTTCCGTCCCAGGTCGGGCCAAGGCAGAAGACATCTCCCCTCATCCGGACACACCTTCCGGACAAGCACCTTCCGGGCCCTCCCGGAAGCCATCCTCCGGAGCTAGCCTCTCAGCTCCCGGAAGCTTACACTCCAATCCGAACAAGGATCCATACACTTTCATTGACCGTTGACCCGAGCCACTTTTGGGCATCAACAACAGCAACTCGTCTTTTTTGAGGTTTTGTCTCTTCAAGTTCGTTATTGGCTTCCCGGGAGTTCCAACTCAGCCTGTTCTTGATATATGTTGATGCTACATGTGCCTGAAATTTGTAGACGTCTTCCTTTGCCAATCTGTCTTCCATCGGAAGGCCTTGCGAAAGCTATTTGGTGAAGTACATCACAAATACAGCGCAATCCACCCTTGAAATACAGGAAGAGCTTTTTTAGTTCTAAAACACTTAATGTAGACACAGAAACACTTTAATGTAGACACAGAAACACTTAATATAGACACAGAAACACTTTAATGTAGACACAGAAACACTTAATGCTAACACAGAAACACTTATAGCAGACACAGAAACACTTATTGCAAACTCAGAAACACTTAATTCTAACACAGAAACACTTATTGCATAATCAGTTCTCAGACTCAGAAACACTTAATTCTAACACACAATACACTTATTGCATAATCAGATCTCAAACTATGTACGAAAGTAGGGGAAACTTACTTTCCGATCTACTGCAGGCATTGTGTATCCTCAAACACTTCGAACTCCATCTTTTCTATGTCACACATTTGATTGAGAGCCCAGACATATTCAACGGTTTCGTTCTCTTGGGATGCAAGCGGCAGGTGGAAAGGACTGAATTGCCTGAGCCATTCTTCGAAGAATCCTTTCTGCATTTTAAGTCCCATTTTTGTTGCAAGTGATTAAATGTAGTACAATAATTAAATTATAGAAAACGAGTTGATATATTTTTGTAGATGCAGAAATGATTGTGTTTACCACGATTACTGCATTCTTGTGGTAAATATCTCCCTTGCCAGCTTCCTTTTCTTCCGCTCTTGCCGAGTTGTAGTGGTAGAACTTGTACTCTTTGGTGTTGTAAACTAGGACCGTGAAGTGATCATAGTGAAGCAACGGAATGAACACCTTTTCAGCATTGCCAAGCTGCTTGTCGAGTATTTTGAAGAAAATAGGCTTCTGATGGCGAAGTTGTATGTCCGTAGCAATGTCCCTCTTGTGCAAATTTGACTGTGCATAGGGAGAATAGAAAATATATTATGCGCAGAAACAGTTTGCAGGTTCCACAATCAAGCGTTTTGAACAAACCATATTTGCATACTACGAAATTAGAATTTGCGATAGTACTTACAAAGAATTGACCAGGTATGTAGCAGTTTTGTCTCAACAGTTCATCGTCTTTCTCAGCCTCCTTAAGCATGTAGTTGTAGGCATCGATGCAATTCAAGTCGATGGAGCTGGTACTGACCAGTAACTTGATATCTTTCCATAGAATTCTTGTGGGAATGTACCAGAAATGGCAACGCTCTAGATCGACAAACAAGTATTCCTCCCTGTTTAAATTTCTCAGTCGGGTTAGTGAAGTTAGTTGCAAAAAATATAAATATAAATGGAAAAAAGAAGGTGAGTTTTCTGTTTTTACAGATCCATCGTTGTGTAGAAACGGTTGAGCTTGTCTTGGTCCTCCTCATCGGGGTTGTTGTAACCCCTATGGCCGCTCCATTTCTCTTTCTTGCTCAAATCTGGCAAATCTTCTCCCTCCGCCTTTTTGTGGGTGCCCCAGCTGTACTTGAAGCGTTTGTCCCTTGTCGTCTTTCGGTCATCTCGGACCTTAATGTCTTTGACTCTGCTAGGAATATCCTCCTCTTCGGATTGCTTCTTGATTAGTCTCCGGCGCTTAAAAGTTTTTGGTTGAGCAGCAACGGTTTCTTCAGGAGCTTTTATCACCGTCTCCTCATCCTGGGCAGGAGCTTCACTCACCGTCTCCTCTTGCTGGGCAGGAGCTTCAATCACCGACTCCTCATGCTGGACAGGAGCTTCCATTCTCATTTCCTCCTCTTGGCCAGGATGTACATATAGAGTTTCAACTTCATTATCGGTTGATTGGGAGCCCCCCTCTTGTGTATCGATGACTTGTTCGAGGTTTAACTCTCCCTCGCTGTCCCCACCCGTCTCTTGTGTTTTTACCTCCAGTGTTTTCTTTCCAACCACATGTTCTTCATCTTCATTCTTTCTTGCTTTCTTTTGCAGCCGAGAGTTCAATGACTGAACCTTGTTCCTAAGACGGATCACTTCGAGTCGAAGAAGGTGTCTCTTTCCCCTTTCTGTTTTCCTCAGCCGACGATTCACACTTTGAAGCCGTTCAATCTTCTTATCTTTTTCGGCGCAGCATTCGCTTTCTGGGATAGTGGCACCAGGTTGCCTTGAACTTGAAGGAGCATCTCTAGTTGTTTCATCTTCCTGGTGCAACTTGAAACCATCACTCTGTGCAAATTACAAAGCAAAACATACCATTAAACTGAGGTTCTTACAAAACAAACAAACACAGAAACTGTTACTACAAGTACAGAAACAGTTACTGCAAACACAGAAACACTTAATGCAATCACAGAAACAGTTACTCAAACCACAAAAACACTTAATGTAGACACAGAAACAGTTCTACGACACAGAAACAGTTTTATGTACACACATAAACACTTATATTCATCATGGTAGCAGTTATATGTACAGACAAAAACAGTTACTGGAAAACAGAAACACTAAATGCAATCACAGAAACACTTATTGAAAACTCAGAAACACTTATTACAAACTCAGAAACACTTAATTCTAACACAGAAACAGTTTCATGCACACACAGAAACACTTATTCAACACATCAACAGTTGGGGAAGAGTCCTTCATGAAAGTTGTATAGTGCATCAATACGAATGCACCAGCGAAGACCGAGCTTCAAGTTGGGTCCGCATGCGGAAGTTACAGCGTAGCAAAATTGGGCTTTGGGGTTAAGGTCATACGATGGTCATAAAATGGTCATACTGTTGTTATAAGATGGTCATACAACGGTCATTCAAGGGTATACCAATAAATACATAATATAAACTATGTGGGTATATTAAGGTCATACGATGGTCATACTGTGCGTTAGAGGATGACAACTTCAAGTTAGTGCCATATTTTTATTTCTATGAAGAGTACCTTGGTAAAATGGGTAAGTGCCCCGGTAAAATGGGACAGTGCCCGGTAAAATGGGACAGTTCCCCGGTAAGACGGGAAAGTGCCCCGGTAAAAATCTGGGGACTCATATGCTGAAACTCTAAAAAACTATCAACTATTGTGATTACGGCACCAAAGTGCCGAATCCCGTATTCGACACGGGGATACAATGAGACACGGGGAATCAGCAACTGCAATCAGATATTGAGAATTCGAGCGTGGAAGGAATTTTGAACCCACTTTTTAGATTATAGAACGTGTGACAAACTGTAGGCGACAGAGAGCGATTTGGCGTTTGTGTGTGGGAAGGAAGCGGCTGAAATGTCGGAGGAAAAGGAAGTGTGAGCCACATTGACCGTTTTGCCCCCATTTTCCCACCAACTGCCATTTACATTGTTCTTTGTATTTAGGGGCAATTCTGAGTTTCCCTTAAACTCAGAAACACTTAATTCTAACACAGAAACAGTTTCATGCACATACAGAAACACTTATTCAACACATCAACAGTTTCAAGCACACACAGAAGCACTTCTTTCCAATTTGAAAAACATGTTTTACAAAAGATTTGTAAAACTTACCCAGTTGTTCAATGTGTTGCCCACCATGCTGTCTAGCTCTTCTTGGCTTATGGTTTCCTCGCTTTCCTTTCTAGGTTGAGTTGGTTTCGGTCGAGAAGTTTTGCCCTTGGTTTGTTCACCCTTGTCAGCCACTTTCCCCTTCTGTTGCTTTTTCGATTCCTTGGTTCCCTTTTGCTTTCGCGTTGCACTCTTTCTAGGAATAGGCAGCTCTTGTTCATTCTCAGCGAATTTGTAGAGAACCGGGTCAAAATCTTCACCATCGAACTCAAACGTCCCGTTGTTTATTTGTGAAAACATGCATTCAGAATTTTTAGAGAAGTATGGACAAACAACTTTACACTTAAAATAAACCCTAACATACACAGAAACAGTTCTTGAAAAAACACAGAACTGTTTCTGTGAAACACAGAAACAGTTTACACTCAAAATAAACCCTTCCATACAAAAACAATTCCCTCACTATACAGAAACAGTTTGCACTCAAAAGTGAAAGCATTTTTAATATTTGTGATATCCATACCTTTAATTTTCCATCTCTGAGCTTTTGGATATGCTTGTGTAGCTTGGATAAACACCATCTTGCAGCAACGGGTTCCAAATTCTCCTTCCCCAAGCTTGGCCTGACTATTTCTGTTCTTTCTAACAACCAAATCTACATAGAAAACGAAAGCAAGTTAGAAAGAGTTATTATTTTAACACAAACCATATTTTGAGTTCACGTGTCGAGTTTCTTACCAGTAGGAGGGGAACACAACCGCTCATTGTTGCTTGCTTCCCTTTCCTCTGTGTGGATTCGATTGAACGGTGGATTCCAGAAAGCAGGTGAGCAAGTATACCCTTAGCCCAATTGGTTCGGCAGATGGCGTCTATTGACGAGCAATGCTGGATGAAACACCAAGGGACATTCACCCCTGAATTACTCATTAGCATGCTGACCAGGAGATGCACGATTATCAAGCATGCTGCGTCTTCTGCGCCTTTCGGTGTAGATGGTCTGGCTAATGCCACAATTATGGCTTCTTCAACATCAGGCTTGAACAACCGCGCCTTCAACACCCCCGGTTTGCTGCAAAAGAAATCATCCTGGAGTGGAAGTTCCCCAAAATTCCCCCTCCTTGAACTTGATGACTTTGGCGCCTTCTTTTCGCCACTGTTTGGAATGGAGAAGATGTGGACGACATCTTCAACCGTGGGTCGACTGTACCCATTCTCAAACCTGAAAGCTCCTTTCTCCGGATCATATATGCTGCAGATGTCCTTTATGTCCCAGTCGAACTTTCTGGTAGTTTCGGGCTTCATATGGCCTGCTACGAACGCTTTGATCAGAGGTCCAAACGGTGTGCGCTACAATAAGTCCATCACTTCTGGGCGATCTTTCAATTTCCTTTTGTGTGTTTCCAGCAACTTGTCAAAGGCCACCATGTTTGACTTTATCTGCCTATGAATGTCGTCGTCTTCGGATTCCTCTCCACTTCGTCGTCTTTTTTTTGATTTTTTGCCTGGACTTGGCCTGGGGGTACTCTTTGTTTTTTTTGCTGTACTCTTCCTCGGTGAAGGTGGAGAATAGAGCACCATATCCAATGTCCTGTTCTGCCTTTCATCAGGGGACTTCTCCCTTTCGGAACCCTGCAAAAAACGAAGTATTAGAATATATGGCTTAAAAATAATCCTAGGAATGAAATTTAGTTTGTGAGCAATCACTTTAAGAGTTATTTGTTTCACATAAACAGTTCTGTGTTTCACAGAAACAGTTCTGTGAAACACAGAAACAGTTCTATGAAACACAGAAACAATTCTGGGAAAACGAAGAACTGTTTCTGTGTTTCACATAAACACTTTTTGTTTTCACAAAAACAGTTCTGGGAAACTAAGAACTGTTTTTGTGTCTCATAGAAACAGTTCTTCGTTTCACAGAAACACTTATGGGTTTCACAGAAACACTTTGGGTTTCTCAAACAGTCCTAAATTTCACGCATTCAAACAATTTTCTATGCATACACTACGCCACAAAGGGCCTATTATAGCATCATGGAAACGCTATAGTAGAGTTTAATAGCGTTTTCATAATCGCTGTGTTTGCCGACGCTAAGAAAAGTGGGGTCTATCATAGCGTTTTTGTGATGCTATAAATAATTACATTTATAGCGTGTTTTAGGCGCTATTACATACTTTTTATAGCTTTGTGCTGATGCTGTGATTTCAATATTCCAGAATGGTATAATTGTACAATTATACCAGATATCATTTTTGTTTATCTAGCATTCCTAAGGCATTAACTCTTCCAATAAAACAATCAACGCTCCCAACTAAGCAATCAACAATGTTCAAGAAAATTCATTGCATTTAGCACAACTTCAAAATACAATATTGTACAAGATACAATATCCAACACAAGACTTGAAGGTTTCATATTACAAGTCTTGTTACCAACAAACTAAGAAAAAACACTAAAATTGTCTAATTGTTCTCCTTAAGCCTTCTGCCACTTACTTGACTACTCCGGCTGAATAACTTTGTCTGTTGGCCATGCGACGGTAGTGCCAAGAGCATCTTCCATGCAATTTATATTAGATGTTGGCCTCCATAGGCATGAGTTGACTTTGGAAACATACTGCAAAAAGAGAAAACATGTATATGCCTAAGACAAAAAAGGAGTTGCTGAGAATAAAAAGTGTGATTACTTAACGGGACTCATAGATACTAGTTAAGCAAGATATTTCATGATAAATAACATAAGCAGGAGGGAAGATACTCATTTTACGGTCTCTGTTCTGAAAAAAAAGACCGGCGAGGCTCAACATTAGAGATAAAACCATAGAATTATTTATCTTGAGAAAAACTAAAAGTGCAATGCATAGAACTAGAATAGCAAAAGACACATATTGACGTGAAATTAACAGCCCTTTCGATTGAGCAGTGAAAATCACATTTTATCCCATAAAACTGCATCCTCATACCCATTGTAGTTCAAAAAGATTATTTTACTATTTCCTCTGAAGCACTGAAAGCACTACTAACATCAGACAGTATTGTAATGCAATATACAAGGAAAACTAACTTGAGACATCAATAAAGTCAAATGACTTACATGATTTGTGGGCACCGAACTTATGAAGTATTCCTCATCCTTGAAGCTCATTGCTTTTCTTTTAGAGCCTGCAGATACTAATTCCAACACAAAACAGCAAAGTACCAGAAATAAGGAAAACCAGTCCTTAAACATCAATATAGTCTATTGGGGAGAAAGAAAAGAAAATAGAAGGAATCAAATCAATCCCAAACATGTGTGTGTGTGTGTGTATCTGTAATAACATTGTCAACCTGCCTCAACAGATAGAATTGCTAATACTAAAGAGAATATTCATCTAGCGCAATAAAGTAGTCACATACACATGAATATGCATAGCTTAATCCAGCTGAATCCAATAGCCTTGCTTTAATTTGCTCAGGCAACTAGTGGCTTTCCCTGCATTGCTGATTCACATACAAAACAACAAATTTACAGCCAAAAGTCAATTAGCACCATAGTTTTTCATATCAAACACCTTGTATATACGGATAAGAAGATTCAAGCATGAAGAAGGTAAATCAAGATCAAAAAGATAATTGGGAATCAGAAATAAAGATCAGTAAGAAAAGAGATCTGACCAGACCACATTCATTGCCAACAACTAGTTTTAAAGTGAAGAAGCAGAAATCCAGTCTTGATATTGAGCACTTGCACCAGCCACTGTTATACCTTGTACCTGCCAGTTATATGAAATAATTTCAAAACGAGGATTGATGACCCAGAGAAACAATTAACTAAGTATGATGTAGAAATCAGATAAGGTCAAAACCAATTCTTGAGCCTCAGTTCTAATAAATCATCATACTGCATTCTTGCAGCCACTTAATCCAAAGGGAAAAATGTTTGCTCTCATGAAAGATGACAATGCCATTCAAATATATTCACCCAATATAGAACAACGGGTTTGCTCTGCATATTAGCTTTTGGAGCTACATGAGTTCCGAGAAAAATCTTCAAAAGCAGGAAACAAGAATGATCTCAGTGAACTGTTCACTATGAAGCATCAAGAGTAAACTACAAATTTACAAAACTTCTTATAAAAAAAATTGGTCAAGTCTCTTACTTTCATAGCTTGCGATGTTCTTTTCTTTATCATCACTTAAGACAGCCTATCGAACCAACAAAACGAAATAGGTCTAGTAAACACATGTAATTTACCATACTAAAAGAGCCATAACAGATATAATTATAAAATAAAAACCGAGTTTTGAGAAAATGCCCTGAACATCTATTAAGCATGTCATTGAATGCTGGAAACTTGGTCAGTTCAATCTAAGATGAGCTCCTAAGTTACCTATGTCACTGCATAGTCATTCAATACAATATACAATCACAATATTTCAAACGAAATCATCTAAAGCATCAAATAGCCATTAAGCTCATGTATACTTACACAGTTGAAGATCTTTGGAGCTCCAGGTCCTGCATTGAAATCACAGTAAAATGGTTAAACAAAAGCCAACTTTACAAAATCATAGTATCATCCATCAATGACATCATAAAGTTTCTATCTTTCTTAAATCCAGGCCTAACCCAACATCTAAAAAAAAGCTTAAAGTTCAAAATTTTGAAAGCTACCCAAAAACCAATCATAAAAAACAACACCAGCTATACCAACAACCTCAGCTAAAGCCAATGAATAATTCTACTATAATAAAAAAACAAGTCTAACCGAGTATAATCCAAACACAGAAGAATTGAAATTTCGACATTCTTTCAAAATTTCCTATTAAAAAACTCTGCTTTGGTTATTAAAATTTACACAAAACAACATGTTTGGACGCTGAAACTATGAACTTCAAATTCAAAATCTATTTTAGCTGAAGAAAGAAGAAAATCTACTTACCCAAGATGCCGAAAGCAAGCTGAAGCCTCAAAAACCCCTAACCTTCATCTCCAATTCAGATTACACACTTTCTCGGCAAAGCCCTAATTGACGAGCAGAGCCGAGAAAATTCCCCTGATATCACTGTAAACTTCCACCGTCGATCTCAGATCCCGAAGCGGAAATTGTCCCTTCATTCTTCTTCAGACCGTCTTTGTGAGCCTTCTCTCGGATCTGGTGCAGCGCCGACATAATCCCCTTGATATCACTGCAAATTTCCACCATCGATCTCAGATCCCGAAGCGGAAAAACGAGAAAATCGAAAGGAAAATGAAGAAGAATTCAGAGGAAAGCGAACCTGGAGAGGTCGACGCCGAGATCGAGATCGAGATCGAGCGGTTCCGATTTCGCTAGCGTGGGTTTGTGGGATTCTGCAGTGGGTTTGTGGATTTTGGCGACAATTTGTGGGTTTGCAAGATGGGGAGGGAGGGAGTGATCCTCGAGGGATGATACTCAGAAAATTGGGAGGGAGGGAGTGATTTTGACATAGTTAGGCGGAAATGCGAAAAGTTTTGGCGGAACGATACTTAGAAAATTTTCACCCCAAAACCTAGCCAGCGCCCGCTCATTAAAAAAACCAAAAATCCCGCCCGTGTCCCTATTTTTATTTATAGCATTTTCAGATGCACACTTTATAGCAGATTGAAAAATGTGCTATTCTTGGATGCTATAATAGGCCCTTTGTGGCGTAGTGATACAACCAATTTACAATCATCAAATCCATCCCCTACAATTTCAACATAAAAATCAAAAACGCTGGAGTCAAATTCAGCAGTTAGAGAGGTTTTACCTCTTGCATTGTCGAAGGTCATTCGCCGGTAGACGTTTCGGATGCCGAAAGATTGTGCCATTGTTGGAAAGATTGGGTTCCGCCGAGAACCACAGAACCCGCAGCACCACGAATTTGCCAAGAACGGAAGTTGTTGTAGAAGTTGATTTTTGCAGAAGTTGAGTTCGAGTAGGAGTTTGAGCGGGTATGGGAAGAAGAAGGTAGGGTTTGAATTTGTTTGGGAAACAAAGAGTCGAATTTTTTGCTTTTGTGCGAAAAAGCAAAACGGTTTTCTGATGGATGATCCACTTGTCAGCATCTGGCGAGCGCTTGTTGTCAAACGTGGGCAAATGGACGCATCGGAAGCTGTGGGGGCGGTTTTAATGCGGTGGCGCAACCGTAAATATGACTAACGGCAACTGTCTTGCCGTCAGTGAGCGAGATTGTTTCCGTCAGGGGCAAACGCGCCATTTTGCTTCGGGCTTTTTCAGTTGGGCCGTTTTTGAGTTGGGTTGTTGTCCTTGGATGTGAAGATTTTGGATTGTTGGCCTACAACAGAAAGGGGGCTTGGTTTTTGGCCTTAGGGGTCTTTGTCCCTAAATTCAATTTTATTTTGTATGCCTATAAATAGCTGCATCAATGATGAAATGAAATACGCAAATTGAGAGCTATTATTTGAACCTACGGTGTATTATCAAATGGCAGAGCATTGGTCAGATGTATCAGCCTACCATTATGGTGCAAGAAAATTTGTTTCAACTAATATAAATTATAATCCCTTAGTTCGAATTCCCACCTCCCTCATTGATTAAATAGAAATGTGATAACAACATAAGCAAGTGATCAAAGCGATGAGCTTTTTACAGTTTTTCTTTCTTTCTGGATAGCGAGCAGCTTGTTTGTTGTCATTGGCTTTGTATGACTGCAACATCTCAATCAAGGAAGAGGTCGCATTATTATGTAGTTGGAAAGAAGGCAAAGACGAAGGCAAATCATACTGAAACAAACTTAGTTCACGAACCAAATTGCGCCACGTGGCCAGATTTTGCGATTTGTTGTTTGGGCTAGTTGTCTTTCCAACACGAACGAAACAAAATCCATATAAAAAGATGGGAGTCCCTAAAAAGATTGTTACTGCATGTTTGTATATAGTATTTATCATATTTTAATTCGGCAAGTAAAATAGTAGAATAAGATTTGAGTCGCTAGCCATAAACATTTTTTTTTATATTTACTCCCTAATATTCTTTTAATCGAACTCATATGTTCACATAGGGTTGTTTTCCTTCAAACACATTTAAAAACTTAATCAAGTGCTTAAAGACAACAAGAATATTATAATAATCTTTGTCTTCTTGTAAAAATAGTTTATACTCTTAGGATTTTGGCTTTTTTGTAGCTATAGTCCATGTGCTCTGTCACATGTCTAGCTTTAGTCCCTGTGCTCTAATGTGTCTCACCAGAGGTTCCTGTACTCTAGTGTGTTCTCACCAGAGGCCCTTGTGCTCTAATGTGTCTCAGCAGAGGTCCCTGTGCTATGTCACTGTCTCACCAATCCGTGGGATTGAAAATTGGAGCACAGGGACCTCTTGGTGAGACAGTGACAGAGCACAGGGACCTCTGGTGAGACACATTAGAGCACAGGGACTAAAGCTAGAGATGTGACAGAACACAGAGACCTCTGGTGAGACACACTAGAGCACAGGGACTAAAGTTACACAAGTGACACAGCACAGGGACCTCTGGTACAAAAAAAGCCTAGGATTTTCAATGAGGCGGAGCATCTTGTTGCTGGATCCAATGATGTGATTCTTTGACGTAGCCCTTTATTGGAGTTTAATTACAACTGCCAACAATAAAAATGGCTTTATGTTCATAGTATAATGCACTCTTGAGAGTGACATTGCCTAGAGAAACAACTGAAATTAACCTTTCGTATCTTTACAATGAGTGATATAATAATGCAGTGTAATGTTATATTGATAATATCAATTGTAAGAGGATAAATATATCATTTACCTGTATAACTAAATATACTCTACAACGTGACCACGATAATTTCACCTCTAAAGACAATTGAAAGAGCCTTGGAGTTGTACTTGTTTACAAAGAAAGGGAGATGGGACGCCGAATAGAACAAGTCAGCATTGGTTTTAACACCCCACTTGGCGTTCTCTCATGAAAGCCGGCCTCCTCATTCCCTAGTCTTAAACTACACCCCCCCAACTCCAAAATTTCCATTTCCACCTTCACTTCCTCTTTGTTTTACTCCCAAGAATTTCCAAAATCCAACGATTTATATAAACCCCAACTGATCATATCCATCAAAAAGAGCTTCCATAGCTTTGCTACAAACACGCAGTTACTAACCAAATATGGACCGGCTCATAAGCTTGGAGCCATCAAATTTTGTTGCTATAAGGATCGAACCGGGACAGAAATGTTACGGCCAGCTGACTTTGCGCAACGTTATGTACACAATGCCGGTGGCCTTCAGGCTACAAGCGCTGATCAAGAATCGATACACGGTGAGGCCTCAATCGGGGATCATATCTCCTCTTGAGACATTGAGCATAGAGATTGTGTATCATCTTCCACCTGGATCCAGCCTCCCGGACTCTTTCCCTTACTGCCATGACTCCTTCCTTTTGCACAGCGTGGTCGTGCCCGGAGCAGCGATCAAGGAATCTTCGTCGACGTTTGATGCGGTACCAAGTGACTGGTTCACCACAAAGAAGAAACAAGTGTTCATAGACAGTGGTGTCAAAATAATGTTTGTTGGGTCACCTATTTTAGCACAACTTGTGTCCGATGGTTTGATGGATGATATTAGAGAAGTGCTTGAGAAGAGTGAGCCTTCCTGGAGGGCAGCCGACTCTGTGGACTCCGAGGGCCAATCGTTGCTTCATTTGGCTATTTGTCAAAGCCGGCCTGACCTTGTCCAACTACTTCTCGAATTCGAGCCTGATGTGGAGGCTCAGAGCCGTTCGGGGTCTAGCCCGCTTGAAGCTGCAGCTTCATGCGGGGAGGCCTTGATCGTGGAGCTTCTATTGGCTCGGCGTGCAAGTACTGAACGATCTGAGTTTTCCACTCTAGGCCCAATTCACCTTGCAGCCGGAGGGGGGCATATGGAAGTTTTGAGGCTTCTCATAATCAAGGGAGCTAATGTGGATGCACGGACAAAAGACGGAAACACCGC
This sequence comes from Spiraea crenata, assembly GCA_033992175.1. Classification (NCBI taxonomy): domain Eukaryota; kingdom Viridiplantae; phylum Streptophyta; class Magnoliopsida; order Rosales; family Rosaceae; genus Spiraea; species Spiraea crenata. Next base: position 508,262 of record JAVBHV010000083.1, on the reverse strand, counting down.
CTTGCATTTGGCAGTCGAGGAGCGGCGAAGGGACTGTGCGAGGCTTTTATTGGCCAGCGGGGCCAAAGCCGAAGTTCGTAACGGCACAGATGGCGACACGCCTTTGCATATCGCGGCAGGGTTGGGGGATGAGTACATGGTGAAGCTGTTGCTGCAGAAGGGTGCTAATAAAGACATAAGAAACTTTGCTGGTCGAACTGCTTATGATGTTGCAGCGGAGAATGGCCACATGAAGCTATTCGATTCCCTCCGACTTGGAGATAGCTTGTGTATAGCTGCAAGGAAGGGTGAGGTGAGAGCAATTGTTAGGCTGCTAGAGACAGGTGCGGCGATCAATGGACGAGACCAGCATGGATGGACTGCTCTCCATAGAGCTTGTTTCAAGGGGAAAATTGACGCCGTTAAAACGCTGATTGATAAGGGTGTGGATGTGGATGCTAAGGATGAGGATGGATACACGGCCTTGCACTGTGCCACGGAGTCGGGGCACGCGGATGTGATTGAGATGTTGGTAAAGAAAGGAGCAGATGCAGAGGCTAGAACCAATAAAGGAGTCACTCCACTGCAGATTGCTGAGTCTTTGCACTATGTTGGGATTACAAGGATACTTGTTCAAGGAGGAGCAACAAAGGACAACAACATGGCACATATATTGTCACAGGCTTCAGCTGCATTCGGGAAGAAATCTATGGGTCTGGAGGAGGAGATGATCAAGGGAGCGATGAAGAAGAAATCAAGTACTCGGGCTAGAGCTCTTCGAGGGAGCTTTGATCGATCTATGGCGCCATTGGCTGTGCTTTAGGCTTCAGCTAGCTAGGTATGCTGGAAAACTGGGGTATGGGTATATTGAGTTAGGCTTTGGAGAGCTCACAATGACTCTGCTTTTGGCTCAAAGTATGTGGGGAAGAAGTTGTAGACTCACTCATAATATGTTCATTCTAGCTAAAACACCTAAACACATATTCTGTTATTAAAATGAACTTTGTCAAAATTGATTGTAATTCCTTATGTATATGTTAATAAGTTTATTGGTGCAATGTATGGTGCACTTGATTTCCGATAGAAAATGATCACAGTACATGAAATCAGTGATCACCTAAATTTTCACGTATTGCTTTTCTGCAAGTCAATAAGTGTAGTTCTCCCCGAAAGGATTAAAATAGTTAAGCCACATAATAAGCTGGGGGCTAAATACCAATAGTTCATGCGAGATTTTATTAGTTTTGGCCGGTGTATACCCTATGTAATAGAATCAATTTTTGGTCAATATTGGCTACATTATATCATAATTCATATAGAAAGTTGGGTAGAGATAAAATAACTCAGTCTCCATACACCTTTACATATCTTAATTATAGTGATACATGCAGAAACATAGAAATAACAAAGTATTCCTTAGTTAAGTCTCGAGAAGTTTTGCACATAAGCTAGAAACAGCATATCAACTGAAGACGTACCAGATATGACAAGTTATCTAATGTATTATGTATCAGTCTGCATCATGGGCTCGGTATATACCAACCTTGAACGTAACTTTACTGCCCCTATCTATCAGCTCAAACACACAGGCATCCCCTAATTTAAGATGATTCTCGCGCACAAATGATCGCCAACCATCATAGACTCTTGCATATAATGTCTTCTGATATGTCACAACAGCACACTGCGCAGGCCAAGATCTCCCATCCGAAATCTGTAGGATCATATCGTGGACGCCTTCTGCACATATATGTTGCCTGGTAAAAGACAGAGGCAGCCTCTGCAAATATCACAAACAAAACTTGAAACGAACTGAAAAGAGGATTATAAATCTTCACGCAGAAAATTTGTTAATACTATAGAATTTAGATAGCTCATTTAAGGAGTCTCTTTGTGTCCAACTTATTTCACTCTTAAACTATAGCAAGCTTTCGAGAATACATACCAGGTAATGTGATATGTATGTGGGTTGCATAATGAGAACAAAAAAAGGATTCTTAGATTTGAAACTTCTGGCTCTCGTAAATGCTCTAGTCATTAGATATGCAGTGTTTCCCGTAGCAATTTTAGGAGCCACTGATGATATCGCTGCATTAGAATTATCACGACCACCTCCTATTTGAATATGGCAAACGAGTCATGGCAAACTTCTAACAGAAAAAGAAATTCCGCAAACATTTTAAATGTGAGATCAAAAAATAAAAATATATATCCAAACTCTCACATATACCTCCCCAGTTTTGGGGGTACCTACGTGAGGCGTAGATTTTGTTTTCCCCGTCATGCTTCCGTCCTTCACTTTCAGTTTCACCTCTTGGATTGGAAGTTCTTTTGGCTTTATCCATCGATCTGGTCCGCATCAGCTTACAGGGCTGATGACTTAGCAAAGCCGTTCTCTCTGTTGATTTTGGGGCTGGCGAATCCAAGAATTGAACAGAATCGTCATTTCCAAGTTCTTCCATCTCAGGCAGGTAGAATCTCCCACACAAATTGGGTTCCTCAGAATGGGTTGAATTATGCGGATAATGTATCTCTACATTGTTCCTACCAAAAATGCGTACATGAAAACAGGAGTAATCATCTTCCGAGCTGAACACCAGTAAGTAGCCATGCTCCAAGGAGTAAAACTTGGCAAATTCTGGCCAGCCTTTCTGTAACCAAGCCTTGCCACCACCCCTTGTCACTTGTATTTGCCATCGTGCTCCACTTGGAACCTTGAGATATATTGAATCTGCCAAACACTTTCCATGATTTCTGACAACCGCCTGTGGAAGCTCCTGTAATTGACAAACCCCTGAGATTACTACTCGGATAGCAATCTCTTGCAAAGTAACAAGTATAGAAAAGACACAAAGATATGATGATTCAGCTGGGTTTGAATTTCTAATGAAGAATGGCGTGGATAAAGCAGGGCTCAGCAGATGGAGATTATTGCATGCTCACTATTCATCTCCCAAATTCTACTAGATATTAACAGTTCAAACAGATACATAATTCCATTAGCGACTAAAACAAAAAATACCAAAAATCAGAACCATTATGAACTGATCAGAAATTTTTTTCTCAAACTTATGAGTCAGAGAGGTGAGCCATGTCCACTTAATATCCAAATCTACTGCATGCAATGCAGTATCTATAGGCAACCTATAAGGAAAAGCCAACCCAGTCAGTATACAAGAGACTTCTTTGTTTTGATTGCAAAGTGCAGAGAAGAAGATGAATCAAAAAACATCAAGAAAACAAACAGTGAGTGAGTGAGTGAAAATGCACCAGCTTGCCACCTAGAAGAGCACTCTGCAGAACAATTTTGAAAAAGCTTGGAGCTTCCTCCGGGCATGGCGACCTCTCTGCATGGTCTCTCCGGCTCCAAGAACAAGAAGCCATTTTTTTGTTTTGGGACTCTTGTCAAACAGCTGCTGCACTGATTTCATATCACTCTGTTGTGTATATTTTGGGTTTTAACAGGCCAAATATTCAGCTCGGCCTACACTAAGCTTTCAACTTCGGGTTTTTAATAGGCCCACATGTTTCCACATACATCCTTTTTCGCTTTCGGTAGGGGTGTAAATGAGCCGAGCTGAGCCGAGCACCAAGGTGCTCAAGCTCGGCTCGCACAAAATTTCTAAAGCTCAAGCTCGCATAAACTTCATGGATGAAAGCTCAAGCTCGGCTCTATAAAAAATTACGAGCTCGAGCTTAGCTCGGCTCGGCTCATTTACGATGCGAGCTCAAACGAGCCGAGCTTTTGATCGAGCCCTCGGCTCGGCTCGTTGGGCTCATTTGTAAAAACAGTAATTAATATTAACAATTAGAAATTAAAAATAAGTACAAATTATAACGAAAATTATACCTCACATAACAAATCTTAAGATATTTTTTTTCAAGGCGGGAACCCAATTGGAGGCTAGGCCCTCACGCCTTTGTCCTAAATAAAGAAAACAAATATCATAGTTCTAACATAAATCTAAAATACAAAATACTAGATCGGCATAAAGCAACTTGAAGTAGTTTGCAGGTTGTTTGATAGGCTAAACTCTTATTTTAATTTAATAACTATAATATTGAAAGATTAATCTGCTTACTAACAAATAATATTATTAATTTATATGTATTAAATTAGGAGCCGCACCGAGCTTTAATGAACGAGCCAAGCGAGTCGAGCTCGAGCTGGCTGATAAATATACGAGCTTCTCATGAGTTTTATGAGCCGAGCACGCCAAAGCTCAAGCTCAACTCACTTTTTAAATGAGCCTAAAAATAAGCTCAAGCTCACCTCATTTCCGTAACGAGCGAGCTTGAGCGAGCCGAAAACGAGCCGAGCCCGAGCAGCTCGAGTCAATTTACAGCCCTAGCCTTCGGTGTACCTCCAAGGCCTTCCTTTTTTTGTTTAGAGCACAAAACAAGGGTGTGCATCGGAAGAAAGTGTCCGCGGAAAAGAAACCAGTCCTATACAAAAGTTGGAAGCTTTTATCATTCTGTTGATTTTGATATGATCTGATGAAATTATCGTGTATGAAATTGAACTTGTAGTGTAATGTGTATATGTCCTTCTGCTCCGATATAGGACTAAAAATTGACTTTTTTTTCATTAGAAATAGCTATGCCTCCTCGCACATGTATTTTTTTTTTTTTAATAATGCTAGGATGACATTTTTTTTAAAAACCATCTTATGTCGTAAGTGATGATTGCATATGATTTTAATTGAGAATTATCTTCTTAAATGTTGAATGATTAGATTAATTAACAGATAATTTGAAAAATGATTTGAAATAAGATAGTCATCCTCCCATTAATCTTTTTTTTTTTTGTCAATAACTCCAAGCATATGATTGATTGGTTTGTACTGGAAGGGGGGGGGGTGGGGGGGGGGGGGGTGGGGTGGGGGGGGTGGGTGGGGTGGGTTTTTTTTTTTTGTGTTTTTTTTTTTGTTGGGTGGGTTTGGGGTGGGGGGGGGGGGGGTGTTTTGAGGGACTTGTGGGTTGGGTGGGGAATGGTGAGGGTTATGGTGATATGGCTTTATAAGGGTGTGGGAAAGAGGGATTAAAGCTGGGGTATGGATTTGATAGACTTGGAAAGTGGTGGATGGCGACATGAGAGAGTATTGAGTTGCCTTAGCATGAGGCTAGGAGTGTGGATGCTGTCAGGAAGCGTGGGTGTGCAGATCGACTTATTGGACCATACTCGACATGGTAGGTATTCGGAAGCTCAGGTACAAGGTTGCGATGGAATGGAGGCTAAGGGGGAACTTGGAAGGAAAGACGGGGGTGATATGATGGAACAACCATGGTGACTTTTGGCTTCCATAGGAAGATGGATGTACCGCAAAGCGAGACACTCTATGGAGAGTTGTGGGGGCTCGTGGCGGTGAGATCTAATCTGGTGAAGCGAGGGAGCGGATACATGATGCTGTCCATTGCAACCACCAAGGGGAAACAGAATACCACCTTTTCTTCGAGTGTGGGTTGCACTTCATTTGGCTGCGTGTAATATTCCAATGGGGACAGAGTGGGGAGGAGGTCTCATGAGTCGAGGGTCTGGCTGCGGAGGTGTGTAAGGGGCAGCATGGGAGAGCAGTCGTATATATTTGGCTATGGAGGATTTGGAAACAAAGGAATGATGTTGTGTTCAATAGGGGGGGGGGGGGAAAAAAATGGAAGAGGTGGGGGGAAGGGGGGGGGGGGGGGGGGGAGAGGGGGGGAGGGGAAGGGGGGGGAGGGTGGGAGGGGGGGGGAGGGGGGGGGGGGGGGAGGAGGGGGGAGGACGGCGCGCCAAAAAAAAAAAAAAAAGAAGGAGCAAATAATGTTACGCAAACTACGGTAGTATCCAACACGGCCCACATAAAAGGTTTGGACTCTCTTACCCTTTGTTTTTTCAAGAACACAAACTTCAAATTAAAAATGATAAAAAATTTTTATAAAAAACTTCATGATTTTGACATGTCGAGATATCTTATCAATTTCTTTTTCAAATAATGCACGTGATCAATTGATCTAGCGGTATTTTTGAGTAATTCTCTTTTTTGTATTCAAAACCCTCTACCTATATATCATTATATAAAAGAAAAAACTTCATTTTCAAATGATTGGCTCACATCGACAGTAGAAAGTGCACTAATGTATGCATCACAAAGCAATATTGGAGGATTTCCAAACACAACATGAACTAAACGTTCTAGTTTGACTTCTTTTATTCTGTGGTTCAATGGATTATTAAATTTGATATCGAAACAAAGAAAAAAGAGACGGAACAAAAAAGAAATCAAAGAAAGCAGCCAAAAGATAAAATGATAGTGTTGATGGAGGGCTTGAATTTTCAATGGGTAGTGGACAGATAGAAGTAGTAAAACGGAGCAATCAAATGGTTGGTGATTTCATCCAAAAAAAAAAAAAAAAAGTTGGTGTTGATTCATGAGAAGGTACCTTTTCATTCTTGGAGTCGGATATTTCATACATCGTTCACCAACCAAGAATTATCCTATAAGGTATAATGGGGTTGGTGATTGTAGGTATTGTGCGTATATGTCCAATATATACCTGCCAACCTGAGAATTTTTCAGAAACATACAAAGTATTTAATTCTCTTTGGCCAATTTGATAGCTCCGCCTACAAGAATTGTCCTAAGAAATTCAAGCAAATTAACGAGTATTTGAAAAGATGTTGTAACAAGTATGTCGTCTTGTCTTTCTTTTTTGGTACCATTGGCGCAGCGGGACGATAAGAATTGTAAATTTTCAAAGTTCTATTTTAACTTCCTTTTTTTTTTTGCCGAAGCGTTTGTGTGCAATATGCATTCAATTTAGGATTAATTCGAATCAAGACCCAAAGGAGGGTAGTCATTGGCCAACATCAAGCGGATTAACTTTCATCACATTTCGAACCTAGAACCTCTTTTTTGGACAGCCGACTCATGCACTTTTTTCACTAGACCAACTCGTGTTGGTTTTTATTTTCTCACATCTAATTTAATTTAAGTAAATCGGGGATAATTAATGACCTTAGTTAAATTTAAAAAATGTACCCAATATGTAAGCAAACATAGATTTTTGGTCCAGATAAAGACTGAAGATATGAAAAAATTAATTCAGGGTAAAGGTCTGTTGATCTTTTGTAGCTTTCGTAAGTGCCGTAGCAAGACGGTTGTATTTTATTTTCTCGTCTAGACTAGTAATGGTTTCATTGCTTATTTATTTCTTTAATTTGCAATATGTACTTCGTCTAGTAATAATACAATAATATAAAATGATGGATGACAAACTTGAGAGAGGAACATTGACTTGTACTGCTGGACTCTGGTTGTAAATAAGTAGCTGTAACAAGTACCAAAAAGAACAGGAATAAACCAATGGTATGAATTGATTGACAAAACTGATAAGGAGAGCATGCAAATTTGGCAGCGACGAAAACTGCAAATGTCGCTTAAAGTAATTAAGGCTCATCTCTTCACATCGCGGTTACATGCGCGAACAAAACGTGTACGTCACACGCGGGTACAGAAACAAAAGGAGCGTGGGGTATTGTTTTTTGGGTCACTCCAAAGTTACTTTTTTTTTGGGTCACTCCAAAGTTAAAAAACACCTCGTCATCAGACATCAGCATTTAATTTTGGGCCATTTACTGTAGAGCTTATTGGATTGGATTTGGATGTGCATGTTTTGATGGAACATACAACAAGTGTAGCAGAGGACCAGAACTCGCAAGTACTCCTACCGACACGGAACATGCCTGCAACGGCACGTCGTACGTTCTCCGCCCCAAATGAATCTGGCCGCTTTTGCACTGGGCATTCAATTTGAATTTGCTACAGCACCACCAGCCCCACCGACATTTCTATTGCGGGCAAACCAAAATAATTTGCGGAATTCTTAATCTGAAACCAATACCCTTTTATGTTATATAATATCTAGTTCACTATAACGAAAAAATTGTCCATTTATTAGTCATAGCTATAGTCACATTCAGATAAGCACCAGTTGATGCTTTAATTTGGAACAAGCAAGCCCAAACACCAAAACAGATGATAAGGAGCAAATCAAAAGACAAATGATTGCATAAACATGGATTTTTTTTATTGAATAAGATATAGAAGGTCTCATTTCATCAAGCGGACCGCAGCACCACGTGGTCATGGTGTATGGGTGAAAAGGAAAGCACCAGGATTTATATCTACTTTATGATCTGCCAGCGAAAGATAAGTATATATAGTGAACATGATTAGATGGATGTAGAAATTGATCGATTTGTTGAAATTCTATGGATAACTTACAACTTAGTGCTGTGTAGTTTACACTATTTTTTGATTTAATACCTGTGCTTTCCAATCTTTCAATTTGATACCTATGATCTTGCATATTTCTTTCATTCTTGCTCTGCAGTAAAGATCCATCAATTAAATGCTGATGCGTTCAAAAGAGAACCCAGAATTTCGGATATTTTTTTTATTAAGAAAGAGCATATCAGGTTCACCATATCGTATTAAAAAGGGTGTATTCGATTACAATTTGAAAGGAGCTTATTGCTTCCGTGGTGAAACTAGTCACAAAGAGAAGCAGTCAGCGATGGTAGACTGCGTGGTGGACTTAATAAAAGTTACCACCCCAGTTAAACTGCCACCACACCCAACCACCGCCACCTCCACCAAATCAACCTCCTATTTTTGCCGTCTGATGGGAGCCCAACAAAATCCACGTCATACTTTGCCAACCTCGCTTCCAAACTCGACGAGTTCGTGAAGATTGTTGAAAGCGTCGTGCTTTCCTAAGTCAAGAGCTCTATTTTCGAGGCAATGCTCTTGGTGGATATGGTGGTGGCAACAATGGTAGTAATGGTGAGGTGGTGGTGGAGGAAATGGTGGCGGTAATAGTGGTGGGGGTGGAAGTGGGGTGGTGATGTGAGATTTGTTCAAGAGCAAATTACATTATGGAAATCCTTTTAAACCCTTCCAAATCCATCAATTTATGAAATTTTTTTAAATCACCAAAATTTTGAATACCTACACTTTGATGGATTTTTAAAAACTCATGATTGAATACACCATGCTTTTGATAGATTTTAAAAAGGCCTTCTAAATTCAGATTGTATACACCTGAATTTTTATAAAATATTTTAAAATTCAGATTGAATACGCCTGAATTTTAAAACTCTTTCCAAATCTCAATTGAGTACAGCCCCCTAAAATTTGGGTATTATCGACACCAACCTTCCAGCTTCCATAACCCACAACCCAAGCTTTTTAATCAGTTTGCAGAACTGGGTATGTCTTACACTTGGATTCATCATCAATTGAGAATGCATTTAGAATACATACACTGGGTATTGCCTCTCGCCCTCCATCTGCCGAAACCTAAAATCTAGTACCACCAACGTCCACCGCCGCCCACCACCACTACCATCTAATTTTGAAATCTTTGACAACAAGAGATAGATGTCTTGATCTCTTAAGAAAAAAGACTATCAATAATTCTAATAGATTAACAAAGACTCTTGTGAAACTCGAGATCTGAGGTGATCTTGAATTGGAAAATTTTTTTTGAAAACAAAACTTGTGATCGAGGCATGAAGGGTGATTCCGTTGCCATAGTGGCTTCAACATCTGGGGAAGAAGCAGAGGATAACGAACGATGATGAAGAAATAGGCTGCCTTTGCCACATCAGCATTTAACTGACGGATCTTAATGATAAAGCAAGAATGAAAGAAATTAACAAGATAAGGTACTAAATTGAAAGATTTGGAAGCACAAGTATCAAATCGAAAGATAGTACAAATTACAGAATACTAAATTGTAATTTACCCATTATATAATAAATACACTAATAAGTTGCCAAGCTAAACCACGGAGGTAGATATATAATCCATAGAGCAAAACTACTTTTGGTTACTCATGTTGCAATATTCTCTTGTGAAATTAATTAAAGCATATTACCATTGGCCTTCAGCTCGATCTGTCTCTCGAAATTGGTTGGTCACGTACATACAACAATCAACCTATCTTACTCCCAAAAACGATGGGACTGGTTGGCTTGGCCTCCTTGTCGGTCGTTTGATTTGAGAGGAATTGTGTTTGTGGAGCTGAAATCTGAATTGGGAGATGCTTTTGATTGAGATCCATATATATGAATATGAATATGATATAAGTTCATAAAACGTTCTATGTGGCTAGTATTTAGAGATGAAGAGAGGGTAATAAAGGGGGGGCCTCATTTTTCTCATTTCTAATTAATCTGAAATCAATGCCATTTCAGCATCGATCGCTTCATTTCCAAGCACGACGCTATATATATATACATACGGGAAGCGGTAGGTAGTTACGACGAGAGGGGAGGGAGCGACATGTCACCATCGCTTATTAATAATATTAGTTAATGGAGGAGGTCATGTACTAAGTGAGAACATTAATAAAATTAGAATTTGTTGCCAAATCATTCTTTAGTTATTTTGACTCTAGACAAGTTTGCACATAATTTATTTTTATCAAGTAAGACTTTTTGCATGTGGTAGACACCCATTACTGATTACTACATATGTTGATGCGCTAAGAAATGATATATGTATATTTTCTTAATTGCTCTATTATTAACAACGGTTCCACTTCTCTCTGTTATCTATTATTAATAACAGAGGTTCCAATTCCAAACTTCTCTAGTCTCATTGATCTCTAAGCCCATAAAACTACTTTTTATTCAGATGAGTAGATCAACCAGTGAGCTTTCTTTTCGGATCTAAATTTAAATCTCATACTCATATTAAATTATATTACCTAGCACTTGTAAGAAACAATTCGGCCCACGCTAATAAAAACAAGGAAAAAGCTTGCCTACTCTAAATAGAGTAGGAGATCATACTCTATATTTTTCATTTCTTCCATTTTACGATATTATATCATGATCGGAATCGTCCATCTTGTAAATATTTAGTAAAGATAATTCTCTTAAAAAATAATCAAATCGGAGATCATTTGGTTATTTAACTATGTCAAAATATACGGACGGTTCATTTGGTCATGTAATTATACCGTCCAATTGTTTTATACGATTGGATAAGTAAACAATCTCCGATTTAATTGATTTTTTAAGGAAATGATATTTATTAGATAAGTTACAAAATGAACGATTCTGATCATGATATAACATCGTAAATTGGAAGAAATGAAAAAACATAGAATATGAGCTCCTACTCTATTTAGAGTAGGCAAGCTTTATGATAAAAACAATTTTTGAACAAGTGAATTACATTGACTTATTGCAAACGTACAGTTACTGTAGAAAAAAGGTCCGGGTCTTAGGCGAGGATCAAGTAGTCCATTTATAACTTTCGAACTCCTAAAAACTCAAAAGATGAAAATCATATGGAACCTCATATCAGCCATCATCTTGGTTTCCTATACTGTCGTGCGTTTTAAGTATGAAATCTGGTCCCATCCCCACCTACTCAGTCGACTTTTAAAACATGTCTTTCATACTAATCAAAGGGTCGATTATACATTTGCACAACTATTATTACATTAGTATATTCAGAATAATACCAGTCTCCCAACCACAGTGCAATTAAGTGGCCCCTTCACCAACCCCCACAAACTTCACTCACCAACTTTCCCAACTTTGTTTTTTTCTTGGCTAACTTTACACTCGAATTTCACCTGAAGTAGCATGGCACATTGACTTTGTTTTGCCTCCAGACAAATTCACTATTTGGATTGCCTGCAGTTAGCTTCCACCCCCAAAAGTCAAGTGGGATTAGGGATGGTAATGGGTCGGGTTAGAACAGGGGTATCATCTTCATACCCACCTTCATACCCACTTTCATTTGAGTTTTTCACTTTCATACCCGCATTTATACCTATTAATTTTTAATCGGGTATCCACATACCTACCTCACGGAGGTTACTACATCCATACCCACCTTGTACAAAAAAATATAGACAATATTAACAATAAAATTCCATAAGCAATCCTAATACATTAAATATTTTTATTCATATTCATATTTGCAGAATTAAAAAAGAAAAATAGAGATGTTTGAGCAGCAACAATAGCAAGATTCGTAAAAAAGACTTACAAGCATGTTTGCAATATATAATCGGGTCGGTACCATTCATGCTCCATATCCGTCACACAGATTGTAAAATCTCTATACCCGCTTCATCCCCATTTATTTCCTACATAGCTGCCCCATTGGGGGCGACTGCACGCCGGTACCCATATCCGTGAAGGTTTTTGTCATCCCTAAATGCGATTAGCTTCCACCCACTGAAGTCAAATGCGAGAGAAAAATACTACTTGTTGGAGAATTACAAATAAAAATACAGCTAGGCTGAAAAGCGTGAATATCTCGCTCTCTCTAAAGTTATTCAAGCCCATCAATGCAGCTGTATATCTGTTGTCCCCTCCAAGATACAACAACTCAACTGAAATGTTATGATTCACACCTATCTGCACAAGAAAGTGAGTCCATAGCTCCACCATAAGAGCACCTTTCTTTAGCCAACAGGTAAAACACAAGAGAATAAAAAAGAGAAATACAAGTATAAATCGGATAATCTACAGAAGATGAAAAATAGCTCTATTTATAGGCTACTAAGACCACCCCACTACCCAATGAGTTTAATAGGGTAGTAATACCATGAAATAAAGGACCCTAAATGAGTGATAGGTTACCAAACATTGTAGGAAAAGAAAGGCTAAAAGACTCCATCTTAATGCACCTCTAACTTCGAATTAATTTCCACTAATAATGAATAAAAATCTAATTAATATTAAAAATGAACCAACACTACTCAAAATACCCTTTCAAAATGTTAAACAATTGTGAAATAATATCCAGTAGTTAATATTAAGTTATATTTGATTGCTTTGATGATGTAACGAGGAAGAGAAGATGGTTGGGTCTATAGAGTTTATTTTTTGGATTTTTAAATTTTTTTTCGAAAATGACATGGAAAAATTTGGGCTATCTGATTGGGATAAAAAAGGAGAGGTGCTATGTACACCACGTTTTTTTCTTTGGACACTTTGTCATTTTTTTCTAAAGTAAAATTATCTTTATAACCACATGTAAATTTACATCAAAGGACCTATGAGAAATAAGATTAATTTCTTAGTGTTCACTTCGTAATTAACTTTAACTTATACCCAAACACCAAAAAATTCTTCGCAACCCAGCTAAATAAGGAATGGCAGCAGCAGCCAACCCTTCCACCGCCACCTCTATCCATTTCGATGGCCGCCGCTGTGAGAATTTATGATTTTGGTAGAAGCGATATGTTATAGGTCTTTATTAAATAAAATTAAATGAAGGATATATTTGGAAGTTCATTATCTAATGTGGGTGTCCAAAGAATGTTAAAAAAAATATTAAATTAGTGTGCAGAGTAATACGGGTGTCCGGAAAAGAAAACATGGTGTACATAGCAACTCTCTAAAAAGGGGCGGCAGGCTATCACGCCATCCTAACATCATCACTTGCGGGCACAGGGGTAGGTGAGGCTGGCCTATGGGGGATGCCTTCAGAACAAGCCAAACTAATAGGGTCGGGCAAATCTAGTCGGAGACCGACGTAATTGAGCTGGTCGGGATGGCCTGACCGTCTGATATTATGTTTATCCTTTCTTCCTTAGAGGCTTCGTTGGCCTACAAAAGAGACGAGCATCAAATGATAATTGGCACCAATGTGCAATTGGCTAAACACTCTCCGATGCATAAGTCATATCTCTTGCATGAAAATGGCTAATAGACAAATAGCTCTTGTAGAAAGAGAGAGAAGTTACCCTTCACTAAAGAGGATAGAGGTATATTTATACCCACATATTTGTTAGAAATATGTTCTAAAATTAATTAGGTGATAATGATTAATGGGGTATTTCGATTAAACATATATTGATCTAAATGATCAATATGACAAATTTATTATTTAGGGACGTTGTCAGAAATTATAGGTTCATAGGAATATGAAGGGGACAATGGAATCTAAGGAAGTTAGGTTCATGAGATTGTTATTCCCAATATCATATCCTAAAAGATTCTTAGTAATATGATTATCAATCGGGCATTGATAAGTTCACCAAGATCAGAGTATGATATATCTACTCAATCGGGAGTTTAATCCGTCTTAGGTTATCGATGTAATTAAACATTGGGATAAGTGCAAAAGTGCTCAAGATGGAGTAAGTTCAATTGACGCTGGAGGATATCAAGAGACATACATGCACCAAACACCAATTCAAATGTATCACATTAATCTAAAAATTAATCACTTAGTTATTATAGTATTCCTTTTATTATTGTCTAAGAATAGTCTAAAACGTAGGATTTTTACGCAATATAAGTGTTAATGTTATATTCGATAGGTAGTTTATGTTGAGTATATGAATATTGAGTTAAAGTGCATATGTATTTGCCCAATTATGAATTTTTCTTCATCCGATTTTTATGTGTCGAGTGCCTATTCTTCCCGTGTTCATGATACCCAAACCGTGTCGTTTAGTACCAGAGCTTAGGTATGAGCATGGTAGATTCCATCGTTCAGATCCGGCAAAGAAGGGGTGGTTTCCAAATGGAGAGTTGTGACAGGATCCACAACATGGAGGAAATCCGATGGATTCTACAACAACTTATAGAGCGCATCTCTCATACTGAAGCTCGACACAAAAGGCTAAGGCCCCGTTAGGTTATGTTTCCAAGCACCTGCTTTTGTTTTCACACCCTAAAAAGGTTAAAACCGTATATGGTAGCTTCAAGTTGAAAACATGCCAGAAATGGTGAAAATGCAACTCATTTTCATTTCGGTAACTTTACACAGAAAACATGAAAATTTCACGTTTTCACTCAACCCAACACCATCGCTCAACTCAATCCATTTCTAGGATCCCAATCACCAGAGGCTTGAAGCCACTGCCAAACACATCGCCGTTGCAGCCCTGCACCAATCCGGCCGTTGCAGCCCTGCACCAATCCGACCACGATCAACTAACGGCAACGATAGCGAGAGGAAGCAGGACTGGCGGTGGCGGCGGAGGAGATCTCGAGCAACTGGGATGAGAAGGACGATGACGACGATGATGACGATGACGACGATGATCTCAGCTTCCTCGACGACGATGACAGGGCTGAGAAGGACGACGAGGACGACATTGACAACTACCTAGAAAAAAAAAGTTTGGGTTTTGCAGTGAGATTGGATGATGCGGACGATTACCAAGAAAAAAAAAAAGTTTGGGTTTTGCAGTGAGATTGGACGATGAGGACAATTACCCAGAAAAAAAAAAATTGGGTTTTGCAGATCTGGACTGGGTTCTACCAAACACGTTTTGCTCAATTTGTTTTCTGAAAATATTTTACTAATGTACTATCAGCCACGTTTTTAAATCTCAGAAATGCCGGATTCATTTTATCATTTTCCTTTATGGGTACAAACTGCGGAAATACCCTGTGAAAACGTTACCAGATGGCCCTTAAGAGTTCCAACCTGGAGGGATGTATGATCCATCATCTCAACCAAGTAACTTGCATAAAAAAAAAAAACCTCTATGTTCTGATTGTCTTGATGGGGAGTACAACGCCGGTGTGAGTCGGTCGAAAGAGGATACGGCTATTTATTTTCTATTTATTTTCTCAAAATAAAGGTAATCAAATTAATGATTTTTGTGATTCAAAATAATTAAATTTGGAGTTACCTCCAATATTTGATTGTTGTCAAGATGAATGTGAAATTTGTTGGGGCAGTGAAACCGAATTTGATGAGGACGTTTGCAAAGAAGAAATTGAGATGGGGGGAAACGGTGAAAATGTTGGGTTTGAGAGCAATTTTGAAATTATTATAAAGATAAGGAAAACAAAACATGCATATGCCTTTATGAATATCTATTATGTAATATAGTTGACTTAATTTATGAGTTAATTATGTAAATAACAAATGTTGATATAAATGGACTAACAAAATTACATAGCCTAAACCCAAAAACTTTGCAAGATATATATTTAATGTTTTACGGAAAGGGAAGATATATTGATGAAAGTGAGAGTACAATAATCACAATGCGCTCTTATGCTGATTACAAATATCTATCTAAACTCGGGTCCTATCATTGCGACCCTAAAATGGGGATCCATGGCCTTTCTTATTCAAACTAATAAACAAAGAATAAATAAAAGAAGATGGCACACCAATAGCGATGAAGAGTTGCAACGACGACAACTTGAAAACTCAACTACTCGGGCGACTCGATGAATTGGGAGAATCAGAAGGGAGGAGAGGGGAGGGGAAGGTGGTCGGCCGAGTTGACAGCTTGGTTGGGGTTTTCCTTTTGCTAGAGAGAGAGAGAGAGAGAGAGAGAGAGAGAGAGAGAGAGATTTTTATTGGCTTAGGGTTTTTATTTCAATTTTAGGTTTCAGAAAAGCCCCCTTATGAGGTAAAGCCACTTGAAAAGAGTGAAGCGTAAAGGCTGCCAAGAGGCTAGTTGAAAATTTCAGGTGAAAAAATAGGGTCTAAGAGACTTGCGAGAATAATAAAATATTTTCACATGGAGGATATATAGCTAATATTGGTTAAAACTAGGGAAATGTGATTGACACTTTAAAAGTTTCTTCCCAACTCCAGCCCTACGTAAAGAAAAAAAGAAGTGGAATGTAGAAATACAGTTTTGGAGTATCCATAACAGCAACCTACTGAAGAACATTTTTGGAGTATCTCATTTAAAATAGAAGATAGTACTTTTTTTTAACGAAGAAAGACATGTTATAGATTAAGTAGAAACATTACAATCTTCGATCAATATATCGGATACAATAGTTGGAGCAGAATGCATGTAACTAGTAGAGGAAGAAACAATACTAGCTATTCCTATTGCTAATACATACTAAATAAAACTTGGATTTTCTTTCCTTTTTTGTGTTGCTCTGTCAGCACGGATCATGCACCAAAGTTTGGTCTTACCTAAGTTCAAACAAAAAAAGAATTTGGTCTTACTCAATTTTAAATTTGAGTGTTAAATCGTGAATAAAATTTTTTTAAAAAAAATGGGCAATGAAATTCATACCAATATGATGAGAAAATTAGGAGTCCACATCATCTCCACTCCACCCACTCCCCAAACATGTAGGCGCGGGACCCAGCTGGCCATTCACCTACCGCCGGCTAAATTTCCTGCACGCACGACCCAAAACAAGCGCGTGGAGCTCCAAAATAGTAAAAACCCACCACAGCATTCAGTGTCAAAAAATTAGAAAAATAAAATAAAATAGGAAAAAAAGAGCGTGGAATCTGAGATCTGGTAGAGGAGAAGCGCTCATTTGGGCTTATAAATAAGGACGCAGCGATGCCATTCGAACTCGCTCCGCTCTCTTCTCTCCGCTACACACTGAAAGCAGAAGAAGAAGAAGCGTACCAGAAAACAAAGAACCAGTCAAGTCTTCTCTATTACCTCCGAAAGGTACGAAGACCCGCTCTTTCGTTTTCTGCCTCCTCCTCTTATTCTCTTTTGCGTGCGATTTTCATATCCAATTCTTCTGCCATGCCTACGTGATCTAGATTTCACTCTTTCGCTCCCTCTACTTCGTCCAAATTTCCATCTTTTCTCTTTGTTTTTCTGCTGGGATCTCTGCTGGTTAGTGTCCTTTTTCGTGATTCTGTTCTGGGTTTTCCCGCAGATTTGATTTTTCTGCATACCCTTTTGGCCTGATTGATTGGTAATGCTGTTGCATTGGGATTTTGGTGTGTGTGAATTTTGGGTTGCAGATCTGAGTGTGTTGTATTGTTCTGGTATCTGTAGATCTGCTATTGGGCCTTTTGGCTTCGCTCTAGATCTGACTTGTATTGGGCGGATAAGACTCTCTTAAGGATAAGCCCAAACGAATTTAAGATTTTATAGATTCTCCTTCTTTTAAACCCTAGATCTGTAAGCGAGAGCATTTCTCTTCAACCATATCTATTCTTCACTTCAAACTTTTTGAGGATGAATTTCTTGGTTTTAAACGTTAGATCTATGAGTACGATGATTTGCTGTTCAAGGTTTGAAGTTCTCTGTCTGGTTGTATATGCTGTGTTTCATGATGTCTCTGTGTTCGTTTAAATTGTACTCTTTACAAAAAACAGTACGATGTCTTAAATCTACTCAGTTCTGATCTGATTTAGTTACACATCCGTTTATTTTTGGGGTCATCATGGAAACATCTCGGGGCTCTGATAACAGATGATTGAACTTGAGATGTCCTTGTAGTGGTAAATTAAAACATCTAACCTGGCTGCATGTTCAAACAGAAAAATGGCGTCTCACATTGTCGGATACCCTCGTATGGGCCCCAAGAGAGAGCTCAAGTTTGCTTTGGAATCATTCTGGGATGGTAAGAGCAGTGCCGAAGAACTACAGAAGGTAGCAGCTGAGCTCAGATGCTCCATCTGGAAGCAGATGGCTGATGTTGGGATCAAGTACGTCCCCAGCAACACTTTCTCATACTACGACCAGATGCTTGACACCACCGCACTGCTCGGAGCTGTTCCACCAAGATACGGCTGGAATGGTGGGGAGATCGGGTTTGATACATACTTCTCCATGGCCAGAGGAAATGCCTCCGTCCCTGCTATGGAAATGACCAAGTGGTTTGACAGCAACTAGTATGTGAACCCTCTCTGTGTTATGTATATTGTTGTCTCGCTCTCTTTGATTATGAATTTCTTATGGGTTTATTCTAATTTCAATGAATGTATTGATTCAGCCATTTCATCGTCCCCGAGTTGGGACCTGAGGTGAACTTCTCGTATGCTTCTCACAAGGCTGTCGAGGAATACAAGGAGGCTAAGGCGGTATGTATTCGTGCTTATTCTCAATTTCAATTTCATGCTTTTCACAAATTCAAGGTGTTTTTTCTGTATATTAATATTGAACCTTACAATTTACTCTCATCCCGTGCTTTATTACTATATTTATGTCTACTTCGAGATCTAGGGGAATCCTAGAACTATGATTCTAAATCTTAGTATGCATGCATTACATTTTACAAACATATACCTAGAAGGAAGTAGGTACACACAAGCACACATTCATGTCTGACGGGCACTCCTAGTTCGTGGACTCTGTTAATATGGGTGCTACTTACTTCTTCTTGCAGAGCTATTGTTAAGTTTATGAATTATGTCTCTTTTATGCAGCTTGGAGTTGAGACTGTTCCAGTCCTTGTTGGTCCTGTGTCATACTTGTTGCTGTCCAAACCAGCAAAGGGGGTTGAGAAGTCATTCTCCCTTCTGTCTCTTCTTGGAAAAATTCTGCCAATATACAAGTAAGATGACTTACCCTGTTTCTGTATCAGACTTGTTTCTTTTTTTTTTTTTTTTTTTTTCTGTTAGCCAACTTATTGGTCCAACTATGAATTTCTCTTTAGGGAAGTTGTGTCTGAGCTCAAGGCAGCCGGAGCTTCGTGGATTCAGTTTGATGAGCCCACACTTGTCTTGGATCTTGATTCTCACAAGTTGCAAGCTTTCACTGATGCTTACTCTCAACTAGCATCAACTCTATCTGGCTTGAATGTTCTTGTTGAGACTTACTTTGCTGATATTCCTGCTGAGGCATTCAAGACCCTCACTTCCTTGAAGGGTGTCACTGCATATGGTTTTGATTTAGTTCG
Source organism: Spiraea crenata (assembly GCA_033992175.1). NCBI lineage: Eukaryota > Viridiplantae > Streptophyta > Magnoliopsida > Rosales > Rosaceae > Spiraea > Spiraea crenata. The sequence goes on along the minus strand of JAVBHV010000083.1, from coordinate 488,674 downwards.
TGGTACCAAGTCCCTGGATTTGATTAAGAGCGAGTTCCCCAAGGGAAAATACCTCTTTGCTGGTTTGGTTGATGGTAGGAACATTTGGGCTAACGATCTTGCTGCTTCCCTAAGCACATTGCAGGCTCTTGAAGGCATTGTTGGCAAAGGTATTCAATTTTCCTGCAGGTTTTGGTGAATGCTTCGTTTTCTGAAGTTGCATTTTATTAACTATTTGTTTTTCCTGTGCAGATAAACTTGTTGTCTCCACCTCCAGCTCTCTTCTTCATACTCCTGTTGATCTTGTTAATGAGACCAAGCTGGACAATGAAATAAAGTCATGGTTAGCTTTTGCTGCACAGAAAGTTGTTGAAGTTAATGCTTTGGCCAAGGCCTTGGCTGGTCACAAGGATGAGGTAAAAATTTTCTCACGTCATTGGTGATCAGTTTGTTCCGTAAAGCAGACTCAATCATGGCTTTTGGTATTTTATTGAGCTTGGCTGTACAATCATTCTTAATAGTTGTAATGTTAGAAGTTGGCAGTATAACATAATTAGAACTAACCTATTTTTGTTCTGTCATCAGGGATTTTTCTCTGCTAATGCCGCAGCTTTGGCTTCAAGGAAGTCCTCCCCAAGGGTGACCAATGAGGCCGTCCAAAAGGCTGTGAGTTCCTTTTTCCATTCATGTGCTCTTCAAATACAGGTCCTGCATCTTTACTTTTGAACTGACCTTTTCCTTTGCATCTCAGGCTGCTGCTTTGAAGGGTTCTGACCACCGACGTTCTACTAATGTAAGTGCCAGACTTGACGCTCAACAGAAGAAGCTCAACCTTCCAATTCTCCCAACCACCACCATTGGATCCTTCCCCCAGACCATTGAACTCAGGAGGGTCCGTCGTGAGTACAAGGCCAAGAAGTGAGTGAAGTTAATTGTTCCTTTTACATAATCATAAGAAATTACAGCTGTAATACATTTGTACTAATGCTGATATGGGTTCTCAGGATTTCTGAGGAGGAATATGTCAAGGCCATTAAGGAGGAAATTAGCAAAGTTGTCAAGCTTCAGGAAGAACTTGACATTGATGTCCTTGTTCATGGGGAGCCTGAGGTGAGTTTCCTTTATAAATTCCTTTACACTAGTTTACTTGTGTTTTAAGTTTTAGGAACATTAGAAGTTTAATTTTATTTATGGTTTATCATCCTCAATGTGGGAATACATTCCTGTTTGTGGTCCTCAATTTCCTCATTATTTTATCTTCTCATTGGCAGAGGAACGATATGGTTGAGTATTTTGGAGAGCAATTGTCAGGATTTGCCTTTAGTGCCAATGGATGGGTTCAATCTTATGGATCTCGATGTGTGAAGCCACCAATTATTTATGGTGATGTGAGCCGCCCCAAGCCAATGACTGTTTTCTGGTCATCTGCTGCTCAGAGTATGACTGCCCGCCCAATGAAGGGAATGCTTACCGGCCCTGTCACCATCCTTAACTGGTCCTTCGTAAGAAATGACCAGCCCAGGTTCGAGACTACCTACCAGATTGCTTTGGCTATCAAGGATGAAGTTGAGGATCTTGAGAAGGCTGGCATTAGTGTTATTCAAATTGACGAGGCTGCTTTGAGAGAGGGGTTGCCTCTTAGGAAGTCTGAGCATGCTTTCTACTTGGATTGGGCGGTGCACTCCTTCAGGATCACCAACTGTGGTGTACAGGATACAACTCAGGTCATCTCCACTTCTATGTTTCTTGATTCTACGTACAGTATTTATTTTCTTGGTTCCTTTTTGTTCCACCAATTTTCTGAATTGGCTTTTGTTTTTAAACCTACAGATTCACACTCACATGTGCTATTCCAACTTCAATGATATCATCCACTCTATCATTGACATGGATGCTGATGTGATCACCATTGAGAACTCCCGTTCAGATGAGAAGCTCCTGTCAGTCTTCCGTGAGGGAGTGAAGTATGGTGCTGGAATTGGCCCTGGTGTGTATGATATCCACTCTCCAAGAATACCATCCACCGACGAGATTGCTGACAGGATTAACAAGATGCTTGCAGTGCTCGAGACAAACATCTTGTGGGTGAACCCTGACTGTGGGCTCAAGACTCGTAAATACGCTGAGGTGAAGCCAGCCCTCAGTAACATGGTTGAGGCCGCCAAGCTCCTCCGCAAGCAGCTCGCCAGTGCTAAGTGAATGACTTGAGAGCGCGAGCTGTTTGAAGATTCTATTCCATTACTTGAGAGTCTTTGTTTTATTGGTTTAATAACTGTTGTGATCAAATATCTAGTAGGCTTAATGTGCTCTTGTGGGCCGTCTTTCCTTTTTCCTTTGCTTGCTTTTTCTCCCCTCTTCATATTTTGTATTTTTGGGGCACTGCCTCCTTTCATTTTCAAAGATACCAAACTGATTGGTGTACTTCAGCGAATGATATATGAAGAAATGTCATTATCAATTTGTTTGATGTCTGACCAATTCTATTCTTCGTTTTTTTCTCAACCCCTTGATCGTGCCGGCAACACGTGTATATGAGCTTGAATATGAGCTTATTCTAGAGGACATGGTACTAATGATGATGCCATCTCCGCCGTGAAAAAGGCCTTGTTGCATATTCCGTAAGTAGCGCTAGTAAGTTTATGCTTTGCTCCAAGTGAAGAACATTGAGTGTGTCGTCATTGCCTGTATTTGGTATAAGTTTTTGCCGATATTATGTCGTGTTCACTGAAAGTTGTCATTAGAAATTGAAATTTGAGGCCTAATCCCTGAATCTAGAGGAATGGCTCATAGAGTATATATGCTATCATGGTTCTGGAGTTAATGGAGGATTTGGGCTTGACTCCATAGGTAAAGTGAACTTATATAGGCAACTGTGACATCGCAGAGACTCAAAACTAACATGTTAATGTGAACAGATATTTCATCAAGGAAAGTAATAAAAGCAAATATCAGTTCACATGTCAAATTTGAAGATTGTCTACTAGAGGCCACTCAAAAGTATTTGCTGACATGTTTACCATGGGTCACACCTATTTACCAACTTGAGAGGTAAATGGTATTACACTTATTAATTTTATTTTCATACTAATGCTTAATTTTTTACCCCCAAACTCTCAATTTTACCCTTAAATAATGAATTTAAAAAAAAGAAGTAAATAATGCAAACCAGAGAAAACCCACATGCATCTGACCACACCGGCGACTAACTACTTTCGCTGATGTCCAATTATATAAAGGGAAAATTATAATTGTGTACCTTATGGTTTGGGTTAAATTTCAATATGATATTTGAAATTTTTTCTTGCACTTCAGTACTATGTATTTTCAGATCCTTGCAAGTAGATTCTATCATTTGTGGAATCATCAATTTTCAGCTGTTCAGTGATGACATGGACTCTGTGGAGACCATATGTTCACTCTTTCATGTCGTCTGTGGTCTACAACACATGGTGCAAGTACCTTGATTAGCTCCAAGCCATTGGAGAATGCAACCTTTGATAGTTTCGGCACTGTAGCTTTTGTTTCAAATACATAACTCATTTATCCAAACACTAGCTAATCAAACCAAGTCCACATCATCACTGAACAACCTCCCGAAAATTGACGATTCTACATATAGTGGAGCACAATTGCAAGGATTTGAAAGTGTTGATGTCTAAAAGTGGTTTAGGTCAATAGTCAATGTAAGGGGGTTGAATCAAGTCGATCTTCTTGTTTCAGGGAGCTAGGAGGCCAGCTCCAAGCAGTTAAGTCCGACCTTGATCCGGGAAAAGGGTGTTCGGCCTCTGGTGAAGCTCCGCCGAAAGGAGGATGATGTTCTCGGATGAGTGCTATTCCCTGCCAATAGTGAACCTGCACGGAAAGAAGTCATGGAAGAGAACCGGTGGGGTGCCAGCCTAAGACCATCCGATGCTTAAGTCAGCGTAAGGAGGAATGTAAGTCTTAAAGGCAAGTAGAGAGAGTTTGGTGAGAGTATTTAAGTTATATTTGACTTGTGAGGATTGACAAGTATTTATAGTGGAGGGTTTGGACCTCCTTGTGAGTACCCCACATTGCCCTTTCTTGGAGGCTTGTGGAAGCCTTGGTGGCATTGTGCTAGGATGACATGTGGCCGGTTCGGGTATGATATGAACAGGAAGTATATGGTACTGAAATGCAAGAAAAAAAGTACAAATATTTTATTGAAATTGAACTAAAGGACATGGTACATAATTGTAATTTACCCTTATATAAATGTAGTTTCCAAGGAGGCTGGGTGGTTCGTTCAAGAAGAGGCATGTTTTTTGAATCTGGGTTGAATGTTGTACAAAATGAGACGTATGAGTCACATGATTGCCCTTCATATGGGTTTAACATCAATTTTATGTTTACACACAAATCTATTCACATAAAGCTGAACAGTCTATTGAACGATAGATGCCTTTTTTGTGTATAACTTGATCGTACATGTTGATTATGTACACAAGGTTTTGCTCCAAATGTTGGCCTCTCCACCTTCAAATCTGTTGGCCTCTCCTCCTTTTGCATATCATTCTATCATAGATTTGCGTTGGTTTTGGAGAGAACAAATTGGTATTTGTCAAAAGGGTAAAGTTGGATTTAAGAGTTGCTAGACAAAAAAAACAGTTGGGTGAGAAGAGTGTGTATAAAATCTCTCAACTGAAAATCTTTATTATATTACTGTTTTTTTTCCTCTGTCTCGACTACAACGTGTTTGGATTTACGAAATTGGTATCCACTTACACACCTTTGGGTAGCCTAGTAGTTTTGGCGAACTTGAGTTTGTGTATACTCCATAGGACATGTACTAGATTCGTAAGAGCATTTCCACCGCACGGTCGAGGCAGCAGGCGGAGGCGCTCGCTCGCCTGTGGGTGAGACTATTCACCCCACACCGGCGAAAAGGAGAGACGGCGAGCGACGGGCGTGACAGAGGAAGGCGGGCGGGCCGGCGAGCGTCGCTCGCGCCCGCGATCGTGGGCGGTGAGGGGGAGTGGGCCCCAGCTGACATGGGATCGCACCCACTTTTTTTTTTTTTCATTCTGCGCGTGCATTGCACGCGCGCGTGAGGGAGCGTGGCTGGGTGGGTTGAGGGTTGTTCGGTAGTGGCGTCCGAACGGGGGAGAGGGGGCTGAGGTTTGTGTTCGGCAGCCACTGCCGAACACCAAAAAAAGCCTAACGGCTATTTTTTTTTGAGTTTGCTGACTGCCACGTGGCAGCATTTGGTGCGTCCGCCAGATATAGCCGTTGGCAATCAACGGTCCAGATGCTGCCACGTGTACTGACCGTTTGAAAATTTTTTTTTTTAAAATTTTTTTTCCCTATAAATACAATCCTTCATATAATTTCTCATACACCAAATTAAATTTCCAGTTGTGCATTACACACCATTTTGCTACTTTCTTTGTCAATTTGCATACAAAATTTCCTCATCTTTTTCCAATCAAAATGTCTCGTTCCTCCAGAGCTAATGCAGCAATCCCGGGCAGTGTATGGATTGAAGCAGAAGTTATCCAGTTGTGCAAATCTTGGAAATTTGTATGTCATTGCTCGATCACCGGTACTGAAATGCGTACACCCCAAATGTGGAAAAAAAATTACCCAACACTATATTGCTCATATGCCCGGTACGGTTCGAAATGAAGGAGCTCTACAAAGTCACTGGAGGAATTTGAACAAAGAATTCAAAACATGGAGGGATGCATTGAACAAAGGAGCGCAAAATACCGGGAGCGGCTATGCTTTGGATGACGAGGTAAACATTTCAGAAATTTTGTTTTTTTTAACATTATATTTTGGTATATAATTTTAATAATTTTGATGATAATTTTAATAGATAAGACATGCGCAACTGTGGTATCAATCTGAAATGAAAGGGGCTAGTTTCGGACAATGGGGCGGTTGGGACATTGTCAAGGATTGTCAGCGGTATGTACAAGTCCGCATACCGGACCCAACCCCTTCTCCATATGATTTCACAGGTGAAGGTTCATCAATGGGAGCGTCATCGGGAGCAACCCCAATGGAAGTGAATTGAGCCGATGATGTTGACACTATTGCAACACCTAGTTCATTGACTCGTCCTACAGGAAGAAAGGCTGCAAAAAAAGCAAGGAATCAGCCCCCCAGTCTCACCAAAGCATTGTGCGAAGAATTTGCGAGGAATTCCGCACTTCGTGTTGAAGAAGCAAGAAGAAGGGAAGAGGTCCGACAGCAGAACGAGCAAGAGAAAATGAGTTACTGCAACAGGAAAATGAATATAAAGTTATGTCAATGGATTGCAATTATATGACTCCAAATGCAAAAGCCTATTGGGCGGAGGAAAGACAAGCAATTACTCGTAGACGGAGGCTATTTAGGGAGGCCCAAGAGGCTGAGGCTGACGCGTGGTTTCCTCCTCAAGAGTGATTTAATTTGATGATGTTTTTATTTTATTTTATTAGCATGTAATATTTATGTTTTATTTTATTAGTATGTAATGTTAAATTTCAAATTTAAATAAAATTTGTTTTATTCATGTATGAATAAAATAGTTGTATGAATAAAATTTGTATGAATAAATTTTATGTGTAGATTACTTGAATATAATATTGGTGATAATTTTTATACATGTTTTTGAAAAAAAAAAATTAAAAAAAAGTTATCGCCTGCGCCTACGCCTACATGGGTGTGCGCTGTTTTTTTGACGGAAGGCTTGCCCGATCACTATTCATCACCTGCTCGTTTGAGGAGGGCAACAACCCACTTCACGCCTGCGCCTGCATGGGTGGAAATGCTCTAATGTGATCAAACCAAAAATTTAAATGGGACACCGTGACAGTGAGTTGTTGTGTTAGTCTACTATGAATATTATGTTATATAGGCGGGACCAAGGCTTTCAGCTACAAAGGTGTTTTTTTTTAGGTTAAGCGACTGTTTCATTGATGAATTCGAAGTACAAAGTGGATAGCAAGCCCACGGTAAAGCACAAAATAGGCCACTCCAAGCATGTACCTACAAAGCATTCAATAACAACGAACTAGCACACTGGCTCAACTAAGGGAAATAAAAATAATCTACTCCATTTTAGGGGGAAGGTATCCCTAACCCGGATTTTCTTGAATACTTTTGCCAGTCACCATTAATGAAATAGCATGGCCCACGGTCGTTTCACTGTGTTATTAGAGTTATGTCGTTTTCTTTTTTGTTGGTCAAAAGTATTATGTCATTTTCTATGCATATGTAAAAGCAGTTTGGAGAGAACGGAAAATTATGGCATCAACGGCAAAAACCATATTCTTTGTGAAGAAGAAGATAATCAATGCCCTAACAGACGACCCAAGTAGAGGATAAGCTCAATTTCAGATCTATGTAAGCGACCACGTCTTCGTACCTCCGGAATCCACCAATCGTTCACCACTGATTCGCGATTTCTACAGATGCAAAGGTCGGGTTTTTTTCTTTTTCGTAAAGTCAATCGTGTCGGGTTTTGCTTCACTGTATGATAGTATCCTTGCAGAATCAATATATTTATGTTGAAAATTCTTTATTTATGCTTGATTAATTTCATTCAATTCAAACTTCAATATGATATATATTTTGGTAAATTTGTTTTCTTTCTTCGTGTTGTGGTTGTGGGTCTGAAAAATTTGGTTTTTCTTTGGGATATGCAGACATCTTTTGTGCTTAATCTCAATTGATGCTTGCAATTGGCAAATATAAATACACTTAATAGCCCAAATGCCCCTGTAATTTAGTTTAAGGGACAATTTGCCTCCTACAACTCAAAATGAGCCCAATGTACCCTCTCCAACTTACTTATTGGGTCTATTTGCCCCCTTTGGCCGGATTCCGGTTGTTCTTGCTGATGTGGGAGGAATATATGGGACCCACAAGCCCAGTCAGCAAATAAAATTATTAAAAAAAATTAGCAAATAGTCTCTCTCTCTCTCTCTCCCCCAAGTCCCTCCTTCTCAAACAGAAACTAAAACGCAGGCTTTTCATTGGCCATCGTCGTTTGACGTGAACGGCGTCATCGTGACCTCCCAAAAGCCAAGACCAATTTCCCGATCGCCACCGAATACGACGGCAACAACCGCCACCTCCCGCCGCATCTCCATAATCATCACCATCCGTCGATGTACTAGGACGACGCGGCTTGTGATGCTGTTCAGGCGAGCCGGCCGGCCTCTAGCAGCCTCAGCAGCACTGTCGAGTCCTTCAGTGGGCCCTGACCCAGGCCCGATGCTCTAATCGCCGCGCAGCTGCAGCGAAGACCGGTGGTGAAGCCGATGGTCTCACCTGATGACTGCCACAACAACTGCGATTCGTCGTCGTCCGTCGTTGACGACGGAGACGATTGCGTCATGACGTCGTCGTTTCGCAGAGCCTCGCCCTTGCCGTTCGATCTCAATCTGCCGCCGCCACACAGATTTGACAGCCTCGATTTCTTCAAATCCGGCGATGTTCTGGGTGAGGATGATCTAAAAGCCACCGCTTTGTGCCTATAATTTACGAATTGGATCTCAATAATGGTCCTTTTTCCTTTTCCCCTTTGTTATTTTGCTTAATTTTCTCGGGAAAATCATAAAAAAAGAGAGGAAAATTCGGTGCTTGGTTGTTGAGATATTTTGAGTTTTTGGAGATTGTTTGAGTTGTGTGTGGGTAATTTGCAGTGATCAAGATGATTATGAAGGAGGGACTTGGGGAGGGAAGTGCGGGATCTGAGAGAAGGGACGGCGGGAAAGGTGGTGGTGGTGAGGGCGAGCAACGCCATTGGAGGAGGTTTGGGGATCTGCTGCGGCGGAGCTCAGGGAAGCAGCAGCGGCAGCAGAAGCATGTGCTGCTGTGGATCGTGGGTATTGAGAGAGAGAGACACTATTTGTTAATTTTTTTAATAATTTTATTTGCTGACTGGGCTTGTGGGTCCCATATGTTCCTCCCACATCAGCAAGAACAACCGGAATCCGGCTAAAGGGGGCAAATAGACCCAATAAGTAAGTTGGAGGGGGCACATTGGGCTCATTTTGAGTTGTAAGGGGCAAATCGTCCCTTAAACTAAGTTGCAGGGGGCATTTGGGCTATTAAGTGATATAAATATGCAATTGCTTTGGTTGGTCCTAATTACAGACACTAGAATGCCACTTTGCTCACTTCTTGTTGTTCTCAAACACCTAGTAGTACAAGCTAGGGATGGGTTTTTCATTCCGGTTTCCCAATCCTACACGATCCCGTCCCGAAAATCCCATGCTGACTTCATCCCATCCCGAAAAGTCGAGATTTTCATCCTATTCCGAAAGTTAGGGATCGGGTTTGGGAAAGATTTTGAAAAAAATTGGGATCCCGGAATCCAGGGAGTGTACATCTCCTATACCACATGTCACTATGTGATTGGCCCAAAAATAAAAAGGTAGCCCCACCCATCCACTTTCTCTTCTTTCTAAGTCTTCTCTTCTTTCATTTTTTTCCAACTTCTCTTCTCTCATTCATTCAACATTTTGCTCTTGATCTTCTCTTCATCTTCTTCTCTCTCATTCACACCATGCAAGCACAATAAAAGCCCATCTCAGCTTCAGCCCTCCTTGTATTTAATCATTGCCAAGCTCTCCTTGTTCGCCTTTGAAGTCTCCAAAATTACAATCTTGTGATGTCCTCCATTGACCTCGAACTTGTTGCCATGCCTGCTCCACATCCACCACCGCCACGACCACTGTGACCTTGAATCTGCCTCACATTTTTGTCCTTTCTGCTGTGGGTAATTGAAATTAATGTTCGGGTTTAGTAAATTATGGTTTCAATTGAGAATTTTGGAATTCTAAAAAGGGATTGGGTTTCGGTAATTGTAATGGTGTCATTGTATTGTATTAGATTGGTGTTGTTGGTTAATGCAATTGGAATTGGGGACTAGGTAATTGAAATTGATTAGATCCGGAGATGAAATTAGATTTCTGTTCTTTTCGCTGGTAGTGCTGAAATCGAGATTTTGGGATAAATCCGGATCCGGATCCTGTGGGATCCAGATAGGGATCGGGAACCAAATATAGCCAAAAGCTAGGATGGGAACGGGATCGGGATTCACTGTTCGGGATCGGTATCGTCCCGAACCCAACCTTAGTACAAGCCCCACGAGATCTGCAGTATTTGGGATTTCGATTATATGGGATCGAGATTGGGAACCACATATAGCCAAAAGTCGGGATCGGGACGGGATTGGGATCGTCCCGAACCAGACCTGTTCATACCATACCCGGATCGGCCACATGTCATCTAGAGGAAGAAGCTACTGGGATCACTCCCCTCCTTCCGGGAGCACACCTCCCGGAAGCCATACCTTCCGGGAACGCATCCCCGGGAGTGCACTTCCAGGGCCACTGTGGTACCTCCTCCAGGCAACGAGTACGAAGCCCATCTGGGCCTAGACAAAGGCCACTTGGCCCCAAATAGAGGCAACTTGGGCCTAAGCAACAAGGGCGACTAGCCCCCAGATAACGCCAAAAGGCCCCCAGAGGCCCAACTAGGCTCCCAAAGGCCCGATTAGGCCTCCAAGAGGCCCACTAGGGGCAACCTAGGGGACAACCTAACCCACTTGAAACCCTAGGTTTCCCCTCACTATAAATACCTCACTTCCGCAAGTGAAAGTAAGTTCATTCTCTCTCACAAAACTCTTACTTGTCTTCAAGACTCTCCCTTCTCTCTCTCTCTCTCAGCTGACTTAAGCTTCGGAGGGTCTTAGGCCGGCACCCTACCGGTGCCCCGAGCTGTGCTTTCCTTCATGTGCAGGTACCTCCGTCCCTGGAATCACCTTCCCAGCAGCACCTTCCGGGCCCACCTGGAAGCCAGCATCCGGCGCTAGCCTCCTAGCTCCTTGACACACACCTGTCCGACCCGGACCTTTGACGTTGATCCCATTTTTTGCATCAACAAGACCCTAGTACAAGCCCCACCATATCTGCTGTATCCGACCCCAAATCCAATTACATGCTTTCATACCCTAGTCACTCTTCTCTTGAGGTATGGCAACATCGTTGTTCTTGATATGCCTTTTTTCTAAAAAAATTCAAAGGAATTCAGGGACGAAGAGGCATGTTGCCTCTTTCCTACTGTGTTTGGCAGCTGTGACTGGTTTTCTTTGTGTTACCTCATTTTGGTGATATCAAGGATTAAAATTTCAGTTTCGATGGAAATTTCGGTAGCCAAAATTTATGAAAATTTCGGAAAAAGTTTCGATTTCGGTAAAAAAAGAAGAAGAAGAAAAATAACATGCTAGAAAACATATAAATTAATGAGTAATGCTAGTATGACCACATTATTTTAAAACAACTTTTAAACCATCTGATGCAGCAATTGATCCAACTATTCATTGTTTAGTAAGATTACTATTAATTAAAATCAAATGCAATAAACACTTGTCACATTAGGTGGTTTATGAGATGGTTTACAAAAACATGGTCATCCTAGCATTATTGTAAATTAATATTTCTACTTTGTATAAGCTCTAAAATCAACAAATAATGCAATTTAACATTTAAGCTATATAACATTGTCCATATGGATTAACTTTTATATACATAAGGGAGAAGAATTCGTGTTTTGTATTTCACTAAGCTATCAATTAGCACAATATCTTAAGGTAAGGCTCATGACACATACTTGAGAAAGATTCAAGAAGCATTATTGAAGGTAAGAACTCAAAAGAAGTATAAAGGAAATTAGTTGTCGAAAGATTCACCAAGTATATTTGTAGAACTCAGAAGTATAAAGGAAATTTTATCGAAATTCACCGAAATTTTTTTAGCTTCTGAGGCACTATATTTCCAAAATTTTACCGAAATTCGGTATGTTTTCGCTGATATTGATACATACCCCGATTCAACTTTTGGTCCTCCAAATTTATCGAAATTTCGGTGTTTCGGCCGAAATTTTGTTTCTTGGGTGATATACACCCCCAATGACCATGTTGCTTGGTTTTTTTTTTGGCTGTAGAAGGTTACCCAGTCACTGAATCCAGACCATTGATTCTAAATCAACGGTAAAAATGGTGAAGCCACTCATTACCTACAGGCATTCAAGAAAATCCGGTTATTTAGTCTCTCTCACTTCAGATTATCGGTAGGCTGCACGAATTTTCAGATTAAATGGTCTGCCTGCCATCTTTCGTCATCATCAGTCTCATGGATGAAAACAAAAATTTAAAGAAAACGTACGTTTATGCTTGAAATGGTGTTTTGTCACCCTATTGAATGTTTCTGAACTTTTGAAAATGATTCAAAGGTAATGCTCTTCTTCGAGGATAGTTTGGTGTCCACTGCTACGTGGCTGTCTCCGCTGACCGAATTGATTTATGCTTTGACAGTGTGCAATATCAATGCCAAGCCAGCAACTCTTATTCCAAGGTACTAGCCGTGACCTTATGGTTGGGACTGTGAACCATTGATAATGTCTCCATTTGGCGGTTCCAAGGAAATCATATATTATGAGAGTCGAGAATATGCCATGTTTATCTTTGACTCTAGTAGGAATCTCTTGACGGTCATCTTAGGAAGAACCACCTCTTAAACCATGGCAAATTATGCAAATTATATTATAATTGTGTCCCGTATATCCATCAGCTTACGCATAATTAAAATGGTTTGAGGTAATTGAAAATTTGGCCTTCGACAATCTTATCTTAGTGGCAGACATGTACAACTTAGATAGTTACTACTAAATATTGATTAAAACTTTGTGCATATTCAACTTAAATTGAAGGACAAAATTTTGTTCCACGGCAACATTTTATCATTAATATGTCTACGTGTTAGATTCTTATACTAAAATTGTAACCCAATTATAATTAATCATTACTGAAATAACCCTTATTACTGAATGTTTATATTTTAGACAAGTTATGCAGCTAAATTAATAGTTTCAAAATCATCTCATGATCCTAAAAAATTGCAAATGGAGCATTATTATTTGTCCACTTTTTTGGTTAGTAGAATCATAGGAACTTTCTCTTCTTCCTCCGTAACTTTTTATTTCTAAATCTTACAAAACATGAAATTTGAAAGAACTCACCTTTTAGTTTAGAATTGTTTCCACCTTTATCTTATTATATCCATCTGAATTCTGTTAATTCAAATTTCTTTGCTTTTCCAATGTACATATTTTTATTTAATCATCAAGTGCTACCATTTTGGCCATGCAAAATTCAGTATGGAAGAATCAAGAATGCACCCATTAGAGAAACCCATATATTACATAAAATGTACCCTTAAGTTACAAAAGAATATTGTACCAAAAGCTCTCCAAAAAAAGGCCAGTAATGCTTTATGAGTGCAAAAGCGATTGTACAAAGAAGCTCTACAAAGAATGTAATGTACCCATCTCATCTTACAAGAAAAGTACCCATATCTATACAAAGAAAGTGAAGCGTTCATAAATTTTTCAAAAAAGACCCATAATTCTATACGAGTACAAAAGTTTCCAGAATATTACATAATGTACCCAAAGTTTGACAAACAAGATGAGTACAAAACAATGTACATGAAGGGGAAAAATGTACCCATATTATAAGATAATGAGTCCTACAGGAGAAAATTGTACCAAATGGATTGAAGAAATTGTACCCAAGTCAAGTTCAAAATGTACCCATATGAAAGAAAAAAATTCTTACTCATTTGAGAAAACCACATGTGCGCGAGAAATGTACCTAAGTGAATGAAAAACGATCTACCCAATGCAAGAAAGAAATTGTATCCAATAGAAGAAAGAAAGTGTACCCAATGGAAGAAATAACTTACAACAAAATGAAGAAAAATATTGGACCCAATGAAAGGAGAAACAAATTGTACCCAATGCACGAGAAAAATCAATGAAAAACCTATAGATTTCAGAGTTGATGTACTAATCGGCGTAAAAGATGGAGAAGCATAGAGTTTGTATCAAGTTTTTATTTTGAAGTCAAATTCAGAATCTTTGGTAATTGAGGATTATTATATTGGCTACATTGTTGAAGGTTCCACTGCATGAATAATTAAAGGCTATTTATTAGTCTAAACCTTACCAGAGAGATGAGCAATGACATGAAGCTGTAAATTTTAGTAGATTAATGTGCTAATGTTATATTATGTGGCAAATTATATTAATTTTGTCCTTCAATCTGACTTTTCAAATGGATAATGTGTTAGTCTAAGAAATAGGTACCCTTCAATTCCTAAACATAACTTTCCCCGCCTTTTTCCTTTTATTGTGTAAATTTAATGGTAAAGAACAGAAGCATAATATATTGCCGACCAAAGACGGTCTTCAATTTGTCTTTTAGACAAGGAATTCGATTAAATATTCAACAAAAAAATGTTATAAATAGGACCCAAAACATTGCCGGACCATAAAACACACATTAGCATACCAACTCAGAGCTAATACAAAAGACTTCCTAAACTTAAGTGATCTAGCTAGTATTCTATTAGCTCCAATGGGTTCTAACAAGTTAGCCACTCTGCTCACCATGGTTGTAATTCTTCTTCCTTCAATTGTTACCGCTACAGAATTCATCGTCGGCGATGGCGACGGCTGGACAATTAATGTTGATTACCAAAAATGGGCCAAAGACAAAATGTTTTACGTTGGTGATACCCTAGGTAACATATACTCTTTCGTTATATATACAGTATAAAAATTGGTGACGTGATATATATGTTGTATTCTGAATCAGCTGAATTATCGATCTAATTGATTCTTGCGGCAATTATTAATTTCATAGGGAATATATCATAGTGATGAGCAGTTTATGTATGTGTATATATATATGCGCAGTGTTCAAGTACAGCTCCCCACCACACAATGTGTTCAGGGTGAATGGAACTGGGTTCAAGGATTGTGTGAAGCCAACCGCAAATGATCAAGCACCACTTACCTCCGGGAACGATAAAATCGAGCTTAAGACTCCTGGCAACAAATGGTACATTTGTTCCTTTGACAACCATTGTGCTGATTTGAAGCAGAAGCTCACCATCACCGTTATGGACGGTGCACCGGCACCGGCTCCGTCATCCGCCGTTCGCCAGTTCGCATCGTCAGGATACCAATTCTTCGCGGCCGCCCTCGTTGGAGTCTTCGTCGCTGTTGTCGCCTGATCATACACACCTAAACGGAACCCAAACATAAAAACATATACACTTTCTATTTTATTTTAATTTAATTTAATTTGTCTAATTAATGTACAATAAAGAAATTTGTATGATTCTGTATCTGCTGTCCTTGAGAGGCTGCTTTTCTACTTGTTTTCCTTTCATAATACACAAAATATTGTATTGATTGAACTTCATCACGTTTATGTGAATTTGTTACAATCATATGTTCATCACAATGACCATCAAGCTATGAATTTGCTTTTCTAAATATAAGTGTACACTAGGACTGGGCGTGCTGTGGTTTTAGGATGAAACTGTAAACTACAACATTCTATTCGGTTTAGCACAATCTCAAACCAAAGTCAGACCACTCACTTGTAACTTCAAACGGTGTGGTTTGATGCAGTTTGGTTTGATTTCCTTATACATTGTTCAAAATGTACAATTCATTCATATAACAACTACTTCAAAAATTTTGAAATTCATCCCAAAAATTATTATTGTAGAAAAAAACCTATTACTAAGTAGAGTTGAGTTTTGATTACATGCGGGGATATATGGTAATAAAATTATAACTAATGAAAATATGACATGTATATAAAATTATTTATTAAATTACGAAGCAGTGCGGTGAACCGTGGTTTTAAATATTTGAGAACCACGAGTCGCACCATTATAAGCGTTACGGTGCGATTTTGTAAGCTGTATGTCCAAAAAAGAAAATTTAAATCAAACCAAAACCACACCGCTCGGTTTGGTTCGGTTGATTTCGCAGTTTTCAGAATTAATTGGATTAGTGGCCTTATGTTTCGTGACCTTTAGGGCATGTTTACTTGCAAGGAAATGAAATGAAAGGAAACATAATCATTCTGGTTCTTTCATTCCCTACATTTAATAGAATGCATTAAGGAATCAAATTTTAGTGAGACCCACCACATATTTAGGAACCATTCCCATTTCAAATGAGGAATTTGATACCCATGGAGGACTTGGGGTATCCAAGTCTCATTGCTTATTTCTTTTCCTCATTCCTATTCCTGGTCCATTCTCATTCCCTTTTCATAAGTAAACATGTTCCTACATTCTTTGGCTTTAAACGCATTGCACATACATATTAAGGTCAAGCATGTAGAAGTTGAAGGACAATAAATTAAGGTAATCTCAATTAAAGGGCAACCTGGGTTTCTTGTGTATGTAGAAAATATAGGTGTGGTGTTGAAGAGAAGAAGGAGAGATAATGGGAATGACCGACTTGGTCTTTGATTGTATATTTCTCTATACTAATAGATTCAAGATTTGACTATTACTGTACAAGTGTCTATACCCAAAACTTGGTTGAGACAGGCATAATTTATGGAGATTCTTGGCATCATGTTTAATATTCGCTTCAGTATCAATTTGGAAATGCACAATCGCATAGAAAGTGATATTGAATTCAGAAATACCCTTGAATTTTCATCAAACACTTGAAGAAGTAAGTCCACTACGTACTTTGCATCAAGGCTGAAACGAAACCATAATTTATTAAAAAAACAAATTACAATTTAGTATCCTATGGTTTACACTATTTTTCGTGTTAATACCTGTGCTTCAGAATCTTTCAATTAAGTACCCTGATTTTGTCAGTATCTTTTATTCTTTCTTTGCCATTAAGATCCGTCTTAAATGCTGGTGTCCAAAAGTGAGGCCATAATTTTGGATTTTTTTTTGTTTAAATAATTTTATTCAGGAGTTCGATTTTGCTCACCTCCTTTTAACTTTGGTGAAACTTTACCTTACTCTTAGAAACATGACACATGTATTATAAACTATCAAATTAAATTTTGGGTGGTTTTATTCACACTGACCAATTTTATTTACACATTTTACATATTGTTTAGCCCATATTTTCACATGGGTGGATCGCACGAAATTAGGCTAAAATTTACAGCAGGCCATGGGGAAAGGTCCATAAGGTGTAGAGGCAGCTGATCAAGGATCTCTGTGGTCATCAATGACAGACTATCTCTTGGCCGCCAAGTCTTTTTACTCATTAGCTTGATCATTGGCCGATTTTCTTCGGTCCAGGATATCTCGTCGTCCAAGATTTTCTTTCGGACTCGTCTCCTCAGCCATTAAGGAAGATGATTTCCCTAGCCAACAAAGGATGCTAAATCTACTTGGCCATCGAGGAGTTAGATTTTCCTTGGCCAACAAGGAGAATCGGCTGATTTTCAGCCAAAGTAAGGAAAGATTTGCAGCCAATCAGAGGAGGGTTTCCAACGGTCGAATTAGGCTAGTATTTCGTCCGAAACCCTAGCGTTCTAAGGATCTGACCACTATATAAGATCACCTCGGGGAGAACAGAATGATCATCCAACACTTAAAGCGCCAAACACCCAGTGGATCTCTCTATCCAGAGTTTTTACCAAAAGGTCCTTTCGTCTACAAGCGAAGCTCGTTCAGAGAAGTCCCCATAGATATTTTGCTAGCCAAAGTACTGGCTAGAGAAGTCTCAAGGGTATTCCTAGAGTACAAACAGGAGAAATCCCGGAAAATCTGACTAAGGTTCAGGCCAGAGAAGTTTCAACCAATTCATGTCGGTCAGCCATATGAGTTCAAGGGGTCGGTCTATAATAGTAATATTGTTAGTAGCTCCATGATTTTTTTACTATTCACAACCACATCGAAGCTCATTCACATGAAGACGAGATTCGTTTTGTTGATGCCTAAAAATGGCTTGGGTCAATGGTCAATAAAAATGAAGGATCCTTGGTCGAATCGGTGTGCATGTTTAGGGGAGCTGAGAGGCTAGCTACGAATGATGGCATCCAGGAGGGCCCGGAAGGTGCTTGTCCGGAAAGAGGTCCGGGTGAGGAAGGATGTCTGCCGCGCTGTTGCGGTCCGGAAATAGGAATGACTCCGGAAGATAGCTCCGGGGAACCTGCACAGAGGAAAGGGTAAGCTCGAAAGGGCACCGGTGTGGTACCGGCCTAGACCCTCCGATGCTTAAGTCAGCCGGGAAGAAGGGAAGTCTCTAGCTTGAGAGAGAAAGTAGGTGAAAGTATTTAAGATAGAGATTTGGGACCAAAGTTAGAGGTCTTTTTTGGACCCCTTGTGTTGTGGAGGTGGCCTTGTATTTATAGAGGGGGAGGGCCCTTTAATTGGCGCCCTTGTAATTAGTGGCAATGTGGAGGCTTGGTGTCATCAAGGCATTGGATGCCTAGATGGGCCTTGTCTCCCTTGTTGGGCTTCTAGGAGCTTTGATGGGCCTCCTCCGGGGGCCTCCGGGGGCCTTGTTGGTGCAGTATGTGCCTAAGCCGGCCTGGAGGTAGACTTCCGGGGAAAGGGCTTCCGGGGAAAGGACTTCCAGGGAAAGGATTTCCGGAAGTGTACTCCCGGAAGGTAGGAGTTGTCCGAATAGCTTCCTCTCCTGAGTGACGTGTGACCGGTTCAGGTATGGTATCAACAGGAGTCCCCCAAGTCGTCGGTCAAGAGTGCTTTCTTGGGCGGGGACTTGCGCTGTAGCCCGTATCAGTTGCATGTCACTCGGTGAACCGATGTGGGGTAGGTAGGAGTCCTCAAAGTCCCCGGGTAAGGAAGCAGGAGTGCGATGTGCTCAGTTTTGAAACTGTCGGGAGGGTCTAGTCATCCGGGCGTGTGCCGGGTAGGTCCGGGCGCCGGAAAGTGTCAGGTAGAGCCAGGGCGCCAGGAGGTGCCGGGCGACGAAAAGTGCCAGGCGGAGCCGTGCGCTGGAATGTGTCGGGTGGTGCCGGGAAGTTCCTGGAGGGGCCGGGCGCTGGAAAGTGTCGGGAGGTGCCGGAAGCACGAGGTTGGTCCCTCGATTGGTTTCCATAACCGCGTGCCCAGTAGTTCCGGGGACTGGACCCGGGTTTCAGGGGAAACAGAGGGGGATGCCCTCGATTGGTTTCCGTAACCGGGTGCCCGATTGATCCGGAAGTTGTACCCGGGTTTCGGGGGAAACAAAGGGGGATGCCCCTCGCTTAGTTTCCATAACCGGGTGCCCAATAGTGCTGGCGACTGGACCCGGGTTTCAGGGGAAACAGAGGGGGATGCCCTCAATTGGTTTCCATAACCGGGTGCCCGGTTGATCCGGAAATGGCACCCGGGTTTCGGGGAAACACGAGGTTGATCCCTCGATTGGTTTCCATAATCGGGTGCCCGGTAGTTCCGGGGACTGGACCCGGGTTTCAGGGGAAACAGAGGGGGATGCCCTCGATTGGTTTCCATAACCGGGTGCCCGGTTGATTCGGAAATGGCACAGGGTTTTGTACCAGGGCCTGAAAAGGCTGTCGCCGAGGAGAAGGAGAGCTTGGTCGCTCGGGTCCTTCTTCGGGAGGATGGGAGGGACAATTCTCCGAAAGGGGAGCGTTGTAGCTCGGGCCCTTCGCTGTGGAGAACGGGAGGGACATTTCTCCGGAAGGGGAGTGCCCTTCGCCTCAGAGAACGGGAGGTACAGTTCTCCGGAAGGGGAGCCTGTGGCTCGGGCCCTTCGCCACGGAGAACGGGAGGGACGGTCTGGAGGGACTGTTCTCGGAGAAGGTGAGCGTGGTGGCTCGTATCTTCCTCCGGGGAGAACGAGAGGGATGGTCTAGAAGGACGGTTCTCGGAGAAGGGGAGCGTGGTGGCTCGGATCCTTCTCCGGCGAGAACGGAAGAGAACGGGAGATGAACTTGGAGCCGTGAGGCTTTCTCGTCTGCTGGAGGATGAGCTTTGACATCCGAAGGCGAGAGCTAAGGGAGGAGTCCCCGAAAGAACGCGCAGAGCGAGGGCGAGGGTCATCAGGACCATGCGCGGGTAAGCAGCGGAAGTCCCCGGATGAATGCGGAGGGGATGCGTGGCATCTTGACATGTCGAGGAGTGGAAGTGTGTTGCCGAGAGGCAGGATGATGGAGGAGGTGGTCTCACTCAGTGGTAAAACACGAGGGAATTCGATCGATTCCCACAGACGGCGCCAAACTGTTGATGCCCAAAAATGGCTTGGGTCAACGGTCAATGAAAATGAAGGATCCTTGGTCGGATCGGTGTGTATGTTTCGGGGAGCTGAGAGGTTAGCTCCGGATGATGGCTTCCGAGAGGGCCCGAAAGGTGCTTGTCCGGAAAGAGGTCCGGGTGAGGAAGGATGTCTGCCGCGCTGTTGCGGTCCGGAAATAGGAATGACTCCGGAAGATAGCTCCGGGGAACTTGCACAGAGGAAAGGGTAAGCTCAAAAGGGCACAGGTGTGGTACCGGCCTAGACCCTCCGATGCTTAAGTCAGCCGGGAAGAAGGGAAGTCTCTAGCTTGAGAGAGAAAGTAGGTGAAAGTATTTAAGAGAGAGAGTTGGGACCAAAGTTAGAGGTCTTTTTTGGACCCCTTGTGTTGTGGAGGTGGCCTTGTATTTATAGAGGAGGGCAATGACGCCCTTGTAATTAGTGGCAATGTGGAGGCTTGGTGTCATCATGGCATTGGTTGCCTAGATGGGCCTTGTCTCCCTTGTTGGGCTTCTAGGAGCTTTGATGGGCCTCTGGGGGCCTTGTTGGTGCAGTTTGGGCCTGAGCCGGCCTGGAGATAGACTTCCGGGGAAAGGGCTTCCGGAGAAAGGACTTCCGAGGGAAGGGACTTCCGGGGAAGGGACTTCCAGGGAAAGGACTTCTGGAAGTGTACTCCCGGAAGGTAGGAGTTGTTCGAATAGCTTCCTCTCCCGAGTGACATGTGACCGGTTCAGGTATGGTATCAACACGTTTCATCTTCAAGACCACTATCCGAGTCGAGTACATCCAGCCATCTGGTCCGTACGGCTCATTCACACATTCGTCCTCACCGAGACCATCACAGTTCCAGAACCACCCGCCAACAATCCTTAGTACGTAAATTAGTCGCGTACTGGCACGCCCCTGCATCACCAAATCTCCAAAGGACGTAGTTATTAGAATATGGCTTTGTTTACGGCATGCACACCATGTGTCTTTTACCCTATTTTAGTCAACACATACTCTTCTCGCCTATATTTATTTTAGTATAGTTCATTTTTATCTTCACACCCAAACATTTATTCCTAAAACTCCGTCACCCAATATCTCTTGATCTCTTTGCAGTGCTCTGCCGCACCCCCACCTACAAAACTGCAACCTTACCCAGATTTCCATTTCTCTTCTTTTCTTTTTCAAAAGAACATCAACCAAGCAATTATTTAGAATGGTATAAGGAGTAAATTTTAGTCTTGAATTTTTTATGAGTAACCAAATTAAGTTTCCATTATTTGATGATACATACTTCGTATATATGATGAAGTAGGACTACATCGCCTTATTAGTCGCCTAATTAAACTACAACCTCCATGAACTATTAGTTGCCGGCCTCTTGATTAAGGAAAAGCAACAAAAAATAGCCTTTGTTTGCTTTCATGACCGTTGTGGTGGCATCAACGAGGGTTGGACGAGAGGGTGGTGTGGAAGTTTAAAATATTTATTTATTTTGAACTTAATGTAGTCATTTGATGTTAAGGTATAATAGATATTACATAATTACAGTGAATGATATGTGTAGAAATAAGATTATTAGGTGTGGATAATTTTTAAAATTTTTTTTTTTATTTAATGAGATTAAAAGTCATTAATCAATAAATTCAAAACATACCTTCTTTAATTCATTGAATGTTAACTAATAAGAATCCTTTCCTCGAGCAGCAATAAAGGAAAAACAAACTTTTGTATGAATTATTGAGTTACAGAATGGGGGTATGGCAGTGAAAGAAACTTGCAAGATGTATAAGTTCATTTGGGGGAGCTTCTATGATGAACTTTTTTCTGAATTAGTGATAAGTTTATTCAATTTAACACTTACGCTTTAAGATTTTAGTTGATAATTTTTACCTTGGCTCCTTCAACTTTTTTTTTGTAATTCTTTCTATAGGTTTTGACAAATTGTTATTGCATCTGACTGTTTAATAAACATTGAATCTTGTAATAGAGTGAAAATAAAATGATTTATAGGTTCATTCAAAAAAGCTTATGCAAATCATTTTTTGAAGCTTTGGACACACAAATTAGATACTAAATTTTCAAATATACCCTTCATATAACTTTATTCAATAAAGACCTATAACATATTTCTTCCACCAAAACCACAAATTCAAATCTGACGGTCGTCGAAATGGAAGAAGGTGGCAGTGGAAGGGTTGGATGCCGCTGCCATTCCATGTTTTGTTGGGTTGCAATTTTTTTTTTTGGTATTTAGATATAAGTTAAAGTTAATTATAAAAGGAACACTTAGAAATTAATCTTATTTATCATAGCCAGGGCCGACCCTACTTGGGCAGCTAATGCCACCGAGTTGGTCCCCCAATTGCATGTACAAATTCAAATTATTTATATATTTTTTAGGGCTTCTACCCAAAAACTACTATCACACTTTTATTATGCCTAAAAACATTACCACAATAAAATTATTACAAAATACTACTACTTTCCCAAAACTACACTAAAAGCCCACTACAACTCACGAGAGCGTGAGACTCACGCGCCTCACCAAAAAACGTGAAGATGTTGCTACTTCGGTCTCTCTCTACAGTGGGTCTGGGGTTACAATCTTGGTGTCTATGGAAAGAGGGCAACGATATGAATCCAACCCAATTGATTTCGTGTCAAGCGGAGTTCGGATGAGAAAGTTATGGGTAAAATAGTGTTTTGAAGTTTGTGGGAAGGAGGACTTCCTTCAAAATGAAGGAAGTGTTCCTTCAAAATGAAGGAAGTCCTCCAAAATCTGAAAGATGTAATCCTTCAAAAATCTAAAAGATATGTTCTTGCAGATCTGAAGGAGCGCTTCCTTAAAATTGAAGGATGTGCTCCTTCAAATTTAAGGATGTGCTCCTTCACATTGAAGGATGTGATCCTTCAAATTGAAGGAAGTGCTCCTTCAAAATCTGAAGGACAGTTTCCTGCAGATATGAAGGAGCACTTCCTTCAAATTGAAGGATGTGCTCCTTCAAATTGAAGGATGTGATCCTTCAAATTGAAGGAAGTCCTTCAAAATGAAGGAGAAAGAATAGCTGTGTTGATTCACCATCAATTCATATGATTTTTATATCAATCTTCATCTAAACAACCCAACAAAGCTTTTTAGACTAGTTTCAGAGGCTACCTTGGCCCGGAACTCGCCGGAAACTCACCGGAAAGTTTCAACCAATATGTGAGGCTCACCGGCGATGATCTGCTACAAACTAAAGCTCAATATTGGTTGAGCTGTGTCTAGAATGATGAGAGGATGAAGTTTTGGGTGGTGGTTCATCCCATTTGTCGCCGGAATAGGAGAATCTCGCCGGAAAACGTCGATTCCGATATCTCTCTACAATGGGTCTGGGGTTACAATCTTGGTGTCTATGGAAAGAGGGCGACGAGACGAATCCAACCCAATTGATTTCGTGTCAAACGGAGTTCGGATGAGAAAGTTATGGGTAAAAGAGTGTTTTGAAGTTTGTAGGGAGATTTATCGCATGGATTACGGAGCAGGGAAGTCGAAGAAGAGATTGAACGTATTTTGCAGCGCGCGTGGAGTTAGAAGTTGTTATTAAAGTGTACAACCCAATTATAAATCAACATGTGTCAAAGTAGTAATATATTGTAATATTTAAAGTGTAGTAGTGTTTTTGGGTATTTTGATCTTCAAGTAGTATCAAAATGTAATTTTTCCTATTTTTTATCCATAGGAGTCTTGCGTATTTATGCGTGATCTTCTATCCGTGGGGTGGTATGCTCACATTGCTCTAAAAAGGGCCCCTCTAGATTATTTTTTTAACAAACCTTGATCCTTTACGTCTCTCAATTTATAGAGAATGAGAATTTTCCTTTTCATTCTTGAAATAGAACACAACCACCTATCATTTGACCTTGTTGTGTTATTTTTGTATTTGTGAGCTTGCAATAGTCGTAAATGCATATGCAAACTTGTGTTTTGTTTATTATTTTTACATTCAATTAATATATAATAAAGTAAAATTTTGTTATTATAGGGCCTCAATTTTTTTCTCGCGTTGTGCCACAAAATTAGCAGGGCCAATCCTGCTCATAGGTCTTTTGATGTAAATTTATATGTAAGTATAAAGATAATTTTACTTTAAAAATGACAATTGATGATGAAGAAACAGGTTGCTTTGAACACGATGATGATAAACGATGCCACCGAGTAGGGTATACATAGCTGATATAACCGATTTGGCATACACTTTTATATCCTTCTTCTTAGATTCTTGTTATGTTCTTGAGTGATTTTAGTTTGTTTTAACTTAGTTTTGTTATTTTGTAGGTTTGAAGCGGAAAAGTGATTGAATGAGCAAACACGAGCATTTAGGATCAAGTGAAGTTCCCCAAGTCAGTTAGCTCGTGGGAGATTCTGGATCTTTTTAAAAGAGAATCATATAGCAAGTTATATATCGTTGAAAGATACGGATGCCAGCTTCAAGTAGGATTTTACGGCTTGTCAATCCGGGCAATGTGGAGATTATTATGACCATTTTCGTACAAGTCGTCGTTGCAGTAATGTTTACGCGGGTTCAATGAAGTTATGTTATGAAGCCAAGTCAGTAGCCCATTGAAGCGAGATCAATTATTGCCGCTTCGTATTAGGAAAAGTAAAGAGTTTCACCAAGAGAAACTAGGAAACCAAAGGTAGCAAGAGTCCAACTTTCCTAAATTCATATTCAAGAAGGATTAGGAGACCTCTTACCTAGTTCACGAAGAAAAAGAAAGACACGCCTATATAAAGAGACTAGAAGTCAGATTTCATGGGGGGGTTCGTCGTAGTGTTTGTCCGTAGTTTTTAATTGTCTTTCATTATGTTCTATTTGTTTCCTAGTAGTTAAACTATTTTCTAGGGCTAGGATGCCCAAGTATGGATGTTTATGATTTTCAATGTTAATTGATGAATTACTAGATTCTATAAGTTGAATGCTTGATCACTATTTTAAGGGGTATTAGCCAATTTGCCCCCTCAACTTGTACCTTAATTTTGATTTGCCCCCTTAACTTGCACTTCAGAAAGTTAACCCCCTTAACTTGCATTTTTAGCCAATTTCCCCCCTCGAATTCAAAATTAAGAGACTTTCATCCAATTTTCCGTTAAATACATTCACGTGACTTGCACGTGAAGAGCTTTTTTCATCATTCACCACCTTTGAGACATTTATGTGTTATTGATTAGGTTGAAGTTCGTCGACGCCATTGATGGCGTTGCTAGTCTTAAGAAGAAGCTTACGAAGAAGAAGAGCAAAAAACATGACAAGATGTCCATCACATATAGGTTACGTAACTCAATTTGATGGAATTGAGTTAATTTTGGACGGATGAGGGGGGAAATTGGCCAATAATACAAGTTAAGGGGGTTAATTTTCTAAAGTGCAAGTTAAGGGGGCAAATCAAAACTAAGGTACAAGTTAAGGGGGCAAATTGGCTAATTACCCCTATTTTAATTGTTGCTTTTTGTTTGAGTTCTTTGATTGATCACCTTAGGGCTTTGCATCTAGTAATTGGAAGATGAGTTTGAGGTCTAACCTGCAATATAATTCAATTAGCTTTTTGTGATTGAGTGTGGTAAATTACATTGTTGCTCGACAGAGAATAAATGGTTTGCTTGGTTCCCTGTTTTCTTGTTCACAAAGTAATGAGTCTTACATGTTAAATTTATGCACGACAGTGATAGGTTGCACGTATTAGATATACGACCTCTACACGACAGTGAGAGAATCATGCACTTAAGGAAAACTATGGTCTAGGTGCACGACAGTGACTTAGATATGGGAATTATCATCTCTAGAATCGAGACACTTCATTAATTGCATTGTGTCATAAACGGAAGTGCTTGTGGTTGATTCCGAACCCTAGGCTTTTACTCTTGTTTTCAAAACCCCTAAAAGTCACGATTTCAAAGTTTGTTTATTTGTTGTTTTACAAAATCCTAAAAACCAAAATCACTTTTCAATTTGTTTGTTTGTGTTTGTTCTAATTAGATTTCATTCTGGTTTCCAATTTCCAAGTTAACTATTTTCTTTGTGGGATCGACCTCGTATTTTGCCTGAGCTATACTATACATAGATTCGTGCTCTTGCGAGTTTTTAATTTGGTTAAATTAATCAACTAAAAAGGGTTAGTTTAATCACATCAATAGCATCTCTTGGGAAGAAATTGGGGATAACAAACGATGATGAAGAGACAGGTTGCTTTGAATGCGTTAACATTTAACTAAAAAATCTTAATGACAAAGCAAGAGTAAAAGAAACTGACGAAATCAGGGTATTGAATTGAAAGTGTTGACTAAAATACGATAAAAAACACGTGGCTCGCATGTCGTAAATAAAGCCCTATTCTAATAACTACATCATTCAGGAATTTGGTGATGAGAGGGCGTGCCTATTAAGACCCGTTCCGAGATTTTGGGTGAAATGACCAAAATGGCCTCGTAGGTTAAATGGTTGACTTTTGGGCCATTGGGAATTACATGTCCAATATTATACTCGATGCGAAGAGCTCGGCGATACGAACAAGTCCGCGAAGACAGAATTGGATTCCGAGCTATATCGAAAAAGTTACAGTTGAAAAAGGGTTTTGTGGGGTTGAGTGGAGCGCCACGTCACGGGTTAGAATTGGTTGGAAGGTTGGAGACCTTTCTGGAAAGCCCAAACCAGGCTTTAAAAATGGAACCGGCCCGGGTTTCCACTTTTGAAAACCCAAACCAGCTCACAAAACCGACGGACGCTCGCCGTCAATTCACGCCGTCCGGCCACCAATCGGACATGCCGCCACCACCATCATGCTTGCCTCGACACTGTGATTCCGAAACACCCAAGATCGGCCCAGAAAACCCGATGGTGACGCCCCAACAACGTTGACGGAAAACCGAAACTTCACGGCGCGTTTCCGGCCAATTCCGGCTGAGGTGAGTCCCCAAACCTTGATTTTTGGATTCCTGAGATTCAGTAGACGAATTTTGATATATGGATCGTTGAAAATGGTTGAGAATTGAGGAAGTGAGAGGTTTTGGGGTTTCAGCCGGAATAGTCGTCGGAATTTGGAAAATTTCAGGAACGACGCTGAAGAACAAGCCGGGATTTGGAATTTTTCCAAATTCCCATGAGTTTTCCGGTGTCGGCGTGGCGGCTCCAGCGATGACGTTAGCGATTGTGTGCTAACGTCATTGCCACTTCAGCGCACAGTCAGAGCCATGTGTGCACCACGCCAGTACTATGTTAGTGCCACGTCAACACCGGCGTGTTGACGTCAGCACCGTTGACTGCCGTTGACCGTCGTTGACCAATAACTTTTTCGAGTGGAAAGGATATTGCGAATCCAATGGTGAACTCTGTTTCGCCATCCGAGATACGGTTAAACCCCGATTGGGCAAAACTTGGAAATTAGGGTTTTGAAGGTGATATTTAATTATGTACTTTCTGACGAGTGATTCATGGAAGACTTGTACGTA
Organism: Spiraea crenata; assembly: GCA_033992175.1. Classification (NCBI taxonomy): domain Eukaryota; kingdom Viridiplantae; phylum Streptophyta; class Magnoliopsida; order Rosales; family Rosaceae; genus Spiraea; species Spiraea crenata. The sequence continues at coordinate 461,154 of JAVBHV010000083.1, read as the reverse complement.
TCCAAGTACCGGTGAGATTCCACAGTCAAGCATTACTAGGGATGGCAAAAATCTCCACGGGTATGGGTACCCGTGGGTATTCGCCCCTGATGGAGTGGGTATGGAGAAGCTAAATGGGTATGGAGGCGGGTATGGAGATTTTTAAAATCCCCATGGTGGGTATGGGGCGGGTATGGTATTACTAATCTCCAACCCGAACCCGACCCGATTATATATGTATGTGTGTGTGTGTGTGTGTGTGTGTGTGTGTGTGTGTATACATACATACTAGTGTAGGCTAAATAGAGAAAATCTGCTCGTTTGAAGTCATGAGAAACTAATTTCACTTTTTGATTACTTATGTATTGCAAATATGTTTGTAAGTCATTTTTACGGATCTCGCTTTCTTTTTAAAATTGAAATATGAAGATGAATAAAAAAAAGATTATGATTATTTATGGAACTTTCTTATTAATATTGTCCATATATATTTTTTTATACGGGGTGGGTATGGAGGCGGGTATGGAGATAGTAATCTCCATGGAGAGGGATATCGGGATACCCGATTAAAAATTAATGAGTATGGAGGCGGGTATGGAGGCGGGTATGGAGATAGTAACCTCCATGGAGACGGGTATGGGGATACCCGATTAAAAATTAATGGGTATGGTGGCGGGTATGGAGATTAAAATCACAAATGGGTATGAGTATGGATAAAGTACTAGCCTGACCCGACCCGACCCATTGCCATCCCTAAGCATTACAGACAGATGAGTTCAACAGCTTGGAATCACTGTGAGTGGATGAGTTTTGTTTTCGTAAAATGTTGATTTTTATTGAAGTTCAATATATAGTAGTTTTATACCTATATATAGAAATATAAGTATTAGTTTTTCAGTTATATATTACCCTAGTGCACCAAGATTCACACGCACACTTTTAGTACTCGGACTACGACCGTAGGACACAGCTCTCACAATGTTGCCTGCACCGAAGACCCCACTTGCTAGCCTTACTTATTCCGGTGCTAGCGGTGCCCTGCGCGTTTCCAGAGCACTGTGGGTAATCTGTGAGGGAGAGTACACAGGGGTATATACATTCAGCTGTACTAGTGGTACCATGCGCGTTTCCAGGGCACTATGTGTGATATGAGTATGTTACAGTATTTTCAGTATTTCAGTACAGTTATGTTTTTACAGCAGGGGTTAATTATTATATTTCCAGAAATGTTTTCGAAAGCTTATTTGTTTTTCCATCCACTCACCCTTTGGTTTTTGCACCCCCTCAGGGATTAGTAGCTGAGTTGACCAGAGACGCGAGGAGAGGCAGTTCAATGGCTCTGCATCCTTCCCAAGAATGTAGGGACGTCTTCTGTTCAGTCCAGGTTGTATGTAGTTCCGCTTTTTTTTATTCTTTTGTAGTAGATGCTTTAATACGGTTGTGTCCGTATTGTGTGATTGTAATGGGCCTAGCCGTGTATTTGTGTTTTTATTTCCGTGGTTTTATCGCCTGTGTGTGCGGGTATAGGCTTCGTCACCCTCGAGGTGATGGCTGTACATCCCGGCCCCACTATTTGGGGACGGGGTGTATTAGTGCCAGTACGTGGCCAATTTGCTAAGCGTTATAAATGGTGGGGGTGTTGCGCGATCTTAACTTTAATCAACCGACTACGGCCGAGAAAGGAACGAGTCTCGGTCGTTCAAGTTCGTAACCTTGGCTGGTGTACATTCATGAAAGTTGATGTACTCCGAATGGTTGCTGGGTGAGCTTCAATGTGGTTGCGCATAGTGAAAATATGGAACAACCAACAATATCGCTATCGTAAGTCAACCCCTCGAACTCCTATGGCTAGCCGACAGGAATTGGTTGCGACTTCTCCTGCCTGAACCTTGGTGAGATTTTTTTGGATTTCTCCGACTCGTACCCTGGGAATATCTTCAGGACTTCTCCGACCAGTACCTTGGTTAGAAAAATAGCTCCGGGGCTAATTCGAACGAGCTTCGCTTATAGATGAAAGGACATTCGGATAAAAACTCTGAATAGAGAGATGCGCTGGGGCGTTTGGAGTTTTGTGTGTTGGATCATCGTTTTGCTTTCCCCAAGGTGATCTTATATAGTAGTGAGATCCTTAGGACGCTAGGGTTTTAGCCTCATTTGATTGGCTGAAACTATTTCCTTTCTTTGGACGGAAGTAACAATCTTTCGCTTCGCCTGAAAATCAGCTGATTTTCCTTGTTGGCCAAGGAAAATCAAACTCCTTGACGGCCAAGTAGATCTAGCATCCTTTTGTTGGCTAGGGAAATCAGCCTCCTTAATGGCTGATGAGATTTGTTTGAGAGAAAACCTTGGATGATGAGATATTCTCCTTGATGGTTGATGAGACTTGTCCGAAAGAAAATCTCCGATGATGAAATATCTTGGGCTGAAGAACATCGACCGATGATCAGGCTAATGAGTAAAAAGACTTGGCGGCCAAGATAAAACCCTTCAGTAATGACCAAAGAGATCCTTGATCAACCGCCTCTACCCCTTATGGACCTTTACTTTGGGCCTGCACTTCTCATGGGATGCCATAAATTTTGGCCAAACTTCATGCGGTCCACCTATGTGAAAATATGGGCTAAATAGAAAGATTCGAAAGCACAATTATCAAAATTGAAACTACAAGATATAGAATTATAATTTTCTCTTTATAAAGATAAAGATGCAAAACACGAGAACTAACACTTCATCAGGCTTGACAGAACAGAAAGCGTTGTCGTGACTTGTGAGCGGCCCGTAGGGTTCAGGCGCAGGCCACCAAGAAGAAAAGTAAAAAGCCCACGTTACCAAAATCCAACAATGTGATTCGCAGCCCACAACCAAGATTCGAGGCCCGTTTCATCAAACGCTATCTGCCGTTTATATTGTAAACCCTAGCAGCAGCAAGCGACTCTTGTTCTAGCCTCACTTCCGAGTTTGGGTTTCAGCCAGAGAGCGGAGAAGATTTGAGCAGTAAAAGCGGCAAAATGGTGGCCGTCGTGAAGAAGACGAAGAAGACACATGAAAACATCAACACCAGGCTCGCCCTGGTCATGAAGAGCGGCAAGTACACTCTCGGCTACAAGACCGTCATCGACTCGCTTCGCAACTCCAAAGGCATGACATTCGATCTCTTCCAATGTCCGATGTTTATGTTGCTTGCATTTTACTAGAATTTGGTTTCTCTTTGTTGGGTTTATGTCAAGTTTTATAACTGGGATTTTTTTTTTGGTTTGTTTTGTGATAATTCTTTTGCAGGGAAGTTGATTATAATTTCCAATAACTGCCCCCCTCTGCGAAAGTCCGAGATCGAATACTACGCCATGCTTGCCAAGGTTGGAGTTCATCATTACAATGGAAGTAAGTGTTCTATTTTTGTAGTTTCTGGGTTTATTGCATTTATACAGAAGAGTTGGAGCCCCTTTTGGCTAGGCGCTTTCGATGTTGGCTAGTCTTTTTTTTGTGTGTGTATTCTATGATATTGAAAGAGGGAAAATATTGTTGTTATTTTGTGGATTTATGTTGTTCTGCTCAACCCAAATAGCAGTTGAAGAAATATAGTGTTTTGTGAATAAATCTTTGATGAAGTTTGAAAAATGATGGAAAAGGAGAGGTACACTGTTTGACAAGCTTGAACTTCATACAAATTTTTTAATTTGTATCAAATGGCGGGCAAATGGTTCTTGTTCCGTGGCTACTTCTTACCTCCTCATTACAATGAGGGTGGCGGTGTTGCAGATTCTCATTGAAACTGTGATGGTGGGTGTTTAGAAAATGATAATCGAATGGATATTTATTCACGCATCTGGCAACTTGTCTCCGAATGTTGGTTGAACCAGCTTGCAAGAGATTGCCTTGGTCTTATCTTAGTTATTTATTGTCATACTTTGTAAGGTTCATCCTGCTTTACCAGTGATCTTTTTAGCTAGTCGAATTTTATGTGAACTGATGCTTCTGTACTAGTCCTCTCACTGGAAATCCGTCCCTGGAGTTAGTCCTTCCACTCATTTTTCCTGTTTTCAATGGGATATTGTGATTTAGAAATATATACTTACGCTCCCTATTAGGTTCATGTAGCAGAATTTTGTTTCCATGTTGATGTTAGCTAGTTTAACTTCAACTCCTGTTATGCCAAATGTTTGTTGGATGCGTGGAACCCTTTTGTTCTTCTCTAGTACATGTGGAAGAGGAATGCAATGTATTGAGCTTGCGTATAGGATTCTTCTCTATGCCCCCTTTTTTTAACACTAATGATTTGTATATGCTGCTGGATGATGAGTTCTTCTGTACTTATATTGCTCAATTTCTTTTGATGTCATTGAAGCAGTAGTTTTGAATATTATACGTTTAAGCTTTTCAATTGTTTGACCATCTGTTTTGTTTTCAGACAATGTTGACCTGGGTACAGCATGCGGAAAGTATTTCCGGGTGTCATGCCTTAGCATCATTGATGCAGGTATTTCATCATTTTCTTGTGATTTAAAGAATATTTGTACGACCTAATTGACATGAAAAACTTATTAGGCTGATATGTCACTTGTTATGTTTATGTTCAGGTGATTCGGATATTATCAAGACTCTCCCTGGTGGTCAGTGAAAGTCCGTTTGACATTCTTTCTACTTTTAAGTTGTACTGTGTTTGCTTTCAGTGAATACTTGTTTTCGTATGATGTTGGTTGTGTAACCAAGTTGACGCTTTAGATTTTACTATACTCGTGAGGCTCACTTAGTAGTTACTGGGTCTATGTTGTTATGAGAATCACTGAAAGTAATTTTTGTTCTATCAGCTAGCACTCGTTCCAAAGTTTTGCTTTCTGTTTCTTGTACTGGATGATATTTTACGTCATTTCAAAACAGCTCCAGCCTTGCTAACATGTTAATTCTAAATGGTCAACCCTTGTTTGTTATATTTACTTTGCATTCGGCCTGGTTTTACTTGTAGCAACTAGCAACAAGGGTTTGGGTATTATTTATATTGTAAAGTGTATGTTGGGTATGCTTAACGGCTAAACAATGCCGGTTGATCCGATGGTGTAATTGGGGCTTTTCTTGCCATTCCACTAGTCGACTCCTTTGTGACAATGGAGCCTTTCGCTATATCTTCGTGATTTGTGACCACAGTTTTACTGCTTTATATCTATAATAACACTGTAAGTGCTAGTTGATACAAAGACATCAAAGTTTGCAGTAACATGTTCTTTTGATCAACGGGGAGTTGATAATTCGAATCTTGGATCTCTTGCAACATTTGCAAGCTAGATATCACCAGGTTAAGATTTAGTCAGTAAAGAATGGAATCTCTTAACTAAGTTTAGCACGAGCGGTACTCTAAGCCGACCAAACTATCCATTGGCAAGTAAGCAACAACAGAGCTAGAATGGGTATGCCGACCAAAGGCGGTCTTCAAAGTTTATCCCTATTCAGGGCTTTGGATGATTGTTTCAACAAGGAAGTGTTATAAATATACCGTATACTCCCTCCGTATCATATCCAATACCGGCGAGACCTAATCAAATAGAGATTTGATTCTCAGATCTAGTGTCAAATTTCCAATGGCTTTTACTAAATTTGTCACTCTACTTACAGTCCTTGTGATTCTTGCACCTACAATTGCAATGGCAACAGAATTCATCGTCGGAGATGATAGCGGTTGGAAAACTAATTTTGACTACCAAGCTTGGGCCAAAGGCAAAGACTTTCAAGTTGGTGATACATTAGGTAAATAAGGCACCATTCTGAATTCGTGGATTTTGAAATGAACAATTTCATATGTTAACCAGAGTACTGTGACTGACTATTGCACATGTTTTAATTACAGTGTTCAAGTACAAGGCTCCTAATCACAATGTGTTCAAGGTGAACGGAACAGGGTTCAAGGAATGCATAAAACCAACAGCAAATGATCAAGCACCACTTACCACTGGAAATGACAAAATAGAGCTTAAAACATCTGGAAACAAATGGTACATTTGCTCTGTTAAGAACCATTGCGCTGATTTGAAGATGAAGCTGTTCATTAACGTTGCAGAAAAATCGTCTTCTGTTCATGGGATTGGAATCTCTGGATTTCAAGTCTTCATTCCAGCCTTTGTTGTTGCAATAGCAGCAATCATAGCTTCATAACCACTTTTAGTAAAGAGTCCAACTAGAGAGCGGGCTTGTAGTACGGGCCTATTGTACGCGCCCCCGGCCCCACTACTGTTGGATTGAAATTGAAAGTTAAAAAACAGATCTAAAGGCTGTGAATGAAAGTTACAGTGCACCACATGTACACAATCGCACCAAGCTTAACCTCCGTTAACTCTGCCTCCTTCTAATCTCCATCGTTTTTCTTCTGATCTGCATTCCATCCGCCCCTCTCCTCTCCTCTCCGCATGGTTTTCAAAAACCTAAGCGAACTCTCCAGAATTCCGAGTCAAGTAGCGCAGCAATGGGAGCGACGGCGACGGAAGGTTTCGCGATTCGGTGTATCGCGACCGGAGGATGATGAAGCACGTCCGCGACAACGTTCACGGAATCATCTACCTCGAGCCGGTGAGAATCTCGATTCCGCCGTTCAACTTCGCTTTTCCAATTTCGCCGTGTTTCCTGTTTTTGAATTTGTTTTTGTTTTCCGAGCGTCGATGGCGTTGTAGTCGTAGACAATCAAGCACATGATTGAGGACGACTCCGACAACGACATTCCACTGCCCAACGTCACCAGAAAGATCCTCGCCAAGGTCATCGAGTACTGCAAGAAGCACGGCGACCCCGTCAACGCCGACGTCAAGGTCGGCGACGACGACCTCAAGGCCTGGGATGCCGACGGCCACGCTCTTCGATCTCATTCTGGTACCATTGCTTGCTAAACTCAATTGTTGATTTTTTATTCTGTTTTCGTAAACTTCGCTATTGGATTTTTGGATTGGGTTTCAGAAATTTGGGGGTTAGGGTTTCTGAGTTTGGATGCTATTGAATTTTGGGGCTGGGGTTCCTATGCCAGTTGGTTTTTTCTTGATATGTTGGTGTTTTGTAATTGATGCATTATCTTGAAAATCTGTGCTTCTTTTGATTCATTATTGCTCTATGTTTGTTGTCAGGTTATTCTAGTCAGGTAATTCAGTTTATGAACCCATCATAACCTTCTATTTGAGGTGGAACGCTGCACAATGTAATCGTGTCCTATGTGCTGTATGGATTCATCATTTTGTAATTCGTATGCTAACGCAATTGGAATTGATTTGATTTGTTTTGTAGGGGGGAAGTTAAACTTGGAATTCGGTGGAAGTGAAATCTTAGGACAAGACAATGTCGTCGCCAGACATTGCCGGAATACTGGAGAAATCGAAAGAGCTCTATCAGTTAAGGAAGGATCAAGAAGATGTGCTCATTGAGATCAACAAGATGCATAAGAAGCTCCAAGCTAGTAAGTTACTACTCTGTTAAGCAAATTTTTTGGGTTAATGCTGCTTTAATTTGCCGCTGAAATTTTTATAATTATTTTGAATTATGGATAGTGAATTCGCATGGATTTGTCATCTTCTAATTAGTATGCTTCTGTTACGTCTTGGTGATTGGTTGTTTAGTTAACATTAGCTTTTGAAGTGATGAATGACCAATCTGTCTTTCCATTTTGGCACAGCTCCTGAGGATGGTGGTGGAGGCGGCAACTTTTGTTGAGGGAATTAGAAAGGAAGACAGAGAATAGGATTTTGGTGGTATAGTGCCTCAATACGAATGCAACAGTAAAGACCGAGCATCAAGTTGGGTCAGCACGCAAAAGTTACAGCACCATGATTCAACAGCTCGACTCCAGCTTGGTTGGCTGGCGTTTGTAAGGGACAATAACTTAAAAGTCGGTGACGTTTGTGTTTTTGAACTCGTAAACAACAATAAGTGTTTATTTGAAGTTGTCTGTTTCCGCGACCCAGAATCTGAGAATTGTGCTTTGTCCCCAGGTAGATCTCTTTCTTTTAAGACTGTATGCTGCAGTATATCTGCATTTGTAACTTACACACATTTTGTTCTTTTCTTGTGCGTATAAGCCCCTTTATTATTCTTGTCAAATTGGTAAGTCCAAGAGAATGAAATTTCCTTGCACTTAGGTCAAGGAGTTCAGATTACATTCTGTTTGTTTTACTGCAGGCAATTACAAAAAGGCCTTCGTATGGAGTTTAATCATGGGAACTAACACAGGTGATGATGGAGGCTCATCAATGCCCACAGATCATCTTTGCAACTTGAAGATTTAAAGAACATAATATTTTGATTTCTTAAAAGTGTTATCTGTTCAAATATTTGCAGAAACTATGTCTTTCATTTGGCAGGGAACATATCTGTAGAAAAGGTACTCGTGATGTAACCTTACAAATTGGAGATACAGAACTTGGCCCATACAGTGCTCTGTCACAAAATATGATAGTAGGAAAACAGCTGCAAGATTATTTTTTTTCATGACCATTGTATGACCATCGTATAACCATCATATGACCATATTATGACCATAGGTCGATCAAATTCCAATTTTGCTACGATGTAACTTTCGCAGACCCAACTTGATGCTCAGTCTTCGCTGTTACATTCGTATTGAGGCACTGTACAACTTTCATGAAGGATTCTTCCCCAAGTTACGACCCCATTTTCAGTAAATCGATACATTCATTTTTGACCGTCCATCGCCTTTTACGTTCACGCTCCACTACGGGGATTATATTAGCTATATTTTAAATTTTTTTCTTTGAAACATGACCTTACATCCGACTGCAGAAGATGAACGGTTCGAATCATCAATATCGCAATTAGATATTCACAAGTAGCTCAAATAACGCTTGATCTTTATAATGTTTCATAACACTAACCCCTCAATGCTCATATTCAATCATTCCACAGACATCGAAACGTGATATTGACGATCCGAACCGGTCATTCTCTTCTATTCAAAAAAAGACTATGTTTTGGTGAAAAAAAATTCTAAAAACCAAAATACGGTTACAGGAACGAAGTCATCTATGTAAAAGATAACTGACGGTCCTAAGTGAATGTAAGCATTCAGGGTCTATATTGATGTAATTGCTATTCGAGTCCTTCTAGGAAGTTGTAGGGCCCGTTCTCACGAGCACAAGGAACTAGACCGCACCTTGAGTTGACTTCGTACAAAAAAGTTACACCCTTTTTAAAATATCTTCTTGATCGGGACACTTCCCCATTTTTCGGAACCCTTGTATGACCATATTATGACCATCGTATAACCTTCCTATGACCATCTTATGACCACCCTATGACCTTTCTCATTTTTCTGGGACACTTGCCCATTTTCCGGGACACTTTCTCATTTTTCCGGGACACTTTCCCATTTTTTCGGGACACTTCCCCATTTTTCGGAACCATTGTATGACCATATTATGACCATCGTATAACCTTTATATGACTATCTTATTACTACCTTATGACCTTTCTCATTTTTTCGGGACACTTCCCCATTTTCTGGGACACTTTCTCATTTTTCCAGGACACTTTCCCATTTTTCCGGGACACTTCCCCATTTTTCGGAACCCTTGTATGACCATATTATGACCATCGTATAACCTTCCTATGACCACCTTATGACCGTCAGCCGATCAAATTCCAATACCTGGAAAAATGAATAAGTGTCCCGGAAAATGAAGAAGTGCCCCAGATATTTGCATTCCGGCGGGAATATTTGAATTTCGGTGGGATTATTTGAATTTCGAATTCTGGCGGGATTATTTGATTTTCGAATTCCAGCGGGATTATCCGATATTCAAATTCCGGCGGGATTATTTCATATTCAATTTGCGGCGGGATTATTTATCTATTTTTTATTATTTATATGATTAAAAATTAATTACTGTATTTTCCTTTATTTATTATTATTATTATTCCATGAATACTAGCTGTCATACGGTAACAGTACCCCTAAACCCTCACAGTACCCCGTTCCCCTAAACCCTCCCAGTACCCTCTTAGTACCCTCTCCTAAACCCTTCGAGTACCCTCTTAGTACCCCCACAGTACCCATTACTCTAAACCCTCACAGTACACTCACAGTCCCACCCAATACCCATTACCCTAAACTCTCACAGTACACATGACCATCTTATGACCATCTTATGACCATTGTATGACCATCCTATAACCGTTATATGACCATCTTATGACCATGTTATGATTATCTTGTGACCTTAATTTACATACTTAGTTTATATTGTCTTATTTATTGATTTATCCTTATATGACCATCGTATAACCATTGTATGACCAGCTTATGACCATCTTATGACCATCGCCCGATCAAATTTCAATTTTGCTACACTGTAACTTTCACGTGCATACCCAACTTGACGCTCGGTCTTCGCCGTTACGTTTGTATTAAGGCACTGTACAACTTCCATGAAGGGCTCTTTCCCAAGTTACGACCCCGTTTACGGTAAATTGGTACATTCATTTATTACCGTTCATCGCCTTTTAAGAACTCTTTCCATTACGGGGACTATATTATGTATTTTTTGAATTTTTTTTCGTTGAAACATGACCTCATATAGGATTGCAAAAGATGAACGGTTCGGATCGTTGATATCGCATTTTGATATTCACGATTAGCTCAAATAACGCTTGATGTTTAGAACGTTTCATAACACTAACCCCTCATCGCTTATATTCAACCATTCCACAAATATCGAAATGTGATATCGATGATCCGAATCGTTCATTCTCTTCTATTCAAAAGAAGACCATGTTTTGGTGAAAAGAATTTCAAAAACCGAAATACAGTTACAGGAACGGAGTCATCGATGTAACAGCAACCGACGGTCCTGAGCGAATGTAAGCATTCAGAGTCTATAGTGATGTAATTGCTATTTGAGTCCTTCATGAAAGTTGTACAGTGCCTCAATACGAACGCAACAGCGAAGACCAAGTGTCAAGTTGGGTCTGCACGTGAAAGTTATAGCGTAGCAAAATTGGAATTTGATTGGGCGATGGTCATAACATGGTCATAATATGGTCATATGATGGTTATACGATGGTCATAAGATGGTTATATTATATATTGTTTATATTATAACCATCATATGACTGCCATATGACCATCGTATAACCATCATATGACTAGCTTATGACCACTTTATGACCATCGCCCGATGAAATTTCAATTTTGCTACGCTGTAACTTTCACGTGCAGACCCAACTTGACGCTTGGCCTTCGCCGTTGCGTTCGTATTCAGGCACTATACAACTTTTATGAAGGGCTCTTCCCCAACTTATGACCCCATTTTTGGTAAATCGGTACATTCATTTGTGACCGTTCACACTCCACTACGGGGACTATATTAAGTATTATTTTGAATTTTTTTGTGAAAGTGTGAGATCACATAATACGGCAAAAGATAAACGGTTCGGATCGTCAATATCGCGTTTTGATATTCATGATTAGCACAAATAATGCTTGGTGTTTACAATGTTTCGTAACACTAACCCCTCAACGTCCATATTCAACCATTCCACAAATATCGAAATGTGATATCGACGATCCAAACCGTTCATGATCTTCTATTTAAAAGAAGACCATGTTTTGGTTGAAAAAAAATTCAAAAAACCAAAATACGGTTACAGGAACGGAGTCATCGATGTAAACAACAACCGACGGTCTTGAGTAAATGTAAGCATTCAAGGTCTATAGTGATGTAATTGCTATTTGAATCCTTCTGGGAAGTTGTAGGGCCCATTCTCACGAGCATGGGAGACTAGACCACATCTCGAGTTAATTTCGTATGAAAAAGTTACACCATTTTTAAGAAATCTTCTTAATCAACGAATCACAGGACGCCACGTGGTATGACTTATTGATTTACCCACTTATGACCGTCGTATGACCATGGTATACCCACTTATGAACAGTCATTTGCTCCTTAAAGAACAATCAAATGTTCTTTACCGGGGCGCTTTCTATTTTACCGGGGTACTTTTTCATTTTACCGGGGCATTTTCTATGTTACCGGGGCACTTTTACATTTTACCGGGACACTAATGCATTTTACCGGGGCATTTTCTATTTTACCGGGACACTTTTTCATTTAGCTTATACTATGTCTTATTTATTGGTTTACCCATGTATGACCGTTGTATGATCATCTTATAACCAATATATGACCAACTTATGATCATCTTCCTCATTTTCCGGGACACTTATGCATTTCAACTGGACACTTATCCATTTTAACAGGGCAATTATCTATTTTGCCAGGGCACTTATCCATTTTGCCAGGACACTTTTTCCTTTTAACATGGCACTTTTCCATTTTACTGAAACACTTCCGATGTCTTTTATCAACATAAAATTTCAGTCAATAAAAACATAATCATCACTGGCCAATAGCAAAATAAATTTCAAAAGACAAGATTGAAAGAGGCTTCAGATCTTCATATTCAATTCAAGAATGAATCAACAATCCCAAATTGAAACCCGAGCATTCAACAATTGAAAAAAAAAAAGATTCATGAATTGCCCAAGGCTTAATTCACAAAGCAAATACAAAACAAAAAATAAGAGAACAATGAAAAAACTTGAGAACGGCGGCGACGACACGAATATATCTTGCTTGAATCAAGATCATCAACCACATTTTCGGAATCCGCCGTCAAATACACTAGATTCTGCTTCTCGTTTTCCAAAGCTTCAATGTAGGATCGATCTTCCCTCTCTACAATCCAATTATCGAACCCGGGCAGCCTTTCAGATTGTCTCCCATCTCCATCTTCAAAAGCAACTTGACCAGCAGGTACTTCCCTATTGGCTGTTCTCATTATTGGCTGATTCATCACGATTGTAGCCACCACTGCCACATCCACCACGGTTATATCCATAGCCGCATCCACCTCCACGACCTCCTCCACGGCCACCTTCATTCTTTGCTTCCCTCACTATTCAGGAGCAAAAGGATAGTAAGAAAAACAACTTCAAAGTAGAATAGCACTGAACATGAGCTCTATATGAATAACCACAAGAGGAACAAAAGAGGCAGTATTTTCACGTTGCCCGTTCTTCAGCATCATCTACTCATTATTAATAATCAAGAGTAGTAAATATGAAGATGAAAAGATATTGATTTAGAACAACAATTCTCAAACATTCAGTGATCATCATCTCCAATGACGGTCTTAGGCATAGAAGAAGAAACTAATATACAAACCCATAAAATCCCCATTTGAAAAGCACCAAATGTTTTCGACAAATTCACCCAAAAAGCTTGAAACTTTTGTCAATGATGATAATCAGATAAGAAGAGGAAGACCAGCATCGAGAAGAGGCAAAACGCTCACAAATCGTACAAGATTTACATAGAGAAAACTATATATTCTGTTCAAGGTGACAAAGTAGTGTAACTACTGATCCAAAGATAGATCAATTAATAATCATGCATGTTGAAGGGAACATAAATTAATGAAAATACAAGTGAAATGATCTGTTGGATCTGTAATTAGTAACCCCCTAAATTTCATGGACTTCCCACTTTCTAAACGTAGTGAAATAATTGCTAGCTAGTTCAAAGCTAAATCCTCAAACCATCCCATATAAGGAAAAAGTAACAAAACACTGGTTAGCCCACTAGTGAATTTCCACCATCATAATTATCAAACAACAACACTCTTCTGCCCAGTAGAGCTCAGTAAACATTCCATGTAATTCCACAGGACACAGCTACGTTGCCTCATATGCTTAAATTTTTAGTGCCAAATTGATCTCCAAAACTATTTGTTTTAGTTTAGAACTTCTAAACTTAGGAATTCCTGGGAGAGTGATCTGCAACCATTGGAACACATTAGAAGTATGCACCATACAAATATTCTATGGAGTAGTGAAGAAAGTTACAGTAGCTCAATTAACAGTAGTGCATGTAGAATAGTATTGCTGTGTAACATGAAGCACACCAAGATGACAGTAAATTGCCATGTGAACTAGACACACATTCTTTTCATAGAGGGAAATGGAACTGACCTGGAACAAAGCTTGAAAGCTAAAATCCCACATGGAACGACTGTATTCACCATTCTTTAATTCTAAAGTTATGGCAGGATCGCCTTGGACGTTTTCAGAATCAATGACCGACGAGTCCAGGTTTCTTGCAAAGCCATGCTATTAATTGAAGAAACATCTCCAAGCCTCAGTACACAATATAAGGAGGAAAGATGTAGTCATATATAGATCATGTAGCCATAACAAAGATGAATTTACAGATGGAAATCCTTCAGTGGTGGAAACAATCTCACTAGAGACCATCATTGTATCACATTAAGCAGTGTGATTGTTGTAATATCTATTAGTAGACTACAAACAAACTTACCCATGAACTGCAGTTGCTAAGGTTTAAAGGGTTTAGATTTTTAATTTTCTGGCACTCATCAGAATGATGTATCTTAAAGATCATATAACTAACTGGACTCATAAAATGGAATTAACGAAAAAGGAGAGGATTCTACTGGTGGCATAGAAACAGAAATAGAGGGTCATACCTGCTGAATCACTCCTGATCCAAACTGTGGAAAACAATGTGGAACGCCTCCACTATCCCAAGAGAGAAAAGTCAGTATCTGATGAAAATCCCAAGCCTTCAGGCAAAAGCATTATTCAAAGGCACATGCTTAACAAATAAATCAAAGGACCAAGCCTTCAGGCAAAATCAAAGGTCGCGATCGGAGAAACTAGAAAGGTACAAACAAGAGAAGGCTAGAAACTGTTTAATTCACTCAAATTTGTCATACTAAACTAATCCGTAACGCAAGTAACAATATTGCAGAGCAATGGGAGGCAAAATGAGAAACTAAAGTTTAATTCTGTGATTGTAAACTGCTCAAGTACATAAATATACAATCACAAGTTTGATCTCTGAAAAAACAAAAACTACCAAAGTTTAATATGGGCAGCAGGTCCAACATATAACTCAATATGGATGAGCTCAATGTTATATACAACTACGCATTAATCACTCTGTATAAATCTCCAAGCCAAACAAGTGCAAATATTGACAATGATTATATTATCATGACAACAGAAGCTTACAGGCATGAACTAAGCTTACCATATCACGAGAAGGCTGAAAAAGAACAAGGCCTGGTTAGTGTAGACATTAGAAGATAGCTTTACTGAGAAAATTGGTTTGTTAAGTGTGAAGACAGAGGGGCGATGAAGATTTTCATTGCTTGCATAAGCACTGTCAAGAAAGTCATTATCTATATGCATACCACCATTACTACTCTACAGCAAGAGCGACCATAGTAAACAAATCATTTCTATCCCCTTCATTGCATCATCTTTCAAATTTATTTCCACAGTCATGTTACTTCATAGAGAGGACAAGAAAGAAAGAACATCTAAACTTGTGGCCCTGATTCTATTTCCGCTTCCAATAAACACTAGTTACATAGGAAAACCAGGTGAAAGAAGCATACTTACAATTGCTGATTCCAGTTTTTGTTACTCCCGAGCCCTCTTTTATGCTTCCATCAACACTAGATGCTTTACTGGATTTCTGGATTGAAGCTCTTACATCATCAAACACATTGGACTCAGTACTTTCTAGCGTCAGCGTTTCACTTCCTAATGAGGAGATTGACTTGGTGGATCTATGAACTTCTTGTTGAATTCCAGGCAATATCTGTTTTTGACTCTTATCTACTTCAATCATGTTGGATAGCTCCTCCGCATCCAACACCTGGATTCACAAAATGAATACTTGTATTTAAGAATTTGAATGGCGCAAGACGGAAAAGACCAAATGACCACAATGGCATTGACTCAGAAACTTTTGAATATCAAATATAAACACAAGCCTACCAGCACTGGTGAAAAAGGCACTATCCCAAGCTAAGCTTTTGCGCAGATTATACTTGCTGCTTTTCTTTGTCATTTCTGGTTCCACAGACTCCGAAAGTTGAGTTACTTGCCCATTTAGCTCAACATTTTCCGGCACGTCATCTAACTTACTTCCAACCATAGCCTCGAACATCTGAAAATCTCTCTTATCCTGGTCTTCTGCATATCATATTGTCAGAAAGTTCAATTAGAAAATGTCACACGAATTAAACCCAATTCCCCAACTTTCCATTACAGCTGCAAGAACAGGTCAAGATTGAAACTTTCCACTTTCACATCATCTTATCATCAATTTAAATATATAATCTCTTCATTTTGGATTTCGACAAACGATAAAGGGATTGTTTGAAGCCTCCATAGGCAATTACAAGCAAAACCCACAACTCAAAATCGAATATAACATCAGAAAATCAACTGGGTCGAACTAAAAACTCACGATTGAATCGGGTCGGGCGTTGCGGTGGAGTTGGGATTCGAAACCTTTACCTCCTCCATTCCCTGATAGCGAAGCCCTCCTCCGGCAGCATCTCCGACGGAGGCGGCAGAATCGCATCGTCTGATCAGTCGAATCCCTCGCCGGTCGATTGGGCGTAGATTGGGTGTGGAGTCAGCACCTCCGAGGCCGGCTGAGTCACGAACGCGTCAGCGGCGGAGCCATGGAAGATCGGCGAGTGAGAATCGCACAAAGAAATCAATTTCGATCTCTGTCTTCCCGAGCGTGGAGGCATGCATTCGCGGAGTGTTTGGGTATAATTTGGGAGCGGCTTCTAGATCTAAAACAGAGGCCGCCAAGGCCGATTTTTCCAACACTGAGACGGAGTGGAGAAGTTGACGGAGTGAATGGAGATGCAGAGAATCACAAGTCTGAATTTCGTGCCATCTTTTTTTTTTTGGCCGTTGAGATGAAGATGAAGGGTTCACGGAGGGCGCTGTCAATAGGCGCGGACATTAAGCCCGCTCTCTAGCATTCTCGTTTAGTAAAAACCCAATCAATTTTATTTTAAGCCCAATAACTTTTAGCAAGGCCCCTATATCTCACTTTAACTACTATTCCATGCAAGCAAAGTTTCCATTCTAGACTTGATGAGTAAGGAATTATTAATTTTTACAATTTTCTCTTTATTTTGGATGCCCATTTTACCCTTTTCAATTCAATCATAATTTGGACGTGTATTTGTCACCAGTATTGAGTGATGTGCCCTTGATGTTACAATGTGCAATAACCTCAAAAACGACTTACCTCATAGTTAGGAAAGAACAATTTCAAAACTCAAAGTACTGAACAATTAGGAAAGAAAATAAATTACCTATCAATAAGGTATGCAATTTTTAAATATCTTAAAGTGAGGTTTATTAAAGATGGCATCATTCGTATCTCTATTGGAGACATATTTGTCAAACGCAACCTATAAAGTAGGAATAATTAAAGGGCATAATTCAAACTATCTATCAAAACCCATTTTTTATTCCTCCGTCGCAGGTATAGCGTCTTAGCCCCCACCCGCACATTTTTTTGTTCCTCCAAAATAGGTGCACACCAACCCCCCTCCCCCTCATTTTATGTTCCTCCAAAGGAAATTACGCCACCCCCACCCCCGTTTGTTCTGTTCTTCCGAAGCAAACCCAATGCTTGTCTCTCCACCTCTATATCAAACAAAACTCAGAAAAGTTTCAATTTCGCTCTATGCTCTTAACCTTGTTCTTTTTTCAAATTCCTCAAAACCGGGAAAAAAAAATAGAGATGGCTACGCATAATTGATACTTGACAATCAGGTATGAAAAGAACTATGACAATCTATGATAACTAGTTGATATCCAGACATCTCTACCCCAACATCCCCATCCCCACGAGATAGAACACTATTTGTATACAAAAAAATTTCTCCAATCTATTCAAAATTTGAAAACAACTGGTGTAATTAATAGAATTGAAACGGTCGGGCAATGACTGTAGTCAAAATTTGAAAACAACTAGGCCAAATATTATTTTTACTACTAGCTTCACTACAAAAAAAATAGCCCTTTTCGACCAAACTTTTTCGAGGGCATATAAAAACCATCGTAAAATCACTTTTTGCGACTCAAAAACTATGATCGTTGCAAATATGTATTTGGAATGAAATTTTATTCCGACAACTGAAAAGATCCTCAAAAATGCCTGAAATGCCATTGCAAATACTCAATGTTTGGTGGGTAGAGTTGGCGCCAAATCTATTTACGACAGTAAGTAGCTATGGTTGGAAGTGGTTGAGGAATTTACGAAGGTAACCACCTATCGTCGGAAGTGGTTGAAGTATTTACGACGGTAACTAACTGTCGTCAGATGTGATTGAGATATTTACGACGGGCACTAGCTGTCGTCGGAAGTGGAGGTATTTAAGATGGCAACTTGCTGTCGTCGGAAGTGGTTGAGGTACTTACGACAGTAACTAACTGCCATCGGATTTGATTGAGGTAGTTACGACGGTAACAAGTTGTCGTCGGAAGTGGTTGAGGTATTTACAACTAGTGTAGTTTAGAGTTGATGATAATTTACAATTTTCGACATTATTAAGCACTCCCAAAAATTTCAAAACCAAAACCTCAACTTGGATATATTATTTAAGCCAATAAGGAAGCCAATGTCCACAACAGAAAATCAAAGAAGACATAGCATTTATAATATTAATGTCAATGATGCTCATGCGAAGACAACAAAATCATACATTAAAATGTATTAGATAGTCATATGTTCAACTCATCCTCACCGGAACCAAGTTCATCATGATCTTGATCGTCATTTGGATTCACAATCACATGTGTAACCTCCTCTTCTTGGTATGGTTCTCTTTCATCATCGTGCATCTCATAAACATTTCTAGGCTTTGTTTCTATCACAGCACTCCATATCTTATTTTTTAGTCCTGCTGAATAAAATACTTGAGTTGCTTGGAATGCTAACACAAATGGCTCCAAAGTATTCAACCTATGTGTTGTGTTAATGGTAATTACCGATCTCTCTTATAACCTCTTCCTTCTTTAGCTGTGTCGTACCAATTGCAATTGAACAGTACAACTCTATTCCCTTCTGTGTAACGGAGCTCAACTATGTCTTTTATATTTCCATACCAAGGAACATCTTTAGTTTGATTCTCCCCTTCAATCTCACGACTACTATTTTGTGTTTTCCTCCTGCTATCACGAATCCATGTGTGGTACATAAACCCACTTGTAATGTACCCAGTATAATAATTTGCTCACCTTTTAGGACTATGGGCTAAAGAAAGCATTTATTGACTCACTTGTCCATCTTTATATAGTTGTTCGATCTAAATGTGAAGGCAAAAAATAAAAATAACATGAGTGAAAAGTGACATATAAAAGAGTCGTTAGTTTGCAGCATAGAAAAAATATACTCACTCTCCTCAAACCAGTTCGAAAATTGAATCTTGTGTGCTTCCTTCACATCTTCAATACCAGAATGAACTAAAATGTTTTTATGTTCCCTGCATACGTGATTTATAATAATTAATATAACCTATAAAATATACTATATATTTAATTATTAATGAGATGTAGAGTTCTTACTGAACAAAAGGTTGTGCCTCGTCACAATTGGTTAAGACATAGTGCGTAGCAGCCTTTTTAAGGTCAAAGCTCATCTCATTCAATTCGCCTTTCCCAATGAACTTACCAGGTGTTGAAAATATGGATAACTGAGAAGGATCTAAAGATGGTTGACCCCCATCATAGTTTCTTTCTGGTCGATTAAATCTAGTTTCAACTTGATTCAAATAACGAGAGCACAATGTTACACATTCCTCTGTCAAGTAAGCTTCCGCCATAGATCCCTCTGGATGAGCCTTATTGCGCACATAATCTTTCAGTTTTTTCAAATACCTACAGGTAGCAATTAATTAGTATTAGTGAAAAGGACAACTCAAATTCTCTAAAATCACTAGGCCACAAAAGGCTATACACAGCGGTGGAAACCCCGTTGTCTATGTATAACCAGACTCATTGAGAAAACCACCGTAATCCTTCATACCTAGTTTAGATAACGGTGGAGAACCCTTGTCTTAAAATTCTATAGACAACGAATATGCAACTTAAACCGTTGTCTCGTATGATAATAAACAACAGTTTTGTGGTTTCACCATCATCATCCTGCTTTTAAGACAACATTTTGTTTGTTAAAACCGTTCTCGTATGATGATATAGACAACGGTTTCCTTGGTATGTATTTGTATTTATACTAGTACGTATTAGTATTTGCATTTGTATTTGTATTGATACATGTACATATTCATATTTGAACAATCTATTTTATTCATTCACAAAACTCAATCCTCTCAATCCATACAAGTATTTAATGTAAATCAAAATTGTTCATAAATCTACAAGCTTCCACAAAAATTCTCATTTTCCTAGTCTAAAAAAAGGATGATAACCTATCAACCTTAAAGTCTTGAAGTCCTTGATCACTCTCATCCCAACCAACTGAGCAAACCTCTTGAATTCCTACACATCTCAATCCAAACAATCCTGCAAAGCAAAATCTTCACAAGTTATACGTAGAAGAGTCATATCTACAATAACCACTCTCAAAGGCACCTGGAAGATGTCAAAACATGATCACTAAACAATGGCAACACTTTTTCTTAAAGATTTCTTTAGAATGTTAATCATAATGGTTCTCAGCATTCTAGCTCTTACACATCAAGCCTATAGAGGCCAGTATATATCAGCACGATATCAACATGGAAGTGATAAAAGCATTTGAGATTCTAACATCAAAGCCTATAGAAATAAATAGGCTAGTACCTGAAATGAGCTAATTCCTTGTTGTTGATGCAAAAAATGGATCAATGGTCAATGTAAGAGAGGAGTGTCGGGATCGGGTTGATCTGCCTGTTTCGGGGAGCTAAGAGGTTAGCTCCAAGTGTTGATGTCCGGCTAGGGGCTGGAAGGGAGTACTGCTTTGACTCGGGTCCGTCCGGAAGGTGGTGTCAGTTCCCAGCCAGAAGGAGATCTGCACAGAAAGTAAGTGTCGGAAGAGCACCGGTGGGGTGCCGGCCAAAGACTCTCCGATGCTAAAGTCAGCGAAGATGGGAGATGAGTCTTTAAGGCAAGTAAAGGTTTTAGGTGATGTTCAAACCTTTGAATACCTTTGACTCATGGGGATTTGACTTGTATTTATAGTGGTAGGTTTGATGTTCAAACCTACTTGTGATCAATGTGGGACAAGTCTCCCACATTGATCCCCTTTTGGAGGCTTGTGGCAGCCTTTGGAGGCTAGGCATAAGTCGCCTAATAGATGCCAATATTTAAGACGTTGCACAGGCTTCGATACTTGTCGTGTGGAGCGGGTTAGCGGCTCTATGCGAAGGTGGCAACAAGGTGGTCCCAAAGCATGCACTACGTATAGTCTGCTCGGCTCCCATGTGGGGGCCGCGGGCCTCGTAAAGCGTGCCCTCAAGGAGAGGAGGAATGCC
Organism: Spiraea crenata; assembly: GCA_033992175.1. Taxonomy (NCBI): domain Eukaryota; kingdom Viridiplantae; phylum Streptophyta; class Magnoliopsida; order Rosales; family Rosaceae; genus Spiraea; species Spiraea crenata. Next base: position 439,812 of record JAVBHV010000083.1, on the reverse strand, counting down.
TAGGTGGTGCTTCCATAGGATGACATGTGGCCGAATTGGGTATGGTATGAACAGAAGTCCCCCAAGTCGTCGGGTAAGATGCTTTCTTGCCCGGGGACTTGTATTGTTGCCCATATCGGTTACATGTCATCCATGGTCCTCCTCATTAAGCCGATGTGGGGTAGGAGTCCCCCAAGTCCACGGGGAAGAAAGGAGTGCAATAGCCTGAAAAAATGCAGTTTCCGGGGGAACGGGCAGAGGGACCCCGGGAAGTCAGTCATCGGATGGGATGGACCCTCGCACGGTGACTGAGTCCGGTCGCCGGGAAAGGACACTTGGCCAAAAAATTTTTTGGTTGGACATTTTCCGGGAAGTCAGTCATCGGATGGGATGGACCCTCGCACGATGACTGAGTCCGGTCGCCGGGAAAGGACACTTGGCCAAAATTTTTGGTTGGACACTTTCCGGGAAGTCGGTCATCGGATGGGATGGACCCTCGCACGATGACTGAGTCCAGAATTGATGCTCTTCCCGGGAATGATGTCATCTCCCGGGAAGTCAGTCGTGCGTAGTCGGCATAAGCATTAATTATGGATCGCCAAGTGGCAAAGGTTGCACACGTGGCGACTGTTGATTCGGTGACGTGGCAAAGGGGGAGATGAAGGGTTGCCGGGAAGTCGAAGCGTTAGGGCATTTAATGCTCTGCGACGCTTCGGGAAATGCGAAGCGTCGCGAGGGTGGGTATAAAAGGGGATACGGATTTCATTTGTGCTTTTACAAAATTTTCAAAGCTTTTTGGCGAGAGAGCAGAGCTGTTGCAGAGTGCTAGTTCCCGGCAAATCCGGAAAGAGCAAGTTGCGTGGAATTCCAGAATTTCCAAGTTTTTCAAGGTAAAACTCGAGATTTTTGAATCAAATGGCTGTTTTTGTTTGATTTTGTATGAACTGGGGACGAACAATGAAGAACATGAAGAACATGTTTGAATTTGCTCGCTCCCGGACGGTTTTGATCTTTTTGTAATTGTTTCCGGGTTGGGGGAAGTTTGGGGCCCATGTTCGCTCTACCTGGGGGGGGTATAGGACCGAAATAGAAAGTTTACAAAGATTGTCTTTTCCCTTTTTGTAAATGTAGATGTCTAGTGCCAGTGAGTCGCTTTTTTCTCAAGGCAGTGGGAGCCGGAGCTCAAGTGAGGTACGGGAGTACGCCCCACACCAAGAGTCAGACCCCTCAAGCCCGGATGGAGTCAGTACGGAGGTAGACTCCGGGGAAAAGGAGTTTTTGGGAGGAGTGGGCAGCAGTAATGTCCGGGAAGAAGGAGTTGTGGTGGGCGACGTACGATTGACCGGTGTCCAACCATCAGGGGCCAAGCCGGGAGCTGGCAAGCCCTGGAAAAAGGTATATGAGTCCCTCCGGGAGGAGAGGGAGAGCCATGCCGGAACCTCCTGCGCTGAAGTCTCCGGTGGAGCTGGGGGAGTTCCCGGGGTGACATTGGCGTTGCCAGCGCCGGAGGCGTCTGAGGTGGAAGTTGTGGAGGCAGTCCCCCAGAGGTCCCTGGATTCCCCAACCGGCTTCTGGGTTGACCGGGCGTTCCTTGAGAATGACCTGACTGAAGCTGACTTGGTTCAGCTAAGGCAATTCTACCGGATCCCGGATTATGTTCGCATGTGGATTCCGGAATATAATCCGGATGAAAATGTGCACTTCTCCAATCCGGAAGGTGATGCCATCATAGTTTGGGCGGAGGCGATGGCCTATGGGTTGCGCTTGCCTTTGCACCCATGGCTTCAGATGTTCGTCTACCGGTCGAACATTGCTCCGGCACAAGTGGGCATTCATAGCTGGCCCCGGTTGATTGCGACATATATCCTTTTCCGGGAGCAGGGGCTTCGGGCGCCCAGCTATGAACAAGTCCGGTATATCTGGGGGTTCGGTACCTCCAATGCGTACAGGGGGATGGTGCCCCTTAGTTGCTACCTCAACATTCGTCCGGATGATATTGTGCTCCAGGGGTTGCCGGAGGAAAGGGAAAGGACCTTCGTCGGTCCGGAGAACAAAAGGAAAACGGTTGATCGGCATCGGAAAGACATCCTCCGGGACTTTCCCAAGTTCATTGCCGGAATCGCGAACACCAACAAAGTCTGGATGAAAAGATTCTTCATGGCGTCCGGCTGGAGAGGGCCTCCGGGGGGAAGAGTGAAGTATGATGTCCGGACAAGATGGGAATGGGTGCCAACTGGTGGGTAGAGTTAGGAAAATTTTGTATTCTTTTCATTGACTTTACGGATTCTGGAAACTGACAGTTTTGTTTGCCATTTCATGAAAGAAGAAGAATAAGGGTTTTCAGCTTTCCCGGCGGGAGTTGGAAGAGGTTGAGCAATTGTGCAATCTTCCGCGCGATCAGCGGCACATTGACGTTTGCTGACCCGGGAAAACCTCGAAAAATACGGTTTTGTAATGGGTAAGTGCCTTTTCCGGGTGTGCTCCTTCTAATTGTCCGGATATTGTTGACCGGAAAGAATAACTTGAAAAAAATTTTTGTAGCTGGTAGGAGCGAGCAGTAGCAGGGGAGTGGGGAGGAGCACCGGAGACCAAGCTAGTCCCCCCCGGCTGTGAGCCGGACGGAGGGGAGGCCGGAAAAAAGGGGTAAGGCGGCTCCTCCACCTTCCGGAATGCCTCGTGACAAGTCCGAGGGCGGCCTCCTGAAGGTGCCCAAAAGGAAAGATGGGGCATCCGCGCCGCAACATTCGGTGCCTCCTCCTCGGGAGGTTTGGAACAAGTTTCCAAAGAAAGCAGCCGGGAAGGGCCGCCTGAGGAAGTGGAGGTGGTGAAGTCCGGGAAAAGGTCCCGGACTGGGGATGCTGGGCCTGTCTTCCCAGCTAGGCCGGAGGTTGAGCCTTCGCTCCCTCAGATGGATGATATTCTCTCCGCGGCGGATCTGTTTGCGATCACCCGGAAGACTCTGTGGGGCCAGACAGACCCTCTCTTCGGGAGCATTCCCCCGGGAGATGAGAAGCTCCGGACAGAGGAGGTGGAAGCGTTGTATGAGCAATTCCAGCCTTCTGAGGCAGAAGAAGTCCCTCTACACAGCCGGAAGGAGGGTGAGGTGAATGTGGCGGTGCAGGGCCATGATATTGAGCTGATCAATGAAGTCCTCTTCGGCTTCAGCTCTCCGGGTGAGACTTTCACGGGCTCCGGGAGGGGATGTCCGGCCCAATATGGCCATTCCCATGATCTGTCATGTAAGTATTCGGAAACTGTCACTTGTATGATTATTTGTGTTACCGGGAGCTAACACTTGTGATTTTCCTTGTGTCTTTAGAGGTTGTGGTAGCTCAAGCGGGGCTTCAAGCATGCCAAGCGCATGTTTGCCGCGGCCGTGGATTCTCGCCGGCAGTATGAGAGGCTGAGCGAAGATCTGGGGGGCTCAGCCACCCGGAGGGAGGAGCTGGAGAGGGAGGTCGCCGGACTGAAGGAGAGGATTGATCAGTTCCAGGCGATAAGACCTGGCTGGAGCGGGCGGTGGCGAAGGAGAGGAAAGCCCGGGAGGAAGCGCTGACCCTTCGTGAGAAGGAGAAGACAGCCCGGGAGGAGGCCGACGCTAGGGGGGCAAAGTCCGCAGAGGCGCGGCTGATTTGCGGGCGGAGGTGGCCTCCCTCCGGGCAGAGCTGGCGGAGCTGCAAGCTGGAGGGTCGTCTTCCCGGTCCCAGGATCCGGAGTTTCTTGCCCGGGGGGCATGCGGGTGCCCATCTGCTAGTACAAGTATATCCAGCGGGTGTTCAACCCGGATGCTGAGATCGATGATGGCTACGAGGCCCATTTTAGCGGGCCTTTTGACTTCATCGAGCCTTCCAAGGCTGAGTTCCGGGCTTTCCGGGACTTCGTCGGAGTTGAGATGGTGGACTCCGACAGTCAAGAGGAGGAAGAGGAAGGGCAGGGAGCCGGAGACGAAGTGGAGGTCGTTGGAGATGGAGCCGTGGATCAAGCCGCGGAGATCGCGGGGGGGGGGGGGGGGGGGGGGATGCTACACCGCCAGCCGGGAACTGAGTGTTTAAATTTTTCTCCGCCTTTTTTTTTTATTTTTAATATCGAGACAATTTGAGATGTAATAAGTACCGGCGCCATGAGGCTGTTTCCGGTTTTGACCTTTGTTGATTACCGTTTTTACATTTGTATGGATTCTACCGGCGCTCATGTAGCGGTTTCCGGTTTTATGAATGTGTTGATTCTGTTATAGGAAATTCTTGCAAAGATTGTGTTTCGTCGCTTTCCGGACTATCAGTTATCGGATGGGATAGACCCTCGCACGATGGCTGAGTCCGGTCGCCAGAAAGTGACACTTTGCGAAAAAATTTAAGTTTCGTCGCTTTCCAGACTATCAGTTATCGGATGGGATAGACCCTCGCACGATGACTGAGTCCGGTAGCCGGAAAGCGATACTTCGCAAAAATTTCTTTGAGGATAGAGTAAGGTTTGGTTTGGAACATACAAAGAGGAAAGAGGGCCCGAACTCCTAGTCGGAGGGGGTGATTTCATTCAAATAACTTAACAAGTGATTACAGACGATATAAGGTTGCCAGAGGCAGAGCCGGGCAAGTACAAAAATCGGAAACAATCACTTGTAAAAATACTTGAGGTGGTCGGCATTCCACGAATGGCCGAGTGTGCGGCCTCCGGAATCCCGGAGCTCGTAAGTTCCTTTGTGGCAAACTCGGATGATCTCGTAAGGGCCTTCCCAGTTTGGGCCAAGTGTGCCTTGTCGGTTGTCCTTGGTCGTTGGGTTGACCTTCCTTAGAACCCAGTCCCCAACTTTGAATGTCCGGTTGCGGACACGAGAATCGTGGTATCGGGAGATGCGCTGTTTGTAAACGAGGTTTCGGGTTTGCGCGCGGTCGCGCTGTTCTTCGAGTAGATCGAGGTTGATAGCCAAATTCTCCTCGTTCTGCCCGGGTTCAAAATTGTCAACCCGGAAGGTTGGTTCAGTGATTTCGATGGGGACGACGCTCACTCCGAAGGCAAGCGAGAAGGGAGTCTCATCGGTAGCAATCCGGAAAGTGGTTCGGTAGGACCAGAGTACTTCATGGAGTAGGTCGGGCCAGCATCCCTTGGCTTTGTCGAGTTTGGTTTTGAGAGTTCTCTTCACGATCTTGTTGATCGCTTCGACCTGGCCGTTGGATTGGGGATGGGCCGGGGATGCAAAGCAGAGGTTGACTCCGAAGTCCTTGCAGAATGTCCGGAAGATGTTGCAATCGAACTGGGGGCCGTTGTCGGTGATGATTGCGTTTGGAACTCCAAAACGGGAGATGATGTGCCTCCAGACGAAGCTTTTTATCTTGGTGGCCGTGATTGTTGCCAATGCTTCGGCTTCCACCCACTTTGTGAAATTGTCTACGGCAACGACCGCAAATTTGACTTGGCCTTTTCCGGCAGGCATGGGCCCGATCAGGTCGAGTCCCCACTGGGCAAAAGGCCAAGGGCTGACGATCGGGCTGAGAGGTTCAGCCGGGAGATGGGAGATGGGGAATGGTTGCAAAGCGCTGGCACCTCTCACATTTCTAGACAAAGGCGTGGGCATCGGTGTTGAGTGTTGGCCAATAATATCCTTGTCGGATAATTTTATGGGCCAAAGCCCGTGCCCCAGAGTGGTTTCCGCAGATGCCTTCGTGAATTTCCCGGAGGACTTTGTCGCCTTCCGCGGGGGGATAGACACCGGAGGCAAGGCTCGGAAAAACCTCTTTTGTAGAGTTTGCCTTGGAGGATGGAGTACCGTGTTGCTCGCCGTTGCAGGCGTCGGGCCTCGAGGGGATCTTCCGGGAGTTTTCCTTCAGTCAGGAAAGTCCGAATGGGATCCATCCAACTTTTGTCGGCGGCGATCTGCATGACACCGAGTGAGAGGGAACTTGGGGATGCCAGGGTCTCCACCGGAATGCTTCGCTTGGCGGGTTCGGAATGGCCGATGCTAGTCGGGAGAGGGCGTCGGCATGACTGTTCTCCGATTTGGGGATTTGGTTGATCTCGAACGACTTGAAGTGGCTCAAGTGGTATGTGACCTGGGCCAAGTAAGAGGCCATGGAGCTATCCTTCGCGGCGAAGTTTTCTGTTACTTGGTTTACAACCAGCTGGGAATCGCTAAAGATGGACAATTTTTCCGCACCGACCTCCTTGGCAAGTCGGAGGCCGGCTAGGAGGGCCTCGTACTCGGCGACGTTCGATGCCCGGAAGTTGAACCGGAGGTAGAACTCGAGAACGTCCTTGTCGGGCGATATGAGTACTATTCCCGCGCCGCTGCCCTTGGCGTTAGCGGAACCATCAACATAAAGCTTCCAACCCATTCCGTCGGGGTTGGCGGTTTCCGGGGCCGAAGAAGTGGGGGCCGGAGGGAGCTGCACGCTGCCAGCTTCAGTCGTAGTCGGGCAGGTGAACTCAGAAATAAAATTAGCAATCGCTTGTCCCTTCTCTGCTGCCCGGGGCTTGAAGGTTATGTCGAACTCGCTTAGTTCCACAGCCCATTTGACAAGTCGGCCGGAGGTTTCCGGTTTTTGGAGAACCTGCCGAAGTGGGTGGTTCGTGAGGACTAAGACGGAGTGAGCCTGGAAGTAGGGGCGGAGCTTTCGGGCGGAGCATATGAGAGCAAGAGCAAGCTTCTCAATGTCCGGGTATCTTGTCTCCGGGTCAGTCATGGATTTGCTCGTGTAGTACACCGGGTGTTCCACCTTGTCTACTTCCTTGATGAGGACCGATGATACTGCCATTCCGGAGACCGAGTTTTGCAAGTATCGGCGCTTTGCTCATGTATTCCTTCAATTGGCCGAAGGCCTGGTCGCACTCCGGGGGTCCAATCGACGAGCTTTTGTCCTGCCCTGAGGATTTTGAAAAAGGGCGCACATCGGTCGGTAGCCTTTGAAATGAAGCGGGAAAGGGCAGCCACCCGGCCGTTGAGGCTCATGACATCCTTCTGGGTCTTCGGGGTCCCCATGTCGATAAGGGCTTTAATTTTCTCGGGGTTGGCCTCGATTCCCCGCTGGCTGATCATGAAACTCAAGAACTTCCCAGATCCCACGCCAAAGGCACATTTGGCAGGATTGAGACGCATGTTGTAGTTCTTGAGTTTGTCGAACATTGTGGAGAGATCCTCTACATGTTCTCCGGAGGTTTTGCTCTTGACGAGCATGTCATCGACATAAACCTCCATGCTCTTCCCGATAAGGTCGGCGAATACGGAATTCACAAGCCGTTGGTAGGTGGCTCCGGCATTCTTGAGTCCGAACGGCATGACCTTGTAGCAATAGAGTCCCCGGTCGGTGACAAAGGCAGTATGTTCTTGATCTTCCGGATGCATGAAGATTTGGTTGTACCAGGAGTAGGCATCCATGAAGCTCAAGAGCTCGTGCCCGGCGGTGGCATCGATGAGCTGGTCGATGTGGGGAAGCGGGAAGCTATCCTTGGGGCAAGCTTTGTTCAGATTGGTATAGTCAACGCACATCCGCCATTTCCCCTGAGATTTTGGTACGACAACGGGGTTGGCTACCCAAGTTGGGTACTTAGCCTCCCGGATGAATCCAATGGAAGACAATTTCTCTACTTCCGTTTGGATTGCGTCGTATCGCTCTCTGTCGAATTTTCGGCGCTTTTGGCACACCGGCCGGGCTTTCGCGTCGATGCTCAGTCGATGAGAGATGATATCGGTAGAGATGCCCGGCATGTCGCTGTACGACCAGGGGAAGACTTCGGCGTTGTTACGGAGGAACTTGATGAGTGAGGTCCGGATAACAGGAGGGAGGTCTGCCCCGATCTCAACTTGCCTGTCCGGGGAGTCCTCCGAAATGCAAACCATCTCCAAGCTTCCGCGGTTTTGCTTGGGATGTAGTGGCTTCATCCCTCGGATCGTCCTGGGCTGCCGTCCGGGAAGGCACCTCGGCGGGTGCGGGGTTGCAATGGAGGGCTTCCCGAGGGGCGGGGGAGTGGTCTTCGATCCATGCTTCACGGCCACGGAGTAGCAGCCTCTCGCCGTTCGCTGATCGCCGCGGACGCTGCCGACCCCGTGAGGAGTCGGGAATTTGACGAGAAGGAGATGGGTGGAAGGAATGGCCTTCATCTGATTGAGGGTGGGTCGCCCGAGTATGACGTTGTAGGCGGTAGGGCAATCCACCACCATGAAGGTGGCTACAACGCGGGTCCGCTTCGGGGCTTCGCCAAGGGTGATGGGCAGGTAAACGCTTCCGATTGGCTGGATACAATCCCCGGAGAAACTCACAAGTGGGGTCTGAGTCCGATCCAGGTGATGATCTGCGACGTTGAGAGTCCGGAAGGCTCCCATGAATATGATGTTGACGGAGCTGCCCGTGTCAATCATTGTCCGCCCGACATCGTAGTGGGCTATCTCAGCTCGTATGACGATCGGGTCGTCATGAGAATATAGAATTCCTGCCTCCTCTTCGTAGAAGGTGATCGATCCCCAGCGTGTCTTGGGGATCTTCTCCGCCCGGTAGTTGAGGGCCATCACCTCCTGCCCGGGGTAGCAGGCCCGAGCGTGCTCTTTCCTTGCACGATTGGAGTCTCCAGCCAAAGTTGTGCCTCCGCTGATGGTGTTGATTTAGCGGAGCTGCTGCTGGGGAGGAGCATAGCCTCGCTGGAACTCCGCGATCCTCCCTTCTCGGACGAGGTCTTCAACACGGTCCTTTAGCACCCGGCAATCCTCTGTGCCGTGAGTGTTGGCTTGGTGATATTGGCAGAAGACGCCAGTGTTTTGTGTCGCCTTGGCGGAGTTCCTCCAAAGCGGGGGTGCAGGGATGAGATCGGCAATGACCGGGAGGAGGGTCTCGTAAGTAGTGTTAAGGGGAGCGTGACGGTCGTACTTGGGAATGTACTCCTTCCGGGGTTGCCGGTTCCGGGCGTCGTGTCTGGGCAGTGGGGGAGCCGGGGGCAAGGGGTTGGGCGTTTGGTACGCTTGGTACACTTGCTGGCCGTCCCCGCGGTTCCGCTTGTCGCGGTTACCGAAGACGGGGTGGACTCCCTCCTTCCTCTTGTTCGAGGTGTAGCCGTTTCCCTTCGAGACGGGTGTGTTGTCCAGGCCGTCGAGTTCAGGGACGGATTGTATTGGGCTGCGGGCGCAGGTGCGCACGCGAGCTGATGTCTGGCCGTCCCCTACTACTGCGTGTCGCGGGTTGAGGTCCGTGAGGTGCTCTGCCGGGCGTGAAGATTCGCCTTCTTCATCAACTCGGAATAGGTCATGTCGGTCTCCAGATTGATTTGATACAAGAATTGGCATGACCGAGTCCGGCCTTGAAGGCGTTCACCGCCGTACGGTCGTCCGTCCGGGGGCACTTGGCGTACTCATGGCTGAACCGGGCGACGTACCTCCAGAGCTTTTCATCCTCTCCCTGGATGATGGCATAAAGGTCCTCGCATGAATAGAAGGTCGAGCTCTGACTCTGGTGTTGCTCGATGAATGCCGTCTCCATCTCGGCCATGCTGCCGATGCTCCCTGCCGGCAATCGGAAGAACCAGTTGAGGGCAGCCCCCGTAAGCGTGCTTGGAAAGTATAGACATTGAGCTTGGTCGGAGATGTTCTTGTGGAACATGTTAGACTTGAAGCTATTCATATGGGCATTGGGGCATTCGCAATGCGCGGGAGTCTATCTCCTGGAGCTCCTGGGTGCAAGCCAGGACACGACCCGTGAAAGGTCTTTCCCGAGTCGGGGTAACCTTGGGCTGGGTAGCCCTCCCCTGGCGCTCCTTGGCCCTATCGTTGACAAGCTCCTGGACTTGATCCAAGAGTTGCTGGATCATACTCTGGTCGCTGGTCTCCGGCTGGGCGGGACCTGCTGCGGCCTGAGTTTGGACAGTCGCGATGGCTCGGCCGGGGGTAGGGGCTGTTGTCGGGATGACAGGCCGGGCACGGTGGCTGGACTCCGCCGTTTCTTCCTCCGGAGGGGTAATGATTGGAACGACCTGGATTGGAGTAGGATCCTGAGGAGGTCCCATACCGGCGGGGTTGATGTTCCTAGTCACCACTTCAACTCTCGTTCTTTCACTGTTGTCGTTAAGAAAGAGGCGAGCATTGCTGTAGACCTTCACCGCGCCATTGCTCCGGCCGATAATTACGTTGGAGTTAGAGGGGGCGGAGTCGCTTGACAGAATGGTTCTTGTTGCACCAGCCGCCCAGGATGGTCCCGGACGGTTGCTCTTGGTTGGTTGCTCGGGCTGTGTCGCCGCGATGGGATTGTCTGGAGTGTGAAGTTAGGATGGGGGAACAGGAGGCTGTTCCCTGGACCGTCCTGTTCTCGAGATCCTGCATGTTGACGTTAGCCAACAGCAGTTTCTCGGTTGCTGCCTAGTAACTCTCGCCGAGGACTTGGCTCCGGGCGTGGAGGTTACGGTTCTCGGCCTCCAAGGCCTAAGCTCGTTCTTCCATCGCCGCGAGTCGCTGTGTCAGTTCGTCGCGGGCGATCTTCTTCTTTTTCTTCTGTTTATCAGCGGGAGGAGGTCGAGTCTCCTGGGACCGTGCTAGTTTCCGCCCGATGGTGTCGGGGACGGGTGACGTTGTCCTCTGGATCGTTGTCACGATGAGGGGAAGACATTGTCGTTCTTTGCTTGTGGTAAAACATGTAGGAATTAGGTCAATTCCCACAGACGGCGCCAAACTGTTGATGCAAAAAATGGATCAACGGTCAATGTAAGAGAGGAGTGTCGGGATCGGGTCGATCTGCCTGTTTCGGGGAGCTAAGAGGCTAGCTCCAAGTGTTGATGTCCGGCTAGGGGCTGGAAGGGAGTCCTGCTTCGTTGGGTCCGTCCGGGAAGGTGGTGTCAGTTCCCAGCCAGAAGGAGATCTGCACAGAAAGTAAGTGTCGGAAGAGCACCGGTGGGGTGCCGGCCAAAGACTCTCCGATGCTAAAGTCAGCGAAGATGGGAGATGAGTCTTTAAGGCAAGTAAAGGTTTTAGGTGATGTTCAAACCTTTGAATACCTTTGACTCATGGGGATTTGACTTGTATTTATAGTGGTAGGTTTGATGTTCAAACCTACTTGTGATCAATGTGGGACAAGTCTCCCACATTGATCCCCTTTTGGAGGCTTGTGGCAGCCTTTGGAGGCTAGGCATAAGTCGCCTAATAGATGCCAATATTAAGACGTTGCACAGGCTTCGATACTCGTCGTGTGGAGCTGGTTAGCGGCTCTATGCGAAGGTGGCAACAAGGTGGTCCCAAAGCATGCACTTCGGATAGTCGGCTTGGCTTCCATGTGGGGCTGCGGGCCTCGTAAAGCGTGCCTTCAAGGAGAGGAGGAATGCCTAGGTGGTGCTTCCATAAGATGACATGTGGCCGAATTGGGTATGGTATGAACACTTGTTCTGTTCTTTTAGAAGGTCCTCTTAAGCTCAAACCTGATCAACAGAAGGTCAAGAAATAAGAATCCCCAAACTATTGCATGAAGTAAGGAGAACACATGATGTTCAATGGTCCACATGTAGATGCAAGTTGAGAACTTAAGCAAATAAAAGCACAAGCTATAGTTTTTTACGGAAGTGATCAGATTAGTATGAGGAATCATAGAAACTCCAGACTTTTCCATACTTGCTTACAGAGCTGACCAGTCCCTTTATATAATGTAGCCACAAGGAAATGAAAGAAAATACATATTACTAGTTGTTAGCATATATTCAAACTGCTTCTATACTCATTGTCGTCCAATTGAATGTAGCTGTGCACTCTAAACATATGCCTTGCAATAGAAAACCAACCATCTAATTCACTGATAGGAAATATGCAGCGGGCATTACCTAATTGAAGGTCAATAAAAATATAGAAGTTGAATAGGCTTGAGGCAAGAAAAGTCATGAACCTGCAAGATGCAAACAAAACCAATTGCATAAGAAAAATTATAATTGTTTTAGAACCTATTTTGTTTAGCAAGGAATGTAAAAAATATATCAAACTCACAGAAATATGCTGAACTAGAGTCCAACCCTGACATAGCCTTCCTCAAAACAATTATAGCCCAAGTCCAAACTCTCATTGGAGTATCGTTGATAGAGAAATGAATGACAATAAGGCGACATGGAAGAACAAGAATGGGCTCATAGACATGCCTTATATGTTGCTCTACCCTAATACATCAGACACTTCTAGAGAGGGTGGACTCACAGGAAAAGGAATTCTTAACAGTGTCTCCATCTAATAATTTTTTGTCCATGTTTATTTCTTGTGATACAAGTAGTTTGAAAAGATTTGTAAATAGGGATTTTTGTAATTTTTGGTCCATGTTCATCATTTTGTACCAGTGTAAAGATTGCATTGTGTTAGTGATATGACAGTTTGAACTTTGAACATACATACATCATTTTTCCAAGATAGCAAGATACACAAAAGTTGGTACACTAAAATCAGTGAATTTTCCAACAGAAGACTAAAAGGAAAACAAAATTCAGATGCAAGAAAATACGAAAAAGATTAGTAGAATTGGAAACCTGAAATGATGTGTTTCTTCTTCTTGGCCAGTCAAGAGCTGCTTCCTCTAATATGTCTTCAATATCAATTTTGTTTTCTTTTGAGTACACCATTTGAATTAAACGAGCTAAACATTAGTATAACAAGCAATTGCGAGAAGATAAATGACAATGTGCAATGTGCAATCTCAAAAGGTAAAAATATAATAACCCCTTAACTGAAACTCCAACTACATACAAACGGTTAAACCCATCAACCTCTGCTGCAAAAGCATGGCCCTTGTACCTATTTACATGTCGTGTTCACGTCAATGGCAGTTGACAACTACCCAGCTGCTAACTCTAAATGAAAAAGACTGCAAATACTGCACGAAAACATCAAGCAAATATGCAGTAATCCAAAAGAACTAGCAACACTACTGCAATCATTGAACTACCCTATTCTAGCAAGAGTATGAAATGTTAAATAAATTATAATTTAACCAATTCTAGCAAACAAAAAAGCTCACCTTGGTCAAGCGCTGCGGCTTCTGAACCTGGATTTGAGCTTTTCTGCTGCTTCACTCACCCGACCCTTGTGGCTATATATGAGAAACAAACCCACAACTCTCAAATTAGTAAACCAACACAAAACCACAACTTGCAACAACCCCAATGCTCAAAACCCCATAAAATACTTGTATGGCGAGAGCATCTGATGCAGGTCGGGATCTCCCACACATGGCTTAAAGTTTAGGTGTCCTTCTAAGAAAATCAGCAACTTCATTCACCACTTGCCCAATGCCAACGGTTTCCAGCAAATTATTACCTCATCCTCGATGCTCCGACTCGAGTGGTGGTCGGAAACATCTCGCTTGCCTCCAGTGTTTAAGGATGCTCTAAACTTACTTCCTAGAAAGGCCTAGTGATCTGCCTGCGAGAACCAAGTATGTGGCAAATGTCATGAAGGGAATGTAAAGCTTGCCTCCAACTGGTTCTGTTATCCTCAAAGTCCCTAAATAAGCGGAGATTTAGAATTTGAAGTGTAAAGACTCCAAATTCACAGGACATAAACGCTAATCAACAATCATTTTATACAGAGTAAGTTCAAAGTACAGAAATTTTCAACAAGAACAGAAAACCTATTTGATATTGAAGTCTCCAAAGATCAAATTCATCACAGCTTTAAAGAAATGAATCCTAATCCACATCAATTCATACTGGATAACTACTAAAGGACAGAAATTTACACGAACAAAAGAAAATCCATTAGAAATCAGAATTATATCCCTAATTAGAACTCAATTTTACTAAAATCTAAACCCTAATATAAAACCCACAATTTGGATCCAAACCGTAAACTTATCAACCCCAAACCTGAAATTCAAACCCAGATATTCAGAAACACCACTAAAAGTGTATCAAAAACCCCAATTTGAATCCCAATGTTCGATTCGTAAACATCAATCGAAACACCCCGTTGAATTGAGACCTGAAATGTGATTACCTCAGAGTCAAATAGAGAGACGGCGCATCAGCGTGTAGGTTGGAATAATAAGAAAGCCACAAAGTGGAGAATCACGAGCAGAGAGATGACCCAGGTGTCTCCCTGACGACGCCGTGAGCGGTGGTCTCGGGTGGCGAAGAAGGAGAGCCTGGGCTCGAGGGAGGTGTCGTGGCAACTGATTCGGTGAAGAACAGTGATGGTGGAGGCTTGATGATGTTGATTACCTGGGTTCGGAGCTTCGATGAGTCGACGAGAAGGCAACGACGGGCTGGAGAGAGAGAAGGCGACGATGGGCTGAGGCGAAGGTTTGCTGGAGAGAGGCGTTGATGGAGAGAGGAGGCGAAGGTTTGTAGAAATTGAGAGAGGAGGCGACGACGGGCCGGAGAGTTTATAGATTTGGAATTTTTGGAGTTTGAAGAGGTCGGGAAGAGGGAGAGGAAAAGGAAAGACGAAAGATAGGATTTGGAGTTCAGTCTCTCAAAACTTAAAAGGACATGTAGGGAATTTTAGAAAATAATTTTAATGAACAGTGTCTTCCGCGTTTTTGAGTTTTGGTTTGCGTATTTGTATTAGACAACGCTCCTCTCGAAATCGTTGTCACCCTCCTTTTTTTCTTCTTGATTTGTGTATGCATAGATAATAAAAAAGGATCAAATTGTTGTCTATGTATAAAGATAACAGTTTTCAAAAAATTTGTTACCTTTCGACTGGATACATCCACCTAAACTGAACTGGACCAACGACTTTTGCTTCCCATGCTAAGTGAATAGGTAGATGAACCATGATATCAAAGAAGGCCGGTGGGTAAATCTTCTCCAACTTGCAAAGGATTAGAACGATATGCTTTTCAAGAATTTTCAAATCCTCTACTTTCAGTACTTTAGCACACAGTTCTTTGAAAAAGTAAGAGAGCTCAATCAACGCTTCACATACATCCTTTGGCAGTAACTCTCGCACCACGAGTGGAAGTAATCTCTCCAAAAACACGTGACAATCATGAGTTTTCATCCCTGAAATTTTATTCTCTGCAGCATTAACACACCGAGATAAATTTGAAGAATAGCCATCTGGAACTTTCGATTTTAGCAACCATTGACACAAAATTTTCTTGTCTTCATCTGACAATGTGTAATCAGCTTTATCCCAAACTTTCTTGCCATTCTCTTCTCGAGGATGTAGTTTGTTTCGAATGCCCATATTTTTGAGATCCAACCGAGCATTGAATGTATCTTTGGTTTTACCATCAATCTCCATCATTGTACCAAATATACTGTCATATATATTTTTCTCAATGTGCATAACATTGAGATTATGGCGCAACAAAAGTGTTCTCCAATAAGGCAACTTGAAGAATATGATATGCTTCTTCCAATTGTGCTTCTTCCCAACTCCAGGAATCTGTTGCTTTTTCTGTTCCTTACCCTTACCATAAGTTATTTTTCTTAACTGACCAAGCTCATTTACCACATCATCACCAGATGGTCTCTTGGGTGCATCTCTTCTATCCTTTTATTGTTGAACTCCTTTGCTTGATCACACCAAAGATGATCCATTGGTAAAAATCGTCGATTACCCATGTAGCACGTTTTGTTACTTAATCTAACATGTGCAGTCCCTGATGCACAACAAGGGCATGCCAAATTACCTTGCGTACTCCAACCCGACATGTAGGCATAGGCAGGAAAGTCATTGATGGTCCAAAGAACTGCAGCTTTTAGTTGAAAATTTTGCTTTTTAGATGCATCATATGTTTCAACACCAGTCTCCCACAATTCTTGCAATTCGTCGATCAACGGCCTCATGTATACATCAATATTTTGGCCAGGACCGAACCGTCTTGGTATAAGTAAACTCAAGAAAACATAAGGCTCCTTCATCAACATCCATGGAGGAAGGTTGTATGGGAATAGAAGAACAGACCAAGTACTATAGCTATTACTCATATTCCCATAAGGATTTACTCCATCAGTTGCCAAACCAAGTCGCACATTTCGAGGATCAGAACTAAAAGAATTATGCATTTGGTCGAAGGACTTCCAAGCCTCAGAATCAGCAGGGTGCCTCAACACACCATCTTTGACGCGGTCTTCAAAATGCCAACTCATATATGGAGCCGTCTTTGACGACATAAATAATCTTTGAAGTCTCGGTGCTAGTAGGAAATACCGCAGAATCTTCTAAGGAACTGGCTTTCCTTTCTTTTTGCCACCTTTACCTTGTGACTTCCATCTTGAAAGCTTACACGTAGGGCATTGTGTTGCATCTGCAAGCTCCTTACAATAGATCACACAATCATTTTTACTTGCATCAGTCTTCTCATAATGAAGACCAAGATCTTTAACTATCTTCTTTGCACGGTCATTGCTGGTAGGCAACTTATCACAAAAAGGAAATGCTTTGCTCAGCACATCTAGCAGCATATCAAAGGATTTGTTGCTCATCTTGCCAGTGGACTTGATGTGCATCAAGGTGACAACAAAAGACAAGTTGGAGTAGGTTTTACATCCTTGGTATGGTTTTTCTGCTGCCTCTAACAACTTATAAAAATTTTCTGCATCTCTATTTGGACTTTCTGGAAACACATCATTTATTAGGCCTGGCATATCATCCTTTTGCTCATTAGTCAAATCTCCATCAGTATGATCATCACTTTCGGCACTTTGATTACTATCATTCACCTCCTCCTCCCCATGTAAATACCATGTATTATAGTTAGATGAAATACCATTAATTATAAGATGTCTATGAACTTCATTTCGATCTAACATGTTCCTATTATAACACTTCCGGCAAGGGCAATAGATTTTCTGGCCGTCATACTTTAAATTCTTGTACGCATAATCAAGAAAATATATGACTCCACAAAATACTTATCTGCTGACCTCGCTAATTGCATCCAGCTTTTATCAGGTGGCATATCGACTACAATGAGTAAGACAACAAAAAAAAAAATCAAACAGAAGGTCACATGAATTAAAAATGAATCAAGCTTATAACATAATTAACAACGATCATACAACATTTATTTAATATTGTCCTAGTCGGGTTAACCTTTCTAATATGGAGAAAAAAAACAGATTCTATAGAAAATGGTATATCCAAATAAGAAGGATTTATCACTGCAATGATCACTAGCATGAGTGACCGCGCGATGTTGCGGTTGCAAAAATAGCAAAGATATGGAAAGGTGGCACGAAATGTAAAAAGTGACACCATATATACCGATACCTACTTAGAAAGTAGAAGAAGAGGAAGAAACAATAAAGCTATTAAGACAGATATACATAGAATACCTACAACTATGATTGATTTTCTCAAACTGTTTCTCTCTGAAGAAATTTTTTTTTAGCTTTTCCAGCAAATCAGCTATCCAGCAGACGAAAGATCAGCAGTTCCAAGCAACAAAATAGCACCTGAAATTATATATAAAAAAAATTGATCAAGCAAGCCTTGCAATAAAAAAAAAATGGCTACTGGTTTCACGGATCTACTTGTTGAATACGTTCCGATATTCCATCATCAGAAAGCTTGTTTCCATGCTGGTCAGTGACATGAAACACTACAAAACAACAATAAAGGAGCAAAAAATCATCAAAGTTAAGAAACTAGTCACAAAGAATAAAAATTTGAGTTATTTCATGGCTTGGAAATTAATAGAAATTGAAAGTATGAATGAGTGAGAACCAAAGCTCTCAAGTGGCAGAGACGACGGCTCTGTAGACTGCAGAGCGGGCAGCGTGGCGAAGGGGAGCCAATTCGAGAGAAGAAGAAGAAGATCGGAAAAAAAAAACCTATAAATAGAATAAGAGGAAGAATGGTTTGGAGGTATCAGCCGATCCTCATCTCCACCGTTGATCATGCAAGAAACCCTCTAGAAGGATTAATTATTGAATGCCTTATTCATGCATGTCAAGTCGCATGCAGAGGATTGATGATTGCATGTCATCCTTTATTAATATCATCCTTTATTAAGCCCATCATCACCTATCATCCTTTTTCTCGTCAAAAAGAGAAAAAGTGAGGATTGATAATTACTGACCTGACTTTTGTTTGTTAGTAACTAGGGGTTAAAAGTGAGGATTGATGATTGCTGATTTGACTTTTGTTTATTAGTAACTAGGGGTTAAAAGTGTTAACTTAATTTGGACAGGTGTCGTGCTGTGGAGAGTGCAACAAAAGTGGAAAACTGGGTTTGGAACAACACATCTACGTCCCCTTTATTAAGCCCAACATCACCTATCATCCTTTATTAAGCCTTCATAGTCAAATCTTCATCATGATCATCACTTTCGGCACTTTAATGTCAAATCTCCATCATGATCATCTGATACAACCCGTTCCGAAAATTCCCCAAAATAAAGTGAAGTGACCAAAATACCCTTATGGGGCAAACAGTTGACTTTTGAATGGTAGGAAATTTCACATTTGATATTGGACTCTATGCGAAGAACTCGTCGATACAAACGCGTCCGCGAAAGTGGAATCGGATTTCGAATTGTAACAAAGACTCGGCGAGCCAAAATGCGTTTTGATGGGGGGTATAAAAGGGGGAAAACTGAAAATTTTCTTAAAAACCCTTCATTTTCCATTTCTTCACACCAGCCCAACAAACCTAAAAATACCATCCATGTCCTCGCCGCCGATCTCCATTTTCCGGCCACGGATCGGGCGAACCAACTTATTAAACTTCATCTCCTCGTCGTCACGAACAAAGCCCAATTGGTTTCATCCCCAAATTCCAAGCGGTTTGCTGCCGGCGAAAGAAAACGTTTTGGCCTAAACTTTCCGGCGAAATTACCGCCGATTCCGATCGAGGTAAGACCCGAAACTTGTGGGAAATAATTGCTGGCGTTGTGTAGATGTTTTTAGACTCAAGAATCGTCCAATTTGGTGCAGTATTGAGGGATATCAAACTTTGGCCGGCAGTGACTTTTCCGGCAACGTTCCGGCGCGTTTTCCGGCCAATCCCGGCAAAATCTCGAGAAACTGAAGGTAGATTCGGAATCCTTGTTTTCGGGGCTTCAATTTGGTATATAGAATCGTTGGGTTTGGACAAGTTTAGAATTCGGATGAAATTTTGGGGGTGGTTGACCCGCGGTCAACGCTGGTCAACTCCATTGACCAAGTTTGACCGACCACTTTTTCTATTGGAAACGACGTTCCGGATCCAATGGTGAACTTCGTTTCTCCATCCGATATACGATTATACCTCAATTGAGCACAATAAGGAATATTAGAGGTTTACGATTTTTCGTTACGTTTGAGCATTGAATTGGGGTTTATTGGGTTTGCTAGGTGTTCAGACCTCGAAGAACTGGCGTTATCGTTCCGAGCTTTTAGACGACGAAGACGACGATTGCCCGATGTCACTGTGAGTGGATGGGTTTTGGTTTTAAAGTATTGTTGAGCATGTGATATATATATCAGATCAATTTCAGTTTCTATCATCTATCCTTTGATCTACTTGTTGTTTATTTTTGTCATTCTATCCTTGTATATCTCTTAGATTAGAAATTTTCCCAAACCAAATAGTAAGGCCAGGTCCAAACAATAAGTCCCGGGTGAGGCGTGAGCGGAGGGCGTGAGCGGTGAAGAAAAACTTCTAAAAGTTCCAGGTACACATGATAGAAAACAATTATAAACAGTGAGTCTTTCAATCTTTAGATCTCCTTTCTCTTGTCAAAATGAGTCGACTTTTTAGATCCAACTCTTCTGTCAGCTCTAGATCTAATCTAGGAGGAATACCAGATATAGTAAACTAAGAACATATTGAATACCTGTCAGATGAAAACATTGATTTTACCGGTTGGAATATACCCAAAATCCCCAAAGAAAGTATTTACAGAATGAAATGGTCTTTCAATGCTTTCAAAAGTTCTCACCATGTCAAAACCGTAGAACAAGTCTACGCAATCAGTAAAGAACATGAAACCTGCCAGTTATTCAGTCAAGACTCAATAAAAACTCACAAAAGAGAAGGATACAACTACATCTGTATTGGATGTGTTCAAGTTGCAGTTAAACCCCTAACTAGACGAGGTCTAAACAACTCAGTCCTCTTGTGTCTTAGAGATGCGAGATTCACTGATTTCAATGATAGCATCCTTGGAGTCATAGAATCTAGTCTTTATAATGGCCCAATCCATTTTGACTGCTACCCTGACTTCACAGTAAGCATCAATGATCCCCATATTTTAAAAAATTTAACTTTAAACATCAAAACCGCTGGATATAGAGTCCTAAACGGATCCCATTCTCTAGCCCTCATTTATAGAATTTACTGCAAATGCACTGGCACCAACTTAAATGTCCAAGCAGTCAACAAAAGCCCCAAAGATCAAACTCTCCTCATTCAAAGTAATCAAAACAATGCCAACATCCGCATACCGCAAACTCTTAGAGGGTCATAAATCAATCTTCCCTCAGATTGGTTGTTAGTCAATGAAAACCAACCAACTGATGTCCAGAATACCCAATCCTCTCTTGATTATATCCAACAATACCTTGATGGCACTGTCAAAATAAATTTCAGAGGCCAATCATCCTCAGCCGACCCAAAGCCAATCAGTGTCCGCACCGTCCCAAGTCAAACAAACCAACTCCTACCACCAAGACATTCTTTTGCTGAATCCACTTCAACTGAAGGAATCCTTAAACGTGATCAAGACATTGAAAAAGAATTTAAAAAACTTAAGTTAAAAGAAGAACAGACTACTTCCCAAGTTACTCACCCTTGTTACGCAACAAACACCGAAGACTCAAAATCAGATAAGCAGTCACCCACAACAACCGATTTTGAAGTCACTCCCCCTATTAACTCCCAACTATTAACCATAAATAGAGAATTCAAGATTAATTGGGAAATGCTTAACAAACATTTAACACACGAACAAAACATTTCAAGACGAAACCAATTTCGCAATCAATTCTCTGATGAAGAGAAAAAAGAATTATTTAAACAGTGGAAAGAAACAATGATTAAAAACCAAAAAGAAATCTTTTGTCTAGACTTTGTCAAGCAATTACAAAATAACATCAATGTCGTCACAAAAGAGAAATGGACAAAACTTGATAAAACTGAAGCATCAACTAGTCATCCACCAGCTCAAACAATAGTCATTCCCCATTTAGAAACATCAATAATTGCCTCTCCATTCAAAATTCCTGACAAAGATTCAGAGACAAAGAAAATTATCGAACAGAGTAACTACACCCATCAATGCCTTATCACCATTGGAAAACAGCTCGACAAAATTGAAACCAGCATAGAACATCTCCCGAGCCAAAACTTTTCTGCCAAGAAGGAAAGCCCCTTAATCAAATTTGAAGCCAAACCAGGCCCTAGTTTGAAACCCAAAGATTCCACACTAGTCAAGATTGAGCAAATGTTAAAAGAATTAACGCCCACAAAATCGACAACCACAATGAATGTTGTAAATGCCTCTCAATCAGATTATATGTCAGATTCAGTTACTGAATCAGACAATATAAGTCAAATTGAAAATGCATTCAAAAATCTTGAATTAAAAAGAATCACCTACAAAAACAAAGTCATTCCTACCAGCTTCACAAAAAATTGGTATCCACAACCAACACCACCAGACATACAATTCGAAGAACGGATATTTCAAAATCAATTCGCAGTTTCTGCAGACAAGCTTTATGAATGGAACATAGATAGTCCGTCAGAGCAAGAATTGTTAAACAAACTCCAACACATGTCAATGGTTGCTAATAGTTACACCAACACCCATGGTCTCAGTCAAACCCAAATCCTCGACCTATTAGTCACAGGTTTTACTGGCTTATTACTATCTTGGTGGGAAAAACATCTGACTACAGATTCCAGACAAGCCATTAGACAAGCAGTAAAACAAGATGAGGATGGAATGCCAATATTCGACGAGACTATTGGCCAAGGAATTCTAGACTCTGTCAACACACTCCTATTCACCATAATAGAACATTTCATAGGTACACCCAACAATATTACTTCTCGAATTCATGATAAATTAAGCAACCTTAAGTGTCCAACCCTTAGCGATTTTAGGTGGTATAAAGATGTCTTTATATCCAGAGTCATGCTCCGAGAAGACAGTAACCAACCTTTCTGGAAAGAAAAATTCATCAATGGTCTACCCAACCTCTTTGCCCACAAGATTAGGCAAGTTCTCAGTAATGAAAACAATATCATAGACTACAATAATCTCACCTATGGAAACATAATCAATACAATCCAAGAAGAAGGTCTAAAAATGTGCATCGAAATGAAAATTAGTAAGCAAATCAACAATGACAGAAAAATTGCCAAATACAAAATGGGAAATTTCTGTGAACAATATGGTCTACCCCCAATAGCCCCCTCCAGAAAAATTAAACCTAAAGATAATTACCTCAGCAAACGAAAACATTACAAATATAGAAATTACAGGAAAAACAGACCTGCCCAAGACGAATTTTATTCGAAAAGTAAACCAAAGAAACATTGGAGTAAAACAAATTCCAAGATAAAAGTAATATAATTTGTTTCAAGTGCAACAAAAAAGGGCATTATGCAAAAGATTGCAGAGTCAAAAGAACAATTAACTAGTTAAAAATCTCTGATCAAGAAAATGAAAACTTGTTCAAAATACTCCAAATCCGGGAAACCAGTAATGACGAACTAGAGTCAAACCCAGAATCTAAAACAGAGTCCACCCCTGATGAATCCAGTTCAAGTTCCCCTGATATCAATTTCGGTTGTAAAAACACTTGTTGTAAAACAGCAAATGTTCTTACAAAGCAAGAAGAACATGAAGAACTTCTGATTGATCTCATTAGTAAACTTGAAAATCCAGAACTAAAAACAGAATGCCTCAAAAAATTAAAAAAGGTCATGATCCAGTCAGAAGACACTCAAACAAAAACTCCAGAAACAAAGATATGCCCTAGCATAACATTAGAACCATTCAACAAAAAAGATAACTTGCCAACTATCCAGGATCTTCATTCTGAAGTCAACCAACTCAAAATTGAAGTCAGAATTCTAAAAGAACAAAACCAAGATTTAAAAACTGGCCAACACATAATTATTCAAGATATGGAAATGTTCAAATTAAAACTTCCACAAAAGGTTCCCTCAGAACAAGAGAAAAACAGTTATGAACAAGTCTTATCATACCTTGAGAAAATTCAAATCAGAAAATGGTATTCCAAAATCACAATAGTCATCAATGATTTCAAACTTGAAATTCATGCCTTGATAGACTCAGGCGCAGATCTAAACTGCATCCAAGAAGGATTAATTCCCACCCAGTACTACTCAAAAACAAAATAATCTTTGAAATCAGCCAACGGAAGTAAAATGGAAATACATTATGAAATCTCAAAAGCACACATTTGCCATAGTCAAGTTTGTTTCAAAACCTCATTTGTTTTAGTCAAAAACATGACAGAGCAAGTCATCCTAGGTCTCCCATTTATTGCCCTGTTGTATCCATTCACAACAGAAAATGATGGAATCACAACTTACCCAATGGGTGAGAAAGTCAAATTCAACTTCCTAAGCTACCCAGAACTCAAAGAAATACATGCTCTCCAAGCAGAATCCATTTCAAAATCAGTCAGTTTACTTACCAGTAAAAGACAAATTAGTCACTTAAAAAATGAAATAAAATTCAGAAGAATTGAAGAACAACTAAACCACAGTTTCTTCAAACAAAAACTTCTTTCTTTTGAAACACAACTCAAAATTGAAGTCTGTTCTGATCTTCCCAATGCTTTCTGGAATAGAAAAAAACACACAGTCAAACTTCCTTACATCAAAGAATTTGATGAACATAAAATTCCTACCAAAGCCCGTCCCATTCAAATGAATCATGAACTCATGGAATACTGTAAACAAGAAATTGCAGATTTAGTTGAGAAAGGAATCATAAGAAAAAGTAAATCTCCATGGTCATGTGCAACTTTCTATGTCCAGAAAAAACGCTAAAATAG
Source organism: Spiraea crenata (assembly GCA_033992175.1). Taxonomy (NCBI): domain Eukaryota; kingdom Viridiplantae; phylum Streptophyta; class Magnoliopsida; order Rosales; family Rosaceae; genus Spiraea; species Spiraea crenata. Next base: position 415,928 of record JAVBHV010000083.1, on the reverse strand, counting down.
AAAGAGGTGGTCCCCGATTAGTCATTAATTACAAACCCCTCAACAATGTTCTAGAATAGATACGATATCCCATCCCCAACAAAAAAGATCTCATCAGCAGACTCAGTCAAGCAGTCATATTTTCAAAATTCGATATGAAAAGTGGATTTTGGTAAATTCAACTTCATGAATAAGATAAGTATAAAACAGCCTTTGTTACACCATTTGACCATTATGAATGGAATGTTATGCCATTCGGTCTGAAAAATGCCCCCAGTGAATTCCAGAATATCATGACTGAAATATTTAACCCTTTCAGTCACTTCTCGATTGTCTACATAGATGATGTCCTCATATTCTCTAATTCTATGGAAGAACATTGGAAACATCTTAAGTCGTTCTTCCATGCAGTTAAGACTAATGGCCTAGTTATCTCAGCCCCAAAGATCAAGTTATTTCAAACTAAAGTTAGGTTTCTTGGTTACCATATTCACCAGTCAACTGTTACTCCCATAGATAGAGTCATCCAATTTGCAAAAAAATTTCCTGACAAAATCCTAGACAAAACCCAGTTGCAGGGATTTCTAGGATCACTTAATTATGTTGCAGAATTCTACCAGAGTCTCCGAGAAAAATGCAAACCGTTGTTTGATCGGCTCCAGAATAATCCTCCTCCCTGGACCGATAGTCATACTTCCATAGTCAAAGAAATTAAGACATTTGTTAAATCTCTTCCATGTCTTGGCATTCCAACAATCAATTCCTTCAAGATAGTTGAAACCGATGCCTCATAACTTGGTTATGGCGGCATTCTCAAACAGAAAACCAATAAATCCAATCCTGGACAAATTGTCCGTTTTCATTCAGGCACTTGGAATCATGCACAAAGTAACTATAGTACCATCAAAAAAGAAATTTTATCTATTGTATTATGCATCTCCAAATTTCAAGATGATTTGCTCAATAAAAAATTCTTAGTCAGAGTAGATTGCAAAAGCGCAAAACATGTTTTGGAAAAAGATGTTCAAAACATTGCATCAAAACAGATTTTTGCCCGATGGCAAGCTATACTTAGTATTTTTTATTTTGAAATTGAATACATCCAAGGCAGTCAAAATTCTATCCCTGATTTCCTAACTCAAGAATTTCTACAGGGTAAACAATATGGGGTCTAGACTTCCCCAGAAATCAGAGTCACCCTCATCCCAGAAAATAGTCAAACAAGAATCACCTTCCAAAGGACTTGTTCCTTACAGTCAATCCTCGCCAATTTCAGTGTCAAACAGGTTTACAATCATTAGTCAAAGTCGCCCCAATTACCATTCAGCTCTAGTAACCCAGTATGATCCTTACAAATCTATGACTCAGTCACAGTCTTATGGTCAACCTACCACCAGATACAAAGCTTCATCCCCTTACTTCCCAAAAGCCCCTAGTCATCCCCTATTCTACATAGAAGCATGTCTCAATCACATTACTAATCCCAGCCAGTTAGCCAAAGCCTACTTTCCTCCAGGCTTTCATTATGCCCCATTTCATCCCAGTAAAACCCTTGCTTACTTCAGAGATATCCTATTTAGCACTGAGTCTATCTCAATCAAACCAATTTTATGACAAGAGTGATCAGCCCAAAATACTTTATCACTCTATTTACATTCAGAAAATCATCACCCAAGAACAATGGGGTAGTCAACCATTCAAGCTCAAAACCCTTCCTTCCCAAAACTCAGAAGGAAACTCATACAATTATTATGATTACATGGAAGCATGGTTTAAGATATTCATGCACCAGAATGAATCATTCAGTCACTCCTGGTTCATCAACTTCGACAGTAAATTCAAAGGACCACTCCCATTATTATTCCAGAAATGATGGACTAATTTTGGTCCAACGTTTGAACTTCTCCCTAGAGAACTTCAAGATTCAGTCAAATACTTCTCCACTCAACACAACACAAGTCAACAGAATGCTCGTTTCCCATATCTGCTACATTTTGTAGCAAAGTATAAAGTGCCATGGATCATGAAATGGCATTATGCAGTTAGCACAGACATACTAGTCCGACAAATCTCAGTCAAATGGTGGGATAAATTTAATCATATGCAAATTATCTCCCAAGTAAATGAAGAATTCCCAGTAATCCAGTTATCAGCAGTCAAGCCCTCTACATCTCAGTCATCTTCTTCCTCCCTCAGCACTGAAGGAAAAACCAAAGCTGAATTGAAAGAAATGGCGAATCAGTTATTACTTCTAACCAGCCAGAAAGATGGTGAAGAAGAAAATGAAGTCAAGAAAGAAGATCTTTCTCCCACTTCCTCCACCACATCAGCTTCACCGACAACAAAAAAGAATCCCAGTCAACCAATGCGATGGGCAAATTATCCAGATGAGGTCTACCAAGATGCCCAAGACCCTTATGCAGACATTGATACCTTCGACATAGCTGGGTAAAGTAAAAACCATAAAGTTACAGCACAGTCATACGCAGTCAAGCCAACAGTAAAACAGACATGTGATCAGACAAAGTTCCTATTCATAAACAGTAAAAGTCTCTAGACAAGTCACTATTCATGAACATTACTCTCAACCAAAGACTACATTATAAAAGGAGGAGTCCACTCATCTCATGGATCATCTTGGCTTTACTTGAATTTTGATTATTTGTAAGCTTTTTACATTATGTTTTGTTGCTAAAACTCTAGCTAGGGCTAAAGGGAATGTTCTTTGTGGATGTTTGTGAAGTGTTCTTCAATCCAAGTCTTGGTATGAATTGATAATTTCTTATATCTTTGATATTCAATGTTATTTGTTCATTTAATCTAATTGATGTTAAGTTCTTTTGCTTTTCATGAGTTCAATCAAGTTTTTCTCATTGTTAAGAATTGACTTAGCATTCTTTCATGATTAGAGAATTGAATTGTGTACTATCATGTGATGAACATTCATTGATAAAAGATGATATTTGGAAATTAGAATTGGTTTTAACTTCACTATCTTCCGATTAAAGTTTCTTTATGTAAATTTTAATTGAGTTATAATTAGGTTGAAGAACATGACACTACTTTCTTAAAGAATTGAACCTTGATGCCCTAGCATTTTTCTCATTGATACTTTCTTTTTACATTTGATCTTTTAACTTGAGTTTTTTAAATTCCTTTTCAATTTCTTGATCACGCTTAAGTATGCCTTCTGTTGAAGTGGATTCAGCAAAAGAATGTCTAGGTGGTAATAGTCTATTTGTCTGGCTTGGGATAGATCGAACACTAATTGGTTTAGGATCGGCTGAAGAGGACTGGCCTCTAAAATTTATTTTGACTGTGCCATCAAGATATTGTTGAATGCGATCAAGGGAGGACTGGGTATTTTGGACATCCGTTGGTTGGTTTTCGTTTACTAATAACCAATCTGAGGGAAGATTGATTTCTGACCATCTAAGAGTTTGGGGTATGCGGATATTGGCATTGTTTTGGTTACTTTGGATGAGAAGGGTTTGATCTTTTGGACTTTTGTTGGCTGCTTGGACATTTAAATTGGTTCCAGTACATTTGTAGTAAATTCTATAAATTAGAGCCAAAGAATGGGATCCATTTAAGACCCTATATTCTGTGGTTTTAATGTTTAAAGTTAAGACTTTCAAGAGATGGGGATCATTAATACTTACTGTGAAATCAGAATAGCAATCAAAATGGATTGGGCCATTGAAAAGACTGGATTCTATGACTCCTAGAATACAATCATTAAAATCGGTAAATCGAGCATCTCTAAGACATAGAAGGACAGAGTTATTTAGACCTCGTCTGGTTAGGGGTTTAACTGCAACTTGAACACATCCTGTATGAATATAGTTATATCCTTCTTTTTTATGGGTTTTGATTGAGTCTTGACTGAATAATTGACAAGTTTCATGTTCTTTACTAATTGCGTAGACTTGTTCAACAGTTTTAACATGATGAGAACTTTTGAAAGCATTGAAAGACCATTTTTTTCTGTAAATATTTTCTTTGGGGATCTTGGGTATGTTCCAACCATTAAAATCAGTGTTTTCATCTTACTGATATTCAATATTTTCTTCGTTTACTATATCAGGGATTCCTCCCAGATTGGATCTAGAGCTGACAGAGGAGTTGGATCTAACAAGTTGACTCATTTTGACAAGAGAAAGGAGATCTAAAGATTGAAAGACTCACTAGTTATCACTATACTCTATCATGTGTACCTGGAAATCTATGGGTTTGCTCCTCCGCTCACGCCTCACCTGGGACTTATTGTTTGGATTCAGGCCTTATTGTTTGGTGTGGAAAAACCTTCTAGGGTTACAGATACACATGGATCAAAGAATAGAGAATAAACAATAAGAAAATCAAAGAATAGAGAATAAACAATAAGAAAATCAAAGAATAGAGAATAAACAATTATTCAGTCAAGACTCAATCAAAACCCAAGTCGGCGCATGCCACGTGGTGGAGTGGTGCGCCACGTGGGCGACATGCAAGGGGCGACGTGTCATCAGGAAGGTGAAGGGGTACCGGGGATGCCAAAAGTCGCGTCTTAAATGCGAAGTGTTGCACCTCGGGAATCCGAAGGGGCGCAAGGGAGGCTATATAAGGGGGGAAGAGGCTGATTTGTCGCTTTCACAAAGATTCTCAGAGCTTTCTAAGAGAAGAAGAGCAGGAGAGCGCTTGCGAGTTTCCGGCAGAGTCCCCGGCATTCCCGGAAAGAAAAAGTCCTTCGAGAAAACCCAAGTTTTCAGATTTTCCAAGGTAAATTTCTGGCTTTTTGGATCAAACATAGGTTTTTTCTTGAATTTGATATGAATCTGGGACGAACAATGATGAACGAGGATGAACATCGTTGGATTTGTTCGTTCCGGGTGTTTTTGATCTGTGTGGGCTGGGGTCCGGGAGTTGGGTTTGTGTTTGAGATGAACTATCCGACTGCCCGGAAGAAATGTGGGAGCCAGATGGTAAAAGTTGGTAGAATTTATTTTTTCGCTTTTGAAATGTAGATGTCTTCCCCAAGTAAGTCAGAGTCTCAAGGAAGTGGGAGCTCGGACAGTGTCCGGGAGGTTAGTCTCCATGATTGTGCCTCACTCCAGGCGAGGGAATCTGGAGGGTCGGCCAGTAAGGCGCGTGGCTCGGGCAAAGATTTCGGTAAGATCTACCGGGAACGCCGGAAGGCGGAAGCCCTGGCCCGGGAGGCAGGAGAACTAGATGGGTCGAGCGGCTCTGAGGAGGAGGAGGAGGAGGAGGAGGAGGAGCAGGAGGATCAGGAACTCCCGGAAGAGGATGAGGAAGTCCCGGAGGATGTGCCGGAGGCAGTGCCTGTTGTGCCTTCCCCCGTTAAGAAGGATAAAGGGAAGAAGAAGATGACCAAGGCGGAGGCATCTAAGTCGCTGGCGAGCCCAATAGGGTTCTGGATTGACCGGCGGCTCTTGAGCAACGAGGTGACCAGGGCAGGTCTGGACAATCTGAGGGAGCTTTATCAAATTCCGGACTATGTCGAGATGCGGGTGCCCAAGTATGACATGTCCGGGGAGACTGTCTTCTCAAATCCTCCGAATGGAGCGGCGTTGATGTTTGTGGACGCCTTCAAATATGGGGTGCGCTTGCCTTTGCACCCCTGGCTCCAGAAGTTTCTTGCCCGGGCAGATATTTCTCCAGCACAGCTGGGAGTGCACTCTTGGGCTCGGCTGATTGCAACATACATACTCTTCCGGGAGAGGGGCTTTGAGGAGCCGTCCTTTGAGGTGACCCGGACCATCTGGCATCTCGCACCTTCCGGGTTTTATCCTAGGACAGTGGGCCTTACTTGTGGCTTGAAGGTGCAAGGTGATGAGAATGCCCTACGGGCGGAGGTGCAGAAGAGGGTGGAAGCGACTCCTGATAAGAGTGCGAAGCAGCATCGGGATACGATTCTGAAGGATTTCCCAAAATTCATCTCAGGAATTCCTGCCACCAACAAGTACTGGACACAAAGGTTCTTTATGGCGACCGGGTGTATGGCGCCACCAGGGGAGGATCCTCCGGCCAATGTCCAGTCGAAGTGGGAGACGCTCCCGGCGGGTGGGTAGAGATAGGATCTTCGGAGTCCGCCCGTTTTGTTGTGTTTTTTTTTTTTTTTTTTTTTTTTTTTTTTGAGCCGGAAGCTGACTGTTCTTCTTTTCAGGGAAGAAGAGGAATCCGAAGTACGACCTCACGCCGGAGGAAACAGCTGCGTTGGCCGAGCTTGTTGAGTTGCCCCGGGAGGAGCGACATCTGAGTGTTTTGCTGGCGGAGGAGAATTTGGAGAAGTACGGTTTCATCATGGGTGAGTGGTATTTCCGGATGCTCTGTTTGTTTATTTCAGCCGGAAGAGGGATGGTCGGAGGCTCGAACTTAAACTCTTTTCTCCTTGTTTTGCAGCTGGGGTTCTGAGAGAGTGCATGAGAAGAAGAAGGGGGACGGGAGCCGGGGGCAGGAGCCTCGGGAGGAGGACCGCCGGAAGGCGCCGCATTCCAAGGCGCGAGATGATCGTCGTGGCGGTGGGAGTCAGGAGACTCCGGGGAGTGGCCGATCCCATACCTCCGGTCGCTCCTCCCGCGATCTCGCTCCGGAGGTCGCACGGGGGAAGGGAGGTGCCAGTTGGGTGAAGGCTACCCCCAAGGCGACTGGCCCTCCGGCTGTGCAGGGGAGTCTGTCGGCAAGGCCCAAGGCAAACGGAGAAGAGGCCCGCTTGGATGGAGGAGCCAGAGAGGGCCGGGAAGAGGGCCCGGAAGGAGAAAGATTGGGCGACGTCCCAGGATGTGCCGGACATTGGCTCCTCCGCACCGGGCGCTGAGGAGGTGTTCTCAGGGCCTTACCCCCTGGCTGCTGCCCGGAAGCTCCTCTGGGGGAATGACAACCCACTCCTCGGGAGTGTTGAGCTCCCTCTCCCACCCCATTAAGAAGGAGCTGGATGAGCTGTTTGAGCGCTTCCGGCCGGCGGAGGCTGCGGAGGCACCGGTCCGGCGCCGGAAGGAGAAAGAGGTCAATGTGGCTGTGAAGCCGCAAAACGTGGACATCATCAACGAAATCGTGATGTCCAGTCCCCGGTCGAGCAGTTCGCAATCGTGTCCAAGACTGGTGATGTCCAGTCCGACATGGCCATTCCCCTGATCTTCCATGTAAGTATCCGGGTGTTTACATACTTGTATGTGTTGTTAAGATTTTTAGGCGGCTAATACTTTGTCGTCGCAGGGAATGTGGGAGCTGAGGCAAACCCATGAACAGTCGAAGGACATGTTCGCAGCTGCTATCGAGTCCAAGCGCCATTACGACAAGCTGTGTAAGGAGATGAAGACTGTTGTCGGCCGGAAGGAGGAGCTTGAGAAGGCCCTGACTGCGAAGGACGAGAAGATGTTGGACATGCAGGGAGTGATTGACTGGACGGATCGGGCTCTGAAGCGGGAGAAGCAGTTTAAGGACGAGGCCCTTAGGATCAGGGAGGAGAGAAAGGCAGGCCCGGGAAGAGGCGGAAGAGCGGGAGGCTAAGGCCGTGCAGGAGGCGGCTGTGTTGAGGGCGAAAATTGCCGAACTGGAGGCTTCCGGCTTGTCCAGTCGGGCTGCTGCTCCGGAGCCAGAGTTCCTCGCCCGCGGCGGCATCCGGGCTCCCGTTGGCTGGTATAAATATCTCCATCAGGAGTTCCAGCGGGAGCTGTACCCGGATGTACCCCTTCCGGATGGCCATGAGACGTACTTCGGCGGGCCCTTCACTCAGGTTGAACCTTCCATGGATGAGCTCCGGGCCTTCCGGGATTATCTTGGGGTGTATGTGGAGGAGCCGGAGGAGGTGGATGAGTCCCCAGCCGGAGAGAAAGTCCTGGATGCAGATCCTGCCGAGCCGGAAGTTGCGCCACCAGTCGAGGGTGCGCCGCCAGCAGGGGGCCAGCAGGGGGAGAGCAGCCAGCGGAAGATGTGGCCGGAGGGAATGTGCCCGGAGAGGATGGTGCCGGAGGAAGTCTGCCAACTAAAGGTTAAGCCGGGCCGGGAGGAGGCCGTTGAAACTTTTCTTTTCCTGCCTTTATCTTTATTTTCTTCGTGAATGAGAGACAATTTGGTTATGTAATATTTACCGGCGCCATGGGGCGGTTTCCGGGTTTAACTGCTTTTCTTTCTCTTTCCTGTCTGGATATTTTACCGGGGCCCAAGTGGCTGTTTCCGGATATTTATGTATGTTTGGATGATTTTAGCAAATATGTTTATTTTACCATGGTTGTTTGAGAAAGTAGGTAAGAATAAACCAACTCTTAGTCAGAGGGGGTAATTTGCAAAAAGCCCAAGCTCCTAGTCGGAGGGGTGATTTCATTCAAATGGATTTAGCAAATGATTACAAACGATTTAATGTTGCCGGAGGCAGAGCCCGGCAATTACAAAAATCGGAGACAATCACTTGTAAAAATATTTTAGATGATCAGCATTCCACGGATGGCCAAGTGTGCGGCCTCCGGAGTCCCGGAGCTCGTAAGTCCCCTTGCGGCAGACTCGGGTGATCTCGTACGGGCCTTCCCAATTTGGCCCAAGGCTGTCGTGTTGGCTGTCCTTGGTCGCTGGGCTAACCTTTCGGAGAACCCAGTTCCCGACTTTGAATGTTCTCCGGACTCGAGCATCGTGGTACCGGGAAATGCGCTGCTTGTATACCAAGTTCCGGGTATGTGCCCGGTCTCTTTGCTCCTCGAGCAGATCGAGGTTGATGGCCAAGTTTTCCTCGTTCTGGCGGGGGGGGGTGGGGTGGGGGGGGTGGGGGGGGGTTCTGTCGTTGGCGGGGTGCCCCCCCCCCCCGCGGGGGGGGGGGGGGGGGGGGGGGTGGTGGGCTGTCCGAAAGGTGGTTTGGTAGGACGAGGGGGGGGCCGCGGCGGGGGGGGGGGGGGGGGGCGGGCGCGGGGGGGGGGGGTTGGGGGAGAACCTCATGAAGTAGGTCGGACCAACATCCCATGGCCCTATCTAGCTTTGTCTTGAGGGTGCGCTTCACGATCTTGTTGATCGCTTCGACCTGGCCATTGGATTGGGGGTGCGCCGGGGATGCGAAACAGAGGTTGACCCCAAATTTTGAGCAGAAGGTCCGGAAGACATTGCAGGCGAACTGGGGGCCATTGTCGATAATGATTGCATTTGGAATTCCGAAACGGCAGATGATATGCCTCCAGACGAAGCTCTTCATCTTCACTAGTACAAAATACCCCTTTAACAACACCAGCTTGACAACGTTTTAGATGAAAACCGTTGCAGGAGGTTAAAAAGGTACAAAAGACAACGAATTGAGTTCTTTCTGTTATCTATAAAAGCTTTAAACCGTTGTCTACGATGACGCTAAATATCATAGATAACGGTTTGTAAGTTACCGTTGTAATCCGAAAACGCGATAGTTACTGTACACTAAGGGGGAAACCAAATCCCAGAATTCCCTCCGTGTCCCCCTTTAATTTTTGAAATGCAACTCCAAACCCTATCTTTCATCTTCCTCTTCCCGACCTCATTGTTCAAAAAAAATTCTAGATCTACAAACCTCGCTCCTCTCTCCAGCCCGCCATCGCCCCCTCTCTCAAGATCTACAAAACCGTCATCGACTCATCGAAGCTCCGAACCCAGGTCATCGACTCATCGAAGCTATGAAACCAGGTCATCGACATCATCAAGCTTCCACCGTCACCGTTCTTCGCCGAATTGGCCACCACCATGCTATGCCTACTCGGCTTTTTCACTTTTGTTGGGTTGGGCTGGACTGCATATCTTAACCCAAACCGCCGGCGTCTTCTTAATATTAGGTAGTTGGGTGGGGAGTTTCTCACGATCGCCACAACTTCTTCGGAGAAGATGACCACAATAGATAGTTGGGTGGGTAGTTCAGATGCCAATCCTTGAGGTTCTCTTTGTTTTCTTTGCATTTAATTATTTTGAATTTCAATTTTGTTCGTTCTGCTTCTGGGTATTGTAATTTATGCTTCTGTTCATCTCAATTTTCATGATTTTTTGTTGTTCACTTATCTATTTGGGTTTTGTGTTTTGGGTGATGTTTGATGTGGGTTTTGAGTCTCGGATGGAGAAGTTGAATGCGGATTATGGGTTTTTTTAGATTTGAAATTTTCTTGAGTTTGCTGTGTTTTTTGATTTGACTCCAACTGAATAGTGGTTGATTGTCTTCATCTGTTTGTGTTGTGCGAGCTTTTCTGGCGGAGCTAGGAGCACGGCCCTTTCACGATGGCTTCTCCTTCAGATAAGTCCTCTGTAGAGACCCGTACTTTATGCTCTAGTTTAGGACTTAGTTTTTGTCACTTGGTTGCTTCCGTTAACTTAGTTGCTTACTCACTTTAGCTTATTTGTGTTTCTTTCTTTGTACCTGCTGGTTTGTAGTTAGTGGGCTTTTGGGGTATTTTTATTGAGTGTTATAGTTGTTGGGTAAGGATGAATTAAAAGGAATGAAAATATCAACAAAAAAAAAGGGAAAAGAAAGAATGAAAGTTGAAGGTGGCGTAAACTTTGAGAGCAGCAGCTGCCAATCTCCCATTCCAGTGTTGGTGAAGTCGGGAGAGATTAAAGCTTGTTTATATGTTGCTTTCAGATAAGGAAGAAGAGAAAGAAGGTTATAACATAAATAAAGAAATATAGAAAGATAGTTGGAGAAGGAAAGAGAGGAAGAATTTGGGAACCAAATTGGTGAACGAAGGGGAGTGGTTTCGATTTGAGGTAGTGTTTGCTAACTTATTTCAGTTGATTTGTGTCTTGTTATTCAAATTTCGTGCTTGGTTCCTTGCTTCTCCCATTTCGTTTTTCTTGTTCTTCTCTGTTGTCAAGTTCTGCAGATTTGGAGTTTTTGTTATGAAGCTTAATTAGTTGTAAGTTTTTGTTCAATTAGGATCTGTTATGATGTTATTTAGAACATATATAACATGTTTAGAGTTTCGCTTGATTAGAATTTGGTTGAAGTTTGAATAAGAGAAGCTAAATTCCAGAAAAACCTGCAGTTTGGGTAGCTCAGTTCAGCTCTCAATTTCTCTTAGCTTGAAACTTCTTTTGGGATGTTACTTACCTAGATTCATAGTCCACTTGCCCATGAACAAAACCTAGTTGGTTTCATTGATTTTGGTTGAGTTTTGGTTAGCCGTTTGAATAGACAAAGTTGGGTCACGAAACTGTCAACAACTGGATTCCAGTTTTACGCGTCTTACTCGACATGTCAATATCTTTCAATTTACAGCTCCGATTTCTATGATCCTTATATGGTTTCGTAGAGTATATAACTAGCTTCGCCGCGCATACGCTTTTGCTTAATTTCGATAAGTTTTGATCACTGAAAAGAGGCCACAAAATCTGCTCAGAGTGCAGATATTTCAGCTTCGCAGAATAGTAACTTAAGCGTGTTTTCAGTTTGGGAGTGGGTTCTTACACTTCTGTACATCGTATTCTGTCCAATTTGGTTAGTGTTTGTTGTAGTGGTTAGCTAAGGGTTAAAAAGGAGTTAAACGTTGGTTTGAATTTAAGAGTAACTAAGCCTTTGTTTGTGTGCTAATTAGTGTGCTAATTAGTGTGCCTTTCATTTGTTATTCGAGTTTAGAACCAGGTGAACCATTCGAGAATCCTATGGTGGAAGAAGGGGCAGCGGAAGAAGAATATCCAACAGAAGCAGAGTATCCAGGGGAGTGACCACGCTGGTTGGAAGAGAGGTAGGGTGGATAACAAGCTAAGAAGAGGTGTTAGAGGTGGATCTGTTTCTCAATCTTTCTGAATTTTTATTTTATTAGTCTATCGTAGAACTACAGACAGTTGGAGTACCTATGCGGTTCTCGCATCCCTTTTTTGTGTTACTTTCGGGATTTGCTATCAAGTATGATTGTTCTATATCACTATAATGTTGAGTGCTGCCTTTGATTAATAAAAAAATTATTTTCTTTACTGTCTTCTGATGCAGTTTGATTTTCATCGAGCAATTTACAACCTTGGAACTGTAATGGTCAGTTTTTTTACATCTCCTTTTTAATTTAAGATAAATCAATATATAACATAAATGGATTCTCTGTTTCCTCTATGCTAGATGACAGGACATCAATAATTCTCTTATCCCCTTATCCTAATAGGCATGTCTAACTTGCATTCCGAAAACTTGGTCATTTCCTACTTCAAATATGGATTAGCGGGGGACTATATTAGGACTATATTAAACTTCATTTAATACATGAGGACTATATTAAGTTGATCAGCAAGTCTGGATAGGCCATTGGCACCTTATTAGGATAGTTTTGTTGCTAATTAGGCTTATGCACTTGCTGCTTATGTCCACTTAAGAGTTACTGTTTTTGTTTTTCCTATTTCAGTGGTTATTAGCTTAATTAGGCTTGTCCCTTGCTCCTAATTATTCTTATATGCTTGCTACTTACGTCCACTTAAGAGTTGCTGTTTGTTTTGCCTATTTCAGTGGGAAAAGAAGAACAAATCGACATATACGCAGATGCAGATAGATGAAGTGAGGAGTGAATTGGCAGATTTTTTGCAAAACTTTGTTCAACCTTAGTTTTTGGAAGATATGGTATGTTAGTAAGCCTAGGTTGTGGTAGTTTTTGCATATTTTGACTGCCAAGTTGTAGGTTTTTTTGTATCCATCGTTCTTTAGTTGGCTGAACTGAAGATTCTTTTATATTTTGGTAACTAGCTTAGTTGATTGCCGATGGTGATGGAATTTTCGTATATTTGTACAATGGCTTAGATGACAGCCCAAGAAGTTGGTGGTTTGATATATGAAAGTTGCACAATTGGTCATTTGTATATAGTTGAATGCTTTATGTATGATGTGTCAATTTGAAAATCAATTAATGGAATTATTTGAATGAATGGAATGATTGGAATGGATGGAATTATCTAGGTGGTTCTTTCCTGTAAATAGTGGCTTCCAAATTGGTATTAATATACCCAGAAAATTGTACTGAAAGAAGATAACGGACTCCCAACCAGTACAAACCGTTGTCTATATATCCAGGAAATCAACCCAAAACATGTTCAGATAACGGATATTAACCGTTGTCTATATGATATTAGCCGTTGTCTACATGATATATAGATAACGGTTTGTAAACTGCAACCGTTGTCTATTAGTACATTAGACAACGGTTTTATAATAACAACCGTTGTCTAATATATGAATAGACAACGGATTTTGGTGTTGTTAAAAGGGGTAGGAATAGATAACCGTCGCTTAGACAACGGTATTTCGATAGAATAGATAACGGATATTATCCGTTGTTAAAGGGGTATTTTGGCCTAGTGCTTGGCAGCGGTAATGGTTTCCAGGGCCTCGGCTTCGACCCATTTCGTGAAGTTTTGCCCTGCCCGGCCTGGGAATTTGACTTGGCCCTTCCCGGAGGGGGGGCGTTGTCCCCATTGGGCGAAGGGCCAGGGGCTCACGATCGGGGAGAGTGGTTCGGCCGAAAGGTGGGGAATAGTAGCACAGCGCTGGCACCTTTCGCATTTCTGAACGAAGACATGGGTGTCGGCTCCGAGTGTTGGCCAATAGTATCCTTGTCGGATTATCTTGTGGGCCCATGAATGTTTGCCGCAGATGCCCTCGTGGACTTCCCGAATAACCCTAGCACCCTCGGTCGGGGTCAGGCATCGGAGGCATGGTTCCGAGAAGGCTCTCCTATAAAGTTTGCCCTGTATGACAGAGTACCTTACTGCTTGTCTCTGTATGCGGCGGGCCTGGAGGGGTCGTCCGGAAGCTTCCCTTCAGTCAGGAAAGTTCGGATGGGCTCCATCCAGCTGTTGTCAGTTTCAACCTGTAGAACACTGAGCGAGATGGAGCTAGGGGATGTTAGCGTTTCCACTGGGATAGTCCTCTTCGCAGGTTCCGAGATGCTGATGCCAACCGGGAGAGTGCGTCGGCATGGCTGTTCTCGGACCTGGGGTTTGTTTGACTTCATACGACTTGAACTGGCTCAAGTGGTAGGTGACCTGGGCCAGGTAGGAGGCCATGGAGCTGTCCTTAGCAGCGAAGCTTTCGGTCACTTGGTTGACCACCAGCTGGGAGTCACTAAAGATGGATACTCTCTCTGCCCCGATCTCCCTAGCAAGTCTGAGGCCGGCGAGGAGAGCCTCGTACTCAGCAACATTGTTGGATGCCCTGAAGTTGAGGCGGAGGGAGTACTCGAAGACGTACTTGTCGGGCGAGATGAGTACGATCCCCGCTCCGCAGCCCTTGGCATTGGCAGATCCATCAACGTACAGTTTCCAAACCATTCCGTCGGAGTTGGAAGGGAGTTTGTGATATCGGTTCCAGTAGTGACCGGACAGGTGAACTCGGAAATGAAATCAGCGATGGCTTGCCCCTTCTCCGCCGCTCGGGGTTTGAAGGTGATGTCAAACTCGCTTAGCTCCATAGCCCATTTGACAAGGCGACCGGAGGTTTCCGGCTTCTGGAGCACCTGTCGGAGGGGGTGGTTGCTGAGAACGGAGATGGAGTGGGCCTGGAAGTAAGGGCGAAGCTTCCGGGCGGAGCATATAAGAGCAAGTGCCAGCTTCTCGATGTCCGGATACCTGGTTTCCGGGTCAGTCATTGACTTGCTGGTGTAGTATACCGGGTGTTCGATCCTGTCCACCTCCTTGATGAGGACAGAGGACACTGCCGTGGCGGAGACGGGAGAGATACAGGGTCAGCACATCTCCGGACTCGGGCTTGGCCAGGATCGGGGCCTTACTCATGTACTCCTTAAACTGGCTGAAGGCATGATCGCACTCCGGGGTCCAGTCAACAAGCTTCTGCCCGGCCTTTAGGATTTTAAATAATGGCGCACAGCGGTCGGTGGCCTTTGAGATGAAGCGGGAGAGGGCAGCTACCCGGACGTTGAGGCTCATGACGTCCTTCTGCGTTCTGGGGGTCTCCATCTCAACGAGGGCTTTGATTTTCTCCGGGTTGGCCTCGATGCCTCGTTGGCTGATCATGAAGCCCAGGAACTTGTCGGATCCTATGCCAAAGGCACATTTGGCTGGATTGAGCCGCATGTTGTAATGCTTGAGCTTCCCGAACATGGCAGAGAGGTCTCCGACGTGTTCCCCGGAGATTTTGCTCTTGACAAGCATGTCATCCACGTAGACCTCCATGGACTTTCCGATGAGGTCGGAGAAGACAGAGTTCACCAGGCGTTGATATGTTGCCCCGGCATTCTTGAGGCCGAAGGGCATGACCTTGTAGCAATATAGCCCCCGGTCGGTGACGAAGGCGGTATGCTCCTGATCGTTCGGGTGCATGAAGATCTGATTGTACCCGGAGTAGGCATCCACGAAGCTCAAAAGCTCGTGCCCGGCGATGGCATCGATGAGCTGATCGATGTGAGGGAGCGGGAAGCTATCCTTGGGGCACGCCTTGTTTAGGTTGGTGTAGTCAACACACATTCTCCACTTGCCCTTGGACTTCGGTACGACGACTGGGTTGGCGACCCAGGTCGGGTACCTTGCCTCCCGGATGAAGCCGATGGTAGATAGCTTGTCGACCTCGGATTGGATCGCCTCGTAGCGTTCTCCGTCGAACTTCCAGCGCTTCTGGCAGACCGGCCGAGCCTTCGGGTCGATGCTCAATCGATGGGATATGACTTCGGTGGAGATCCCGGGTATGTCACTGTAGGACCAGGCGAAGACCTCGGCGTTGTCTCGGAGGAACTGGAAGAGGGAGCTCCGGATGACGGGAGGGAGTTCTGCTCCGATCTTCACCTGGCGGTCGGGAAAGTTTTCCGAGATGCATACCATCTCCAGGCTTCCTGCTGGCTTTGCCTGGGGGGTCACAGCCTCGTCCCGCGGGTCGTCAGGACGGTTATCTGCCGAAGGCGCCTCAGCCAGGGCCGTCGAGGTTACATAGCAGGATTCCTTGAGGGCCGGGGCCGCACCCTTGGAGCGGGGCTTGATCGCCACGGAGTAACATCCCCTAGCAGCCCGTTGGTCTCCGCGGACGGATCCAATGCCATGGGGAGTCGGGAACTTGACCAGCAGGAGGTGGGTGGAGGGTATGGCCTTCATTTCATTCAGGGCGGGTCACCCGAGGATCACATTGTAAGCGATGGGGCAGTCCACCACCATGAAAGTTACTACTACCCGCGTCCGTAGAGGGAATTCACCCAGGGTGATGGGGAGGTAGACACTTCCAATAGGTTGGATGCAGTCCCCGGGAAAGCTTACAAGGGGAGTCTGGGTCCGGTTCATGTGGTGATCTGCAACGTTGAGGGCACGGAAGGCCTCCATGAAGATGATGTTGACGGAGCTGCCCGTGTCTACCATCGTACGCCCGACGTCGTAGTGGGCGATCTCGGCTCGGATGACGATTGGATCATCGTGGGGGTATATGATCCCCTCCTCCTCGTCTTCGTAGAAGGTTATGGACTTCCAGCCAGTTTTCGGGGCCTTCTCCGCCGGGTAGTTGAGCGCCATCACCTCGCGTCCGGGGTAGCAGGATCGGGCGTATTCCTTCCTCGCACGATTGGAGTCCCCGGCCAAGGTTGTGCCCCCACTGATGGTATTGATTTGGCGGAGCTGTTGTTGGGGAGGAGCATGGCCTCGGAGGAATTCGTCAATCTTTCCCTCCTGGACGAGGGCCTCGACGTGGTCTTTCAGTACCCGCATTCCTCCGTGCCGTGGGAATTCGCTCGGTGGTACTGACAGAAGACCCCAGTGTCTCGGGCGTTTTTCGCGGTGTCCCTCCAGAGTGGAGGTTCCGGGAGAAGGTTCTCGATGGCCGCCAAGAGAGCCTCGTAGGTGATGTTGAGCGGGGTATGCTGCTCATACCGGGGGACATACCCCTTCTTCGGACTTCGGGTCTGACCGTCGCGTTTGGGACGTTGAGGAGCCGGAGGCAGGGGGTTGTGTGCTTGCCGGGGTGTAGGAGGTGTTCGCCTTTGGGGCCGACTGGCTGTATGTTGCCTGGGACCTAGCAGGGGCCGGGCTATACTGTGTTGCTGGAGCAGGAGCAGCGCGCGAAGTGGTCGCCTGGCCATCTCCAATCACCGCGTGTCCCTGGTTGAGCTCGGTCAGGTGCTCTGCCCGGGCATGGAGATTCGTCGTCTTCATCAGCTCGGAATAGGTCATATCAGTCTCCAGGTTGATCTGATATAGGAAGGGGCACGGCCGGAGCCCGGACTTGAAAGCACTCACGGCTGTACTGTCGTCGGTCCTGGGGCATTTGGCATACTCGTGACTGAACCGGGGCGACGTACTTCCACAGTTTTTCGTCCGCTTCCTGGAACAATGGCGTAGAGGTCCTCGCACGAATAGAAGGTCGAGCTCTGGCTCTGGTGTTGTTCGACGAATGCTGTCTCCATCTCGGCCATGCTGTCAATGCTATTGGCCGGGAGGCGAAAAAACCAGTTGAGGGCTGCCCCCGTGAGAGT
The DNA here is from genome assembly GCA_033992175.1 of Spiraea crenata. Taxonomy (NCBI): domain Eukaryota; kingdom Viridiplantae; phylum Streptophyta; class Magnoliopsida; order Rosales; family Rosaceae; genus Spiraea; species Spiraea crenata. The sequence continues at coordinate 398,577 of JAVBHV010000083.1, read as the reverse complement.
ACTGGGGAAGTAGAGGCACTGGGCTTGGTCCGAGATGTTCTCGTGGAACATGTTGGATTTGTAGCTGTTCATGTGAGCATTAAGGCATTCCCCCGGACCTCCCCCGTAGAGTGCGATCCTTAGTGAGCGAGAGTCGATCTCCTGAAGCTCGGGCGTACAAGCCAGGACCCGGTTGGTGAAGGGTCCTTCCCGAGTAGGGGTAACCTTGGGCCGTACGGTCTTCTCCTGGCGCTCCTTCGCCCTGTCATTAACGAGCTCCACGACCTGGTCCAGGAGCTGTTGGATCATGCTCTGGTCGCTCACTGCCGGTGGTGTGACGGGTGCGACAGCCGATGCTCTGGGTCCGACCCGGGGTCGAGCAGTTGTAGTGGCACGTCCGGGTGCTTTGGTCGCTCCTGGGACAGGTGCGGTGGCCCCAGCGGGTTGTGCCTGGTGGCTAGATTCTGCCGTTTCTTCGGGGTGGGCGACGACTGATCCCCGCTGGATCGGGGTCGGTAGGGGAGGAGCCCCGAGACCGGGGGGATTGATGTCTCGGGTGACTACCTCGACTGCCCATCTCTCTCGGTTGTCGTTGAGGAGGTCCCGGATATAGCTGTAGGCCTTGGCGACCCCTGCCTTCCGGCCAATGACGACCCGGGAATTGGCCGGGCGAGAAGGGCCAGAGTTTCCGAATAGGATCGTCCTGGTGGCGGTCGGCGCTCGGGAAGTTGCCGGTTGCTTGCCCTTGGCCGGCAGCGGAGGTTGAGTGGCCGGGATAGGATCATCCGGGGTGCGAAGCTGGGAGTTGGAGACTTCAGTTTGTTCCCGGGCGCACTGTTCCCGGAGGTGGCCGATGTTGACATTGGCCTCCAGCAGCTTCTGGGTCATGTTTTGGTAGTGCTCATTGAAGACCGCGCTCCGGGACTGGAGCCGGCAATTCTCGTCCTCCAGGGTCTGGAGTCGGTGGTTCTCAGCCTCCAGCGCCTTGGCCCGTTCCTCCATCTCTTCCAGGCGCTTGGCAAGTTCATCTCGGCTGGCCCGCTTGCCTCTCTTGTGGTAGTTGGCCGGAGGGGGTTGCCCCTCCGGGGCCTTGCTGGTTCCAGGGATGTGTCGGGGACGGCTGACGGTGTCCTCCGGTTCGTCGTCGGGATGGTGAGAAGACATGGTTGGTCTTTAGCAGCGGTAAAACACAAGGGAATTTGCTCGATTCCCACAGACGGCGCCAAACTGTTGATGCAAAAAATGGGATCAACGTCAAGGGTCCGGGTCGGACAGGAGTGTGTCAGGGAGCTAGGAGGCTAGCTCCGGATGCTGGCTTCCGGGTGGGCCCGGAAGGTTGTTCCGGGGACGGGGGTACCTACACAGGAAGGAAAGTAAAGCTCGGGACACCGGTGGGGTGCCGGCCTAAGACCCTCCGAAGCTTAAGTCAGCTGAGGGAGGAAAGGAAGGAGAGTCTTGGAGGCAAGTAAGTGTTTTGTGGGAGAGAATGGACTTACTTTCACTTGTGGAAGTGAGGTATTTATAGTGAGGGGAAACCTAGGGTTCCAAGTGGGTTAGGTTGTCCCCTAGGTTACCCCTACTGGGCCTCTTGGAGGCCTAGTCAGGCCTCTAGGAGACTAGTTGGGCCTCTGGGGGCCTTGTTGATCTTGTCTGGGGGCCAGTCGCCCTTGTTGCTTAGGTCCAGGTGGCCTTTGCCTGGGGCCAGGTGGCCTTCATGCTTGCTGTCTGGAGGATGTAGCACGGTCCTGGACGTGCGCTCCCAGGAGGATAGGCCTCCGGGAGAAGTGATCCCGGAGGGTAGGCTTCCGGGAAGTGTGGTCCCGGAAGGGGGGAGTGGTCCCAGTAGCTCCTTCTTCTGGATGACATGTGGCCGATCCGGGTATGGTATGAACATATATAGATCCCTAATTAAATGTCTTACTGCCAACATCACCGGTAGGGATGTGTGTAGCCAGGGCACTAGCAAGACGCTCACACTGGCGGTCCAAGGTGGCAACCCATCGTTTCGCCCCAAAAGCGTGGCCGGAGCTGACGAGCTGCTTGTAAAGGCTGTGAACACTGCTTTCATCCACTTCAACATGCTCAACCCACGTGACCTAATTCATTCACTGACATTTTCAAAATCAAATCATCATATGATGTAAATCTCTAGTTTAGAGATATGATTTACATGATAGTTTAGTCAGGTACATGTGTACCTTCGAGTAGTCGTTAGCCATCTCTTGGATCAGACATCCAGAGGGCTTTCTTTGGCATGTTCTTGGTGCAACATTAGGGCAGAGATTGTCAAGGGACACGTCAATCAAAGCCCAAGTCCCGTCAGTGTGCTGCTTACAGTACCGCACGTAGTAACTCTCCTGAGTCGGAACCAGTGGTGGCAGTACTTGAAACTCCGCCATCATCTTCACAATTCACAAAATATCAAAACATAATTCAAATAGAACCACAACACACACACATAACATACCGAAAAATCAAAAACAAAACATACCACTTGCAATGCTCCATTGTAGTTTCCAGCCACGCCAGTTGATAGCACTTCCAATGTCATAGCTCTCGACACAATCCCGGAAAACACCGTCGACCATTGATTCTACACATCACAAAGATTCATTAGGATTGGTAAAGACGTAATTTTTGAAGATGATCTACAATAAACAAGGAATTAAAGCCTTACCACATCCATGAGGATCTCAACAAGGTTGATGTGATTCATGATGACGACAGTCGACTCGTGAGAAGCCTTGCATTTGAAGCCGCTTGGTTTCGGCTCCACGGTCGGACAAGGGAATGTTCTGATGTACTCGTCCTCATTGAACATGACGGTGTTGCCGTCGAGACTAGTCATCCACAGCGGCTCGCCGACTTGAGCCATTCGGATGAGCTCATCCATGGCTCCAATAGCCAGCTCAACGATCATCGGCTTGTCAGCTTCGCTTGGAGCGCTGATGGACATAGACCTAAGAAGGTCTCCGGCTCCTCCATTCATGTATCCGGCCATCCCAGGTGGGCCCCCAAAACTTCCGTCACCGAGATCGGAGGACATCTCACTGATTGCGGTGGGGCTGCCGCAGTTGGGGCAGGAAGCATTGCCTAGGGCTTCTCTGTACCTCATGTTATCAGCACGAAGCTTGTTGTTTTCGTTCCTCAGCTTTGTGTTCTCATGGTGCTCATGCTGAGTCTGTAATTATAATTACATTACATCAGCGGCGGAGCGAAGAAGGCACTAGGGAGTGGCTAAGCCCCCACTGGATTTCCAACTAAAAAAATAATATTTAGTATATATTGTACATAAATTCAAGAAATCCCCCTTCAATATAACTTCCTGAAAAAAAATCCTGCCTCTCGCCACTGCATTATATCATTAATAAACACACAAATATAATTTTAAAAACTTAAAACCAAGCAAATCAAATTAAGAAGAAATTAATTGTACCTTCAGTTGGCTGCGTTTGTTTTGGAACCAAAATTTGACTTGCAATGGCTCCAAACCTAACTCCCTGCTCAGCTCCTTCCTCTGCTTGTCGTCGGGGTGGGGACACTTCTTGAAGAATCTAATCAAACCCGGAAAGATCGGAAAAAATATATTAAATTAATTCCAATAGCTTCATTAATATTTTGAGAATTAATTCACCAGTATGTTACATTTACATACGCTTCCAATGCTTGGATCTGGTGCTGAGTGTGTCACTTCTTCTTGTGAGCACGGGGGTCTTGGTTATCACTGGAGCCGCCCTCCGGGATGTCGCTGCCGGCCTTGGTGGGACTGTCGAAGTCATCGTCGCCGCCACGGAGACCGCGGGCAATGTCGTTGTCCAAAGTGTTGGCAGCCATGTGTCTAGTGGGTGCAAAAGATGTCCACCCTCCATCATGTTTGGCTGCACCATCATAAATATCCATAGATCTTTAAGAATTTTGGTCTAAAACAAAACCTTAATTAATTAATTATTATTTTAAGAAGGAGGCATTTAAGAAAATCTAGGATGAAGGGTTGTTTTTTTGGTGTGTTTATTGATTTAGGGTTTGTGGTAAGAGTAGAGGTTTTTGGAGTTGGAGAAGACGGTGGAGATGGAGGAAGGAGGAAAGGGAGGAAGGAGAAAGGGGAGGCAGGGATGAGGAGTAATTGCAGAGCATATTGAGAGGGTGCGATTGCATTTAATGGTGGGAGAAGTCCAAGGAACCCTAGTTAGTAAAAAATGGTACGTGTATAGCCTTCGCAAAAGACTGAAAATTTTGTAATGAAATTTTGATGTGGCAACGTCGCATGCGACGTCTCTCAACTCTAAAGGCCGACATGCACACCTTTTATTTTGATATCCCATCAGTTTGCCAATTTTTTCCATAATAGCCCCATAACATTGACCTAGCTAGTGAGGAAAAATTATTGTCAGTTGGGACCTTGGAAGACACATTCCATTGTTAGATTTCTAAATCTTTAGCTGACATGATATTTTTTATTGGTTAATGAACAATAGTTGAATCCAGTGCATCTGATTATCTCTCTCATTATCATTAACAAATCTTCACCATACTCATATCATAGATTTACGCTTTTCAACTTTACAAAAGAAAAAAAATTACGAGTGCTTTTCTTTTGTGATAAATTTTTGAACTCTTACCTGACAGTGTTTTGTTTGATTAAGAAATATAAGTGCATCTATTGTCTGGTCCATTGCAGTTCGTTAGTCATCTAATTATGATCATTGAATTTTCACCATATTAAGCATCACAATATTGAACATTCATTTTCTATAATTCACCCTATTATGAAAAACAATTATAGGATCGTTTTATCAACTACCAAAATAACAGCTTTGCTAATGATGAACAATATAAGAATAACCCTCAAAACATCAATTTTTGAAATGGACAACTTATTAGATGCATGATACTAGCTATAGGGACCAACCAACATGTGAGCATAAATGAGTCTAAATTTGGTTATTGGCCACCAACAAATGGGTCACCATCTAAGAAACCATAATACTTTTTAAGTAGTAAAGAATATTGGCTGGTTATGTACATAAGCTAGGCAGCTTGGTACATGTCTTCACATATATATATTATTATTGATTTTGATATTGTCTGATATGGACCAAATGGATAGAGAGAGTAGTGGCCATCTTGTATCCCTTTTAACCAAAGCTTTATTTGGATGTTAACATTCCCATATTTTTTGTCATTATTAGTAATACTGTTTTTCCATACAGTTACTGGGGTGTGAGGATTTGAATCTTAAACCCCTTTTGATATTTTTTTTTTGCTAAAGGAAAAAACTTCATTAAAGCGCAAAGCCCCGAGGGCAGCCAGAGGTTACAGAGTCAAACAAAAGTGCAGAGCGGGCAGAAAGGGGCACCGCATGCTGCCAAACATACATATTGGCCAGATCATGGCCATGGTTAGCAATAGCATCAGCAACAAAATTTGCTTCCCTGTAGATATGCGTCCAGGAGATAGTATCACACTGAGCAGCTAGATGACGAATATCACAGATGATAGCTTTGAGCGACCATGGGGTAGAGCAAGCATTCCTTATGCAGTCAATGATAAGCTTCGAGTCACCTTCCACTTGGATCCGGGATAGACCATGCTGGCGGGCAAAGAAGAGAGCATCCCGAAGGGCCAAAGCTTCAGCTTTTGGGACGGTAGTCAAACCCACCGCACGAGAACCCGCTAGGAGAGGCGCCCCGAACTCATTACGGATAATGAAGCCCGAAGCCGCCGTTGCATCCTTAACAGAACCATCAAAGTTGAGCTTGAGACACGCTGGATCAGGAGGATTCCATTTGATATTCTGAAGCACCGGAGTCTGAGTCGGAGGAGAAGAAGAGTTCGCTAACCGGTAATCCTTACCGGTCGCCAAGGCGAGATGAATAACACGGCCAACATGAGGGGTTTTGTGACGGAAAATGAGGTTATTTCTGGCGTCCCAGATTTGCCAGCAAGTGAGGAGCAAGTTGGACAGCAACTCAGAAGAAGAGGAAGGATCATTGAAAATATTTTTTATCCAATCTCTGAACATGATCATATCTGTAGGATTAGGAAGGTTGACATCTGGAATGGAAGCCCAGACGTTCCTAGCAAAAGGGCAATCAAGAAAGAGATGATCCATGGTCTCAACATCCGAAGAGCATAATTGACAAGTGGGATCATTGTTCGGGTAGAACCTACTTAGCCTGTATTTAGTTTGCAAGCGATTACGGAGAAGAAGCCAACTAAAAATCTTGACTTTTTGGGGGATATTTAAATTCCACATTCTGCGAATGGACTTACTATTTGGATGCTCTTGAGAGGTGGATTGACACCAAGTAGCTGATTTGACGGAAAACCTGCCATTTGCAGTAAAGCCCCAGACAAACTCATCAGCAATAGGGTAAAGGGGAATATAGATGTTGCAAATTTTATTAACTGTGGAGGGATCAAGGAAAGTAAGCAGCTTTGGTCGGTCCCAACTATGGTTCACAATAAAATCACTGACGAGGGCATTTAGATTTAAGTTTGATCGCTGGCTTTCTGGAATGAGAAGGATAAGGGGAAATTCAAAAACCCAATTGAAGGTCCAGAAATTAATATTCCGACCATTCCCCACAATCCATCTCATACCTTTTGAGATCACAACTCTAGCTTGGAGAATCCCTTTCCACGCAAGGGAGGCAGTAGACTTAGGCTTAACCATAAAGAAGGAGTTATGTCTTAAGTATTTGGCTTTGATAAGTTGAACCCACCAATTGTCGGGTTCAGTTAAAATTTTCCAACCAAGCTTGGCTAAAGCTGCCTGATTATAATCCTGGGCCTTGCGGATCCCTAGACCTCCTTTACTCTTTGGAGTACAAAGAGCATTCCAGGCAATCGGTGGAGTTTTGGTATTAACTCCCCAGAAAAAATCTCTACTTTGCTGGTCTATGTGCTTAGTAATTTTGCTTGGACATTTAAAACAGGCCATAACATGGTTTGGCATTCCTGCCAGGTTAGATTTGATCAAAGTAAGCTTACCCGCTCTTGAGAGGGAATTTGCTTTCCAGCCAGCGAGCTTAGACTTAATACGAAGGATCAGATCATTTGTATTTGCCGGATCTTTCCAGAAAATGATGTTATGAATTCCTAAATACTTCCCAATGGTTGCCTTATGCTGAATATTTAGAATACTAACAATATCATTCCTGATTTGATTAGGGGAGTTAGAAGAGAAATACATAGACGATTTATGAAAATTGATGCGCTGGCCTGAGACCTTAGCAAAATCATTCAGGACATGTAAGATATTTCTAGCTGCTTTAGTTGAGGATTTTGCAAAAATCAGGCAGTCGTCGGCAAACATCAAAGTAGAAATTCGCAGACCACCAGGTGAAGAGAGGAGCCCAACATGGTGCTTAGAGTGTTGTGTGAGAAAATTTAGCTTCCTAATAAGGGGTTCCATGCATAGGATAAAAATGTAGGGGGAAAGGGGGTCACCTTGCCTGATACCTCTGCTTGAGCCGAAATAACCATGGGGGCTACCATTGATGAGGATGGAAAAAGAAGCTGAAGAGACACATTCCATCACCAGCGGCACCCAGGACTCGTGGAAACCAAAGCGCAAGAGCACACCCTTAATAAACTCCCAAGACAAATAATCATAAGCTTTCTCCAAATCCAACTTAATGGCCATTTCTCCCACACGACCCTTCTCTTCCTGTTGAAACCAGAAAAAATTTCATGAGCAATTAAAATATTATCCGTGATCGCCCTTTCAGGAGCGAAGGCTCCTTGGTTTTTGGAAATGCACTTCCTTAGGATTGGTTTCAGTCTTGTGCTTATAATCTTTGTGATAATTTTGTACACTACATTACATAGGCTAATAGGTCGAAAGTGGCTAACAGAGTCGGGGTTATCCACCTTAGGGATCAGTGCTATGAAGGTATGGTTTAGAGCTTGGATACTTCCACTAGATTGGAAAAAATTCTTAACAATCCCACAAACCTGTGGCTTAACAACGTCCCAGAAGGATTGAAAAAAGATGGCGTGTAAACCATCAGGACCTGGGGCTTTTAAACCACCAATGGAACACAGGGCTTGATGAATTTCCTCATCATTGACCGGCTTCAAAAGGCTTTGGTTATCATCATCATCAATGCACGGGTTTAAGATGGAGAGGAAGTCAGTCATAAACTCATTGCTACAAGCATCAGTGGCGGTGAATCTGGATTTAAATTCCCTAACAAAAATTTCTTCCATTCCATGTTCCTTGTCCCACCAAATACCACGATCATCTTTAATTCTATTGATAGTATTCCTATGTCTTCTAATTTTGGCTTGTGTTTGGAAGTATTTCGTATTTTTATCACCAAGAGTTAACCAATTTGCCCTAGCCTTTTGGGCCCAAAAGGTTTCCTCTGCCTTATGGAGATTGTCCAGGCAATTCTAGTTTCAGATTCCTTATTGATCAAGTAATCATTTCGAGGGTTTGTCATTAGCCTTTCTTGGTAGTGATCAAGAAGAATCTGCTGGTCCTTAATATTCTGAAAAATGTTACCAAATACCGATTTATTCCACTGTTTTGCTAAAACTTTGAAAGCATTTGTTGAAGTACAAAATTGTTGCTGTATTGTACCCATAGTGGGCGAACTCCATGCTTTTTGGACTACCTGTTTAAAGTCTGGGTGAGTCAGCCACATGGCTTCAAACTTGAAAGGTTTATGGTGTCTAAGTTGCTGTTTGTATAGAGAGATAATAATGGGGCCATGATCAGACCCAGATATGGGTAAATTATGTAAAGAAGCGGTGGGGTATTGGTTCCACCACACATGATTTACAAGTACACGATCAAGTCTTTCAAAAAGAATACTGTGATCTTTATGATTGTTTGACCATGTGAAAGGAACACCAGTAAAGGGCATGGAGATAAGCCCTGCTGAGTGCAAAAACTGAGCAAAATTAACCATGTAAGATGAAGTGGAAGCAGCAGCACCACCAACTCTTTCCTGGGGAGAAAGAATGCAATTGAAGTCCCCCATTAATAACCAACCATCATTTCCGGGATCGAGCATAAGGATATCATTCCACAGTTGGCGTTGAAGAGTTTTCTGAGGAAAAGCATAGACAAAGGTGACATAACAGCCAAGCTTTTTAGCACAATCATAGATATGACAATGGATATAACGAGAATGAGACTTAATAACATTAACAGACAAATCCTGAGAGTTCCACATCAGCAAAAGACCACCCGAACGACCTATGGGGGCAACTTCAAAATACTTGTCAAATCTATGCCACGATAAACTTGACGAAGTACCAGCAAAAGGGGCTTTTGTTTCTAACAAACAAACCAAGCTAAGACTAAAGCTATTACACAGAGATTTGAAATGAGACACTAGACCAGGTCTTCTAATGCCTCGAACATTCCATGACATCCACTTCATCACTTAATATTGTTTGTGTTTGAACCACTTGGACCAACACCTCCATGCTCATCCCTCGATCTCTTCCTAGAATTCATGAAATCAGTGAACCCATCTGGATAGGGCAGGTGCTCAGCATTCACCATCAGAGAGTCCACCGCCCCTGACTCGACCAATCTTGCTTCCTCTAAAGCGTTCTCATAGCGCTCCTGGAGAACCAAATGGGCAGTGGGTACACCAGGAACAATAGGATCAGAAAAAATATTAAAATCAAAAAAGACTCTAGACCAGCAAGAACAGAGATAGGGGAAACAGGGGAGTTAGGGGGGTTACTAGGAAGAGGGGGGTAAGGAGAGTTCTGGAGTGGAGGAAAAGGACTTGATCGAGTAGGTTTCTTACCCCTCCATCCTCAGCAACCGATGACATCCTAGTTTGAGCTGAAGAGGCTCTTTGGTTGACTTGTCCCTCCAGCAGGAAGCCCCCGCGAACAGCCTCAGCAAAAGAGCGGGAGCGTTCAGGGATAAAACCACCACGACCAGCAGGGGCCTCCTGCCCCGCACCTAACCCCCGACCTGCAAAAGAACCACCTCGACGGCCCCTACCCCTGCCCCTCCTATTTCTTACTTCAGTCCAACCAGCAGAATTACCCTCACCAGCAAGTTCACTCCAGAGGCACCACCAATCTCCCTAGGTTCAAGTGGTGACCAAAAGATCGCCGCAGGAAAGCACAGCATGACATTTGCCGCCATCAACTCCTCCAAAACCTCCTGAGGGACCTCAATATGGGGTGGGTAGACAAAAGGATCTGAATCCATTCTTCTCTCAACCATGAAAGCATGGTCCTCAGCCCTACCCTCCGGGCAAATGCCATCATGCTGAAAATTGCCACAATAGAAGCAAATTTGCAGCAGCCTCTCATAGCTAATGAAGATAGGGTTTGCTTCATTGTCATTGATGACAAGAGCTCTCTTGAGTGGGAGACGTAGGTCAACATCCAAGAGGATCCTAACAAAAATTCCATTAGGGCCCGCCATATTAACAGAGTCCACATTGACGACCTCCCCAAGGTACTGTCCTAAGTCACGAAGAATGTCGTCACGACGGAATTGGATAGGGAGTTTAGGGAGCCTAGCCCAAACTCGCAGCGAGTCGATCTTACTATTCGCGCTGAAGTCCGGTGTCCATTTCTGAATGTGGAAGATAAAGCCGTTGATGTGCCAGGGCCGCCCTTCAAGCACAAACTCCACCTCGGTCGGAGAGGCCAGCTCAATGACACACCAACCCTTCCCATGATGGTCAAGAGAGAAGGAGGGTTGGACGCCAGCACTCCAATCCAGGGCCATCTTCTTCTTAATATCCTTAGCATCGATCTTAGGCCCAAAGACCTTTCCCACAAGGCATTTCTCGCTAAGGTGCTGGACAATCTCCTCAGCTCCTTGAGAGATTTGGACGTTAGTTCTGTTTCTCTCAACAGTAAAGGAGCATTGACCCTTAGAAACAGTATAGGGTTGTTGGCCAGGACCTGGTCTCGGGAAAAGCCCAGGCCATTGGGGACCTCTAATCCTCTCAATGGTGCTAGTTTGTTTGTCTTTGTTGGCAAAGAACCTAGTAGTCATGGTGAGAAGGGTAGAAGCACACAGGCTAGGTGGCAAAGGGGGAAAAGGAACAGCACAAGGGAACAAAACACAGCAGAAGCAAAGGAAGTAGGAACTCCTAAACCACCACGAACCTATAAAAAGGGGTTGGGAAAAGATACTAAAGCTAAGCCAGCAAAGGGGAGGAGCAAAGGGTAAACTAGGAGGAAGAAGCCTAAGGCACTTAGCAGTAATGATGAATCTAGGCCAAAGAAACTCGTGCCCAGAGGGGGGCGCAGGTCCAGCAAACCAAGCATAAAGCAAAAACAGAAGACGAAGAGACAAGCGTAAACCAATGAAAAGAGACAAGTAAAACCAGTAACACAAGTTAACCGCGCAAACAACGAGAAACAACCCAGCAAACGAAGAGCCAACGTTAAAGTAAAACCCAGCAAAACAAGTAAGTAAAACACAACTTACAGAGAGGGGGAAAACAGAACGATTGCACTTCCAGAGAAGCGCATAGAACGACTTCTGGGAAGAATCAAGGCCACGGACAGGATCCGTTTCACTCAATCCAAGAAGAAATCGTTCCACCGCCCCAGGATCCCAATCGAATAAAAGGAAGAAGATATAGGTCGCTAACGCGTGCAGGCAAGTAATCATAACCAGAGAAACATAAAAGGGGGAAAAACAGACCAGAAGCAAAAACTATTTTGATCATAGATGGTGGCGTCTTTTGGTATAAAAAAATAACTAAAAGGATCAATAACAGAGCTTATGAGAACTTGGGCATACCATTTATGAGACGAGTTCCTGCAAGTTCCATTATAATTTGTGTAGGATTTGAAAGCTTTAATCAATTTGTAAGCCCAATTAGAAGGCCAGGGCCTGCATCGAAGAAGATTGAGATCAGTAAACCAAGATTTAGTTGAGATCTTTAAAAAGGGTAACTTAGAATCGAGCCAATTTAAGGCGCGGATTGGAGGAATCAATAAATCTACCTCACTCGAGATGATTGAATCAGAGATTATAATCAAGGATAACATTAGACTTAGTTGAATCAGAAAGCAATTGAGCTTCAAAGTGGGATTCATCCGATAAGGATGTGAATAATCATTACAAGAGATGCTAAGGGTAGGAATCAGGATTATTGGAATCAATAAACAATTGAGCTTCAACCTTGGATTCATCCGAAAAGGATGTGATGAATCAGAATTTGTGCTTCGCCGTTGCGTTTTCGCAGGGAGCGGCGGGCAGAAAACCCTAGTTTTCGCCTTTCGCCGCGCGTGTACGGCGCGTACCAAAATCATTTTTTCTCTTAGTCTTCTACCCCTTTTGATATTAAAAATAACCAAGTGATCTACCTTTAATTTGTACACTAAACAACTGCAAATGCAGGTAGTTTATGATATGTTTTGAATAAACGCATCTTTGTAAACATTTCATCGTTGTTAGAAGTGATATCGCCGTTCTTTTTCTTAAAAAAAAAGTATTGTACTTGTACTTCGTTTTCTACATAATACATACAAGTAGTTGAAGAAACCTGTTAAATTAATCACATAAAAATTAATTATATGATACCCTTACACGTGTAACCTAGGGGTGAAATTTTTGTACGAAATACCAAAAACCTACCGTACAGTACCGTATCATACCAATTGGTATGGTACAATTTCGGTAGAGTCACTGTTCATTAATGTACAATACCATACCAAAGTTTTTGGTATGGTTTTTGGTATTGAGTGTGCAATACCATGGTATACCAAATACTGAGGGTATATATGCAATTTTACTAAGGGGTGTATATGCAATTTACTAAGGGGTGTATATGCAACTTACTAGTGATTGGCTCAGGGCGGAAGGTTTTAACTTGTATCAAGATCCAATAGAAGATGAGCTTGCATTATACAAGGAATGTGACGATTTGGAAAAAAAGTAAGTATTTAAATTTAAAAGAATTGTTTTGATCCTAATTCATTTTTCATAGTCTAATGATATCTTTTTATATGTAGCTATGCAAACAATGAGGCTTTCTTCAAGTCAACCGGGAAGTTTAAGTCATCACGAAAATTCAAGTCAAATCGGAAGTTCAAGTGCATCCTAAGACCTCTTAACTTTTTATCCTAAGACCTCTTGAGTTTTCATCCTGTTACATCTTGAGTTGTTTTTATTTTTTTTAATTTGAGATTTGAGTTGCATTTGAAGTTGAACTATGTATTTTATTATTTGGTTTTATCCCACTTTTTATCTTTATCCCACTTTTTATCTTCTTCGTCATTTGATATCACCCATTCAACAAAAACCAAAGCAGAGAGAGGTTTTCACCATCAGAACAAAACCAAAGAACAGGTCGTTAATTTTCATCGTCTTCTTTTTTTCTCTCGTCGTTTTTCATTTTCTGCATCTCTATTTGGACTTTCTGGAAACACATCATTTATTAGGCCTTGCATATCATCATTTTGCTCATTAGTCAAATCTCTATTTGGACTTTCCAGAAACACATCATTTATTAGGGCATATCATCCTTTTGCTCATTAGTCAAATCTTTATTTGGACTTTCTAAAAACACATCATTTATTAGACGCTGTCCCACTTCTGAGGAGGATTGAAGATTGCATGTCTTAGTCTTTTTTTGTCAACAGCAACGTTAACTGATGGTCTCAAGAGGAGCAAGAACAGCTTTGGTCACTGTTATTTTTTTCGCGTTACTTCAGTGATCATATAACAACATTTGCCCATGACTTTTCAAAAGAATAAGAGTTTTATAAGGAATAAGAAAACATCAATGGATGCCAACTGCCCAGACGTGTATGAATTAAAAAACCCAGCATCACAAATTCTATTTTTTGGATATGGAATGTGATAGAGAAAACAACAAAAATTAGAGGAACTTTATGAAAACTACGATTCGATTCTTCTACATTGGCTCCTTCTTCTGTGTGCCATCTCGAAGACCATGATTTTTTTTCTTATCAAATTGTAGAAGAACTTGATTTCTTCTTGGCTGATGTATACATACTCTTTGAACAAAAAAATTTGAAACAATTATTGAAATGAATTCAAGCATACACTATTGTCTCAAATAAAAACACTTCGTCAAAAATATAAGTATATTTCCGACCTCTTAATTGGTCATCGCAAAAACATATCCTTTTTTTCGACGGCCATAGGCTGCCACAAAAACAAGATTGAACACATCATGTAATAATCTTAACCGACGGTCATCATATAGTTTCGACAGACAGGCACCGTCGCAAATACATTCTTTTTTGACGAGTCGTCGGAAAAAATCTTTTTCCAACCAGGCTTTTTGTAACGACATCCGACGACCATTTGCCCTCGTAAAACATCATTTGCGACGGCAGAGAGCCTATTCCGACCAAGGTTAGCCTTTGCAAAAGACATAAAATTTTGTAGTGCTTGTTGTCTAGATTTATGCACAATCCAACTCAAAATCACTATGGTACTGCAAGAAGAGTATTGACGTACATTAAAGGAACATTGAGCATAATCCAAATCAAGAAGGGATGGTTTGCTTTGGGTCCAAGTTTCATTGCCACTTGATTAGTATAAATAGGAGGTGATATTTTTTTTTGTGGAGTAGAGAGAAGAACAACGGAGGAAAGAAAGAAAGAGGGAAAGAGATCCCAAGGGAAGGAAAGAAAGAAAAGAAAAGGAAAGAAAGAAAGAAAGAAAGAATGGTCAGGGAAGAGATGAAGAAGTAGAAGAAAAAGAAAAGAAAATAGAGAAGGGGCAATGGTGGTAGTAGTAAAGGTATTAGGCTCGTAGTGAACTCGTACAATAGCTATGAATATGAGGTAGCGGGATTATTGGGGTTTTATATTTGAGTAATTGTATGTTGTTTGTGTAACTTGATTGTGAGCATGATATAAATGTTAATTGATATTACCTGGTTATATGGATGGATTTATGATTGATGATGACTTTCATTTATTGATTAATGTGTTGTAATCCCTTATGATCATGTTAATCATGGGATTTGAGTGAGTGATGAAAAGGAAGATGTGTTAGATTAGTTAAATTATCTTTGATTGAGTTTGAATTGAACTTTTACAGGGTACCAAGGTCGAAGGTATGTCCAGAATGCATTCGGGGTTTCCGGACTGACGACGAAAAGTTAAATAAGAAAACTAACAAAAGAAGGGGGGTCTACTTTATAAGCATGGTTTGAGAAATGTTAGGACAACTTGCTCTGTTATATGGATGGTGAGAATCGAAGAAGGTCAACAACGCATTCATGCATCAGCATCTTGGCCTAACTATTTTATGAGTTATATGTTGGTTTTACTTATATGTTTATCTAAGTTGACGGTTTCTCCCCTACTGAGCTCTGACAGGCTCATCCCTAGAACTTTGTGCCGCAACTGCAGGTTTAGGAATAGAGATGGATTAGAGGAGAAGATAGGAAATTTCCATTATTTTCGTGTAACTTAGCAAATGTTCCAACCTATTTTCAATAAATAAAGTGGTTATTAGTTCCCGATCCGATTTTCCAGTTTATTTATAGAAATTTCATTTAATCGCGTCTCGAACTCGGCCCTGGTCCGGGGCGTGACATTCACGCTGACTTCATCTTTCTTTCTTTGTTTATTTTGTTATAGATTTTTTTCTTCTTTAACTTATCCTTCCCCAAAAACTATAATACCAAATAAAACCACCCCAAAAGCCCAATAACTAAAAACTAATGGCAAATAAAGAAAGAAACACAAATAAGTAAAATGAGCAAACAACTAAGTTAATGAAAGCAACCAACTGACAAAAATGAAGTCCTAAAGCTAGAGCAAAGATTATGAGTCTCTACATTCAGTTTGTGTAGAAAACTTGAATTTGTAACTTAAACTATTTTAATTGTTATGCAACTTATATTAAAGAGTTACTAGTTGATATCTTAGTCCAATGTTGGCAAAGATCTTTGTTAAAGTAAGACGGTTTAAGTTTAAATCTTTTGTAGCAAAAGATGAATTTATGAAAATATCAAGATGCCGATATTTCCTTTAAAGCAGTTTTCTTGCTATGAAGTTTGCTGCTTGTCTTTGCAGCTAAGTAAATCCAAATATTTTGAAGCTTGAGAAACAACAATTTCGAAGTTGAATCTAAAAAAATTTTGGATAAATTTTGTGTTCATTTTTCTCTGTTCTCAAGTCTAATTCTTGAAAACTAGAAAGTCAATTTCATTACAAGTGAATTAGTCTAAGGAATTCAAATCTTAACATATTTGTCAAGGACAAACCTTGTTTTAGAAGCACAATGTGCTGTATTCGTTTTTGGTTAAAGCTCAATTGTTTGCTGTTCTGCAGAAGCTAGAAATACTAAAATACTGGAGGAGGCCTGGAAGTTGTATTTCTCCGTTCCGGATTCCAACTCCTCTCCAATGAGAATGTTATGCTTGTTCGTAATGGTAATTGAATGATAATTACAAAGTAACTTTGTTTCGCAGGGCAATATATGGTTATTTGCGAAAGATTAATAAGCTTTTCTTCGGTAATTAAGTAGTTACTGGCTGACTGTTTCCATTAGGTTGGGAGACTAATCATTCCGTTGGTTTTCTTAACTGACTGCCTATCATCGGCAGTACTACTGACTGCCTATCATCGGCAATACTACTGAACGATACCATCTTTACTGCAGTAGCTTGCTTTAATCTAAACCGTTAATCATGTTACTGTTAGAAAAAAAAATAAGTAAAGGAGTGATCTTTTTTTGATTAAACAACAGAAATGATACGAGAGAGTGCAATGTAAATAAAACTCTAGACATTGATGCAAACAGAAAAGAAATACAATGCGCATTACTAGTTAAGTTATTCTTATAATTGAGAGGATGAATAGGCATTGAATGCCAGGGTATGCAGCTCTGCATCATACTCTGATTTCATTCTCAGAAAAGTATATTCGACCGTTTTAACTTCCTTCCACATCCTCTTTAAATGGTACTTCTGATCATCATCAAGCCAATTCCAGTCCACGCTTTGACTTAATAAATATTCAACTAGTGTTTCTTCAACAATATTCACATCTCCCTCCTTCAATTCATCATTAGCAGGGGCAGACAATGACTTTTTTGTCTCGTTGGTCTTGATGCTCTCCTTCTTTTCCTTGTGCTTTGGAGGATCATCAACAACAGCATCAGCAGCACTGGCAGGACCTTGAATCGGATCAGCAACAGCAGTTTCGGGATTTGTTTCCTTTTCTGCCTGGACCTCGCTCTTCTTCTTTTTCTTTTTCTTCTTCTTTTTCCGGGGGTCTTCACTTTGTTTCTCTTCCTTTTTGCGGTGTCGTTTTTCTTTCACATGTGGAGCGGCAGCAGCAACAACAACATTGGAACTGGACTTGTTTTCTTTTTTTTGATCAAGTGAATCGGACTTCTTTTCTGCAGGCCTTGCATCAACAACACCAATTTTTCTCCTTTTGGCTGAATTGGCCTCTTCCTCCGATTGGCTATTTTCATCACATGAATCTGGTACGATGAGGGGATCTCGTTGGTTTTCATTATGTGGACTGAATTCGTGTCCAAGATTATGATATGGAGTAGAGGATTGTTGTTTTTTATTGGAAGCCATGGGAATCAATAATTTATTTAGTGGTATATATATAGCTTATAACTTGTTGGAAGGGCCAGCAGTATAAATATACGCACATCTCCTAATTAATTTGGCGCTAGATAACCAATTGGGCGGGAAGATCATAACAAAGGATTTACTTGTATCCTACATAATAATTATCCTTCAATTCTAGAAATTTCCTTGATTTTTTTTTCTCTTTTTCCTATATCAACCACAAATTTTGGATTGAGTACTGACTAGTTGACTCTTATTTAGTTGATATGAAGTAAAGTTCTATCTAAATC
This sequence comes from Spiraea crenata, assembly GCA_033992175.1. Lineage (NCBI taxonomy): Eukaryota > Viridiplantae > Streptophyta > Magnoliopsida > Rosales > Rosaceae > Spiraea > Spiraea crenata. Next base: position 380,777 of record JAVBHV010000083.1, on the reverse strand, counting down.
CGGACTCCAGCTCCTCTTTTCTGTGCAACTTCTTTTTTTATTTGCTTTCTGAATTATCGCATATCTTCAAAAACAGAAAATAACTTTTTTACTTGATATGGCATCGATTTGTTCGTCATTATTATTTATCAGAGAAAAGGGTATACTATCATAGGCACTTTCTACGGTCCGCCAGGCGGACTGGTCCGCCCACTTGATTTTTTGTTAAAAAACATCATGTGTCTTGCACATGCTTTCCCAAATTACTCTTTAAAAAGACCAGGCGGACTGATCCGCCATGCGGACTATAGAATTTTCCTACTATCATATGATATCCATCTACTGAATCTCACGAATTACTCGGTTGAGCTTTGAAAAAGAAGTATCTGCTAAAATCACTCTAATTGAGTTAAAGGCTATATAGAGCTGTTACTCCAACTCCAAGTCAACCAAACCCATATTTGGCATTTGCCATTGCCGCATGTTGAAATTGTAGATTAATGTAGAAGCCTCAGGACACCTCTTCACAAACTATAGGTCCAGTTGAATTAGAAGAAGTGTAATTAGATAATTTTGTATAAATTAGAGATGTAGTTGTAAATTGTAATGAAGAGGTGATCAGGTCGGTTCACGGTGGACATGACACAACGCCGGCATGTAAAGTTAGACTCTCCATTCTGTAACTAACTTGGAGTTGAAGTGAGCAAAGTATATATGTTTCTTGTGTTGTAGGGTTTGAGAAACTAGGACTACTAGTCCGGCTTTACTAGTCCCGATATTTTCATAACATAGTTCTCCTCCATATTTCAATAAAATAGTTCTATAGTTTTTGTATATTCACCTACGATCTAACACAATCATTTCAAGGTGGCTTGAAATAATCTTGGAATTAATGAAGTTGTTACAGAATGGACCAGCTCAAATGATCAATTAAACTAACAACAATTATAGTAACCAAAGCAAACAATAGCTAGGCTAAATGATCAATTACAAAGAAAATATATCAGAAAAATCATACTAGCGATTCATGAAATGGCCGGTCGACGATAGAACTAAGATTAAAGATAAACAAACAGAGATGGTAGACAGTGGTAGGAAGGAAAGAAATTAACAAGGGCCGGGTAAAGATGATGATTTGAAAGTCTCTTGTGCGTGGGCGTACACCTCTCTATTAAATTCGGCTTTCAATTTGAGGAATTTGGCTTCTGCAAGCTTGAGTTTTGTCCACTTGTGCCTCAAGCCTTCCCTTTGCTCTTTATTCTTAGTAAAAGTCCAGTGGAAAAGACGACGACTCTTTATATGGAATTGGTCTAAACCTTTCAGAACAACTTCATCATCAGATCCCCCGCAGCAGATATAGTCATCTTCCGTTTCCTTCTTCTTCTCCACTTGCATTCTATCATCATCTTCCTTTTCCTTCTCCTTCTCCTCCTCCTGCATTCTATGATCATCTTCCTTCTCCTTCTCCACTACTACGGCTTTGGTTGCTTCCTTCTTCCTGGTATATGAACCTTTCGCTATACCGCTACCTGTGCCATAATCATCGGTTTACATTTGTATTAATTAGGGGTTAAATCAAGAACGATAATCATTAAAAGTAAGGTAGGTACCATCCTGTGTACGAGCAGTACTAGTAATAGTGCCAAATGCTTTTTGAGATAGACTGAACAATGCCTTGTCATGGCGATTTGAGAAAGCAGCATCCTCGCCGTTTGGGCCTCGCTTTCTTATGGTGTCTCGATATTTCGTCTTCAATTCTTTCACTTTAGCAACAAGTGTTGATTTAGATGCGTCTGATTTGATATTGTTGAGGATCAATTCGTACACCTGGTCCCTATCAACCAAATCATCATCACCATATCTTTCCTCGAACCTGATGATACATTTCAATACCATAAGCTCATCCTTTTCCCTCCATCCCCCCTTCTTTTTCTTCTTCGTATTCATGTTCTCTTGGTAAACAAGTCCTCCTCCTCTTCTGTTTTGTTCTAGTTTTTTAGGAGTTGGAGACATCGATAATTTCCTCGAATTGCAATTAGAATTAGAAATATCGATATTCTTAGTTTTTTTTTTTTTTTTTTTGCTTTTTATAGTGTTTGTGACTGCTCTGACTCTCCGATAAATATCAATTTTGTAATTCTGTATTTAAAGGAAGGGAAAGTAAGTAACAAACGTTGGAGAATTATTCGTGATTACAATGTCTAACTAGAAAAGTTCTATCATCCATCAATGAAATTAACTCCAGACTTCAATTTCCTCATTTCCTTTTTCTGTATTTACGAAAGGAAAATCCTAGATTGATGAGTAGAGCATAATATCAATCAATCAATCCTAGCTAGCTGTATCATCACCATTATCATCAAATTGTAAAACTTACAAACCAAGTATCAAGTCAAACATTTTAATTACACACATACAAAGTGACGTGATCAAGTAAAGTCCACTTTGCAAATTCTATCCAAATCCGGTCACCAGTTCTCCCCATTTAATTTGATTGTTATCTAGTTTGTACTCGTACATCATCAATATTTCAGTAAACAAATCTGTTGGTTTGTTTGTTATGATGATTACATTAAATAATTGGTCCTTTTCTTAAGGAACAAGAAGACGACTTCTCCTTGTCCTTTGTTATCATCTCTCATGAGGGCCTTGATCTCGATATAGAGGGGGTTTTCATACGAAGAAGAAAATTAGAAAAGAAAGATAATTGATCATCAAGAGAATTAATGGGGGCATGGAATGGGAATGCGCATATTGGGACTATTGGGAATGAGAATGGCCTCAAAGTATATTTGGCTGTGGAAGAAAGTTTCGATTTGGAGAAAGCAGTGTGCAACCATGGCTTCTTCATGATGGCTCCCAACCGTTGGATTCCATCATCCAAGACATTCCAACGTCCACTAAGACTTGCAGACAACACCAAATCTGTCAACGTTTCCATCTCACAGGAGCCCCCCACTAGTCTCCTTGTTCATGTCCATGCCGACGGCATCTCCAGTGCAGATCAACGTGCTATAGAGGCATGTATATGATATGATTTGATATAATATATGATATGATATGATTTGTGCTGTGCTGTGCTGCGTACATACATGATATGATTTGATATAATATATGCCAATTAATCAATGTGTGCATGCATATATACTAGGAACAAGTGAGGCGAATGCTCAGGCTTTCGGAGAGAGAGGAAAGACAAGTAATGGAGTATCAGCGAGTGCATCCACAAGCCAAAGAGAGAGGCTTTGGTCGAATTTTCCGGTCCCCGACTCTCTTTGAAGACCTTGTCAAGTGTCTCCTGCTTTGTAATTGCAAGTAAGTAGGTACTAATTAACTAATGTTATACATTATTTTCCATCTTTATTCTTTAACAGAAAATGTTCGTGTGCTTCTTACTCGTACTTTTTTGCTTGAACTGGGTCTGGTGCACTTTTGTTTAGCTTTGATCTTTCTTTAGATGTGAGCCGAATTTTGTTGTACAATGTTTACTTGCAAGTTATATTATCTCAAAAAATTAGGATACGATACGGGTTGGATATGGCAATTAAAAGATATAGGTTTTTGTGGGTTAAATGCGGTTTGGGTTAACCGTGAAGCTGGGTTGACGAGAGGTTGGGTCGACGGCGAGGCGAGGTAGGGGCGGCACTGGCTGGGATTTGCCTTCAAAGGATACGGCTCGAGAACATAGACAGGTTAAACAACATAATAACTAATTCTCAAGGTTCCATAAAAGAGCTCAAAATCACAATATTCACGACTTGCCCAAGTCTACACATTTAACAAAATGGCAGCAAGGCTAAACTCAAAAATGTCACATAACCATACTCGTACAAGGGCAGTCCAATTTGAGATGATTTTTCAGTAGGAGCCTAAAGTAGAGAGAACCAAAATATCAATCTCTATAGCAGTGGCATGACTTACTTGGTTGCTTCAGAAGAATATTAAAATCCAACTCCATCGCCAAGTGTGACATTCGACCCCATCGCCATCACTAGAGCTCAGTACCGTATGCCAGTCATCAAGCATAGAAAATTTATATATTAGCCAAAATTTATCTCGAAAACTATAGAGTAATCAAAAATATACATCAAATATATAAACATCAAGAACTGAGGAAACTTTCCTCAATCACTCCCACTGTTGCAAAGGATGGTTAGTGGAAGCACAAATACATGCTCAAAACATCAAGCCCAGCAAACAGCTCAACAAAATTGAGACACATCATGCTAAATGATCGAAATCATAATAAGCCAATAGGTTCCATAATTCAACCGAAACAGAAGAAATCCGAACCAAAATCCAGCATCAAAATCACACAAACGAATGCGGAAGAAATTGGCATCAAGTAATCGACCGCTTTGCCAATTTCACACAAGAACCGCACAAAAGGATTGCCAAAATGATTTAATGCTAGAGAGAAACACGAAATTGGTTAGAAGTTGAAAAATTGTCCCCAAAATACTCGAGATTCGAATGGAATGCGGATTTTCGTTATGAACCCTAATTCCCAATTTTCCCCAAATTAATTTGACCTTCTTTGACTTATGGGTGGTGTTTTGACCGACCTTATTAGAGACCTTTGTCTCTTTCAATTATTTGGGCTCCAAAGAAAAGAAAAAGGTACGGGCCGTGCGTGTGGTGGTCATGCGGCAACAAAAGGTTTTCAATTTCAGCCTTGCACAACAAGTAAGTCTACAAAGAGTTAATCGGCCCATGAAGACTTCAATATACTTCGTTCAATATAATTATATGTTCATCATCTAATACTCATATATAAGATTTCTTACACTTTTCAGATCCAATTCAACGTAAATTCATTAAACTCCAATCATCTGAACTTAAAGCTTCACATGAATTCTTCTTTACTAAGGAACATGATTTGTTGATCTTAATATAAGTTATAGTATCTTTCTTGGATACATGATTTTTCGCAAGTCTTGCATAATATTATATAAGTTCATTATATACCCGAAATCAATTTTCTTGTCCAACAGGTGGTCAAATACATTGAAAATGGCTCGAGCTCTTTGTGAGCTTCAATTTGAGTTAAGTAACAATGCTTCTTCCTCGAGATACGGAAAAAAGAGGAAGCGAGGAAAAATAAAGGCGGATGAATCGGACGAAGACTCATGCTTAGGGAATTTCCCTACCTCAAAAGAACTTGCAAGCTTCGATCAAGAGACTTTCATGAGTAAACTTAAAGTTTTGGGGTACAGAGCGAGCAGAGTTCTAAAACTAGCTAAAAATGTGGAGCGTAACAACATACGACTTGATGAGTTTGAACAGGCCACATCCCTTCAAGTTGACGACGACAAGTCATCCTGTACTCAAGATCAGGTTTTGAAGAAATTGAAAGAAATCAAAGGATTTGGTTCATTTACATCCGCCAGTGCGTTGATGTGCATTGGGTACTATCATATAGTTCCACTTGATACAGAAACTATAAGGCACTTACAAGAGGTTATAAACCAGCTACTAGTCCAAATTTGAAATAAATTCAAGAGCTAATCTTACGTTTCAACATATACATATTTGAAGCACCATTCATTTGTCTTTCTTCTTTCAGGTTCATGGGAGGAAGGATTGCAAAAAAACGACAGCCAACAAAGACATCGAAGAAATTTATGACAAGTATTCTCCGTTCCAATCGCTGGCATATTGGTATGCATATGTTTACATACATCTATGTTTTTTCCATATGATAATTTTTTTTTTTTTGTTGAGTTGATTTTGTAATAAATTTGAAGTGGTTGTGTTTTAGGTTGGAGCTATTAGTTTCGTACGAGCACAAATTTGGGAAGTTGAGTGAATTACCTCGCTCTAGCTATGATAAGGTCAGTGGCAGCTCATTTTGTATCAAAGAAGGCACAGGCCCAAAACCTTTACAACAGAAATATAATAAACCGATCGTACAAACCAAGATCTGTAAGAGGCAAAACAAAAGATCTTACAGATCAAAGTGCAAAAAAATGAAGTGGCAGCTAGAAATGGTCAGTGGCAGATCAAAGAGAAAAGATCAGAAGCGAGAACGCGGCCAAGGGCGGAGGGTGGACGGTCGGTCAGTGGCAGCTTGAATTGGTCTTCCCAAATATTTGGAGCTTCTACATTTAGTATTAACTAATTTTCTATCAATTGTTGACTTTTCTGAGCCAACAGATTTTGGCATAGAATTGGCAACGGATTTAAAGACTTGAAATTTACGATAACATGTTTGGTTTTTTTTTTTTTGGGTCAATACCTAGAGAGAAAGTTGTACATTATTGTTTCTTATATTATTATATCTTGTAAATCACATGTTCTTCCAGACATCGACCATATATGCGGGTTACAAAGCAAATTGCCCTTTTAGTAATTTTTCAGCAAGGATCTTAAGAAGTTTTCTTTTTTTGACAGCGTTATGGAAAGAACGCCGTCACCAAACTTTGCATGAATGTCCTTGTCCTTGGCAGGTGAAGAAAGCCACTACAAGAAAAAAGTACTTAGACGACAAAAAAAATTTGTCGGGAAAGGTCATTTTTTGTTACCTAAGTACTTAGACGATGAAATTTGGTCGTCGGGAGCTTCGTAGCGCAAAGCTCGAGAGGAAAGGTTTTAGACGACAAAATTCATTTTTTTGTCGTCTAAAGTCTCCAACGACAAATATGAGCCCACAAAAGAAATCGTGGAGAGAACACTTTACAACGAACCATTTCGTCGGGACAAAACTTGCGTGACAAAATTTTTTTGTCGTCTTTGGATATTTTGCGTGACAAAGCCATTTTTGTCGAGACAGACTTGCCACGACAAAATTATTTGTCACCTACATTTTCTGCAGATTCCTGCTGTTCCTTATTTTTGCATATCCAAATGCCAATTTTTACAAATTCCTAATCCAAATTGACCTGTATAAATAAACCATTGAATCAATAATCCATTTCATAAATTAATAACAATGTGATCATACATAAACTGCCATAAATTCTCCAATCCAATGGCAATACCAAAAATACAGGGCCTAACTTAGAATTTGTTTCAAAAATGCCCAGAATTCCCTACAGATACCTATAGAAACTCTTCAAACTTGCCTAGAAAACCCTAGAAATATATAACAACCAATTCACCTATGATCCTAACTAAAAAAACCTTGAATATCATCAATTTTCAAACACCCAAGTAGCCCATTGAGAACACATTCATTGATGTGTGCTTCAGTATACATGAGATCTGTTTTGGCAGCCCACTGAAAAAAAGAATGTCTCATCAATATTTTGCTTCACAATAGAGGTTGCAACACAAAAGCAACAATCAACAATGAGTACACAATACAAAAGCAAAACCACATGTCTTGTTGAACCTGATTTAAACATTTTCTGGGTTCCCCAAACCATTATCAGTACAAACCCGAATTCTGGGTTCCCCAAATTCAAAATCTAGATTATCCTGAACGGTCCCAACACCAAAATGTAGAACACAAGTGCTCATGGCAGTTCAATGTTCCATCAATGAAATCCAATGAACACAAGAAACCACATGGGTCCTAATATCTCAGCTATGATATAACGTGCATGCAACTTGGTTTTATATTCAGAGATAGATTAGGATGCAATTAGAGTTACCATCTTGCTCCTCTTCAACTCTCTGTCACTGTCAACACATTCATCCCCTCGTGGTTTCCTGACAAAACAAATACACCAGTGAGAAATTGATATTTCAAAACAAAAAATTGAAGCACTAACAAAGAAGCACAAGTAATACGTAAAAGGGATAGAACAACTAGAATGATCCACTTTTATAACACACACTACACCACATCCATACCAATTCAAATAACTTTGCACTGAAGGTCACATGATTAAGGCAAAGCAGCTTTTAGTTGGCAAGAAGCAAACCTTGAATTTTGTATTTCTCATACATGGTGCCCACCACTCTCGATAAATTGACCAACCCCCTTTATATATTCAGGACTCCTACGGTCCCTGATATGAATCTAGCTTCTGTCCATGATATAAGAGGGTTAGTCACTAGCCAATATATTATTAAAATTTAGACATCCATCAATATATTGCTAGAGAGGACATATGTTCGCAAGTGTTTCTAGCAATTTAGCAAAAGTTCTTTTATTAGACACACATCAAAAGTACTCTCTGAAACCAAACTCATTGTTTCTACGAGAACTTCAAGTGCTACCTATAACTGGTGCCTTCGCCTAGAAAACACTACACAACCTATTATTAAACACTTCCAAAACATTGGCATAAGCCTTTTTGGTTTGCCAAAATTCACTTCACAAAAACACTTCTAATTAAATATAAATTTGTAAGCTATCATATAATGTACCTGAGTAAGAATAAGCTTGCATAGACACAATCCCTTTAGCTACCTTCTGATACCCTGAAAGTCAAACAACACCATAAACAAGTCTAATGAAACCAAACTGATCAACTCTATATTCTAACATTAAGAAAAGATGCTTATTCATTCCAAAATCAAGCTCTAATCTACAGCTCAACGAAAACAACTACCAAGGAATTGAGTATCACTATGAAAAAAAAGGCTTTTTACGGCATGCAAAGGACGCCGTAAAAACGTTTTTACGGCACCAGGCTGCACGCCGTAAAAAGCTCTGCCGTAAAAGCCTACTATCTTTTACGGCACACAATTGTGGGCCGTAAAACGAAAAAAAGCACGCCGTAAAAACCTTTCACGGCATACAAAATATGCCTTAAAAATGTTTTTACTGCACACATTGCACGCCGTAAAAATGCATATAATTGAAGGCATGCTCGTGCACGCCGTAATAGATATCGTTTCAGGGCATGATATGCACACCGTAATTGATTTTTTATATATTTTTTTAATTTTCTTGTACTTTCTATATTCACATAATTTTGATAAATCAACTAAAACATCAAATAAGATAGACAAAGTGTTCAAATACATCTCTCATTCATTCATCCAAAACACTAATATCAAGTTCAATTGTTTGAACAAATACATAATACATAATACTAATGAAGTAAAATATGTCCATGATCCTCTTTACATGCATATCCAAATAGCCAAGTCTAACAAAAGCATCCTCTTGCCTTCAAGAACTTGATCATTTCACCTAAACCATCAAAGAAAAAGGTCAGCTTTGTATCACATTTCTCCACCATGAAGGAAAATGCTAACGTCCTCGATGGCTATCAAACCAAGGTGACAAAATTGCTTTCTAACTTCCACCATGAGTAATTGATCTATGATGCCATTGTTCTTTCTAACCATAAACAGAGGTAATCCTATTCATACACCTCCACCAAACTCAAAAAAAGCAGCCTAACCCCTTAAAGATAACTAATCTTCTTTTGGAAATTAAGGTTCAGAAGATACTATGTATAACATACCTGAAGGCATTCCCCAGCAAAGATGGCAAACTGCACCAATTATAAACCAGTAAGACAGAATTTATTATATCCATAATTCACTAGCACAGCTTCTGGGAACCAAAACCAGTTTATCACTTTCTAGAATGCCATTAAAGATTCATTGTACTAATATACTCCAAAAACACAAGTATATATAAACTGGTAAACAGTAAACAACAGAACACACATGCACATGTATTCATCAGAAGCCAACCAAAGTAAAAGATGCAAGTAAAATGGTGATAAAACAGGTTCACTTGCCACAGCTTGTAGTAGTTGCTCTTCATCATCCTACGAAATAAATAACAAAGATTAGGAAAAAAAATTAGTACGAACCTACAATTGACAGATCTAACACAAGACCAGAGGCGATAAAAATATCACTCTGAGACTTTCTCCAGTTTCACTTCTCTTTTCCCTACAAAAAAAAAAAAAAATCTCTTTCAAGCAGTGCATATAGGGGAGTGAAATCGATAAAGAAAATTAAGTTCAGTTCCACATCTTTCTTGAAGAACAGTGATTACTTACAAGATAACAAACTAGCATGGACCAACAAACAACATTGATGTAAATTACTTGAGATAGGTATTGAATGGAAAATAAACACAAAAGAATCCATCCACATAACCAAAAAAGCACCATCACAGTACATTCCTGCAAACCAAATGCCTTCCCCCTCCTCTAAAAGTGCAATATACAAACTAATAGTGCAAACACATGAAGTCGTAACAACCTGATAAAACAGTTTGTCATGACTCATAAAAACTGAACTGGAGGAAATAATTGTGAATACATTCAACATCCCTTTTGCTCATAACTCACAAATGCAAGCAAATATATGTTGAATGGGTCTGCAAGTGGACCTCAATAGACACTCTAAGCTTCCAAAACAGTGTGAATACCTTGACAACAGGTACCAATTCAGCGAACACACTTCAGCAAACACAATTCAGCAACCAATTCAACGAAAAATTGCAGCCAATTTCCAATATAATCTAGCAATTTAGCAAACAACCCCACACAGCAGCTCCATACACTTTCCAATATAATTCAACAAGCGAAACCTTAAAAAGGAAAAGAGGGAATACCTTCAGGGCTCCTCAATACAACTCAACACAGCAGCTCAACTCCACCAGCGACCTTCACAAGCGAGAAAAACAATTCACAATCAAAACAAAAATAATTGCCGCTTCAATTCACTAGTCAAACAGTCAATTGAAGAGCCCAAATCAGAAAGCTGAGAAAAATTGGAAAGGAATTACCACCGCTGAACAATGAACTTCGATTCGTCGATTCGCCCTGGATCTTTCACTTTGCCGCCGTAGACGAACTTAGCGAGTTCTGGAGCGCAACCCAGGGGCGCTGGAGAAAAAATTGGTCACGACACTGACCGGGTTCTGGCTCACCGGTCAAACGGCGGGTGACGGCAATACTGAGCTTGAGAGAGGGAACGACAGGTGGCGACGGCGAGCGGCCGATCACGACGGCGAATGGCTGGTGGAAAATTGGGGGTAGTGGAGAATAAAAATTGGGGGTAGAGGGAAGAGAAGAAAGAGAGACGTATGACAAATCGGGGGAGTAGAATAAAAATTGTTTTAATTTTTAACTTTTGGGAGGGAAAATTTTTGGGGAGTGCGTTTTGAGAGGGAAAAAATGGGGGGAGTTGAAATTTTCGCAGGCTTAGGACGGCGCACATAGAAGCACGCCGTAAAAAAAAAGCACGCCGTAAAAGCACTAAAAGCATGGCATACAAGATCTGCGCCGTAAATGAGAACTTCTTTTACGGCACACAAGCAAAGTACGCCGTAAATATTCAAAAAATTATACTTTTTACGGCACGCATTTTGTGCGCCTTTAAAACCTATTCTTTTACGGCGCGAACCCCATGCACGCCGTAAATTTCATGCCGTAAAAAGTCCATATTTTCATAGTGTATTCAATGTGCTGAGCGTATCCAGCAAAACCTATACTTCTTTATTTTCTAGGCGAAACTACAAGAGTGTGGAAGAAGATATTGATTCAATAATTGACCTTCCAGAGAATCTACACCAGCTATGCACACATATAAATAACCCCCACCGAACACATCCAATATTTGCAAATTCGATCTCACAACAAAATGCACCATACAAAAGATACTAAAGATTTTACTACAAACCAGGACAGCTCAAGAACTCAAGATAAATAGATAAGCAGTCAACAATTTCAAATTCCTTCACCAGTAAGTACAAATTGCCCTTGACCAGCATCTCAACCAAATAATCCCTCAAACCACGTTCGCCCCACCAGACATTTCTTCTAATGAAAATATAGTTGTTATATGTTTAGCTCATATAGTAGCTTCCTTTCCTATATATACAAAGGAAGTCAAGTCAATACAACATTTAACAAACTCAAGTGTCAAGTCGATACAACATTCAACAAACTGAAGTTCACATAATTCAGAAAGACTCCTCTAAATGAAAGGGCCACTAGCTAAACAAGGCTGACAACAGACCCTCAGTAGACTATTCTAGAGATTATTTGAACTTTAGCTTCCCCTTAGAGTTTTGTCCGGCCATTACAGAAAGATGTTTTCAAACTAATTTTAAGTCTAAAACCTCCTTCCTCCTCTCTTTCACCCCGTCTTCTATGCCCTAATGATTCTACATCTCTTTATTGAAGTAAATAACAATACAAGAACCTGTTGAACCTAGACATGTATGATGCAGGATGACCTAGAGCTTAGATATCTAACTAAACCAGAATGGACCAGCAATTAGAAACTGAGAAGTAAGTGCAACTCATTTTCAGCACAAGATTTAAATCAAGAGCACTTATTCAGTTCAGAATCACAAATATCCGTAAACAATCAAATTCACCCACTCAAAACCAAAGTGTTGATGAGTACATCCAGATTATAAACCTATACGTATAATTTAGCTCCACCAACTAGTTGACATTATTCCCAACTTTTAATCATAAAGAAAATATATGAAACGGGTGCTATTACATTGCCATGAGCTATGAAATCAACAAAGTTTTCTCAGACCAATGGTGCGATGTAACATGCATTCAACTGATACACACGTGCGCCACCAGTACCAACACTATCAACCAAACACCAAAATTGTTAAATACAAAAGAAACCCACAAAAAAGAAACACAAATTCAAAAGCCCACATTTAACTCTTGATTATTGAATATTCATTCACTGAGCAATAATGTAAGTAATAAGGATCTACATCTATGAACATCATGACCAAGTCAAAATGAAAACACAAAGGTTTCACTTGTCAATTTTCCTCTTGCTCCCCATTATATTTACTGCTTTGCTCTATCTCCTCAAACAAGATTCTGAATAACAAAAGGCATAGAACTTATTGTTAGTGTTTTACTTGTATGTTAGTCCTTCCAATTTATATACTAAAGTATTGATTTAAGTATGTAATTGGAATGTGTCTGCAACTTTGACCACTACGCTTTATTATCTATCTCTTTAACTATGTTAAAGCACATGGTTTTAACAATTTAAAGATGCAACAGAGATAATGCTTCAGTGTAAAGTCATTTGTTCTCTTCCTGTAAGATGTTAGTTTCCAGCCCACCGTGATGCGATTCTCCCAAACCCATTGAATAAACACTTGAATAACAAATTAAACAATATGTTGGTAAATCCAGCCTACTGGTTTTAGGTGTAACAGCTTGACAATGCTATTCTAATACGAAAAATATGTCTAAAGCACCTGAGCAAGCACATTATGGTGTGGATCATGGTGTAATGGTGTTACCATCCCAGGTGGACCAAACCAAGCATTTAGAGACCTTAGCTCCCCACCACCGGTAAAACAATAGTCAGGAATGCATGTGTCCTCCCGTAATTCATTTATTTGCCAATCAAAGGGATATAAGGAACAATGAAATCAAAAATACAATGAGATGCAATTGAGTTAGCGAAACTTAAACCCAAAATCAAACAATAAATGAATCCCGAAACAGAAATAAAATTGGAGAAACAAAACTCAAATCGAACGTAGATCTATGACGAAAGCCTAAATCCCCATAAAAAATTACCTGAAATAAAGTGTGATCTAGGAATGAAACCCCAAAAAGAATCAAAATTTCATCAGTAATTGATTTTGCAGGTCAAAGCCACACTCATTAAGCATCAATAGCAGCAAGATTGACAGGTCACCTGAAAATATGAAAGGTTCACTGTTTATAGCTAACATCAAATTCTTCTTTGTATGACTTACAGCTAACATTGAGATCCCAAACAAAGTAATAAGATAGCAAATTACATCACCGAAATCTAGCCCATTCGTGAATCAATGAAGGCTATTCACAGTCCAAATTTTAAATAAAGCAATCATTTTTCATCATAAACTCTGAAAATTACAAACAACCCAGATGCATCTAACATACTAATATTGTAATCCAATGAGAAAGTAAGCAAAATACACATACCATTGCAAGATAAAAGGGCGCTTAGGAACTCGTTTTCCTTGCTTTATGCACTCCTCAATCCACTGGTGGTTAAAAACGACCGTATCGAACTTGTTAGCCAGTTCGCATTTCCTTCCTTCATATTTCTAGCAAACCTAAGTCACCCAATTCGACAATGAACACTAAAAATTAACTCTTTTTTCTCTTTCCAAAATTAGAACTTAAAATAGATCTAAATTGGGTTTCTGAAACGAACCAAGTGAGTAATCGATCGGCCAATCGAGCCCATATACTTAGCGCCGGCGAGAGAGATGAGCTTGATGAGGTTGAACCGGTACGTGCCGTGGTACCCGCTCACGGTGGCGACCACCATCTCCATGCCTTGGATTGGCGACGCCATAGCTTCTCCAAATACACAAAAACGACGGAAGCCCAGCGAGAAAAGGAGCGAGCGAGCATTTCCCACCTATCGGCCAGTCTTAACGGCGGAAGTTCATTCGAGGTGAAGGAGGAGCGACGGCGGAGAGCTTCGTCTTGGATGAGATCCCAGAGAAAGGAAAAAAAAAAGGCCTAAGTAAAGTAAAAGTAGGATTTTAAACACTTAAGATTATAAAATTTAGGGTTAGACGACGAAATTCTTTATTTCGTCGGCTAGAATTTTGGGATGGCGCCAATTATCCCGCCAAACATTTTTTATTGGGTCCCACCTATTCTTTACATGACAAATATTAGGCTTTGTCATCCACAATTTCATGCTGACAAAACAATTTTGTCGGGAAAGGAGCCAAATTTGTCACCCCGCATAGGCGCCATCTGTTGTAATTGGCGCCATTGTTTACACGACAAATATTACAATTTGTCACTAAAAGAGCCTTCTTACGACAAATTATTTTTTGTCACCGACATGTCTTGTCGTCTAAGGATATTCTTCTTGTAGTGAGTGGTAATTTCCCTCATAAGCGGCTCCATCTTTTTGCATCCAGGGAGAGGACGTTCGCCTTTAATTTTTATGGCGTCTTTCTTGTTGTTCACGTACACCTTCAATTGCTCAGCTTTGAAACCTAGCTAGGAAGAAGAAAATACCATAGAGGGGAACCCAGTAAGTGTCGACTTGTTCATCTTGTAGCCACGACTTATAACAAGGCACAAAATCCTCATAAGAACGTGCACCGTGGACGACATTTTTTCCTTTGGAATCCTTTGAAACTAGCTGGCTGTTGTTCTTTTGCTTTGTGGTATCAATAATGATATTTTAATGAATATAGTTGGATCAAGCTGTTCGGGATGGTCATATCTGTTAAGAATGTGGATGTTTATCCCACGTTGGAAAAGTAAGGGACCTTGCAAGTGCTTATAAGGAGTTGGGCTACTCCCCCATTGCCAATTTATTTTGGGGTGAAACCTCAACCACCTTCATCATGGTATCAGAGCGAGTTCGCCCACGTGTGGAGCCCGAAGGCCCACGCATGCTCCACGTCACCCCAAAAAAAGGCCGAAGCCAAATTCTCAAGCGTAAGAAGTCAAGTGAGACGCTTGAGGGGGGCGTGTTGAGAATGTGGATGTTTATCCCACATTGGAAAAGTAAGGGACCTTGCAAGTACCTATAAGGAGTTGGGCTACTCCCCCTATTTCCAATTGGTTTTGTGGTGGAACCTCAACCATCTTCATCAATATCTATATAGAGGTTTCTTGTAGGTTTTGGTGTGAAAGAGAATTATTTTCAGTTTGTTTAATATCCTATATGCTGCATATATATATATATATATATATATATATATATATATATATATATATATATGTAACCTTTCTTGCATTCTTTCTTTTACATTTCTTCAAAACCAAGCATATTCTTTACGTTTCCTGGAGAGTTCATTCATCCCCCACCCTCTTTTGTTTCTGTTCTAACTTCTAACCAATGACGGCTTGCCAGCTGCTCCTCCTTGTTAGCTGTTCGGAGCCGCTATATCAGCATGTCTCCCCAGCCTTTATTTCACTCTTTTACTTTATGTTCTTTCATTGTTAGTTCAATTCTGGGGGTTGCCCTTTTCTTGCCGTACGTTCTACGTTCTTGGCTTTAATGAATATCATTTGCATTCAAAAAAAAAGAAAAAAAAAACATAATTCCTAATCAGCTTCATCAAGGGAAGACATACAACTATTAGAAAAAAAAAACATAATTCCTAATCAGCTTCATCAAGGGAAGACCTACAACTATTAGACCATCTCCAATGGTTGAAGCCATTATCCCAAATTTGGCATAACAAAATACAACTATTCATCTATACGAATGACATACTCAAATTTAACTCTATGCTTTAAGTAATTGAGTTTAACCTTTAGTTTTTTATCAGTTATTTTTTTTCTTAAGTTAATTTCTATTTAGAGGTTTTTATGAATATTTTGATCTAAAAAAATTTAAAAACTGATCACTTTCTTTTTATCATTTGGGCTAAAATTGACATAAAAAGAATAATACATAATGCACGAATTGTTTAAAAGTGAACAATGACCGTTGGATTATTAAGACACAAAATTTGAGCCGCAGTTGCATCCAAGCTGCACCTCCATGCAAGTCAGGCATGGGGCTTGCATCCAAGCTACACATTTTCTATTATATTTCAACACCACATCAGCAACTTTATTTGGAGTCCACTTTTGACATTGGAGTCAAAATTTCTCTCAAATTTGAGAGAAATTTTGACATAATCCCCAATATGAGATCACAAATACTTGAGAAATACATTCATTGGGAGCAATTTTTTGATTTGAGTCAAAAACAGAATTCGTTAGGTGCAAATTGATATCTTACAAGCTTCGGCTATAGGGAGATTAAAATTTGAGTTTCATCAGTGTGTGACCATCATCCTTCACTCAAGTTCATGATTTGCAGTTGTTGGTTGTGTTGTCTGTTTCACCAGATTATCACAACGTGTCTGTTTTGGTATCATATTTTAGATTAAGCATGTAGTTGTTGCCTAGTCTATTATGAACTAAACCCTAGCAACCACAACAGAGATATAAGTGAAGGAGAAGAAGGCGAGTGAGAGTAGTGCTGCACCAAGTATAGGTATTTAAGTTTGAGCTTGTCGGTAATCTCTTGAATGGGGCTTTTCTGCCATTTCTATGGAAGGCTGATCTTCTGATAAAACCCTTAGTTTTTCTTCTTCGGGGGTTTTTCTGGGCAACCAAAATCTATGTGCAACTTATATTTATGTTCTGTTACTTTGACTGTCTCACATGTGCATAATACATTAGAGATATTTGTGGATGCCTCACATACTGATAAAGTTCAGTATTGAACTGTTTGTTGATTATCATGAAGACTCAGTTTGATCATTAACTGTTACTGGAGACGAAGGAGGTCCAACTAATTACTTGTGGTTGAAATAACCTCGTTTAGGTTAATTAATTTTAAATTTACCTCTCTGCTTTCTTTGTAACATTTTAAGCTAAAGAGGGTAAAGTAAAAAATGATCAGGCACTGAAATTTAGTAATTTGATCTGAAAATCAAACGATGTCTTGCATATGTTGACTCAGTTTTGCGTAGTGTGCTCACTTAGCATATCTATGTATTGCATAACCTCCAAGAGCCACAACCAGAGCAACCACCACCGTTGTGAGAGCAGTTTCCTTGTTTAATTTCGGCCTCACAACTTTGCTTTTTAGACTAATTAAGTAGTGGTTAACTGATGACCATGTAATCTTCTCTCCGCTGCCTGATCCAGCTGAATCTTCGGAATATTCAGGTAATTGTGTTGAAGGAATAGTGATGGATAGAATTCCACGGGAAAACTTAGCTCGGATTTCGTTTGCATTGCATTTTTTAGAGACTTGGATCTCTTTGCGGAAGCGGCTTGGTGTAGTTGTAGTGTTTTCATCGGTAGATTGCTTTCCACTAATGGTTAGGATGCCCAAATTGTTGATTTGAACTCTAACATCTTGTCTTCTCAAACCTACATATGCATGCCAACCAAATACGAATGATGAAGATGAAAAGAAACTCAGCTCCATTATGATGTTCTCTCTATTTTAGGGGAAAACGACAGATTTATTTCATTTCACGAAAAAAAAAATGGCGCCAATAAGTACAAAATTAGTAAAGTAAACCATACATTAAAAAATTAGAAATACCTGGTAAATGGACCTCAAGAACTTTAAATCCTTCCTTTTCCTTCCACTGGAAAAACGGTTCGAAGTCCTCATAACACAGCTCATTATTTGTTGCAGGCCTAGTTTCCATTGAATTTGTCCTCTTGTATGCTTCCACCTAAATGAAATGTAATAGGAAAACGGTGCTCTCTCTTTGCCTTTTTTATACATAACATGACAGCTAATCTAAAAGGTTTCTTCTGGGTTTCCTTTTGACAGAGAATATAACTTCTCTTTTCTTGTGTACTTTGCCAAAGTAATGTCTTCTTTGTGCATACATAGAGGTAATAATTTCTTCTTTCTCAAGATTAACCATATGCTAATACTTTCAGAACATAACAGCTTATGCATTAGTTCTGTGACTGGTGAAATTATACGCACTAATCTGCCAGACAGCAACTCTGTTCATTTGAGGCACAATATATAAAGGAAAAGCCGCATTTAGATTTCCTCTGTGTTCTCTCCTATGATCTTTAATTAGTTTCAAACATTTAGTAATATTACAGATATTGATCAGGGGACAATGCTTGTTGTGCTAGCCAAGTATAATTTATACATTTCTTAACTAAAAGAAAAGCATAAGGAAGATTGTTGAAGAAATCCTCAACTGCTGATTATGCATATTATAGATTATACATGTACATAACAGCCAGTGCTGCCGTTCAGTTTGAGACCGCCACCAAGGCAACAAGAAAGTCTATGTAATCTCCAGATGGGATGTTCTCACATATGGCATCTCTACGTTCGTCTTTATATCGAAGTGTTCCAATTTCTTGGTGGGAAACAGACTGAAAATTTGAAGAGCAGTCACTGTGTGATCAATCTGTTTTCTTACAATTTTCATTAGGATAACAGGATAAGTACATGGGAATTATACATTAGACTGTTATTTATGATCATAAGTAAAATACTTTGTTGATTTTGGATGATCACCCTTTGTTTTCAGGTTTCAATCATTCTTGAAATTACCCCTAAACTACAAATTCCTGCACTTATGTTTTCAGCTTTCTAACTTATTTTTGTTTTCATGTTATTGTTTACATTTCTTCCCAACAACTCCTACATCATATGCTAAATATGGGAAAGGTGCTTACAAGTACAAAACTGACTTTGCCTGTGATAAAGTCTTCATTTGGGCTGATTTCAGTTAGTCCTCTTGCACTGTTCAGTTTGTATGAGATTCTTTGCTTTACAAAATGATTGTTTTGTTACTAATCATTTGTCAAAAAATCACTCTATCTAAACTTGCAGATTAATAAATGGCATAGGCAACAACTGCACTTGAGTGATCTATCTCACCTTTCCTGTTCAAAACCCATCTTTCATACATTCCAACTTATGCTAAATTCCCTAACAAAATAAACTTGGTAAAACTGGTTTGAGAAGATTAGACGATCAACCACCAGCAGCTGCATTATTCGTAAGGAAAGAAGGATCGCATAGTGGTGAATTTACATTTGTTAAGCCTTGACATTTATTCATTGGGAAACACTTCAACCTCTAATCTTGAGGTTAAGGGTAAATATTCCTATTGTTAACCATTTGAAGTTCCACGGTTAAAATCAGAAATTAAAAGTACGGTAAATGTAGAGGAACTTTGCTTGCCTGTATCGTATCCCATTGCAGCCTGGCCAGTGCCCGGCCGTTCCCTTTAAGAACAATTAACAATACACTCTGGACACGTGACAGAAACAGAAGCATGAACTAAATAATATTACTACAAAAACGAATACCACAAAATGATAAATAGAAAACAATAATACAAGCGTTCGAAAATTTTACCTGGAACATAATTACAACCAAATGACCAAACACCGCTTAGATTATTCTACAGTGGCGTCAGATTTGATTCTTTCAAACAAGCGATATACCAGAGTAGACCTGGACATCTGAGGTTCCCTCTCCAGGACAGCAATGACATCCTTAACAGATATACTACGAGCCACCCTTGTTTGAGGCATGACAGCTTGGTTCCTTGCCAATTTTCTAGCAGTCCCTGCTCGGGAAAATACATGCAATTATACCATAGTATAGAACGTGAAGTTGGATAACACCAGTCATGAGTAGAAGAAAATAAATTTTCCATATGCGAAAAGAGGAAAGAAAAGAATAAACATGTATTTAGGAAGGAGAATGCAGAAGCAGCCTAAAGTTACAAAATACAAAACTCGCAGCAGATCAGCGTCCATAATTTCCAATCAGGTCTAGCTGAACGAAAGGAAAAAAAAAAATTCAAGCAAAGAGGATACAGAAGAAAGGTCCCCAACCTCAACATCATTCAAAATTCAACGGACATAAAACTGTGCTTTCATATTTAGATTATAATAAAATGCAGGGAATAAAATGCAGGGATGATAATTTAAATGCAACCTGATATATGCCAACTGGGTTTACTACATTGGATGTTGTACATGTTATTTGTGCAAAAGAGGTAGCACTAAGGTGATGCGAGCCAGAGGCATTAAGCTGCTTCCCAGCAGAAAATGGAGATAGAAGGCATATCACAGCAATAATGGATTTTTTGCAATAACCAACAGAAGAATAGAGACATAAAACAAAGGAAACTGGAGTCCGAATGAAGGTAATTGAATTAAATCCAACAAAACTCTTCCATTGGAATTTCGGGAATAAACTAATAAAAAATGCATACAAAGTCTCTTTATATTAGGATTACAGCAGCCTTAGAACCCTATCCCCTAATTACAAAAATACTTAATAAAAGCAGTCCAACGTACGTGGAAACATAACTATCATATGAGTAATTGAGGACAATAGTTATCATCTACCAAATAACCTAAAACACTTGAAAACCAATCAAGACAATGAAAAGATGAGAAATAACTAAATTCCATAACTAAAACCCTAGCAAATTTGACTAACTGGACCAATTATCCTTGGAAAATCTTCTAGATGCCCATACATGAAAAGGTGTCTGCCTTCTCTAATAGCATCAATATCATCACATTTGCTATTAAAAGTTGCAGAATTAGCACTAGGAAGTTCAAAAATATATATCTAAGGTACTTCTGTGGCTACTACAAGCAACTAGATCAAGATCTGATAAACATTCGAGTCACTGACTACTTACCAGCACTAGCAACAGGAGTTCCACCACCCCTTTTATCTGCTTCTTGATTGTCTTTCGTAATTCTTCCACCTGTTGATGTAGGCCTGCGGTTTGCATCTTTACCTGGCTCAGAACCTGATGCCACATCAGTCACTTCACGCTTTTGACGGGCTTGCTCAGCCATAAGTTGCCATTTTGACAACATGTCATCTCCTCCAACAGCAGCTCGGGCAGCAACATTTGCAGCTGTTGTCCTCATTTTGTCATCTTCCTCTTTGTTCGGCTACATAAAGATGAAAGTTAGAGAAGACTAATCTAGCTATTCAATTCAGAGGTGAACGTATACTGCCAATCAAAATCCATACCTTAAATGATTTAGAACGACCTTCATCTTTGTCCTTATCACCCTCAACTCCATTACTACCCTCAGGCTGTATGCAGTCATATTAAATACTTGAAACTACCTAAATGTGCATAAATTGATACAAAAATATGCACGCTAGAATGCATAAACAATACTTACATCATTAAGCTTTCGTATTTTTTCTGCCTCAGCCTGTTTTCTTTCAAATTCTTCCCTAGCATTCTGGTTGAGATTCATAACTTCTTGTCGAACATCAGAGGTAGTTATAGTGTGGTGTTTTGGTTTCTCAGCATCGACCCGCTAGCATAAGGAGATTGACTAAATGTCAAGATTAATGCAAGATTTATCTTGCAGTTGAAAGAAAACAGAAAAACTAACCTGCTTCGATAGTCTGATCAGATTATTTATTAGCCCCCTCATTCTTTCCTCCACACACTGAAGAATCAATTGCCATGAATAAGCTACATGTAAGTTTATCACAAGAGAAAATAACATAGCAGCTAGGACCTCACCAGTGACAAGCACCGCTCCACATCATTGCTTATACTTTTCAAACCACACTTGACCACTGCGAAGTCCACAAGCAGAAATTCCAGACATTAAGGTCTGTTTGTAATTCTTTTCATGACAGAACCAAATATGGAATTTTAACACCTCAATGACAAAAGGATAAGTAAAGAGTACTAACAAATTTCTGCCAATTTTCTGTGCAATGGAGCCTTCTGCAAAATCAACCTTTCTTCTTCGTCTTGCACAAACTTTCTAGATGCTTCTGAAGCTCGACTATCCTCCTTCGGCCCGGAAAATAGCTGCTCTTCTTCTTCCTGGGTGAAAAAAAAGCTAAATCTTCTGAGTTACTTGAAAGATTGTTCATTGTTCACTGAATTAGCTAATCCTCCATAGTAAGACCATCTGAAACGACCATATACTTTACCCTAAGATTAACTCCACTGACAGCAGTGACATCATTCAGTTGTTCAATGCTTTGATCCGAAAAAGTCCCTGATTGTTTCTGCTTCTTGCTGAATGAGATCCAAAATAAATTGTTAGTAATTTATATGGGGGAAGCAATTCAAAGGATGCACAGGATGAGATGCAAGCATATCATATTACCCTGCTGGTGGTGGAGAAGAACCCACTGCTTCAATAAGCTTCTTCTGGCCAATGGAAGGCTTTTTTGGAGGTGGTCTATTACTAACCCCAGCAGGAGAAGTTCCTGAGGCTATCCGAGGGCCAAACTGCTATAAACAGGAAAACCATTGGTCGCCAATGAAATGAAAAAATATTCATAATCAAATACGCATGAGTTTTAAAACAAGTATATTGCAGCACAAAGTGATCTCCGAAAAATCGGGCAAAATGTAACTAGTAAATCCAGAATTTTTTTAAATGTTACAATTGAAGGCTATTATGTATTAACATGTATATAACTGTTGCACCTGCAATATCTATATAGTAATAATTTCTTTTTACTTCGGGTACTTTTACGTGGGACAGTAGCCAATACTTTGATGAACGAACTTATGCAAAAAGAAGGCCAACTCGCATGACGAGCTCGCACCGTCTTAAAATATCAAAAAGCAAAGTTGGGTCCAGGACACAAACACTTTTCTTCCTCACGAGACTGCATGAGCTACAGCCCCACAACTAAGGCTTTTCAACCAAATACCCAGACTTTCGATGGAATCTCATCAATAACATTCCACTTTGGCAATTTTTGGCTGACAATCTCTAATATTGGCAATATGGGAGGGAAGAAAGCCCCCTTCCATATCAACCTTCTAATAAAGAGAGCAAATTTGACGAATTTTTTCATCTTTGCACATTATTACCTATAGCTTGTGCATGTAGTTCTATGTGAGTACTTTCATTTTAGAGAAGTTCTGTAAGTACTTTTATATAAACTACAACTAACGGAAAATACAGCAACAAAGGAAACGAAGTCTCATAACCTAACAAATGAAGATGATTTAGCAAAGCACAGATGAAGAGAATGAAAATACCGATACACTGGGATCAACTTGCGTCATAATGGAAGGAGAAACAGAATTTGGGGGCACTGTGCTTGTAGAAGATGAAGCCACCATGCTTACAGATGTTGAAAACCCCATTCTTGAAGATTGGTTCTCAAAAGACTCATGCTTTGCAATTCCAGGTGATGCATTCCCCTGCTCAAGTTGTGCAGCAGAAACAGAAGGCAATCCCTGTGAACTAGATAATGGGGGTTTGTGGTGCTGCTCAGCAGTCTGATCAGTTGGTTCCTGCTTTACATTGGGTATTGATGAAAACGGACCAGAACTCTGCTCTTTATTTGAGGATTGCCATGGAACAGAATTCTGTTGTAAATTTGAATTATTTGTAAAGTGTGGAAGAGATCCACCCTGCAGTCTACTAGGGTCATTCATAGAATTTTGACTCTCCAATTTGGACACACTCATGATGTTCGATCCCTGTGGTTCCAGACCCGACTGAGCTAAACCCATGCTTTGATGTTGCGGAATTTGCCTCAGTTGTGAATCATGAGGCTGCAGCGTGGAGGTATTGATATTCCCTGCATAAGGGTGATAATTACCACCAGTGTTTCCATACATGCCAAAGGATGATTGTGGATAAGGAAATTGTTGTTGCTGCTGCTTATTAAGTACTTGCGAAGGACCTGAGGAGCTGTCCCTTTCTTGATTGGCAACTACCGCAGTAGAAGAAGGGATTTGACTGACTTGCCTTCCCTGAGAGTCTGACTGACCCTCCTGCAGTTTCTTAGCACTGTTTTCGTTGACTGGAGGGCTTGAAGCAGTCACGTGGACTGCTGAAGAGGGAATTTGTGATGGGTCTGCAGGAGAATTAGCTCCTCTCTGATGAGGTCCAAGGGAACGAGGACCAGCAAACTGTGTAGAACCTGCACTAACAGATCGCATCATGGGACGTTGGTGCTGTGCTGAAGGCTGAGGTGGTAACTGGTGTTTAGCACCAGGCTGCAAGGTTTCCATATGCTGATCTTCAGATTAGTTCAGGCATAAAGACATGCTTAACTCATCAAAACTATATAAGTTCCATTGTATACTTGCCTGTGTTTGTACTCTTGTTACTGCCATTTTGAGCATCTGATCCCCAACAATACTTCTTATATGCCGGACAAAAGCATCTTTGGGGATTTCATTGTTCTAGAATATCGGAAACAATTGGAAATCAGACAAGTGACCAAAACTAGCAACACCTAGACAATGATTATATGTATTGAACCCACCTTAAGTTTACCAAATAGAGAAGTAAGTTGCTGGGCTCTGTCTTTATCAAGCTGGGGCAGTAAGACAGGTAGTAACAGGCCAAACGGTACTTGTTTACTGCGATTCATCGGGTTGACTGGCTGCTCCACGGTCATTGCTTGTTGACTACTCATCTTCTGAAGCTTTAAGTACTGGGATTCACTTCCTGGAGTATGAGTCACATCCTGCTCGTGTTTTGATATTGGAATTTTCCCAGAAATCGGCATTCCATTTGTTTCGGGTATATGGAGAGGTTTTTGTTCTGCCTGCCCTTGTTGAGTATCACCCTGGGGTTGCTTCTGGGGCTGAGGAAACTGATTAAATTCTTGTGGGGCATTGGTCAGATTCTCAGAAACGGAGCCATATTGCTTTAGGTCCAATTGATATGAATTCAGTTCTCTCTGTTGTGAGATTTTTTGGTCATTTTGCATGGGACCAGTAGTGTTTTCATCCTGAATAGTAGCATGGAACTGCGGTAATGACTGACTAGAAGTATTATTGCTTCCTTGAGACAAAGCTGCTGCATCAGGTTATGAATATAAGCAAAAGACACGACAGTTCGGGAGAGATAAAGGTGTAATGGTTGAACAAATTCTTCAAACAATCTTGGGAAATTTCTTGTTACGATTGAGGAGCAATAAATGATTGACAAAGAATAAATCAAATGAAACATTTCACAGCACTTCTGACATTATTGCTGAGGCGAAAAAATAAATGATGATGTAATAAGTGGAACTCGAATAAGATGAATAGAAAAGAGAGTGATCCGGGTAGAGCAAAAGCAGTGTCAATGGGAATATTGAAGGTTTTCCACATGGAAATAACAGTACAATGAAACATCAAGAAAAAAACAACAGAACTTATAAGAAAAACATGGATATTTTGAGCAAAGCGTCAAAGCAATAATAAAGTAATTATCTATTTTAGCCAAAGAACATTGGCAAGCCTTGCTATTCAAAACAAGTTTATTGCGGTTTATTATATAGGAAGTAAAAATTTCACACTTGGTATGGTAATATCTTAAAACATAGCCAATCTTTTCTAGTGATTGTTGTTTCATCACTGCATAGCCATTTTCATACAGAAAAAAAGGCACCACTTGAATTCCAAAAGTTTGCACCATCATTGATTTTTAACTATCCGAGCTACTTTTATACAAGAACCCCAGAGTTTGTGGCCAAAGTTCAAACTATCGCAACAGACTTTATCTTATATGATAATGCTCTCTTCAAAAAGAGAATTCCCTTTATCCAAGCTCATTTAACCCGTCTTCCCCAAATTGTCGTTTCTTTTTTTTCTGTTTGCTTTACAATTACTAATTACATCAAGCAGGGGAATTGTTAAAAAATTATTCCTGCTGTTCCTGAAGTTACCGAGTGCTTACTGGTGTTATTACTTCAAGCAAGGGAATGGGTTAAAAAGTATTTCTGGGAGCTAAACCAAACTCCAACCCTAACCAACACTCAAATTCAATAAAAGCTGAATAATTTAACACTGAATTGAGTTGTCAGACTTACCGGAATCAGAATCGGAAGGCTGGGAGACGGGAACGGCTCCTTCGATGTCCCTGTTGAGAGCAGCTTGGAAGGCCTCCACGTCCGCCCCCGAATGCATTGTGTCATCCTTCACACATTATTTTATTTTTTGGTTACGGGAAGAAAAAAAAGTTGAGAATTCAGTACGCAAAGCTTAAAGCTAGAGATTGAAATTCAATATGCGGAGAGAAAATGAACCTCATCGTCTTCGAGGAGCTTCTTCATAATCGACGGGTCCATGATGAGATAGATATATACGCATATACAACAAACCACTAAAACAGCAGCTTACAAGGGCAATCTGTAAATTACAGAATCAAAGAATGGAGGACAACTGCGAAAACTCAGTTGGCAGATCTCGGGGTGAATAACTAAAGAAGAAGAAGAAGAAGAAGAAGAAGAAGAAGAAGAAGGACAAATCAACCCAAAAACAAGAAATTGGGGCGATGCTGCTTCTATTTAATTGAATTGAATGAATTATGAACCAGAGCGAAAAAGAAAAACTAGGGTTGGGTTTGTTAAGGGGATGTATTCAATTAGGATTTAGAACGATTTTAAATGAGTTAAAACTACTTCAAATTCTATGGATTTGAAAGGAGTTTGACTGATTTTAAAAAAATTTGACTATGAATTTTAATGGATTTTAACATGGATTTTAACAGATTTTGAGGAGTTTCAACTTCTTTAAAATCTTTTGAAATCCTTTAAAATACAAAACACCCAACCCAGCCCAAGCATTCACAACGCTGTGCATTGTATACCCATCAGGCTTAACAATCACCCGCAATTCAATGCAGTCTCAAACTCCCCCACCTGAACATACGAATCGATCATCACATTCCACGACACAACGCTTCTCTCAGGCATTTCATATAACACTTTCTGTGCTAAGTCCAAAAACCAACGAGACGCATACAAATGAATCAAACTGTTGTTAACATAAACATCCGAACCAAACCCAAGTTTCAAAGCATTCCCATGAGCTTGTTTCCCTTCGGACAAAGCAAACAAGTACGCGCAAGCTCGAAGAACGAAAGGGAAAGTATATTGATTGGCCATTGCATCTGCTAACATTTTACAGTACAGCAAATGGTATGGTCTTCGTGGGCAGAGCTCTCAATCTCCGTCAAGGTTTCCGCACGTGACAAGCAACAACGGGGGCCGTATCGTATTAACGCCCATCGTCGCCATAATCACCGGTGGATTAGAATTAACACTGACTCGTTGTTGATGATGTCCTTTGTTGCCGAGTGAAAAACACTAGAGATGATGTCATTGTGCCTGAAGGCAGGGAGGCAGCAGGGTGGTGATGGTGGAGAGGAAGAGAGAATGAGAGCAAAATAAAAATCCTACCAAAATATCAAGGGTTGAGGTGGGATTTGTTCAAGAACAAATTACACTATATGAATCCACCCAAACCCGTCCAAATCCATCAATTTATGAAATCCTTTAAAATCACCAAAATTTTGAATACACCTAAACTTTGATGGATTTTTAAAAACACACGATTGAATACACTAAGATTTAGATGGATTTAAAAAAAGTCCTTTGAAATCCCAATTGAATACACCTGGATTTTTATAAACTCTTCTAAACTCCTAATTGAATACACCCAAATTTCTAATCCCATTTAAAATTCTTCCAAATCCCAATTGAATACACCTATACCGTATCAAACATGAGAAACCAAATACCAACCATATCTTATGGTATCAAGAGAATTCTTTTTTTTTTTTGGGCAAGAACAAAAATAAAAAAGGAAAAAAGTATCAAGAGAATTCATACCATTACCATACCAAAAATTTCGGTATTCCTTGGTATGGTATGGTATTGGTACAAACCAAATTTCTAGATAGGATTTTCAATGTTGAGTCTGTTGTATCTATGTCAACATTACGTGCACTAGGAGATGATTGGCTAGATTCTACCATTGTCCTATATCAAACAAACAACACAACCCACCGGTAAAGAACAATTGGTAACTTAAATTGAATGAACACTGAAACAAATATTTCAAAACCCAAAAATCATCCATCAAAAATCAACCATCAAGAGCAACGAAACATAGAAACCGTACCTGTAGACTGTAGCTTCAAGGTTCAATTCGAATCAATCAAACTTCGGGTCCTTTCTTTATGCGATTTACTGGAAAAATTAGTTCAATTCGAATCAATCAACCTTCGTATCAATTTCGACATTAATACATTGTCTCAAATGTACCCAATTGAATTGGTGGAACCAGAAAACAAACAAACTAATACAAATACAAATAGGAACCGGAAAACATAAACACTATACCTTCACCGATTGGGCTAAGGGGTTGGCGTCGGCATAAACATTGTACCTTCATCGAGAAACAAAATCATTGTACCTTAACCGAGAAGACTGGGCGTCGGCCGCGATTGAGGGGCCGAGAAGACTGGGTCGTTGGTTACGCCAGGGCCGAGAGAAGACTCGGCGTTGGCGGCGATGGAGACGCAGTCACGGAGGGGCTGAGAAACCTGGGGGACGAGAGGAAGGGAGGAAGACGATGTTCTGTTTGGCAGAGAGGAAGATGCGGGCGGACGAGAGGAAGAGAGGAAGAAGACACGCTGTTCTGTTTGGCAGAGAAGAAGATACGGGCGGACGAGCCAAGAAAATTAGGGCTGGGTTAGTGTTATAAAAATTGCATCTATACCCTCGGTATTTGGTATACCAGGCCATGTTATTGCATACTCCATACCAAAAACTTTGGTACGGTATTGTACCGTACCGAACAGCGATTGTACCGAACTGTACCATACCAATCGGTATGATTCGGGATGGTTCGGTTGGTTTTTGGTTTTTGGTATGAAAATTCCATCCCTAAGAAAAACAAGACAGTGGATACTTGCGCCTGGGCTAGTTAAAAGGGCGATGCTGGGGTTGGTTCCTGGGCTTGTGGGCTCGGTACTCGGCTTTGCTAGTCGCCTGACCTATGGCCCATTTGATCAAAAGAGTGAAATCTTTTTTTATTATGAAAAGAGTAAACTTTATTAATAAAGCACTATCTGCCTCCTCATCGTCTACGAGTGTAAACGAGCGGAGCAGAGCTAAACATAAAGGCGCTCAAGCTGGCTCACACAATATTTTTCAGGCTCAAGTTCATTTCTATAAAATAAAATAAAATAAAAAAATTATGAACTCGAGCTTACCTTGGCTCAAATCAATTCTGAAGTGAGCTCAAATGAGACAAGCTTTGAATCGAGCTCTCGACTTAGCTCATTTTGCTCATTTGTTAAAATAATTAGGGGTGGCATTTTAATACCAACTACCAAATACCTCCCGTATCATACCGTACCATGGTATGGTATAATTTCAGTACAATTACTCACTAGTAGAAAAAATCCCTATAGCGACCAAAATTTAGCGACTAATGAAGTTTTAGTCGCCTTTGCCTAAAAAATAGCGACCAAAATTGTGACTTGGTCGGTAAAAAGCTGAAGAAATTTTTGCACCCGTGAAAAAGTTTTAGCGACTAAAGATTAGGGCTTTTGGCGACTATTTCATTGGTCGAAGTAAAAATTTTGAATTCTAACACTACAATTTTGACTAAGTTCATAATCGTCCCAATCTCTCTATTTCCTTCATCCATCCCAACTCTTCATCCCCCTTCATCTCCTTTGGTCGTCTGGTGCAGCTGCTCGTGATACTTGGATCCTCGAATCTCAGATCTATGTCCTTCTCACTACCAACCAGATATGCTCCAATCAGATCCACCTCAGGCGATGTCTTTGGCTCTATCGGCCCTGCTGCAGCCTCAATTCAACCTAACCCAGTGCAATCAGACGATGCTATTCTCTCTCCGTCGCGCGTGATGATGGTCCCACGACGAGACCATCACCTTGAGGTCGCCGATGCGGAATTGATACCCCGACTGCAAAAAGCTATGAACCCTAATTAGGTGACTGGGTTTGGCTGCTTCTGATCAAGGTATAGTTATGTAAAACTATTGTTGGGTTTCGATAATATGACTTGAAAGCTTGATTTCTCTTTCCTTTTGATCTGTCGTGATTTATCTAGGTTCTAATCAATTACAATTGCAAATAGATGAGATCGAGTCCATGTAGTATGAAACTTGAGGTAATTGGATTTCTGAATATATATTTGATAGCTTTTGTACAATTTTATGGTGTTGGTTTGGGTTATTTCCATATTGATTTGGATTGTATACAAGTTCTGGGATCTTATTCAAGAAAGGCAGGAGCAACAACTCCATGAAATAACCAATGAAGTGGATAAGTATCTCTCCGACCCTTTTGAAAGTCTCAAAAATTCTGATTTTAACATTTTAGATTGATGGAAATGTAGTCAATCAAAATACCCAGCTCTTTTTCAGATTGCTAAAGATATCTTTGCTATCCCATCTTCAACTGTAGCTAGTGAGAGTGCATTTAGCCTAGGCAAGAGGGTGGTTGATCCTTTTAGGGCTTTTGAATCCTAAAATAGTAGACATTGGTGTGCACTGACGGTTGGCTAAGGGCAGAAAAATGTGACTTCTACAATGAGCCAACAGACGAAGAACTCGAATGCTACAATGAATGCGAACTATTGGAAAGAAGTAAGTTTTAGTTTAAGTAACTGTATTTTGATGTATTTGATTTGTCATTTGATTTATTTCATGTTCTAACTTTTATATTTAATTATGTATACAGCTTCTTGAGTAGCTAGTAAACTAGAAACATCTACACCAAATGCTTCAACTTCACATACCTAAAGGTCAAGGCTACTGTGCATTCTGCCTTTTGTTGCTGCTACACATTTTAATTTATTGTTTGGTGCTATACTTTGGTTATTCGTTTTCTTTGAACTTTTAATTGTGTTTCAGTTCATTTATGGAGTCTTAATTAACTTTGTTCATTCGAATTACTGGGTTGTACGACGTAATTGGATGGATTATATATTGGATGGTTAGATTACAGTTCAGTACCTTTCTTTGAATTATATGATGATCATCACCATATCTCATTATTTATGATAACAACATGTAGTATGTTTCGGAGTTTAGTTGATGTACAGGTGATAATGCAGTTTTGATAATTGGATTTATATTTTAATGTCCAGGTTTGCACTATTGGTCAATTATATGACAATGTACAGGTTTTGTTTAATTATTGAAGGTTCAGTCTAAATCATTGTCGACCTAACCGAACCGCAAATTTCGGCTGAGCCGAAAGTCGGTTGCCAAGAAGAAGCCGCTAGGTTGGGGTAGAAGATTCTTGGTAATTCAAAATTTTGGTTGGTAAGTGGTCCAAGCAAATTGGTACAGATTGCCGACAGATTCCACCCCTAACTGGGATTGGGCCTCTCTATTACATATAGTTCATATAGAATAATGCCTACTAAATATATTGAATCTAGTCAATATTCCTACTTCTAGTTTATACAGTTATACTGAAATACAGTTTACATCATCCCATTACATTTTACTGACTTGAGAGAGGCTGCCCAAAAAATCTTTTGTATTCAAGTTGTGTGACAGGTGGGCTGGTGAAAAGTGAACAAAAGATTACCACAAATTATATATAATAAGACCGGCAAATCCAACTCAGCAGTCCTGTAAGGCGCGCGGTATCTGAAACAAATTTATTATTTTTTTTTTTCAAATTTTTGGCCAATGGAAATGAATCCCACGTTGACCAAGAAACGAAATCATAACATGCTTTGTTTTTGTTCTTGTACTGTATTAACCCTCAAGGCTTTGTCTTATTTCCACATCTTTCCATTGTACCATTTGCCGTCTTCATCTACTAGTGAACATCCGATCCACTAATCAGGATTTTTGTGTGGATGACAAGATCAGACTCAAATTTTGAACTCTAAATTGGGTAATTATTTGATATGCGTTCGACCAGAATTTTCAACATCGTCCATCTCTCAATTTTGTTTCCGTTAAAATAAAAGAGTCTTCCATATATTGGACTTAAATAGGCCAATTCAAATAGGTTGGCTTAAAACTTGTCCCTATCTCGGACTAATAGAGAGCTTTGCCACATCAATCTGAACATATAAGTAGTTTTTAGGCACACCATCTTCTTGTTTTGAGTTTCAGTGATAACTCCTTTTCAACAAATGATGCCAATAAGTAAGGGTGAGATCGGGATGAAACCTGATCGCAATAACGAAATCCTGATCCCATTTTTATCCATTAGTGGCTAAAAATAATTCAAAATCCCTTCACGATAAAGTCGAAATTCCTACAATAAAATTCAACAATTAAATCCCAAGTATAATAGGAAATTATAAACACTTTTTTTAAAATTTTTTTCCATAAATTGT
This sequence comes from Spiraea crenata, assembly GCA_033992175.1. Lineage (NCBI taxonomy): Eukaryota > Viridiplantae > Streptophyta > Magnoliopsida > Rosales > Rosaceae > Spiraea > Spiraea crenata. The sequence goes on along the minus strand of JAVBHV010000083.1, from coordinate 348,311 downwards.
CAATAGCAACCAATAAGTAAATTAGAATATCAATCCTGTAAGTTATTTACTAAACAAAATAACCCGTCACATGATGAAAATGAAGCATACTAACAATGACATAAAGGAAGCATAGATAACGTGAACTCAATCATTATAAATTTAAACATAGGAATACAACTTACAAATCCAAATTTAAGAATCAAACATGCAAATCCAAACTTCAAAGATAAAGTAAAAAAAAAAAAATTTACATATCACTCATATGTAAAATGCAATGTCATGGTTTAATTACTAGGTTAATTAATTAAAAAAATAATTATATACATAACCATCATTTATCTCAACACACCCAATTTTCGTAAAACACTCATCATCTATTTAAGTTTATTTAAATTTTCTCCTTGCACTCATTTTATGTTCCAAAAAAACTCTTAATCAAATATTGAATTCTCTCTTTGCAACCATCACTACTCTAATATATGCAAATTATTAAAAAAATTTAAGAAGAAAATGGATATAACTTCGTTAATTCATGAACATGACAGCAAAAAACCATCAAACTCATGAAGTTTCAAGAGATATGAAGCAAACACACTTTTCAAGTTCCGGTGTGTTGGTGGTAACATCACAAAATATGAATCCAACACATCATTTTAATAAAATGATCAAGTAGCAGACAGTACAATCTGATTCTAGTTGATTGAATGACAATTATGAACCAAATTTGGGTACAAATCTTCAATAAGTTCTGCTGATAAACACTAATAACTGAAACTAAAATGGATCAAAGTAAAAAGAATTCAATCATTCGATAGATTCAGTCCTCATATAGTCCTTCCAATAACTCGAAACAACATCACCATCACTAAATATGTACTTGAAGGGTTGTGTGTGAATTTACATGAGAATAAAAAAGTAATTTAATAATTCATATGAGTCATAGTGTGGTAAGAAAATTATTGGGTGTGGATAAAAAAATCCCAAAATATATATATATATATATATATATATATATTCGGGATATCGGGATCTCGACATTTTCCAAAAATTCATTCCTCTCTCGTCCCGATTTAGTCGGGATCAAGATAAAATAATCCCGATAAATTGGGATCGAAAGTATTAGGATTAGGATAGTTAGAACTGGGATTATCAAAATCGGAATGAATGGGGTATAATTTTCCACCACTACCAATAGGTACGGAATCCTAAAATAACAGTTCCCCATGTCGTTCGAAGACAATAAACAACAGCACAAATTCAACAACAAAAGAAAGAACAAACGACGGATCAGGATTATTCAAGATTAGGGGTGATTTTCGGACGGATCGGATCAGAAACAAGGGTTCCAACTTCCATTCCAAAAAAATTCGAAATGAAATTTTCTTTCCAAATTCGGAATCTTTGGAAATCCGAAAAAATTCAGAATTTTTTGGATCGGAGTTTTATAGGAAATTTCGGAAATAATTTGGAGCTTTTAAGTTCTCAAGGTGAAATAAGATAAAATAATATATGAACTACACTTACAAGATGAATACATACTCTAAAGCGAGTAATAAATGTGTACGCAAGTAAGAATAAGCAAAACAGAAGTAAATATAGTCTATTCTAAAGTATACTATAAACTATATAATAAGTAAATTACTATAAAACATATGAAATGCATCCCATTTTTTGATCAGAATAGGTTCAGAAATTTTCGGAAATAAGTCGGATTGGAAAGTTGGAACTTTCGAATTAAAAATGTATGTTCCAATTTCTGTCCAATTTCTTTCGAAATTTTTTGAATTCGGTATTTTTTTGACATCGAATCGGAATGTTTCCGTTCGGAATTGGAATTTTCAATCCAACTTGCACCCCTATTCAGGATGGATGTATAAGGGTACAATGGGAAATTCAACTATTGGAGAAATTTGGCCAGAGAGGGTTATTTATTTATGAAGTAAGCAGGAAGCTGCCTCTCACAGATAATACATTTATCTGCTGCTGAAATTCTCTCTCTTGTCTGGTGGCTGCCGCTCTTAATACAAATTGGACTTCTCTGCTCCGCTGTACAACCACCACCTACCGCCGCCGCAGCCGCCAGAACCAAAGACCTCTCTCTCTCTCTCTCGCGCTCTCTCTCAAGACTTGACTGTCTTCACACGTCAAATATCCAAGCTTTTCCACTCGCAATCACAAATTCACAATGCAGCAGCAGCAACAACAGGTCTTCAATTAACCAGACTTGCACCATTTGTGTATGTATGAATTTTCCTTTGTTTTCATTTTCAAATTCAAATTTAAAAAATGTTTACTTTGATTTTGCGCAGACGAGGACAGTCCAAGTAACCCAACTATCGGATCTAGCTACCGAGAGAGAGATTCACGAGTTCTTCTCATTCTCTGGAGAAATCGAAAGCATCCAGATCCAACGGTAAGCGTTTTCTCACCTTTATTTCTTATTTTCATTCTGTTTGGCTCTCGAGAAAATGTGCAAAAAGGAAAACGAAGGAGAATTTTGTGCCTTATTTTCCTGTAATTAGTTCTCAAAGGGGATAAAATAAAAGTCAAAGTGTTTACTTTGCATGCTTGACATTTACCCAAGACGTCTATGAAAACCCAAGTTTGAATATTTCAAGCCAATTTTGACATCTCCATTGTTTGGTGTGAACAACCAAATAAGGGGTAAATGTATCTTATTTTCTGAACTGGTTGCGTACAGGGTCCCTGGGCAATCGAAGACTACATTTGTGACTTTTAAGGATTCCAAAGCTCTTGAAATCGCGCTGTTATTATCGGTAATGCCTCGCTTTTGTCATTCACTTTCTTGGAAATGAAGTCACTTGCTAATAACTATAGATTCTTCATAAGAATTGAAATTAGAAAAAAAAAAAAAAAAAACTATAGATTCTTCATAAGAATTAGTTGTCTTCTTTAAGCTTCTCAGTCGACTAAACTTGAGAAAGAAGCAAATTTATTTGAAGCAAGCCCCAGTTGAGCACCTTTCTTTATCTTCAAGCCAGGCTTTTTGTGCTTTTAGTTTTAACTTTTATGATCAACGTGCATTGCTTTGACAAGCAACAAAGCAATTCAGTACAAAATTGCTCTTTCTGTAATTACACCTAACATAAATGATTCCCAAAATGTTACATTGGTGCATTACAAACTTGATGCTAAGTTAATTAGTTAAACTGATAAAGACCTGTCTTGCAATGAAGTTACTTTGTTTTTGGCGTCGATTATACTCCACTTCAGATGTTTTCTACATTTTGTCTATTATGTTCAAAGCTATCAGATCAGATTGTACTAGCATTGCATCACCATGCGCACATACTGCTTTAACAATATAATATTAATTTTCAGATTGAAATCCTATTAGGATGGGCCGAGAATTTGTTATCTCCCCTCTCTATGCAATGGTGTCAGGAAACAAGAGACATAAAGAAGAAAATAATCATAGAGCATTCATATAGATAAAAAGAGCACAGAGTTCATTTAAATTATTGTCCCCAGTTATCGGTTTATTTGGTGATGGAAAAGGAATTGATGTTAAGAGTGGCGATAAATAGTGATATATGCAACATAAAAGGATTAGAGCATCTCCAACGGAGATTTTTTTTTTTCTTTCAAACTGTCGAAATCCTCCGTTATGGCTGAAATGGCCATTTGAAGTTGAATGTTAAAACTCTATTCCTTCCAATCGGTATGTTATATATTTTATCATAAAGTTTAGGGCCCATAGGTAAAATATTTACACCAAAAAGATTGTGAACGGGCTGGATGCTTTAGTTTTTGGCAGATTATGGGACCCATTCATTAAGAAACTGAAATAAATGCATTTGACATCATAGGAGCCTGCTGTCAAAATTGAAGATGGGGACTAGGATGTAAAAGTGCACTTCATTCTAACGTTTGAGCTAGAAGAAAGTTTGATATCGTTTTTTATGGTAGAATGTTTGCAGAAACTATTTGGCACAATCTATAATCTTATAATGCTTGCGATATAAGCTTGTAATATGTTCAATTTGCTTGTGCCTTGGCTTGTTTATCTGCCATGACATCAGCTGAATAAGTATTTTGTTTGATTAATAATGGTTTCGAAGTTGGATGTACTTGCCAAGGAACATTCATATTCTTCTCTTAGGTTCTAGTTAATGAGAACTATGTGTTTTTGGTTTCAGGGAGCAACACTAGTAGATCAGATCGTGACGATATCTGCTGTCGAAAATTATGTAGTAAAAAGTCAGATGCAGGTAAGCTTCATTTAAAAGTGTCCGCACTATTGTTTCCTTCTGCAGGCAAAACTTTGTATTTCATAAGTGCAACTCGTGCAGGAAGTGAGGATGTTGGAAAGTGTCAATTGTGAAGCTCCTGAAAATGCTTCACTGAATTCCGAGGTAGCCATTGACAACCCTAAATATTTCGAGATATTACAATATCTTTTCTAGTTAATGATCTTTTCCACAGTAAAATATTGGGCCAACTTTCACATTGGGTGTTGTAAGTGATGAATCACTATATACATCTTTAGTATTTGAAAGTATACTTGAATATACAAGGGTAGTCAGACATGTCACTCTCTTTATCTTAGTGGATTGCAGTCTATGAATGATTGAGAAAAATGCGTCACTGGGAAAACAAATTCATCAGTTGAAATGGAATGCATGTTTCCTTTTTACATAGCCTTCTGCCTTGTAAAATACCTAGAATATGGGTGGTGACTTTTTCTAGCTTTTGGTCCTTATTGAATATGATCATGATGATAACGATGAGCAGATACCTAAGATACTTATGATCAATTCTTTATTTTCCCAAGATCTTCAGTAATTGTCTTATTGTTCTCTACCTTGAATATTTCCAAGTTTATGGACTCAGGGTGATGTGCCTTTGATGTCAGGAGAAGGCTGGCTCCTCTACAAATGGAAGGGTGTATGTGAATAGAGCACAAGATGTTGTGACCAGTATGTTACAAAAAGGTTCAGCTATTGGACAAGATGCTATGAGTAAGGCTAAAGCATTTGATGAAAAGCATCGGTTGACAGCGAGTGCATCAGAGAAGGTGAATTCCTTTGACAGGAGAGTGAGGCTTACAGAGAAATTGACAGTAGGTCTTTCCGTGGTTAATGAGAAAGTGAAGTCTGTTGATCAAAGGCTTCAGGTCTCAGACAAAACCATGGCAGCAATATTTGCAGCAGAGAAAAAGTTGAATGATACAGGGTCAGCTGTCAAAACAAGCAGGTAAATTTAGTTTGCACTTCTTTGCTGCATTGCATACGTTCTGAAGGAATCTAAGAATAAGCTCAGAGTGCAAAACTTCTTGGAAATGACCAGGGCAGTGGCATACATTGTTCATTTGTTTAACTTGAAGCCTATGTCCGTCAAGTATTCATGGACCGTATTTGTTTGTTTTGTACTTCAAAGTGTGTTGAGGGTATTAGGCATTTATTTTGGTAGGATGCCATGACATATTCTTCAGCATCAAAATCCTCCTAAAAGTCACTGGTACAGTATGTTTGGAGTATATAGATTCCATATTGGGTATTCTATGCCTTGCATCACAACTTATAAATCTGAGGCCTCTCCACCCATTCCCAGTTGTTCCAGATTGGAAGCCTCAACTTAATTATTGTATATGCATTATGTTTTGGATAACTTCTCTAAGCTTTAGCACTTTGGGTTCTTGAAAATTAAAGTTTGCAGGTTCTTTTTGTTTTCTTTTTCTTCACAAAGCTACTATAAAGATTGTATCTGTATCTATGAAAAAGTATGCTTTGCCCAGTATCTTTTGATGGAGTAATTCTGCCTATAGTCAAGGTGATGTTTCTAGGTTGACCAACAAAACAGTATAACATAAAAATCAAGAGGTCATACCAGCATTATTATCTCAATTGATACACGCGAATAAAAAGAGAACAATGTCAGTTGACAAACTCTTATATGGTACTGACAGGTATGTGACTGTGGGAGCAGCCTGGCTAAATGGTGCTTTTGGTAAGGTTGCAAAGGCAGGGCAGGCTGCTGGTACCAAAACCAGAGAAAAGTTTCATTTGGCTGTCTCAAACTTGGCTGCCAAGGTGGGTTTACTTTTACTATTAGTAGTGTTATGTTATCTGTCATCTATTTTGCTGCTGTCGTTATGGTCCTTTCTTTCATGTTAATCATGCGATGGAACTTTCAAATGAAAATCTACTAGGCATGTGTTTCCAACCCTTAAATAGGCCACAATGCAATATCCATACTTCTTTGGGTTGAGATTAAGAAGTGGATAATTCTTTTTCAAATTCTGCTAGAAATTCAGAGAATTATTCATTTAAAAACAGATGACTATGCAATTGAAATCTCTAGGTAATTTAAGCAATAGAAATATTCAAAGCGAACTATAATATTTTCAAGAGCTGTTATTGGTACAGTCCGGAAACGTCATTCTATGCTATGATGGAGAAATTCAACCTCATGGAGTGCAGGATGACTTTTTTGGAGCTGTTATTGGCACTCCAAAAAGGTCATCATGCATGGATTGAGATTCTATATTTCTTCTATTCTAGATCCCTAAAGGAAGTGAATTTATACTTGCTTACCTTCTATATTAATTTCTTTCTGCATGCAGGAATCTCCAATTGTCGCATAAGCCAAAGGTTTGGGTGGCAGAAAGCAAAGTCGATGCACATTCTTTCATGAACACATTCAACAACCGTGTTGCTCGAGTTGTCAATTTGAGGACAGGGGTTCTTTAAAGTAGATTGCAGGCTTGGTATAGATTTGGATGAAGTTGTCAATTTGAGGACAGGGGTTCTTTAAAGTTGATTGCAGGATTGGTCTAGATTTGGATCAATCTTTCAATTTCCCTTTGTGGTTTGATGTGTGAAAACAAGTTTTGCTTTCTATTCTTTTCTTCTTTATATCATACGATTCATAGGATATTGTTCCTGTGGATTCGTTTGTAATATTTCTGGTAAGTTTGGTTGATGGGAAGAACATATATGAAGGAAAAGAGAAGGCAATTTGATTCAGCCCAAAGAAATTAGAATTGTGAGAAAGTGCTATTATCTTTTTGTCTCAAGGGACTAATCTTTTGTTCGTTTTAGTAGTTTTTTCTTTGTGTTGACGAATTTTATTCTGTCAAGCATGGAATTGTTGTTTGTTTTCTTGCCTTTATTTTTTTTCCCTTGGACGAATAGAGTATTGTTTTCTTGTCGATGTTGCTCTGTTTTCTTGTCGATGTTGCTCTTCACATATTGTAACTCATTTCCTTTGGTTTTTCGTGATCAGAAAGTTTCATTTGGCATTGATGGTAGATGTGAAGAAACACTTCCCTACACTCAATTGATCAAGAGATTATTAGGTATGATCGGAATACTTTTACATGCAATTTTTGTTTCTGAACATCTATATTTCTTTGAACACCTACCTCAATTTTCTAACATATTTTGAACACCCAAATCCGACGCTAAACTTCCAAATGTACCATTAATTTGCTTCTTTCAATAATTTTTCTTGGGCACTTCAATGATTTGAGAACTCTTTACTCGCTCGAATCTGTATATGCTTGACATGACATAATTGACTAACAGCGTTTCTCACTGATCCATCTACGATCAAGTCCGACTTAGTGGAAGTGTTTGTTGCTGTAATGTGTCATTATGTGTGAGTAAAGGTTGAGTCTTGCATGAGAAAGACCTACCTCGGTGCTCCATGCAATAAATACTTGTATGTTACTGTCGCATGGAATAGACCAATCCTGAGCATTCCGCTGAGGAGAAGTGAAGCACGAGGACAAGCTGCACCTAACTGACCCTTTAGGTATTGAGTTTGTGATTGAAACTAGTATCAAGCATCTTGGTCCCACTTATAGTAGATTGACTAGCCACCGTTCATGACCCCCAATTTTTTTTTTTTACCTATTTAGGTTTTGTGGCAACAAAAACACTCTGCTCATCTTTGTGTTTTGTTAACCAACTAACATAAATAAAACCAGACTCAATTCGCGCACAATTCAACCATAAACTAAACCAAAAATTTTGTGACTGGACATCTGCATATCACCTTGCATTAGTTGTGGATAGTTTTAGCAGTTCCTTGCTTTATGAATTGTTTTAAGAACTTAGGTTGATACATTAGAGATATTACCCTGGTTGGATTCAATAGGTTGTCATATGCCATTGTAGTTGTAGATAGCTCATAGGGATTCTGCCAATGCAAACCCTATTGAGGACCTAAGTTGTCGCATTATATTCGAGTGTGTGTTACACTAGAACAGACATCCACTTGGTATTAGAACCATTAGTTTAGACATCCACTTGGTGTTAGAACCATTAGTTTATCTCTGTGACTTACCTTCTATTACTACACACTTGGTTGATTTATTGGTGTGAATTTTTATAATTTACCCCTGGTGCCAACCTTCAAACTAGTAAGGAGCTTTTACATCAGTGGGAGCTATAAAGAATAATTGTTATTCAATCGTATAGAAGAACTGGTTGAGTGATGGTGGTTACAGTTCAACTTAGTCGAAATTAAAGATCACCACTTTTCATTAAGTTATCCTTGTTTTGTCGGCGTTTCTTGTTGTACTTATAGCTTCTGCATTTGTAATCTTAGAGTAGTGCTTATAAGAAATAGAAATAATTCTCTTTGGTTCAATGTAGGTGCTTACATTTGCGAAAACATGAAAAGTGATTCTATCATAATGGATTCTTGGCCTTAAGGAATATTGATGTTGCTTGTTGCTGTTAGAATGCCTTAGTGGGAGAATGTAAGCGTAAATACCGCTATTCTACATAAGATCAACCAATCAAGAACTTAAGAACTCAATGATAGCATGCAATAAGGAATTCGTACATGAATTTTCTGGTTTGCTTTAGTGAAACCGTTTGGGTTAAGACTTAGAAATCACTTAGGATTGGGTTCATCAAATCTAACAAGGAATCCCAACTATTTCATCTATAGTATGCATGCAGAAGTTTGGAGAGATCAAAAGGCTTTCATCAATTCCAGTTAGCATAAAACATATTCAATGGCAGGAGGTTACTAATTGGTTTAGCAATAATATTTTACATGGTTAATTCTGCTGATTTAGACTTACATTGAATAGTTTAGGATATGAGGCATGACCATCTGGGATCTAGCTATCTTCCTCTTGTGATCGAATATGTAGAGCATTCACAAGGCTGGGCCCAAGCCTAGTCAATATTCATTTAACGCTAAAGTTATCATTCGACAATTTTGAAAAAACTCAAAATATTGAATTCTCTTCAATATTATTTTTCAAAAATATGCGCAAGTGTCGACATTCATGACACATCTTTTTATTTATTTCAAAAACCCCAATTAAAGAAAAACCACCTCCCTCATAGGTTGAGATCGAAAAAGTCCGCAATGCTCGTAATTACCACCCAACATCTATGAGTTTAGATCATACTCTTTAACTAGTTTCGAAATAACTTTTATTAAAAAATGTACTAGAAAACATTTTCCAATATTTTTCCATTATCCTAAAAAGTCTCATTATAGAAAGATCCTATTTTAGGTTGAGGCTAACGTCACATTATTAGTCTCTCTCATTCATCATGACATCAAATAACCATGCACAAAGAATACTTGGGTCTTACATGCAATCCTAAGTAGGAGTCTGGTGATTTGGAATAAAACTAGATCGATGAAGGTATGTGTGGAGGGCCACAAATGGGTCATTAACCAAACATATTTAATCTGTTCACATTTGAATGTCAATTTACTAGTAAAATTCATCAGCCCATATGACTTAACCCACGTCATGTTAGGCACACTTAGTATGCACATCCTAATAAGCATAGGTTTCTATGTGGCATCCATGAGCAATCAGCAACTTTATCTGACATACAATAGATCAAATAATGACCAACTATTCTATTTAATGTTGTAGAATATTGTATCAAGTGTGGATGCACACTCATCCTACACTCTTCCTAAATGGATGAACAATCATCCACCATCCAAGCTTGTCCCATCTCCTTCCTTTGCCTATATAAGAAGAAGGAAGCCCCCTTATTCTATACACCAGAAGAACTACCCTTTAGCTAGCATAAGAAAATAGTATAGTAGCCTATGGGTATAAGCCAGGGGGAGCGAAGTGAGAGTACTCTGTATTGTATACATTTCCAGTATTTCCATATAATGAGAGAAACCAGTACTACCGCCCCGAGGACTAGGCACACTTGCCGAACCTCGTTAAATTCTGTGTCCCCTTTACTTTCCGCCACTGCACTACTTTTATACCCGTTCTGCAACACGTTATCAGCACGAGTTGCTCTCGTGTAAGTGTCAGTGACGGACATGGATAAAAGAATTGATATTGCTTTGCTCACCTACCGCATACCAACTCTATCATTTTATTCAGTCCACAAAGGAGACACACATTCATTTTCCTCTCTGGCAGACTCACCAAACTAGCTTCTCTCTCCCTAATTGTTTTCTCCAAGAGCTCACCAGAAAACCCAAAAATAGAGCTAGAACCAGCACGGTCGCGACGCCGAGGCCTTCGCTGGATCTGAAACGAGCACAACCCATCGCCACATCGCTGACGCGCTCCAGCAGCAGTCCACCACCGCTCGCGCCTGTTGTCGCTCCTGCCAACTCCTGCTGCTCGCATCCGCCGTCGCTGCCTGCCCAGAAGTGCAGATGCCGGTCGACTCCCTGCAGTCGCGAGTCCTCGCCGTTTCTCGAAGCCGTCATGATCCGACGACGATGATTCTAACTTTGTTCTTGTGTGATGTTGGTTGCTTTGTTTGTTTATAAATCAACCAGTGATGGGCTGATTTTTCCACTCCCATTTTGCAGGTAAGAGTCACCACGGATCCATGCCGCTATTAACGAAAAATCCCGCCGATTTCCCCCAGCGATTCGTGAACCCGCGCCACCGACGCCGGATCTTGAAGATCCACGGCGAAATCCTCGAGCCCACTGCTCGGACTTCCCCCACGTCTCGCCGGATCCTCTGGCAGAGAAATCCGAGCGGTTCTCGTCGCCGGAACCGAGAAATCCGAACGGATTCTCGCCGGGTTTTGTGAAACTTCGCTCCGCCGCTCTCTTAGCCGGATCCTAACGATCCACGCTGACGACGACCTGAAGTCGACGTCCAAACGGCCGGATATCCCCGCAGGAAAATCCGATCGTGTTCGCCGCCGATCAATTCGCTTGCGCTGCCGTGAATTTGCTCGACGTTGACCCAGCAGTGTTTGTTCGGAAAACATCACTAAACACAAATCCGTGGGATATCGTTCGGGGGGTGGGGGGGGGGGGTGGGGGGTGCCCTCCCCCGCTGGGGGTCCCCCCTTCTGGGCCCCCCCGGGCGCCCCCCTTTTTTTTGTGGGGGGGTCTCCGGGGGTTTGGGGCCCTCCCTGGTTTTTGGGGCTGGATTATGGGCGCGGGGGGGGGGGGGGTGGTGGTGCCCGGGGGGGGCTGGGGGCGGCCCTTTGTTGGCCCCCCCCGACGCGCGCCCCTTGTTTTTTGTGGGGACCCATCCGGAGGGGCTCTGGGCTGTTTGGGCCTTCCCTTGGATTTTTGGGCTGGATTATGGGCCGATTTGGGCCTTGAAAATGAATGGGCTGGGCTCTTCATTTTGGGCCAGATTTTCATGGGTTTTGAGGCTTTTAAAGAGCTCCCAATTTTAGTCAATTGGACCCATAGTGAACCCGAAGTTCACAATAGACCTCGAACCCGAAGTTTCGAGCGTACCCAAAACTTTTGTCTGGGTTGTGGGCTTTTTAGCCTCAGTATTATTTCAAGTGAAATTATAATCGAACTTGAAGTTACTGATATTGTACTGGCACGTACAGTGAACCCGATGTTCACAACATATCTCGAACATGAAGTTTCGAATGAAACCTTGAGTTTCAAAACCAGAAGTTACTGCTATTAAAACTGACATTTTTAACTTTGTGGGTTAATGGTGCGGATTTCCCCCCATCCCATATTTACTTTCAGCAATTTAAATTCCGCGATTTACTCTCTACAATTTAAATTCCTCTATTTAGTTTCTGCAATTTAAATTCTGCAAATGTGGGACGTTGGACGGTTGTACCGCCTCTCCATATTTAATTTAAGCAATTTAAATTCTGCTACTTACTTTCAGCAATTTAAATTATGTCATTTACTTTCGGAAATTTAAATTCTGTCATTTAATTTCAGTAATTTGAATTCTGGTTGTGGGATGTTGGTACAATTTTATGAGTTCCCATTTGATATTGTATGCCAGTGCAATATCATAAGCAATAAAGTCTTGCAATTATTTGATATTTCATATCATGCAAGAGATCGGAACCTGAAGTCTTTGATCCTCATGATAAGACATGAAGTTCCTTGATCAAATCCAGACTGAAAGTCATTGGGATTATTTGAGAGGCAGATTTTGCTCTCATCCGGATTTAAGTTTCAGTCTTATCCGGATTTTGTTCACGAGTATCAATTAATTGAATCAATTGGAACTAGCAGTTTCCTTTATCATGTGACCGATTCAATTAATCCATGTTGAGGTATGCCTAGTGGGAAGTTAGTTATCTGGCTGATAGCACGGCAGCGCAAGATATTCTCCCTGAATGAAGATATATTACTAACTTCATACCTCCATGTAGACGTACAAAGGCATTATACTCATCACATTTGAGTAGACCATTGTTGAGTTATAAGGATATTCGATTGAACAATTACCATGATGATACCGCTAAAAGAAAATGGTAAGGAAAATCTTTGCATTACCTCCTACTTATATGGCTGTAAGCGTATATTGGAGAAGTTGGAATGCCTCCCAAATGAGTTGTATCGCACAACCATTTGCTTGATTGAGGCCATATAGCATGAAGCTAGCCAACTCGAGCACTTATTTGCTTTGGCATGACCAGTTGGGATCCAGGTCGAGATGTGATGCACCGTATCTTCAACGGGCATCCCTATGTTTGTAGAGATCTCGTGTTTTTAAATACACGTTGCCAAGCATGCTCGTTGGGAATATTGTATAGCTCTACCTTCCCTTGCAAAGATACTTAATGAACTCCTTCTTTTATACAACGGATTGAAGGGAAATTTGTGGACAATTCCAACCAAAACGCGGACCATTTAAAGATTTTATGGTTTTGGTTGATGTACCGACTCGCTGGTCACATGACTACTGTCCACATTAATACTGCATTTGCTAAACTTCTGGCATAAGTTGAGGGCTCACCACCCTAGTTATCTGTGGCAGTCTAGAAGACCGGATAACACCAGAGAGTTTATATCGAAGGCTTTCGATGATTATTGCACGTTCCTTTGGATTGTGGTTGAACATGTCTTTCCCTATGTTCCCACAAGTCTCGCAGAAACACTCATAAAACGCCTTCAAATGATCGCAAGGCCTTGGTAGTGCAGCACCAAGTTTTCTGCTTCTGCATGGAACCATGCAATTTTGCATGCAGTTATATTGGTCTGCCTGAGACCCATCTCCACCCACTCATGTTGAGCGTTACAGTTGGTTACTGGGTACGGACATGATTCACCGTACTTACGCAATGTTGGGTGTGCAGTTTAGTGCCAGTTGCGCTGCCGCAACGTACCAATATGGGTCCTCAGTTTGGAAATCTTTGATGGTTATGATTTCCCTTCCATTGACAGGCGATCTCTTTTTCGCAAAATTTACGAATAGTCACTTTAATGAGACAGTATTCCCGCCGTTAGGGGGAGAAAAGAACGTCAACGTTCCTGAAGAACGACGCGAATTGACGTGGCTGTACCCACTATGTCTCATCTTGATCCTCGCATCGCACAATATGATAAGCAAGTGCGACATATTCTAGATCTTCAGAGTGTTGTGTAAATAAGCCAGACACCCTCTATGATCTTACTAAAGTGACGAGATCACATATACCAGCTGCAAACAAGCCTGTAATGAAGGTGTCCTGTAGGACGCACAAGACATCCCGGTAGGATGTTCCGTTCATGATGAACGAGGTACATCGGCGGCTAGCCAATACTCTGTCCTCGGCTAGAAGCGAGACAGACTCGGTTCGATGGATTCACTCCCTAGAAGAGGAGAACTATGGCAGAATTGAATCCTATCGCTATCTCAACCAATCCAACTCATAAATTGCGCAGGATTATGGAAGTGTCCTGGGAGACGTCCCAGGGTGATACCCCAAATCCAAATTCCGGAGGATCAAGAGATCTTGGTCCGGATGAGTTTATGGAATCGAAATGAGATAATCATCGATGATATCTTTGCTTATGCAGTGGCCACTGAATCACAAAGTGCGACGATATCGAACCGCGTTCGGTTGATTAAGCACAACGTTGAACTAATTGGTGAAAATGGAAAGAAACAATGCAGGTCAATTTAGACTCCTTAGCGAAAAGTGTTTGGGCCTGAAGTTCCCATACTACCCAATGTGAATCCTGTAGATTACATGTGGGATTTCGTAAGGAAGCATAATGATGAGAATGAAATAGTGTAAAGACACGCCTTCTGGCAAAAGGCTTCTCTCATTAGCCCTGACATTGATTACGATGAGATGTATTCTCTCGTAATGAACGTTGTTACGTTCCACTACCTAATCAGTTTGGTAGTTTCCGAAAAACTGAATATGCAGCTTATGGATATGATTGCAAGATATCTCTATGGGGATCTAAATACAGAGATATGATTGAAATATGCAATTCAGGCAAATTTGAATTTCTTGTAGTATATTCGGACCAGTCTGTCAAACCCCGCCCAATGTGAACCATGACGGTTACAAGTGGGTCTTTTTACAAGAAAATGAGAAAAACAAGATTACAAGACATACGGCAAAGCTTGTAATATAAAGTTTTACACAAAGTCTTGGAATTGATATTATCGCAGAATGGATGCAATCAAGAATCCTTATGCGGTAGAACAGAGGATCTGGACTCCAGCCAGTCAAGTTTGTCCTTCATCTCTGGTGAGTACTGGGTGCATATGGCATGCAGACGTCGGTTCTCTTCTCTCAATGATTGGTTATCCTTCTTGAGCACGTCTAGCTCATAGTTTCGGGCCGCCAGTCGTTTGGCCAGATTTGACACTTGTGTTGCACTTTGGACACATGAAGCCATAGCATGTGTCATGGCTTCTTTGTCAGAACGCCCCGCTAACAACATCTCGTCCTCTGGAGTCGAGATGTTCCAGGCCACTATTGATGCAGTACCATCATTGCGCATTACTGAGTCCTTAACAGTAAGCGGGCCTGTGCTGGAATTAAAAGTGGGATGCCAAATCTTAACACTTGGCGTTGAAACTCCAGGGGGAGCAAGAGTCAAATCGGGAGAAACATTGGAGGAGGAAGCCATTACTGGAAAGAAAGAAAGGTATGAAATGCTAGGAAAATTGGAGGGCTAAAGCTGAGATAGTTTGCAAGAGAAAGTCTTCAAAGATGTGACTTCCACAGATGAATTGCACCGAGGATATGTAGAGAAAAATGGATCTTCTCTTTTCGAGACCCGACAGGTGAACCTACTTTATTGAAGATCATATCCCATTAACTTCGGATCTGATTTCAGATGATTGGCCGCACGTGTTCCAAGAGTGACTAATTTCAACAAACGTTGAATCACTCACGAGATATTTTCAAGCGTTCTCGGATCCCAAGGAGTGCGCCTTACCTGTCTTGAGATAACTAGAAAACGCATCTCAGCCATTTATTCTCCTGCTGCTGTATATATCCTCAGCATTCTGCACTTGGTAGAAGAAGTCTCTCAGCATTCCCAATTTCCTTTAGATGATCACTCATCCAGCCTTTCATGCACAATTTGCCTTTCATATGCTTAAAGGAGCAAGTGTACCTCATATCATACACCGGTGATTGGTAGTATTGTTTATTCCACAAAACCCCTCCAGTCTCTGTCTGACCTTGCAAGTCCTTCTAATTCAGAGGAAGCTGAAGTTCCTCCTTCTCTGCAGTTCCTATCAAACCACGATGTCTTTGGAGGAAGATGGTCTGAACAGCCAACTTCAGACATTCCTTCCAGGAGCAAAGGTATCTCATATCATGGAGGTTGGGAGCAAGGGCATCTTATGGCATGCTCCCAATCTCAGTTGTATCTCCTGGCTTGCACTTGATCCTATTGATTCCGTCAGGCTTCTTTTTGCCCTTTGAAACAGAAGGGAGAGTCAAAGATCCAGATCAGATTCAACCTCAACATTCCCGGATCACTTGCAGAGCTGTGACAATGTTCATCAGGGGGAGCAATCAAGTATTTGGGTGTCTCACTACAGTCTTGAAAGAAATCAATGAGTACAATCCAAGGCGGCGCATTCAGAAATATTCAGAAGTATTCATGTGGATTCGTGAGCATCCAAGGGGGAGTGTTGTAGAATATTGTATCAAGTGTGGATGCACACTCATCCTACACTCTTCCTAAATGGATGAACAATCATCCACCATCCAAGCTTGTCCCATCTCCTTCCTTTGCCTATATAAGAAGAAGGAAGCCCCCTTATTCTATACACCAGAAGAACTACCCTTTAGCTAGCAGAAGAAAATAGTATAGTAGCCTATGGGTATAAGCCAGGGGGAGCGAAGTGAGAGTACTCTGTATTGTATACATTTCCAGTATTTCCATATAATGAGAGAAACCAGTACTACCGCCCCGAGGACTAGGCACACTTGCCGAACCTCGTTAAATTCTGTGTCCCCTTTACTTTCTGCCACTGCACTACTTTTATACCCGTTCTGCAACATTTAACATATTATAGCACAAATGAGAGACATAATTTGCTTATCCATATGATATGATAATTGATGCAACCAATATTAAAGTGATAATTCTGACTAAAATATCTCATGTATATTCGGAATTATCTAACCAAATAATATCACAATTGCATAACATGAAATATTACTATTCTACTAGATATTAGTCTCAAGATAATAATGAAATATTTAAAATTATCACAATTGGTGGATAATTAGTTAGGATGATAATCATTTAAATTACTTCATAAAATCAAATCCTAACCAAAAAATGTGACAGATTTCAATATAACTCGAAACTAGTCAACATTTTCGAAAACAAAACACATTTAAGTTTGAGAATTCTGTTACAATGGAGAAGCCGCCGATAGTGCGCCTCCACATGCCGCCCCAATTGGAGGTGCACTATTCAATCTTTTCTCTAGCTTCTGTTATGATTTAGCCAACTTGGAAGACCAATATCATTTTCGTTACTCGCCCATATGGCTTGCAGAATATATCGTTGGAAAGATCATATACCAACAAACAATATATACACAGAAAACCAGTCAGAAAAGACTTTTAACAGTCTTAAAATTACCGGCAAAGTTGCTGGAAAAACAGCTTCAGAAACCCAGAAAAAAATTTAGATTTCCAATTTTGTGCAGCCAACTTTGCGGCACCATATCTCCTTCGATACACATCTGTATGACATGTATCTTATATGGATGGAAAGCCTAGATATAGCCTACAACTTCTCTTGGAACATTTTCTCAGAAAACATCTTTACAAGCCCTAAAATTGGCTCGAAACTAGGCTGAAAAAACTGGATTCTACAGAATTCTCAAAAGTCATGTTTGCGATTTCTTTCAAAGCGTAACTTCGTTTTGCACAAAATTTTGAGCGTAGGTTCTCCTCATATAGGAGAACATATTCCATTTAATGGAATCCTCAAAATCAAGCCACAAAGAAAATGCGAGTTTAGTGCTTTTGTTTAATAATGGTGGATATCGTGGTTCATCGCCCAAACACGTATTGTTGGCAAAAAAACAAGAGCTCTAGCTTTGATACCACTGTAAGGATGTCATCATCAAACAAATATGCACATATCACATATATATACACATATACAGAATCATGAGATAGGATGTTATGCCTAGCGGAACTCTCATGATCGGATCCATGTCTTGCTATTACGAGCCCTCCTTGGTGCTTGATCATGAACCACGAACTCTTGAACATCAATCATGTGTAGAAAGCCTTTGTGTACTGCTTGAAACGTAGGTCGCTGAGTTGACTACATGGACTTCTCCACGAGTTACCTCGTTGGTCTTCTCCCTCATCATAATTGAGAGAGTGCTTCAGTATGGATTTCTCACTAGAAATGTCGGTTGCCATTGGAGTGACTCTAGTCACTTATGATGTTTCTATTATGTATATCCTAACCATCTTCCAATGACTACTATTTATAGGAGTCATATGGGACTAGATCAATAATTTCAAATGACACATTATCTTCTGATTATCTATAAGATATTGTTAGATATTATCACCATAATACGAGATATTATGAGGATATTATCTTTTGATTATATCAATAGAATCAAGAAGATAGTTATTTACCGAAATGGGATGTGGATTATCTTAAATCTAACTATTTAAATAGTATTTTTATTCAAATAATTCTAACAGTTTAGCAAAAGTGTTTTAGATGGTTAATTCTGCTCATTTAGACTTACATTGCATAGTTTAGGATATGCACATGAGAACATTAGTACTAAAGAATTGTTAGCACTTGTTAATAACAAGAGGAAAGACAAGCTTGCGTAACGACCGAACAAGCCCGTGTCAAACTCGGAGTGGCCACCGACCGAAAGGAGTGGGACGTGGCCTTTTTGAAGCGAAACAAAAGTACTAACCAGGCGCAGTTGGAAGGAAAACATGCCACCAAATGAGGAGGGGGCTTCAGACACCAAACCTCTCTCTCGCGCCTTCACGCACGCAATCTTCGTCAAAAGTTGCGTGTGTTTTTGTTCACCCAATCACTTTAATCCCCAAATTGCCCTTTCAGTTCAAAGTCTTTGATCCTTTGAGCCTTGGTTGAGGACGGCATATTCGGAGTTCCGATGCTCTTTGTTCGATTCCACAGAAACGGGCACACAGCATCTACTGGGCATGTTCCGCCATTCTTCTCTGCTTTTAATCCACTGGTAACTCCCTTCGCTTCGAGGTCGAGAAAATCATTCGGGTGATTCACTCCTTTCCTTTTGCGATTTGCTTGTGATTCAATCTTGTTTGGCTTTTGCTAAATCTCTTTCGTTTCGTCAACTTTTGTGAGTTTCTGGGAATTGGGTGTAGATTGTTTTCTGGATTCTTGGTGTGACCACCATTTGTCCTCTTTTTGTTGGTTACAACTTTTAGGTGGCTCTTCTTGCTGTTATCGCCAGTCTGGTGTCAGTTTCAATGTCAGTTCTAATACACCAATTTCGCGTTTCAAGTCTATAACTTTGATCCGCCGGATTTGTGGTGGTGCCAATTCTCGTGTTAAAGTTTGCATCTTGAGTCGATTCGGTGACATGAAGATTAAATTGGGCGGCGTCTTTTGATCTCTTGTTCGATTCTAATTTGTAAGCGAATTGTTCTGGAGAGATCCATTTGTATAGTATAAGCGTATCTCTGCCCAGTTCCTAAATTGCTTAGTTTCATTCCTAGTACGGCGTCTCTTGTAGAGGCTGACATATCTGTACCAGACAGACAGACCTCTTAGGTTCATCAGTTTACGCCTGGATCTTCATATTATGCGCAAATGTTCCGTAGATCATTTTGCATTTTATACTGAAAGTAGAGCACAGTGTGGTTGGTCTAAGTGTCATCCATTCATAGCTTAGTTTGATTGCAAATGCTATGTTCTACAACTAAGCGATGAATGGACGTCACTATGTATCCAAATGCATATTATGCGCAAATGCTATCTATGTTCTCTTACCACTTACTGTCAATACATGAAGATTTATTTGGATTTGGATATGTATCATCTTTAGCAGTACATAGTGTCATCCATTCATAGCTTAGTTGTAAAACATAGATAGCATGCATGCTTTTCTTGCAATCTATGCAGCATTTTGATTACTGATCAATATTTTGAATTTCTATCAGGTGGTTGTTTTGAAGGTATATGTTACAAGCTAAGTGACTACCCGTACAGTGTGTCCGTTAACTTGTCTGTAAAAATATTTCCGTGTCCCATGAGTGGTGATTGGGCTCTGAGGATGGCTTCTGCAACGGTTTGTTTTTAGCATACCAATGCTGCTGATGATGACCAGTTATGTGATATAGCTACTTAATTCCTGGGCTTCAACATATTGGATTGGAGAATAAACTGTAACATGGATTAGATAAAACCAGCTTCAACGGGGGCCTGCATGGTTGGTTGGCAGAAACTGGCTCGTACTAAGTAGCGGCAACCTTCCTTGTGATCTATAGTAATGGAAGTCTCTCCTCAAGGTCAAAAGCAGAATTTTCAGAAGCCTTTTCGCAAACTTTTGTCAACTGGAATAAAGAAAGATCTCTGGCTTGCTGTGCGAAAAGGATCGCTGTCTGATGTCGATTCAGTACTTGCACTACTCAAGAAGAGTGGTGGTGATATTAATTCAAGAAATAATTTTGGTCTGACTCCTCTTCATATTGCAACATGGCGAAACCACATTCCCATCATTAGGAGGCTCCTTGCGGCTGGTGCTGATCCAGATTTTAGGGTTTGTTCCTTTACTGATCTTTAAGTTACATGCATCCATTCGGCTTGTTGCTAGCAGATGTTAAGTTGTGGTTTTATATGTTTGATCTGTAAATGACTCATACTTCTCTTGCTTTGATTCACCTCCACCTGTAAATGTGTGGTCATATCCTGTCTCGTTTTAGGGAGCTAACTTTGGCACACCCTTTTGACCTCTTGCACACCCCCGCTTTAATCTTGGCTGTTGGATCGAATGATTTAAAGCGGAGTCAATGGATATGATTAAAGAAGGGTGTGCTAGTGGTGAAAATGGGTGTGTGAAAATCGCTTCCCTTGTTTTACTATTATATACTTATACAACCAAACAGTTTTAGTGTTTTACCAACACTTTTTCTTTTCAACCTAAAGGTCAAGCTCACATGTTATGATATATATATTTTTCTGAGGTGTTACCATATCATTTGGCATGTAGATTGTGAAAAATTCAGATTAGCAGTATAATTAGTTTCTGAATTGTTGTATATCTTGAAACATGATCGTACTAGTTTCACCACAACAGAATTTATAGCAGCCTCAGGTTAATTAAATTTCCAAATTCAAATGATCATGATGGCGCTGAAAAAATTTATTCATAATGGAAGCTGTTGGCGTTGTTCTCATATGGAAAACCTAGGCTGAAAATAAATTACATTCGTGCATTTCTTTTAGTTCCACTTCTATGTCCTATTTAATGATATAATAGTGCACTATCAACTACCTTGCTGGTTTCTCCTTATCGAACTTAATGCACAGTATACTAAAAATCTAATTAAGTACAGTAATGATTACATTACTATATAAGCTTGTCATATTGTGTTTTTCTTGGGTAGTGTGCGGTATGTGTTTATGCTTACATCTGTTCTGTACTGTTCTATGTTACCGCTGGCATTACGACATCCATAAAGAGTGAATCATATGGTAATTTATCTGTCCTGGACGTTGTAAGATGGCCTGTTTAGCCATATTTGGGGATAATGGATATACACTTCGTATTTTATACATGTCCAATTTTAAGATCTACTGTAATGAAAGTTGTATTAATTGGTCCTACAAATTACTGGAATCAAACTTTCGTTCAAGTTAAAAAGTGCCTCAGACCCTCAGTTAAAAAAGTAGTTTATAAACGAAAAAATTATCAGAGAGAGAGACCTGCAAATTGCTAACTTAACTACAATGATAACAGTTACT
Organism: Spiraea crenata; assembly: GCA_033992175.1. NCBI lineage: Eukaryota > Viridiplantae > Streptophyta > Magnoliopsida > Rosales > Rosaceae > Spiraea > Spiraea crenata. The sequence goes on along the minus strand of JAVBHV010000083.1, from coordinate 326,699 downwards.
AAAATTGTTTGAGTTCTTATAACATGTAACAATTTCATCATGTAAATTCCTTGATCACCAGTACAAATAGACCATAACTAGTAATGTTTTCATATAGTTACAAGTTGGTACATAAATAAACAAAAATAATTTAATATGCTGGAATTTATTCCTGTAATAAGCAAGTTAAGGAAAAGTATATTCCATTTACATCAAAATTTGGTGTTAGTGTTGACAAATATGCCTCATGTGCAAAGCATGTGATAGTGTGGTGAGACTTTTTATTATTTGATGTCTTCACATTGGGCGAAGAGGCTATTTCCATTTATTTCAAAAATTTTAAGAGGCTGGAAAGTCATATTTATTTCTAGCATTTGAGTGATACTTTTGTATTTTATTCAGGCTGTTGTGGAAACCGATTTTCACATTGTGTCTTTGCATTTCCTACCATTTATTGCAGGATGGGGAATCCGGATGGAGTAGCCTTCACAGAGCTCTGCATTTTGGTCATCTAGCTGTGGCAAGTATACTTCTCCAGTCTGGTGCATCTGCTACACTGGAGGACTCTAAGTCTCGAACACCTATCGATCTCTTATCTGGCCCTGTCTTGCAAGTTCTTCAAAATGGGCATAATTCTGGTACTTAGTGCTGTGCTTTCTAAGGAACGTATATTGTTTCAAACTGAATGCACCTTTGCTTAATAGTTGGCTTAGTTGTTGTGGTTGTGTTTAGTAACTACAGAAGTCTATAGTTGGGGAAGTGGCACAAACTATCAACTTGGAACTGGAAATGCACACATACAAAAGCTACCCTGCAAGGTTGATGCTCTTCATGGATCTTCAATCAAGTTGGTGTCTGCTGCTAAGTTCCACAGTGTAGCAGTCACTGGTCGAGGAGAAGTCTACACTTGGGGGTTTGGAAGAGGAGGACGGCTTGGGCACCCAGATTTTGATATACATAGGTATAAACATCAAAGATTTAGATAGTAGGTTTATTCTCTGTGATAAGTAGAAGTGGTCTTTCATGCTTTAGATAGTTTCTGATAAAGATGGCTAACCATCACCTTTCACTAATAAGAATGGCTATCATGCTTTATTTTGTTTCTTTCGTTAAATATCAATTATATCAAATAGTTTATATATGTTTCAGTGGGCAAGCTGCAATTATCACACCTCGTCAGGTGACTTCTGGTCTAGGGTCCCGCCGGGTGAAGGAAATTGCTGCTGCTAAACATCACACTGTTGTTGCTACCGATGGCGGGGAAGTGTTCACCTGGGGATCCAACAGAGGTAAACCGTATGGGGCTTTGAATTGCAAACTAAAATGGGTTGCATATTTCAAAACAAAGATAAACTCATATGCAATCGTCTTATTCAATCTACTCATGCACAACATGATATATCAGAAAATTGATTGTTGTCTTCAATGTCTTCTGGATTAATAAATGACTCAGTTGTGACCTATGGTTGGGGGAATTGAGTGACTATGGAAAGTTGATAATTTGCACATGTTGTGCAGAGGGTCAGCTTGGCTATACATCTGTGGACACCCAACCTACACCTCGTAAAGTGAGTTCCCTTAGGTCGAAAGTTGTTGCAGTTGCTGCAGCAAACAAACACACAGCTGTTGTATCTGATACTGGTGAAGTTTTCACATGGGGCTGCAATAGGGAGGGGCAGCTTGGGTATGGCACATCTAACTCTGCGTCAAACTACACTCCAAGATTAGTTGAATCCTTGAAAGGCAAGGTTTTGAAGGGGGTTGCAGCTGCAAAATATCACACAATTGTCGTGGGAGTTGATGGAGAGGTAGTTTTAAAGATGATTTAACAGTATATGTTCTTCACTTGAGCTAAAAAATTAGAATATTTCTGTGTCTTTCATCAACTTGTCAGCTGGGCTCGGGTTGAATACTTCATCTATCTGCTTTAGTTGATCTAAATTATGTAATTTTTGTGCCAGGTATACACTTGGGGTCATCGAGTTGTTACCCCGAAGCGTGTTGTAATTGCTAGAAACTTGAAAAAGAGTGGAAATACCACGTTGAAGTTTCATCGCAAGCAACGGCTTCATGTGGTCTGTATAGCTGCAGGGATGGTACATAGCATGGCTCTAACAGATGATGGTTCTTTATTCTATTGGGTCTCTTCAGATCCTGATCTTAGATGCCAGCAGGTTTTACTTTTGTAAATTATTGTTTTTAGTGGTCTGGTGCTTTTGAGAAATACTATACATTACTGATATTATGTATTTTTGTTTGTATAGCTGTATACACTAGGCGGAAGAAGTATGGTGAGCATCTCTGCGGGTAAATTTTGGACTGCTGCAGTTACAGCTACAGGTGATGTTTACATGTGGGATGGGAAGAAAGGTAATAACAAGCCACCGGCTGCAACTCGGTTACATGGTACAAAGCGGGCTACTTCAGTTTCAGTAGGTGAAACACACTTATTGATCATTGGCTCCCTCTACCATCCTGTCTATCCTTCTAATGTTGTTAAGACTCTTCAGAAGCAGAATTCAAATGTCAAATATGAACTAGAAGAGCCTGATGAAGATCTTATGTTCAATTACATAAAGTCTGATAGTATTTTACCTACTATACACAATGATGATCCTGGGAAGAGGTTCATACCAACCTTAAAAAGCCTTTGTGAAAAAGTGGCTGCCGAGAATCTAGTGGAGCCACGGAATTCCATACAAATGCTTGAAATTGCTGACTCACTTGCGGCCACTGATTTAAAGAAGTACTGTGAGGTATTTTTTTCCATGGACTGCTCAGCATGAAATTTTAATTTTTTTAAAAGTACCTTATTTAGATGAATGTTCAGTTTTCTATACTGCGAGCATATACTCCAAGAAGCCTCAACTTCTGCTTGTGTGTGTCTGACAGTCCAAGTTTGACTGGCTAGCTCGTGGGATATCTACTATACAGCAGTCAATTTGAACCCTAGTGACAGTTATGTCTTTTCCATATATAATAGTAGGCACGATCTCGCTTGCTGTTGTGGGACGGGCATTGTTGATTGGTGAAATTGATCACAAAGATCTTTATTCCTAACAAAATTTATAAGATTTGTTTGTGCTCTAGCGGGACACTGGAAAATTGTTGAGTCTATAGTTTTGTTTTCAGAGACTATATTTCTCTGGAGACTTCGTTACCTGGATATGAGGGTCTATTGTAGGTGGTACCTGCCCATTCTGGGTGGCATCCAGAATTTATTTTTGGTTTGATTGTCAGTGTTTCCTATGGAGCATGCCTTGTTATCTTGTAGAAGATTGGAATATATTGTGATTTGAACACTTCACAAAATATATCCTTTAATGTTGCCTGATGCTTCTGTTTCTAAGACTTGTGATGTTGTTTCCATTACATATTTGAATTACTGAAACTGTATCTCGATTGCAGGAGATTGCTATACGCAACCTTGACTATGTTTTTACCGTATCTTCACAATCTATTGCTAGTGCTTCACCAGATATCCTGGCTAATCTTGAGAGTTCATTGGACCTTAAGTCATCTGAACCTTGGAGTTACCGTCGTCTCCCAACTCCTACAGCTACTTTTCCTGCTATTATCTACAGTGAAGAGGAAGATAGTGAAAGCGAGGTTCAAAGAATGCGGGATGGGCAAACAAAAAAGTGCAGCCTGAAAAATGAAATACACCAAGGATCAGATTTGTTTCTACAGCCCAAAGATGATGCAAACCATGGTATTGGCAAGCAAGTTCGAGCATTGCGTAAAAAGTTGCAGCAGATTGAGATGCTTGAGGCAAAACAGTCTAATGGACAAATTCTTGATGATCAGCAAATTTCTAAGCTTCAAACAAGGTCGACTGTAGAGAGCTCACTTGCTGATCTTGGTGTCCCAGTTGAGACACCACAATTGAAGGCGTCTTCTTCAGCTCTACTAGATTGCAAAGGGATCAAAAAGGGTGACTTATCTAGAAAACAAAAGAGAAAAAACAAACAGATGGCAATACAAGTGGATAGAGGGTCTTCTTTTCCTGAAGATGAAGTAGAACCAGACCATGCAAAGGGTTTTTTGAATATTGAGACCTCACAAACCTCACCGAACAAGGTGATCTTGTTAATTATGAAGTTCATTTTCTTATCAAGCTTGATTTGAATTAAGTTACCGATGGGAGTGATTGGTGTTGACTAGATACTTATTGGTCAACCAATTATGATATGAATATGTTTTTCTTTTGAGAAGCTTTGGGGTAGGAAATCTTTTCAAACTGGTGGCTACACCTTTTCTAAACCTTCAAAACAATGAGAATTGTGCTTTGACACCTCCATACTTGTTTTTCTGCATTAACCAAATACACGATTTGGATTTAGACATACCCTTAATTACTTTCTATACCCTGTCATGCCACGTAGATGGCAAAATGTACTGTTTGAATATCAAGGAGTACACCCTTTTTATTTCTCTAATAGTACTTCCATCTATCTTGATCTCTTCATGTCAATAACTCACAGTTAGAACTTTAAGCTTCATAACTGCTGTCAGATTAGCTAAGTAAGGCTTGATCTTTATTTTTGTTCCCCCTGTTTTCATATGTTCTAGGACTTGGTGGGAACATAAATTTTATAGAATAATAACTCATTCATTTGCTAAATTGTTAGTTGTTGGTGTGGTAGGAAGAAGATGCCATGATTCAGGGTACCATGACAAGTCCAACGGCTAAAGACCCAGCTTTCTGTGTTCAGAAGGAACAATTAAACCTGACAGGGAGTAAGTGTTCATCAGGAATAGCTTCCAAGAAGAAAAATAAAAAGGGTGGGCTCTCTATGTTCTTGAGTGGCGCTCTTGATGATGCCCCCAAATATGTTGCACCCCTTCCACCTTCCCCGAGAAGTGAAGGCCCTGCATGGGGTGGGGCTAAAACTTCCAATGGATTTGCATCACTTCGCGAGATTCAAAATGAACAAAGCAAAACCAATGGGAGCCAGTCCATTAAGAACAGAGATCACGGGGAAGATCCTTCAAATGCTCGAAGCGATGGAAAGATCAAGTTGAGTTCATTTTTGCCTTCCAAGCCAATACCAGTGATCTCAATACCCGTAGCTTCAACTCATACTTCATTGGCATCTGATGGAGATAGAGTTACACCTCCTTGGACTGCTTCAGGAACTCCTCCCCTTCTCTCTCGTCCATCTCTTAGGGATATCCAAATGCAACAGGTATGTGAATTGCACTCTCTTCCTCTTAATTTCGGGTTTGTCTGTCCGCCTGCCATTGTCCTTGGATTTGAAGGTGTTCAGTTTTTCAGTTCTCAGACCACCTTTATTATTGTCTTAAAAGCAGGGGAAAAAACACCAGAGTCTCTCCCACAGTCCAAAGACAAAAACTGCTGGATTCTCGGTCAGTAGTGGTCAGGGTTCACCATCGGACGCGTCTGGAGTGAATCGCTGGTTCAAACCGGAGATAGATGCACCCTCATCGATCCGTTCAATTCAGATTGAGGAAAAAGCAATGAAGGAACTTAGGCGCTTCTATGACCATGTTAAGATCGTCAAGAAACCCATCTTAAATTAGGTAGAAAATCTGGCACCAGTTCTGAGCTGACTGTTCGACGCCCGGGGAGTAAATTTGACTGTCAAGAAACCCATCTTCCCCGTTCTTTTATTTGATGTTTCATTTGGAGTTACCTCCGCTGCTGTAAATTTGACTGTATAGATTAGCATAGTTCTTACCCTCCAAATGCATAAAGTAGCAGCCGTTGTTTCTTTCTCATACCCACATTTCAGACCTTGTTTCTTTATGTTGAAGATCCTGGTGATTGTATTCTAGGTTAGAGCGGTTGCCTTTAGGAAAGTAGATGCTAACTTTAGGGATGTGTTCATTATAAAGTTGTAAAATGTCGAGAAATAATCATAGAAGTTGACTTTTTCCTTGGGAAAAGTTAAAAGTAAAGGGTTCCTTGTTCTCTAGCCATTTGAAATAGATTGTTTTGATCTTTTTTCCATCTTGGTGAATCGCAGAATCTCTCTCCTTATATCCAAAGCCAAAACATCTTAACAGGTGAAATATTGAGTATTTTCCAAAATACTATAAATGAATAAAAAACGAACAGATCGCGCCATCAAACACGTAAATCAATTAGCCAACCACATCCAAACAAATCCATTTTCCATAATTGAGAAAAACTTCACTTAGAACTGTGGGTTTATTGATACTATTCGGAATACATATAAAAGAGTATCCTTGTGACTCAAGGAAACTATTAACTAGGGATTTACATTACTTAATACAAGATATTCTCCTAATACAATACATAAACCTTCTAACACTCCCCCTCAAGTTGGAGAGTGAATATCAAGAACGCCCAACTTGCCTATCAAAACACGCAGCTTGTCTCGGCCTAGCGGCTTGGTAAACATATCCGCAAGTTGATGCGTAGTGCCCACGAAACGAGTAGCAATGGTTCCATCAATGATCTTATCACGCACAAAACGACAATCCATCTCAATATGACGAGTTCTCTCATGGAAAACAGGATTAGCAGCTATATGAAGCGCTGCTTGATTATCACAATACATCTTGGAAGGCTCTAATTGAGTGAAACCCAAGTCATTCAGCAAGTAACGTAACCAGGTGACTTCACAACTAGCACCTGCCATAGATCTATATTCCGCCTCCGCTGAAGACATGGAGACGGTCTTCTGCCTCTTGGTTCTCCAAGAAATCAAAGACTTACCAAGGAACACGCAATAACCCGTTGTTGAACGTCGGGTTATTGGGCATCCACCCCAATCGGCATCACAGTAGGCAATCAATTCCGGCCTACCATCCGATGCCATTAACAATCCTTGCCCGGGAGTTGACTTTAAGTAGCGCACCACCCTTTGTGCGACTTCCCAATGTGGCAGCCGCGGTTCATGCATAAACCTGCTTAAAACATGCACTGAATACGTAATATCGGGACGTGTAATAGTCAGATATATCAATCTTCCTACCAAACGCCTGTATTTCTCAGGATCTTTAAGAAGCTCCCCCTTATTGGAGAGTTTCTCTTCCTCCATTGGAAATTCAACGGGACGCGCCCCCAAGTAACCTGTGTCCTGAATAATCTCAAGTGCATACTTCCGTTGAGACAAATAAATGCCCTTCTTGGACCTGGAAACCTCAATACCTGGAAAATATTTCAGATCACCAAGATCCTTGATGCGAAACCGTGTCTTCAAGAATAATTTGAGCGAATTGATTGCTCCTTGATCATTACCAGTAATCACAATCTCATCCACATAAATCAGTAGGGCAGTAAATGAATTCCCTTGCTTGCACGTAAAGAGAGAGTAATCACACCTTGATTGAACAAAACCGGCGGCAAGAATGGCTTCAGTGAACTTGGCAAACCATTGTCGGGAAGCCTGTTTGAGTCCGTACAATGATTTGTTGAGGCGACACACCAAGTTCTCCCCCTGTCGCCGAAAACCGGGTGGAGGAGACATATAGATTTCCTCATCAAGATCGCCGTGAAGGAAAGCATTGTTCACGTGAGTTGCTGCAATGTCCAATTCTGACAAGCTGCTAGGGCAAGTAAGAGCGAACGGTAACCATCTTGGCAGTGGGAGAAAATGTATCATGGTAATCGATACCTTCAGTTTATGTAAAACCTTTGGCGACAAGACGAGCTTTGTAGCGCTCAATGGTGCCGTCGGCATTGTGCTTGATTTTGTAAACCCATTTGCAACCAATAGGCTTCTTGTGGGGCGGCAAGGGAACAAGAGTCCAGGTATTGTTAGCTTCGAGTGCAGTGAGCTCGGATTCCATAGCTTCTCGCCACTTTGGGTCTCGATCTGCTTCTGCAAAAGAGAAAGGTTCCACACTTCGACTGATAGATGCAACAAAAGAAAGATGTTTAGGTGAGTACCTATGATATGAAAGAAAATTACATAATGGATAGCGGGTACCTCGTGGGGGGACTGGTGGAGGAAGACGACGAGGAATGGTGTGGTGGAGCATCACTGGAGCAAACATAGTCTTTAAGGTGGGGAGGGGGTTGGGTAGGCCGTGAGGAACGGCATAAGGGCAAAGAGGGGTGGCAGGGTGTGTGCTGGGAGAAGTGGGAGAAGCATTAGGGTTTCTAGAGTGTGGGCCAAGGAAGAAGGGGCATCTAGGGTTGGAGGTGTAGGTGGCGGCAAGTTGGAGTAGGGCTTGTGTTGGAGAGAGTAGGTAGGCTTGGAGGGCCAGTGGGATGGAGAGGTGGGCTAGGGTGTGTGGTAGCCGAAGTTGGGAAAGTAGGGTTAGGTGGGGATTGGTGGGAGAGTTGGATGAGGAATGTATGTGTTAGGAGAGGAAATAGGAATAGGAGAGGGGATAGGTTCGAAATTAGAGGGATAGGGGGGGCCGGATTTGGAAGAGTTTCGGTGAAGAAAGGAAAGGAATCTCATGGAAGATGACATCCCGATTGATGAGAATTTTATGGGAATCCAGATCGTAAAGTTTGTAGGCTTTTTGACCAGAAGGATATCCGATAAAAACACATCTATGAGCACGGGGGGTAAATTTGGAAAGAGGGTGAACATTGGTTGCAAAGGCAAGGCAACCGAAGACATGCATGTGGTCATAGGTGGGAGGGGACGGCATGGAGAGACTCAAAGGGCGTCTTTTTGTGGAGAAGAGGGGTGGGGGAGGCGGTTAATGATGTAAGTGGCTGTTAAAACACATTCTCCCCAAAATTTAAGTGGAAGGTTGGATTGAAAACGTAAAGCACGTGCGACTTCAAGAATGTGGCGGTGTTTGCGTTCCGCTACTCCATTTTGTTGGGGAGATAGACGCATGTATGTTGATAAATGATGCCATTAAGTGAAAGAAATCTTTCATGGAAAGGAATCACGCCATTGGCACGAATTGGGACTTTGGTTTGAAATTGTGTTTCAATAAAGGAAAGAAATTGAGTAGTGTTGCGCTCATGTTTTGGCGCATAAGAACCATGAAAGCGAGAGAAACATCAACAATGTAAGAAATAATTGGCAGAAGAGAAGGATCTTATGAGGCCAAATGCACAATGAAAAGCGAAAAAGGACGAGACGAAGAAATAGAACTAATCCAAAGGGGCGAGTTGTTTTGCCAACGGACAAACATGACAAACATGACTAGAACAAAAGAAAATCTAAGGAGCTACTAGCAAGGTGTGAAGACGAACGGAGGAAGGAGAAAACGACGATGCAAAGAGCGGAGGAGGTGGAAGCGGCATTGAGAGGGGCGGCGGTGGGTGTAGGGTTGGTGCAAGAGCGCAAGGTAGAAAGACGCCACGCGCTACCCACACCAATCGCGCTCGTAACCAAGTCCTGTAACACACACCAAGAAGGATAAAACGACAGAGCATCCAAACCATTAAATTTCTTACGGATAAAAGGCCACATTAAAGCTAGGCACACATAAAACATCTGCAATTGTATATCATCTAAATTGAGGGTGCCAATCGAAGTAATGGTGCTTTCTCTCCGCTGGAGCGAAACAGGTGGAAAGTGGTGTTGGATGACTATTGTTAACAAATTCAACGAGAAGGTGTGGCCGTTGCCCTTCTGATCCATTGGCTGTGGAGACAACAGGGACAAACCTTGGAAAAGGAGCAAGAGACGCTGCGTTTGCTTGTGGTTTGGTGGTGGCGGCGCCGGATTCTACCGCAAGAATCTGTTGGTATTGAGCGGGAGAGGCTGGCATGCGGTTGTTCTCTGCAGGCTGGGAGTGGAGAGGTGTGGGCTTGAGGACGCACCTAGAAGACACGGTTGCGCTAGAGGTGTTGTGCTGGGCGGTCGCCCTGTGGTGCGGCTGCGTTGTGGGGTGTGCGGGGTGGTTGGATAGCCAATGTCTTTAGCATCTCCAAATTTGGCTTCGCTCCACTCCCCAGGGAACCGACCGCTCTTGGAGTTGCTTGATTGGTGGGGCGGTGGTCTGGCGGCACATCGTGGTGCTCGTGGGCTGGCTTCTCGCTGCTCTGCGTGGAGCGAGGCCGCCGCTGGGGCGGCTTCATCTGAGAGCTGCGCCGGCTGGCTTAGGACTCTTGAGACCGGTGACTGCATGAGTTTGTTGGTGCGCTTTGTGCGCCTGTGCTGGGTGGCTTCCTGCGACACCCATAGCATCTGAGTTTGGTGAAATATGCGGAACGGATGAGTGCCCTGAGAAAGTAGGGCGATGTCCCTGGATTTGGGGGGGGGGGGGGGGGGGGGGGGGGAAAATGCTAAGGAAACTACGGAAACTAATAAAGATACCCTAATAAATAATAAACCTCTAACAAGAACTCGAGCAAAACTTCACCAAATCGATTTTGTCGAAGCATGAAAACTCTGATTAATTCAAAGAACGAAGAATCAAGTTCAGTCATAATCTCAAATCCTATGACATTGACCGTGTTTATCTTGGAAGAGTGAATTGAAAAGATTCCAGGGAGGCCGTGAAAGCCGATTAGATTTGGACAAGCTGAGAGCCATTGAACAGAAACATCGTGCTCCGCTTCAAATTCAAAATCGAAAATATGGTCTTATCGTTCGTGTCTCAATTACTAACTTATCTAATTTAAAATTCTCTCTCAACCTTAGACGCTCTCTCTCAACCCTAGCCCCAAAATCACAAACCTCCACCGCCGCCGGCCCCTTGGCTTTCCTTGGGGTCGGCCGACCACCCTTCTTCCCCTCTCTAGCACCGACGGCCTTCTTCCCTTGTTTTCCTATTTTTGCTTTCATGTTTTTCTTTTTTGCAGGTTTCCCGATTCCGGCCTCCACCTCCATGTTTAGAGGTGCGCAAATCTAAGTCATGAATAAAGTGGCAGCTGGTGTAATTTTCTGTTTCCTATTGCTTGATGGCGTCGGGTTTTGATTCTGCCTTGTTTGGCTAGTGTCTTTTAGGTCTTGGGTTCAGCGGGTTCAGATCTCAACAGATCTAGTGGTGGCTAGTGTAGATTTCCGATTCCGCTCGCTTGGTGGGTTTCGAGTTTTCGGTTCTTCCATACGTGGCCTGTTTGTCTGCTTAATCCGAGCTAATGGCGACTTGTGCAATTGTCAGATTCAGATTGCTTGATGAGCTTCGGGAATCAGTTTTCGCCATGCTTGGCCGGTTTGTTTGTTTCGATCCGATCTAGTGGCGACTGGTGCAGTTTTCATATCCGGATTGCTTGATGTGCTTCGGCTTTTGATTCTGCTGGCTTGGCCAGCTTTGTCTATTTGGGTGTTTGCTCGTTTGATGTTTGTTTTCGGTTGCTTTGGAATAAGAATTGTTGGATGTGGCGCACCATGTTGGTGTTCCAGTTTGCAGATCGTTTAGTTGTATAGTTGGATTTCTTTACAGTTGGTTCTCTATAGTTGTCATTTTTTAGTTGTCCCTGTAAAAGTTGTGGTTAATCAGTCAAGTTGATCTTTTCCGGTGTACTGATGCTTTCTCTAACGAGTTAGCTTACTTTCTGTTGCCTAGTTGCAGTGAAGTTATTGGTCCTATAGGAGTATTAGGCATTCCTTGTTCGTCGATGTCTAATTTGTACTGCTTTTATAATATATTTCCATTACCAAAAGAAAAAAAATCGAAAACATGAATTTGCATTTCTAGAGAATCGGAGAAATATCGCCATTGAATTGAAAGAACAAGCTCTGGCACTTTAGAGCTCAAAGACGACGTTATCGCGCTCCAATGGCAAATTTGTAAATATCCTTGAAGTTTAGGACTGACTTGTTCAAAATACATAGCATGTTTAACAAGACAGACTATAATGTCGTTAATCCTTATATACTATATTACCAGAATGAAAGAAGTAATATATCCACCTTGAAGTTGAATTGGCCAATCTGGGTGCAGTGAAGTAAAAGTTCTTGCCATGGAGATCCTTACCATTGGTAGAATTTGGCTTCAACCAGTTAAGAACCCCAGATGTACATGCTAATTATGGAAACCAAAAAAAAAAAAAAAAAAATTTGAACAGTATGCTGGATCAATTTAACTTGGAATGCAACGCATATGCTGAAACTATTCCATATATTGAAGAAACAAGAATATGTATACATGTACAATGAGAAAAGTAAGTTTCAAACACGATGCTAAACTAATGGAATTCGATTAATGTAGATCACAAAGGGCAAATAATGGATGTCTACTCATATTACACATAGAAAATAAACTTGAAAACAGAAGTGAATCCGCACTTTGGAATCTGAAACGCCCTAAATGTTACTTCAAAACCACAGCTGCATTTCTCAGAGCCAGATATCTCTGGACATACTCATTGGGAAGTGATCTTATGAGCTTGAAGATATCAGTATTGGCATACCGAAGGTTGGTCCTTGGATCATAATAAGGTGCCTGCATGGCGCACAGAAGCATTTACTGTGAAAATGATGAAATTGATCAGACGCACAAAAATGATTTGGACAGTTGTTATTCAACAGTCGGTTAACATCCATACGCCTGCGTCTTGTAGAAATTTCTCCTTTAAAATCTTTGATCAGATCAACAAATAAACGGAAAGGAACCATAACAGACAACACATATGAATGACTAACTGAAGCTCAACTCAGCCAAGTTTGATCGCACAGTAGGGAGGTAGTGAGCTTGCCTTCTAAGGTGTACAATGAATCAATGTATGTTTTGTTAAAGAAGATTAATATGACTTACGCATAGATACTCATGCAGTTCATCGACAGCCTACATCCCGTTATTTTCTTGGACAAATTCCAGGTATACAAAACTTAAAATCTTTCTTTCTTTCTTTAATGTACTGACAGTAGTGTGTATCCTAATGTTGTTCCTGCCCAGCAGAGCTCAGTAAACATTCCATGTACATCCACAGGACCCAGCTAAGTTGCCTCATATGTTTAATTTTCATTGCCAAATTGATCTCCGAAACCATTTGTTTTAGTTTTGAACTTCTAAACTTAGGAATTCCCAGGATTTTCATCAATCTTGGGCCATCAGATTTATACTACAGCCGACGGGCGTTAACCGGCCAGATTACCACCTGGACTGGTTTTAACCAAAGGACATTCCTCGATTATGAATTGAAATATCTGTCCTACTTATCATATCCCAACCAGTTGAGAATAGCCTAACTCTGCAGTCAACCTAAAAAAATGGACTCTCAGCTAAGCAGCGCAATCCTTCTTGACATTTCTAATGTGATCTAGCTGAGCAGCAGATTGCAATCAACAAGGGAATGCAAATATAAATTAACTAGAAGTATTGGCCGGATCTTAAATGTTTAAATCAGTATGGAAAGTGGTACACCGTAGACTGCACAGTCAATGAATAAACCTCATGCGAATGACTGTGAGCTTTATACAAGTAGATAACTCAATACAACCTTTGGAGTTAAATCCAACTAACAATAAACGCAGACCAGTACAATCCATATCGTGGGAAAAATTTGACCATACCTCAAAACCTGTTATATCACAAATTCTCTTGCATGGATGCATAGATGGCGGCGACTCTATATTAACATCTGCAAGCATGGCACATTAAAATAAAATGAGAAGAAGACTTGCCACAAATATGCTTAAACCAATACTCTAAGGGCTTGTTTGGAAAGCGTGTATGCTTTTGTATCTAGTTTTCATTCTACCTAAAGATAGAGAAACATGCAGGATAAATAGAGGAAGGAGAGAGGATGCAGACATAAAAGAGATTTGACGAAGCAAGCTTGAAGAATAGAAACACTATTTGAAATTGCTTTCATTTTTCAGTTTTCATTCTATAGCCCACTGCATATTATTCTTCCTCCTTTTTACTCCCCCAGACCTTCCTTCACACATATACGTCCCTTATATCTCCAACTGAAAAAAACAAAAACTAAGAATGAAATGACTTAACATATGGATATAAAGCGATATTCGTAATCGATATTCCAGGCATGCTAAAGGGCACACTTACATTTCAAAATAGCAAAGAGGAAAATACCATCTTGAACACTAGAATTTTAGTTTGAGGAACAATTGGCATAAAACTGAGAGAGAGCTTGAAATTCACTATAAGGTATAGCTTACAATTAGGCTCGTCGGCTGGGTAATTCTGGTAGTTCTCGGCCTGAATGATCTGCTTGAGGTGCTTCCAGTGTCTGCCTCTTGATTGGCCTTTTGGGTACTTGTCATACATCTGAATGCGCTTGAAGCTCAAGTGGGTTGGCAACACCAGCTCTGCATCAACCACCTCGGGCTCCATCTTTTTACTAGATTTTTATTTCGGTACCAAAACAGATGAAGAAAAAAATCATTCAATCTTTACAAAACCACCTCCAGTGCAATCGACAATGAAATTTTAATAACTTCACCCCCATCTATAACTTTTACCCAGATATTATTTTTCAAAACTAATAATAAAAAACTGTGTTTTCCAGAATACCCGCAATGAACCCTAAAAACTTCTAAGTTCACCCACACCGGCGGCGGCGCACTGCTTGCAAATGCTTTCGGGCCGGCTTCGGGCAGCACCAGAGATTCAAAAGCACCAACCGATTCAATATTTTTACACCTAATTCAATTTTTTGCTTTTTTTTTTTCCGAAAATCAACTACAATTTCATCGAGGTTGAAGGAGATGGAGAAAATCTTACGTGGCGACGACGCCGAGGAGGCGGAGGTTTCAGAGGATGAGGACGACAAGATCGTCGTGTAGGCCGTCGGGATTCTCGGTGATTGATCGTTTGGCTACGAGAGTCTCGCAACACGGCGATTGATTTTGGCTGTACACGGTAGTGTAAAGTTGGCTATTTTTGGAAAGATACAAGTGCATTTACAAGTTCTTATTAGTTTTTCAAACAATAGGTGAAATTTGTTGAGGGAGATTTACATTTTAGTCACTCCAATCCCCCTGATTTTGACAAGGGTTGGTCTTGGTACATATAAGTCATTAGAGTCGCACAATTAAAAAGCATTTAGAGGTTTCACCGTGGGAATTTTGCGAGAGTTTTTACTGTGCCGAACCTCCTGTCTTGTATGTTATAACTTAATATTTTGTGTATATTTCAAATAATAATGTTATCCTAGAAAAGTTCTGGTATATGTTGATTTTGGCGTGCTATAACTAAGTAGTTCTGTTATACCTGGAATACTATTGTTACAAAACATCTGCCCCTAGCAGCCTTTCCTGTTTTGATGTTGGTATGTTGTGTGTTGGTTTGATTTTGGTTTTGGTCTTGGCTTTGGTTTTTTAAGGAATGAATGAATTGGATGGTGAAGGTTGACTTGTGTACCCAAATAACTAGTGTGATCCTGATAAGTTATTGTTATAGTTTGTTCTTTAATGTTATCGTAATAAACTTGTGTGATAGATTGTTTCTTTCATGTTATCACAACATAGTTTTGTTATACCAGAAATACTAGTGTCACAAGACTCCTGTCCGTCTCATATTTTCCTTTATTGATGCTGTTATATTATGTTTTGTTTTTTTGTTTTGTTTTGGTTAGCAAGTGTGAAAACAGTTAGCAAACATCCGTATCTACCCAAGGGCATTTTAATCACACTTATATTCTACGAGTAGATTTTACATTCTTTTCCTGGTTTGGTTGTTCCTGCTGGATTTGGGTTTTGGTGTAGAGTGTTCTTTTGTAAGTTATTTTATCGGCTATCCTTGTACAAAAACATTGTAATATTGTAATAAGCTCAATTAGATCAATTAGGATTTATTTTTAGAGTTATAGAATTGTTGATGAAGCTTGGAAGAATGAAGATAGATGGTTTGTTGAAAGTGCATTCACATATGACCATTAATATACACATCATATCTGCAGTTAACATAGATCCTTATCTAATTGAGTCAAAACTTTTCAATTACTTAGGTTTTTGCAAATGTTTTTACTAGAATAAGGATCTCAGGTTTTTCATGACTGGTCATCTATTTTCTGCACATGATACGTTGACTGCTTTTCTAACAGTGATTGATTGAACATGTTTTTAATCGGAGATCTTTTTATCCAGCGGGCAGTCAACTGATCCCCACTAACTCAGATCTGCCTAGGTTACTTAAAAAATAAGATTTGTGATTTAATCTTGCCCGTCCATTCCTTATCTTCTTGGGCTTATTTAAGGTTAACTTCACCACCTTGTTGGGTTGTGGAACAGATTTCCACGTGTGCGGAAGGGTGGCGTGACACGTATGCAATAATAAAATTCATAATTCAATCGTAAACATACATGGTTGGCGGAACGTTGGATTCCATTAATCATATTAATTAACCCGCGTGCATGGTTAATCGACGTGCCATGTGATTCTTAGCATACCAATAAGATCACCCCTAATCTAAAAGAAGATTAGAGTTACCAACCTTTGGTTGCAATGATGATGATGGTGAAGTCCTAGATGTTCAAGTGTCCGTCCTCTACAAGTATCGACATGAACGGTATTCAGTTGATGAGGCAGAGAGAGGATGTATCAGCTAGAAGCACCAAACTCCGACAGACGATGACGAGCACCACCAATAACTGCGGCAAGGCTGAGGATTTGCGGCACATAAGGGTTTCAGAGAATTAATTTTTCTGACTTTATGTTTTCGTAAAGAATGTATTCTCAACACATGAGATTATTTACTGATATGTGAGTTCACTACCCCTGTTAGGTCAATACCCAACAAACCTTAATATAGAGAACCTTTTTCTAACAGGCTTGGACTCTTGTTTAACAATTAAACAACAATCCTTGTCTCACAAGGAATAGGGTGCGGCAACTCTGGGAGAAACCCTAGAGTTGCCGTCCCTAATGGTGCCGCACCTCTTAGTGGGCTTAGCCCACTAATGTGTCATCAATCCTAATTTATTTAATTGGTCAATTCCAAATTGTATTGGGCTAATATTAATACCAAGCCCAAAAGACTTGTATTTATTTATTCAAGCCCAATCACCAACTTAAATAAATTTACTATTTAACATAAACTAATTCATGTTAAACACCCTCATCAATTTACCTGAAGGCATGCGTTCTTGTGTGTCTGACCTCGGTAGGTTCCGATAAAGCTGGTAGTAGACAATCTTATTTTTCCGAATATGGAAATTACCAATATTCAACCTTATAGGGAAGATCATTCACAAACCGAGTAGTAACATCTATCTATGGCTCTCGGCTACCCAGATCATCAAGAATGTGTTTCGAACTTCTTCATCACACATCGAGCAGAACCATTAGTTATGGTTACAGTGCAATAAGGTTCCTTCGTCTCGATCAAATCATTTAGGGCATGGAAACTCATTGTCAAGCCCTAATGCATTAGTGTGCTAATATGATCGCCCTGATGTATCTCTTTACTTATATGTTTCGGCCGAAGACTTAGAGATAGATCTTCAAGGGGCTCTTGGAATATCAACTTTCACTGATTACCTAGAAGGTGACGAATCCCATTTTGCGCATTCACAAATCTCCATGCTTGAATCCATGCACCCAATCCTCACCTACTTGGCCCAAATCATTCTTGATGAACCGTGAGATTGAGGTCAAAGTTCAAGTCTCCCAACACGAGATATCCGGTGAAGCCTCAGGTCTAAGAACTAGTTTGCACCCATAACTAGCCAGAACGTTGTACGATTGACATAGTAGGTAAACTTCCATTCGTACGCTCTGTGGTTGGTCAGTGTTCAGTGAACTCGTATCTATATACGAGCACCTTCATGCCTATTTCATATCACTATATGCTTAGTCTGAGATCGACTACTAAATACGACATGAACCGGCCTTAACGGATAACCAACAGCCCTAGCTGGATATCCTATAGCTAGGAACGTTCTTTAGGAGTCGAGGACAATAGGGAACGTATCTAAAATCACAACCTCTTTGTGATTCCATCCCTACACTCAATATTCTCCTAGGACTCACCCTGGCATTCGACCGCGAGCCTCCGTAATACACTTATTAGGTCACACGCTCCGTCGAGGGTGTCTATATTTGCCCTTGCTATTGATTTCTCAACTTTGGATTGACACGTGTCTCCCGTCACGTATTGCCACGTCAATGCCTTAACGGGCACAATCCAACACACCTTAGTTTAGGTTTTTAAGTTCAAATTCATAAACATTTTCAAAAACTCTCATCTTTGTTGGCTGCAACTTCTCTCCGATTCTTCTTTGCTCTCTCGAGTACGTAGTTCATTCATATAGAGGCATCATAAGATTGTGAGGGTTACTAGCAATTGAATCTTCTTTTCAAAGTTTATTTTTCTTAGAAATTATCTTAAGCTAACTTTGAAAAAGGTTCATCTTCACTGTTTTCGGCTTATCTTTAAAGTTTATACACTTTGAGTCAAAAAAGGTTTGTGCAACTTCAGTCTCCCATGTTCATGCATGCTTGTAGACTTAGTTGGGTTTTAAAGGTCCTTGACCTTTGTTAGTTTGCTGCCCAGTTTTATAACTGCTGCAGTAAACACAGTCACCGTTTCATTTCCTAAAGGTTTGTAGCTTTCTGGAAATGCATCTGTGACTGGTCATATATCATCACTGCATTCATACAAAGGTGACATTGTATAGGAACACATGTGTATAAACCTTTGACGTGTAGACCAAGCGAGGATCCGCTAGAAGTGAAGTGATTGAGAAGAAGCCGCACAAGAGACAGCTGCATCTAAGTTAGGTACTTTAGATACTGAGCTTGGTTGAAATCTTATAGTGGGCATCTTTTGCCATTTCATAGAGGAATGCCGATCTTTAGATAGACCCTCGGTTTTTATCCCTTGTATACCAAATCTATGTACCAATACAGTTTTCCACATCAATTGTACTGATGCACTGGAATACAAATAAACTTTTCATATGTGGGAAATTTTTTTTAAAAAAATAAAATTAATTGTTAAAAATTTTTAAAATTATTTTTTATAAAAAATTTTAAACAAAAAAATATAAAAAATATTTTTTTGCTGACGTGGTCCACGATAGTAAAGTTACCAGAAATAGTTAACTTAAAGAAAAATGGGGCAAAAATTCCCAAAAAATGAGTTGCAGGGATGTAAGATCCCACATCGGCCAACGGAGAGGGGGTGATGTGCCTTATATGTACATGCACACCACCATCTAGCATGAGGCCTTTTGGGAGCTCACCGGCTGCGGAGGGGATAGGAACTCCGTAGTTAAGCGAGTTGAGCTTAGGGCAATCTCAGGATGGGTGACCTCCTGGGAAGTTGCTCGTGAGTTCCCAAAAACAAAACCGTGAGGACCAGAGAGGAGGGTGCCCAAAGCGGACAATATCGTGCTACGGCGGAGCGGTCCCGGGATGTGACAATGGAGAGCGGGGGGAGGGGGAGGGGGGCTGGGGGGGGATGAGGGGGGAGAGGGGGATGGGACAGCCCTCTGCAGAGGCCTTTGGGAGCTCACGGCTGGGAGGGGATGGAGAGAAGCGAGTGAGCAGGGAAGGAGGGGAGGAAGTTGCTCGTGAGTCAGAAACAAAACCGGAGGACAGAGAGGAGGGGCCAAGCGGACAATATCGTGCCGGCGGAGGTGTGACAAGGGACAAAAAAGATAAAAAGTGGTGCATTTATGTGTTTGTTATTGCAAAATTATATTTCTTTGCATATTGGTTCTATTGTTGCATGATTTGTTTCTTTCGTTGCACAATTTTTTGTCATTGCATGATTTTTGTTTCTTTCGTTGCACAATTTTTTGTCATGGCATGATTTTTGTTTCTATTGTTGCAAGATTATGTTTCAATTGCCAATTATAATTTTGTTGTTGTATGATTCTGAATCTGTTGTTGCATGTAGGCTTACTCACTGTCACTTTTCAATAATAAGGAATTTGACTACGAATATTGAACTCATTTTGAACTCATGATCAGGCTGAATTCCCTTGTCATGGACAATAATAATGACGTGTTGAACTTCTTCCTCTTGGACAATAATACCATCAGGTTCAATTGCCTCTTCGCCGAACTGATCAAAATTGCTTCCATGTTCTTCAATTATGGGATCATCAGAATTATAAGGGACTTTCTTTTGTACTGAAGCTTCAAGAACATCACCTGATGTCGGAACCTTGTACGGCCGTTGTTTCCTTATTACAAGGTCGTTTAGAGCTCGTGGTCGGACTAGTAGAAGAAGAAGGGTGTTTCATAATGGAATCACGCCCATGGTCCTTACTCTTCCTTTTCTCTGTATCGAGATCATGGTTCCCAGGATCCTTCTTTGATTTAGATGATGATTCTTTGTCAACGAGCTTTATGATGTACACAGGAGACCCATTCCTTGTTTGGCTCTTATGCGTAACAGAGAAGATACTAGAAACTGAATGCCCCAAGTAAGGGCCGCATGAAGCCATCCACCATCTGCAGAACCAATATGTATTGTTTCCTCTTCGAGATGACCGAGGAATATAGAAGAGTGTAGTAGTCTTTCATCTTAGTAACATAATAATTTGAGCTTTGGAGAAAGCTTCAACGCCGCAACGTTCTCTTTCATTTAAGCGTAGAGAAAATTTATTTGAAGGAACCCCCTGATCAAAACCGAATTGGCCAGCAAATCTATTCAGGTAGTATGGTTCCAATCTTAGATGCCCATTTATTCTCACAGGTAGAGCTGAGGATCTTGTGCAGACTAGGAATTCAAATAGTTGATCAGATAGTTGATCATTGTCCGCCAAGGTGCGGCCATCTTGTTTCGGGAAGGCACTAGGACGATAAATTACCTGTTGATCACTTCTGAAGATAATTCTAGCATTTGTGATGTCTATGATTTCAAGGACAGCACCTGCATATCTTACCATGTAGGGAAGTCCTTCTACGAAGTTTCAATTTGTTTAAGGAGTGTATAAACCTGGAATATGTTCTCCTAACCATCCTAGAATATAGTGGATGGGCAAACATGCATTTGATGAGCCAAAGACCTTTTGGATGTGTTGTAACCTCACGAAGACCCTGGTAAATGTGTCCAAAAACAGTTGGTGCAAGAGAAATCTTAACTAACACCTTCAGCCATCAAACAAACCATGTAAAAAGAGTCGGGTCTCACTTTTCCAGAATAAGTGGGTAAGATGAATCTGCTTAGCCATAATGCCAAAAAGGCGGCTAATTTTCCATTTTTGGAAATTGATAGAGTAATTTTTGGATGATGAAGGTTTTGTTTTGGAGACGTTCTCTTGTTATCTTCAAAGGGTGCATATTTTACCTTTCCACAGTAAAAGTGCCCAAGCCATTGGTTTTCCACTGACCATAGTAGATGCAAAGTTGAGAGTAATACTCAAAAATTCAGTAAGTGAATCAGGATATTTTCCAGCTTGCAAATCTTCATTTGTAAGAATAAACTCTTCATATTGAATGTCGCCTAAGATTGGTAGGCCGCCGATCATTTTGAGATCATGTAGTGATATGCCCATTTCGCTGGCTCCATTGTGAAAATGTTAGACAAAGGACCCCACAACTCACAAAATGCTCTCCATACGTTTGCATTGACTTCATAATTGTATTGAGAGATGGCAACGCCACCAAAAATTGCTGACTCTTGAAGCGTATCTCAAAATTCGGTCAAGATGGATTCTGTCCATTCCCTTACACTAATTTTAAACATTGCACGTTCTAAGAAAAAGAAGTCTGTACCTCATTCTATCTGATATTTCAGCATTTTGTGGAGAGTGGGATATGAGCTTTCTTCTGTAATTATAAATTTCTTTTGCCCGTCAGGATTGTTGTTACATCCATCAAGGTGATTGCGTCGAAAGGGTTTTTATAAGTTTGGCAAACACTAATAACACAAACTTTAGTGTGTGGATGGAATTCGAGAGATCCACCTTCTACGGTATTGGTAGCAAATCAGGTTAGGGGTGCTATGGTGATTTTCAAGCTTTCTCAATGGTAATGATCTTGGATATATTGGGCTTCGAGTAAGTTCTTTGCCTTGCTGTCCAAGGGCATGCTGATTAATGAGTTGGCCTTGGTCATTCATTCCTTGCGAGACAAAAAGAAAGATGGTTAGTTATTGAAGAAATGCTGTCAAGCATCGCACGGAAAGACAAATCTGAAACGCACGATGCTTGAGGGAGTATCTGTTGACGTGTAACTTTTGTACAATAAAATACATTAAATACAAGGGGAATAAATAAGGAACTCTGTCTCTATGTCAGCTAGTACTCTACACGAATATGAGTTTAAAAGCAACTCAAAGACTTGAGTCCGATACTTTCATAGGAATTCTATGATATGCAAAAAGGTCTTCTACCAATCAGATTGCTTAGCTATAAAGATAGAATGAAATTCCAACTCTTCTCAAGTGCTCTATAAAGACTTGAGTCCGATACTTTCATAGGAATTCTATGATATGCAAAAAGGTCTTCTACCAATCAGATTGCTTAGCTATAAAGATAGAATGAAATTCCAACTCTTCTCAAGTGCTCTATAAAGACTTGAGTCCGATACTTTCATAGGAATTCTATGATATGCAAAAAGGTCTTCTACCAATCAGATTGCTTAGCTATAAAGATAGAATGAAATTCCAACTCTTCTCAAGTGCTCTATAAAGACTTGGTCCGATACTTTCATAGGAATTCTATGATATGCAAAAAGGTCTTCTACCAATCAGATTGCTTAGCTATAAAGATAGAATGAAATTCCAACTCTTCTCAAGTGCTCTATAAAGACTTGAGTCCGATACTTTCATAGGAATTCTATGATATGCAAAAAGGTCTTCTACCAATCAGATTGCTTAGCTATAAAGATAGAATGAAATTCCAACTCTTCTCAAGTGCTCTATAAATAGAGGTGCTCAGCCTCACAAGTTGACACCAATCATCGAGGGTGCAGATCATCGCTTGGAAATTGCAAGTAGCCAGCAAGGAAGGAGATCAGAGTATAGTAAGGTAATGACAAATTTAGATTAGATTCTGCAGATATCACCGCAAGTTTGATGTTTAACATCATATGGGGAATACTCCGTAGCTCTGCTATGACATCTCTTTTCGAATAAAGATGGTTTGCATCGTCAGCTTGTCGTCAACCTAAGTTTCGTACCCAACATCATGCTAATCTCACAACACAGCAGATGCAAAATTCAATTCAAGAAAATACAAAGTCGGGCTGAAGAAATCACATTCGAGTCTGATTTCGAGCGGCGGTCTTTGTTGTCGGCCATGAGTCGTCTTTCTCTGTATCTGGTTCTCCCTGTGTCAGAGCAAGTATTGTGATTAGGCATATCACAAATATTTACTTGGTAGGATTAAAGGACAAAGATATAGAGGAAAGTGCAGAATTTCACCGTTCGGTGCAGGACCCAGAACCGAAGTAGGTTGGTTTTGACTTGACTTCCAACTTGCCTCCACCATAGCACACAATAGGGAGTAATCATCTCGGTTCACTTCCCCTCGATTCCGTTCGACAAAATGGAGCAGTTTGAATGGCATATTGAGCTGCCATGTTTCTTTTTACATGGAGTTGGATTTTGGTTTCTCCTTATTCTTCATGGAATCGGAAGCAAAGGAGATGGGGACACGATTGGAGTAGTTCTTCTGATCCAATTTGGTTTTGGGATATTCGAAATGGTTTAAGGCAGGAATCCAATTCGGGTTCGGAGTTTTGGGAGTGCAAGGCGGCGGCTACTCTAGTTTGTTGTTGTTGAGCCAAGTAAAACATTCAACTAATTTGTTGATGTTTTGCCGCACATAAAAGACACAAGATTGTAATGTGGGCCAACTCAAGCATTCAACTTTAATCCCAACAAATTGAACTCTCTGCCGACATCTGCTTTCAATTATTTGTGCGCTTGAGTTACGACCTATTTCGTAAAATTTTCTATAAAATTATAAAATGACCAAAATGCCCCTCAATGGTCAACCATTGACTTTTAAATAGTTCAAAACGTGTCTAACCAATACCGTACTCCATGCGTAGGGCTCGTCGATACGAATGCTTCCCCAAAGACGGAATCAGATTTCGAGTTGTAATGAACGCGTTCCGGACAAAAAACGAAAATGTGGTGTTGAAGGCTTGACACGTGGCAGCCTCTGATTGGCTGATGCCACAGTGTCAGCAAATTATTGGCCCTTCCTTTTTGGGTTATTTAACCCAAAACCAAACCGGGTTTCCTATTTTGGAAACCCAAACCCGCCGCCATCCTTGTCATCAAACCACCACCGCCGGCCACGGATCGGGGAAACTAATCCCAAAAACGGCATCCCCTCACTCTCACGATCACTGAGCACCCCACATCGGCCCTGGAAACTATCGAAATTGCCACCAACAAACCTTTCAGGGCTTTTTCCGGCGAACTCCAGCGAAGGTGAGCTTTGAAATTGGTACCATTGAATTTCTTGTTTTTCGTAGAAGCGTTTTGACCTAAAAATCGTTGAATTTGGTTGAAAAAGTTTGAAGTTTTGGGAATCGGCCGGAATAGTTGCCAGAATGGGTTTTTCCGGAGATGGCATGGCGGCGCCGACGACATCACGACAGTGCCGATGAAGCTCTCCAAAATCTAGAAATTTTCCAAATTCCGATGAGTTTTTCAGCGGTGGTGATGCCAGCGCCGTTAGTTGACCGGTCAAAGTCAACGTTGACCGCCGATCAACACCGTTGACCGTTAGTCAACACTGTTGACCAGCGCTGACTAGGGTTGATCGGCCACTTTTTCAAAGCGTTTCGACGTTCCAGATCCAATGCAGAGCTCTGTTTCGCCATTCGAGATACGGTTAAACCCCTATTAAAACAAGGAGAACTAGAGTTTTACGGTTTTTGTTACGTATCATTTTTTTAATCGCTATATGTTGGGACTTAGAGGTGATCAGGTTTCACGGATTCAACGTAACTGAGCCGCACAGACAGAGGAGGATGACGACGATCGCTGGGCCTTTCTGTGTGAGTGGACAAGTTTTGGATTTGAACTATCGTTTGAGCATGTTATATATATGTATATTGTTACACCCCATCCCAGAAAAGTGGGTCCGGGATGTACGGCCGTCACCCGGAGGGTGACGAAGCCTAAACTCGCACACACAAGACCAAAACTACGAAAAATAAGACCACCGAAGACACAATTGGGCCCATAACAATCACCCAATACACCTACCACAGCATCAGAGCATCTATGACAAGATAAAAGAAGCAGCAGAAACGACAAGCCACCTGGACTGAACCGGGAATGTCCCTATACCCTCGGGACGGATGCAGAGCCATCGAACTGCCTCTCCTCGCGTCTCTGGTCAACTCAGTTACTAATCCCTGAGGGGGGCGCAAAACCAAAGGGTGAGTGGATGGAAAAATAAATAATCTTTCAAAAACAGTTTTGAAAACATATAATATAATCCCCTTGCTGTAAAAACATGTATCGAGCTGAAATACTGAAAATATGGTAACATACTCTGGTAGGCGCCAATCAAGTGCACGTAATATACCACACCCAGTGCCAGGGTTACGCAAGGCACCGCTGTGTACATCTAAAAATATAAACCCCTATGTACTCCCCCTCACATCATCACCCCCAGTCCCTGCAATACGCGCAGGGACCGCTATCACCGGAAATAAAGCTAGCAAGTGGGGTCTTCGGATCAGGCAACGATGTGAGAGCTGTGTCCTACGGCCATAGTCCGAGTACTAAAATGTACGTGTGATACTATGGGCATTAGACTACTGAAAACTGATATCTGAAATCCATATATATCTGTATACTACTATAATATAATGAACTGCAATGAAAACCAATACTTTAAGAAACCAAAACCCATCCACTCACAGTGATTTCCAGCCGTCAAGCTCGTCTGCCAGTACTGCTCGCCTATGGCGTCTCACTGGAGCTCGGATACCTATAAGGTTCCCACGAATCAACCGTCAGAAGATCCATAATCAAATACCATCTCCGAAACTCTAATTTTCATGTTTTGCCCAATCGGGGTCCAACCCTATCTCGGATGGTGAAACGGAGGTCGCCATTGGATTCGGAACGATGTTTCCAGTCGGAATAGTGGCCGGTCATCGGTGGTCAACGCCGGTCAACGGCTGCCACGTCAGGAAGTTCGGTGCCTCGACGTGGCACTGACACAGTGCTGACGTGGTGCCCATGTGGTAGCCACATGTCGCTGACGTGGCACCTATGTGGCAGCTGACCTGGCGGACGCGTGGCGCTGACGTGTCAGACACGTGGCACCCACGTGGCAAGCTGCCACCGCCGCCGTCACCATCGCCGGCGCCGCCGCACCGTCGCCGGAGAACTCATCGGAATCTGGAAAATTTGCAGATTCCGGCATGTTCTTCAGCGCCGCCGTGCACCGCCGTGCTGTCGCCGAAATTTCCCCAGATTCCGGCGACTATTCCAAATTTTCCGGCGAGCTCTAAAATCCTCATTTCTCAACCATTTCCAACGAATTTTATATCAAAATTCATCTACTCAACCCAACGAATTCAATGGAATAAGAATCGGGACTCACCGTCGCCTGTACCGCCCGAAAAAATGATCGGAAGGTGGCGGTTTCCGTTCGTCTCGTCGCCGGCGATTCCGAGGGCTACAGCCGTCGAGCCTGGGTGTTCTGTGTTTGTCTCGCCGCGCTGGAGCCGATGGTGGTGCTCGAGGTCCGATCCGTGGCCGGAGCGCATCGATCGGCGATGGAGGCCTCGGGTTTGTGTGGCTGGTTCAGGTTTCCAAATATGGAAACCCGGCCGGTTCGAGCTTTCCAGAAAAATCCAGCCCGCTGCCCACTCAGGGCTTGCCACGTGGCGGCCCACTCAACACCATCAATTCGTTTTCCGGCCGTAACTCCTTCGATATAGCTCGGAATCCCATTCCGTCTTCGCGGACACGCTCCTGTCGTCGAGCTCTTTGCATAGAGTCCAATATTGACTATGCAATTCTCGACAGTCCAAAAAGTCAAAGTCCGACTCCCAGGGGTATTCTCGTCATTTGACCCGAAATCTCGGGACGGGTCGTAACATATATGCTTTAAATGGTTTTGCTGGAATATATATGTATTTTGATGTTAGTATAGTTAGTGGCACACTCATCAGTCAGGCGGTAAGTCCCTCGTCCAATAGATCACGGTCGTAGATTTATGATATATTGTGTATATATATTGTTGTTTGTTCATGTGACCAACTAACTGTATTACTATTCTTGGCTATGTTTGTAGTATAGTCGTTTACTGCTGGTTTTCACTGTGGGGGTTATTATTAGGGGGCTGTTAGTTCCACCCCCTTATCTTATTTCCCCATCCACCATTCTTAATTAAATTTTATTAAAAATTAAACTATTCAATTATTCCTAAAAGACCCCTCATCTTCTTCCCTGATTTGAAACCCTAATTCTCAGATAATGGATGTCCCGACCAGTATGTGATCAAGAACAAGATTGAATTCGTCCAAAAATTTGAAGCTTATCAAGGTTCAGCAATTTAATAGGCCATGAACCTTTGGCCACTGAGCCCAACACCTTCTTCACTAGTAACCAATCTACATGACAAGTTATATGTAGTGGAAGCATCACGGTAATGGGGAATAGCAGGTTCAATCACATGTGTCATCAACGCGTGACGAATTTCATTGTTGTTGACATGTTGCTGGGTAGAGATAAAGATATGGTGTACTCAAAGAGGAACCATACCTCCATTATCATCCCTGTACTCAATTAATTGTCAATTCTACCTTTCCACTATGCTTCAATCAGGTGATGAAACGATTCTCAATGGCCTCAGTCACTTCTACCATTCATTTGTGGCATAGCCAAATACTAAACCTTGATAACTAGTTTCAAAATCTTGGACGAATTCAATTTTGTTCTTGATCACATACTGATCGGGACATTCAAGAATTAAGTTATTATCTGAGAATTAGGGTTTCAAACAAGGGAAGATGATGAGGGGTTTTTTTGGGAATAATTGAATACTTTAATTTTTAATAAAATTTAATTAAGAATAGTGGGTGGAGAAATAAGACAAGGGAGTGGAACTAACAGCCCCCTATTATTATTGATAAATGTTTAAACTGTGTTTTACACTAACATTTATTTTTCATGTCCACTCACTCTTGTTTTTGTGCCCCCTCAGGACCTGATATTGTTGAGCACCACTGAGACGAGCGGGATCTTTCAGGGTAGCTCTATTATGTTCCACAAAGAGTAGGAAACTCTTTGTCGTCTGTTGTCCATCAGACTTGTGTACGTTGTTGGGTTGTTTGTATTCCGCCTTCGGGCAGTATTGTTGATTATTTTCCCTTCCGCTGTTAGAGACTCTGATATACTGTTTGTTTGTATTTATTGGGCTTAGACCCGACTTATTTTTTGTTTTGTCTTTTTCTTTGTTCGATTTGTCATTACGTGTTGGTCAAGGCTTCTTCACCTTGTCTGGGTGATGGCCGCACCTCCCAAGCCCCACTTTTGGGGCAGGGTGTGTCATCTTGTTGCTTTCAAAAGTGTTAAAGTCCACTATTATCACAGTTGCGTTTACAAGTTTCTTGCTCACAAAACCGCAGCCGCGATGCAGCAGACACGATGACGACATGACGAGCAATGACGATGGCATGCAAATCAAGTCTCTAAGAGGATATTCTTAGCATATTCAAGCACAACTCAAGTCCAATTTAGGATGATTGGCCACATGGATTAATGGATTCACATCTAAGTTATCCTTTAATTCCAAATCATGCCCAAGTAGTACAAACGCCGCTTGCCAATTACAAATTCCCGATTGATCGGTCTTGCACCCGTCAATCGTCTTTTCTTATCTACATTGGTTTGATTTCCCTTAAAAGGATACGTATGCAGTCTAGAGACTCAATCTAAATGCAACCATGCGCTAAACACTTTCAGTTAAATCCCTTATCCAAATAGTTATCTGTATTTCATTCAAATAGCTCAAACACAAATCTTCCAACAAAGTCTTACATTGGAATATTTGGAACTACGTTGGTTTGATTCCCTCAAAAGAATACGTAGGCAGTCTAGAGACTCAATCTAGATGCAACCGCCCTTTTCAAACACTATTTTGAATTCTTTGTCCGTCTCAACCAAATTTGTCCAAATACTCATCTCTTTTTCTAAGAGCCCAAACACTTACCTTTTTCAACTCGTTGGGAATATTGAACTACGTGATGACTTGATTCCGCAATTGATACGTAGGCAACTCAGTTCCTTACCCGAGCGCAGTCACAAAACCAAGCAAATCATTTTTCTTTATAAGTTTAATCAAAGGGTTTTTCTCTTATGATTTATAGGAGATTGTAATTAAAAGATTCATATCTTGAATAGGCCGAACCTAAATTAATAAAACCTTATTTGGAAACAAATACGGTGAAATAATGTTGAGAGAAGTTGATAAAACGCTTCAACAAATTCTGGTCATATTCTTATTCATCTATCCATTTAAGATCAAAATGCGTAGCCATTCTATTAGCTTACTCCTAGAACCCTAAATTCTATCAAAATCATCATCTAGTTAAGTTAGCCCAGCCCTAGCTGATCTCAAAAACCACAAAGCAATAATCGACACTATAACCAACTGTTTGCGAGATTCTCCCGCCTCCGCATATCACATCGGATACTTTTAGATTGATCTCTAATCAATTATAATTAGTCTTTGCTTGCACTCCCAAGTCTGTATATAGTTGTATTCATACAACAAATCAATACAAGGGAATTCCTTTATGCATGGTATAAGAGTCCTACATTATTTTCTTCCAATTTTTTTTTTCAATCCTCCTTTTTCCTCCTCCTATGGCAGCCGTCAACATCTCTTCCTCCTCATCTTCTCACCTTCCTACCCCTAGTACAAACCACTCTCACAAGCTTACTGTCTCCAACTATCTCACATGGCTTCGCCAACTCAAATCCTACCTTATTGACCTTAACCTTTGGAAATCCAGCCCAGTGCTTCCAAAATGGCGATACCCAATAGTCAAAAGCATGATCTTTTCTTTGGTAATCCTGTGTGAGAAGATTCTGGATTTGAAGGGCAAATACTATAGTTGAACAATTCAAATATTCACAAATGTTATATAAATCAAAGAAAAGAGAAAGATACAGGCCAAGTGTCTCTTGGAGGGACTTCTGGGACTGTAGAGTTGAGGTCCCAACCTAAATAGGAAGGATTGACTAGGATTGTCAGTTGAATAAGATCTCCTATGATCGTAGCAGCTTCTTTGTTTTGGTTGCACCATGGACTATTGTATGCAAAAAGTGGCGGATGCTATGTGTTGATGCATGAAATGGTCATCAACGATCAATGGGATTAGGTGATAAGGTATAAGGTGACTAACTATACTTGGGGTATGAGACTATGAAAATTGCTAAGTGTATATATCAGGTCATGATTGGTGTCCAATCCTAGAATGTATCCAGTCTCAAAGACAACTGGTCAAGTGAGTGCTCGAACATGAAGATGTCCAGTCAAGTGTTGTCCGGTGGCCAGTCTCAGGTCTCAAGTCTAAGTTGTATTTGATATAAGAAAGAGATGTGAGTATCGAAGGTATTGGTATAATACTAGCCTAGAGCCCTAGGTGTTGAGAACTTAACAATCATGAAGTTACCTTAGTCAACGAGGTGGGTCTTGTTGATGCCCAAAAATGGCTCGGGTCAACGGTCAGTGAAAGTGTACGGATCCTTGTTCGGATTGGGTGTAAGCTTCCGGGAACTGAGAGGCTAGCTCCGGATGATGGCTTCCGGGAGGGCCCGGAAGGTGACTGTCCGGAAAGGTATGTCCGGATGAGGGGTGATGTCTTCTACCTTGGCCCGACCTGGGACGGAAAGATGACTCCGGGAAGGTACTCCGGGGGACCTGCACACAAAGAGAGGTAAGCACGGAAGGGCACCGGTGTGGTACCGGCCTAGATCCTCCGATGCCTAAGTCAGCCGGGAAGAAGGGGTCTCTACAGTAGAGAGGGTTTTAGAGAGAGGAATGACCTTGTGTTTTTTTGGGACCCTTTACCCTTTGGAGGGTGAAGGGTATTTATAGAGGAGGGCGATGGCGCCCTTGTAATTAGTGGCAATGTAGGGTAGATTCCCCACATTGCCCCCCTTCGTGGAGGCTTGTGGAAGGCATGTGTCACCAAGGCATTGGTTGCCTTGGTGGGCTTCTAGGAGCTTTGATGGGCCTCTGGGGGCCTTGTTGGTGCAGTTTGGGCCTGAGTCGGCATGAAGGTAGGCTTCCGGGGAAGGACTTCCGGAAAGGGGACTTCCGGGGAGAGGCTTCCGGGAAAGGCTTCCGGGAAGGGCTTCCGGGAATCCGGGGGATGCACTCCCGGAAGAAAGGAGTTGTCCAAATAGCTTCCTTTCCCGAGTGACATGTGACCGGTTCGGGTATGGTATCAACAGGTCTCCTTTTATAGAGGAGGGTGAGCGGTGTTGAAGTATCTTGTTTCCGATGTGGGACAATGCACCTTCGTCAAGTGTTTTGTCATGACTTTGAGCCTTATCATATGAAGTGGGTTAGTAGCTCTATGCATAGGAAGCAATGAGGGCTTCAAGTGCTTAGTGTGCTCGAGTAGTTCTATTGCGGTTGACATGGCAGTTATGAGCCTTGTAAAGTATGTTAATGCAGTTATAGTATTGTTTATGTGGTATTTGCTAGAAGTGACATGTGGCCAATTGGGTTTGGTATGAACAAAAGTCCCTGAAGTTCTTGAGTAAGGAGTGTTTTCTTTGTCGCGAACTTGTCAAGTTTTCACTCATATCTATCACATGTGCATGTATTGATTCTGGCTGTCTTTTGGAGTCGATGTGAGGGAAAACGAGGAGTTGGACAGAATGTCTCTGAACGTGTCTAGGTGCTGGACTAAAAGTCTTCGAGCTTGTTAGTTTCTAGACATAGTGGTTAGATGCTCTCGCGCATCTAGGCTATAGGAGACCAAAGAGATTGTAGGAACAAGTGAAGACATTACTTGCGTTTTCTTGTATCTTGGGACCAGATAGAGTTTGGAGTGAGTCAATGAATTGGGCCCCTGACTTAGGGACAAAAATGGAGCATGACTCGCGCTTCCTCATGTGTTTGGACCAGATAGAGTGTTGGGGTGAGGCCCTCACATAAATGAATGTATCCAAGCGCCTAACCTAGGGAGAGAGTGGAGACACTGCTCGCACTTTCTTATGTCCTGGGATTGGATAAAGTGTTGGAGTGAGGCCCACACACAACTCACTATATCTGGAAGCCTACCTCGGGACAGAAGTGGAGACATGGCTCACGCTTTCTTGTGTATTGGGATCAGATAGAGTATTTCGGTCAGGCCCTCGCACGACTCAATGTATTCGAGTGCCTGACTTAGGGACATGGCTGGCTCTCTCATTTGTCTTGAGGCCTGATAGAATGTTTGAGTGAGACCTTCGCACAACTCAATGAGTTCGGGCCTTGTCCTAGGGACAAGAAGTGGGGATATGGTTCGCCTTTCCTTGTATCTTGAGTGTTGGGGTGAGACCTTTGCATGACTAAAAGTATTTGGATGCCTGCCTTAGGGACCAGAAGTCGAGACACGGCTTGTGCTTCTTTGTGTCTTTTGACTGGATAGAGTGTTGACGTGAGGTTCTCGCACGACTCCATGTATCCAGGCGCCTGACTTAGTGACGCAGCGGAAATTATAGAATAGGCTCAGACAAGCGTCTAAAACCAAGAACACACACTAGAATCCACTAGCACTCCAGAATCCACCAGAAAAGATAGAGAAAACTCTCAAATATATTATATTAAAACAAGTCTGTCTAAATACAAGCATAGCTGCGCCTTTATATAGACGATGAAACTAAATCCTACTAAGGATTGTATTCCTAATTAACAAGGGAAAATAAAGATAAATCCTAATAAGCTAGGGAAATAAAACACCTAATCCTTAAAGGAAAGGGAAACATTAGTTCACTTTGAATTGAACTTTGGCACTAGTATAGGAGATGTAGTCTTGAATTCGTGGGTTGAGAACTTCTGCAAATTGGGATGGTATAATCATGAACCCAACTCCATAGACAAGATCCGAATAAGCCACTGAATAATCTTTCTTCACGATAGTTCTTGCTTGGCTAATCACATTGTTTACTTCATACGTGTCTGGTAGATTTTCCAAATCAGCTTTATCTTCAACATTCAAATCAATGGTACTTTCTTCTTCTTCTTTTGAGGTACCATTCACCATAGCTTCTTCATACTTAATAGTTTCCTCAGCAGATAGGTTAGCTTCGTTTTCTGTGATTTCTTCCTCATCTTTCTTTTGGCTTACCATAGTCATAGGTGAATCGAGAACTACTCCTTCCGGGATAGGACACTCAATGGGTGAATCAAAGTCTTTTTCTTCAATCTCCTCCACCAACTTCTCTTGGCATATAGAATTACCAAATAACTCCGCCTCTTGCATCTTTTGATTTTCCTTTTCCTTAAGGACGTCTTCACCCGTCCTTGATAAATACAAATCATATTCTAAAGGAAAGAATTGTCATACCATAAACCTTTTCATTGCGCGCCAAGTTTTGATAGGTTCCTTTACTTGCTGCCTTCTATAATTTTGCACTCGGTCCCACCATGCAGCAACGTCACCCTTTAAACCGAAAGCAACCATATTCACCATCTCGTCTTTTACAATTGATATTGTCTTGAATAATTGTTCCACATCTTCTACCCATTCAAGAAAACCTTCTATACAACTACTTCCCATGGAAGAAGGAATTTCAACATCGATAGGAAGAGGTTGGCTATGGGCGAATCCCACAACACAATTCTCTTCAACAAAAACATGGCGAGGTTGGCTTCGGGCAAATCCACGATCGCCTTCCTTATCATCAATATCAATTTGACGAGATACTCTTTGATGTTGTTGACGACGACCTTTCCCACTTGAGTTTACCCATATTTTGTCCTACGTCACTTAGGGATAGAAGAGGGTCTCGAGCATAGTTTGGCCTCTCGTACTTCGTCGTGTCCAAGCATCGAATATAGTTTTGGGGTGAGGCCCTTGCACGACTCGTTTATTCTGGGTGCCAATTGTAGGGACCAAAGGGGAGATGATCTCTCGCACTACTTTTAGGGACCGAAGGGGAGATGTTCGCTTGCACTTCGTTGTGTTCGCTTGTAGGGATTGCAGATGAGAGGGTTTCTTGCACTCTATTGTGTCCTTTGTAGGGTATCGGAGGGGAGAGGGTCTCTCGGGATTTGTTGTGTCTGCTTGTCTGGAGCAAAGAGGAAAGGGTCTCTCGCGCTTTGTTGTGTCCGAACACTAGAGAGAGAGTGTTGGGGTAAGGCCCTCGCACAACTCATAGTCTTTGGGTTCCAATTATGGGGTCCAAAGGGGAGATGGTCTCTCGTGCTTCGTTTTGTTCGAGCATCATATATGATGTTGGAGTAAGGCCTTCACAGAACTCGTTTACTCTGGCGGTCAATTGTAAGGACCAAAGGGGAGATGATCTCTCGCGCTTTGTTATGTCCCCTTGTAGGGACTGAAGAGGAGAGGCTCTCTCGCATTTTGTTGTGTCTGCTTATAGAGATTGAAGTGGAGAGAGATCCGATGGGAGAGGGTTCGCTCTTTGTTCTGTCTTCTTGTAGGGATCGGAGAGGAGAAAGTCTCTAGTGCTCCATTATGTCCGCTCATGGGGGCCGAAGGAGAGAGGGTCTCTCACACTCCGCTGTGTCCGGGCACCAGAGAGAGTGTTGGAACTTGGCTCGCATACGACTCAAAGTGTCCAGATGTCGGATGTCTTTGGGATGTTAGGAGAGTGTCTTTGGGGCATGCCTCCCGCTTGACAAGTCCATAGATGTTGTTGGGGATTGTGTCCCTCTTGACATGTACATAGGTGTGTTGTTGGGGATTGTCTCCTGCTTGACAAGCTTCTCAGAATGTCACATGATATGTTGTGACCTTTTCAAGAGTTATGCAATCCCCAATTTGATATTCATGGAGTTATGATCTGCGTATGCACTTTAGTTGCTCGGTCTACATTGTGGGTGTCGAGCTCTCCGTGTTGTGGAGGATTACTAGATCAGATGAATGACATACTTGCTTGGTGGCACCTTGGTGCAGCTGAGGGGCATGAAGAAGGTGAAATGGTCTTGCTTAGCAAAAGAACACGAGGGAATTAGTTGTTATTCCCATAGACAGTGCTAAACTGATAATGCATGAAAATGATCGTCAAGGTCAGTGAGATTATATGATAAAGTGTAAGGTGACTGACTATACTTGGGGTGTGAGACTAGAAAAATGGCTGAGTGTAGATGTCAGGTCGTATTTGGTGTCTGGTCCTAGAATGTATCCAATCTCGGAGACTTCTGGTCAAGTGAGTGCTCGAACATGAAGATGCCTAGTAAAGTATTGGCTGGTCTCCAATCTCAAGTCTTAAGTCTCAAGTATATCTAAAATAAGAAAGACGTCTAAGTATCGAAGGTGTCGGTGTGATAATCAAGTCAGCAGTGGATGTGGGTGTATCTCGACGGTTTAGTCAAGGTTGGAGAATGTAGCTCCAAGTAGAAGAATCTGAGAACTTAATCATCATGAACCTTAGTCATGGACGGAGGCCCGCTTCTATAGATGGGTGAGTGGTGTTTGTTCATACCATACCCAGATCGGCCACATGTCATCCAGAAGAAGGAGCTACTGGGACCACTCCCCCCTTCCGGGACCACACTTCCCGGAAGCCTACCCTCCGGGATCACTTCTCCCAGAGGCCTATCCTCCTGGGAGCGCACCTCCAGGACCGTGCTACGTCCTCCAGACAGCAAGCATGAAGGCCACCTGGCCCCAGGCAAAGGCCACTTGGGCCCAGACAAAGGCCCCCAGAGGCCCAACTAGTCTCCTAGAGGCCCAGTAGGGGTAACCTAGGGGACAACCTAACCCACTTGGAACCCTACGTTTCCCCTCACTATAAATACCTCACTTCCACAAGTGAAAGTAAGTCCATTCTCTCTCACAAAACACTTACTTGCCTCCAAGACTCTCCTTCCTTTTCTCCCTCAGCTGACTTAAGCTTCGGAGGGTCTTAGGCCGGCACCCCACCGATGCCCCGAGCTTCACTTTCCTTCCTGTGCAAGTACCCCCGTCCCCAGAACAACCTTCCAAGCAGCACCTTCTGGGCCCATCTAAAAGCCAGCATCCGGAGCTAGCCTCCTAGCTCCCTGACACACTCCTGTCCGACCCGAACCCTTGACGTTGATCCCATTTTTTGCATCAACAATGTTAAAGTCTCTTGTTTCCGATGTGGGACGATTTGCCTTCTTCAGGTATTTTTTTGTGACTTTAAGCCTTCATTTTGGGCCACTTCTTATAGCATGAAGCGGGTTAGAGGCTATATGGTAGGTAGCAATGAGGGCTACAAGTGCTTAGTATATTCCAGTAGTAGTATTGCTGTTTGATGTGGCGGTTACGAGACTGGCAAAGCGTGTCAATACAATTATAGTATTGTCTATGTGGCACTGGCTAGAAGTGACATGTGGTTGATAGGGTATGGTATGAACATAGTGAGAAAATTGATAGCGGAGTGTTGTGGCAATGTTTAGTTTGTTGTTAAGACATGTTTTACAAGCCAATCCAGTTTAATTTGGGGCTTGTTATCTTAGGGTTGTATGTATTGTGTTGTGCGGAGTCCAGAAATGGTTTACCGGGAATTTCTAGAATACAATGACGTATTTTATACACCGAATTTTATGTCTTTGAATTGTGTTACATTTAGTTGTTGAATTATAAGTTTCATCTTTTTTATTTTATGTCCAACTTAATAGGTGAGGATAATGAGACATCACATGTCTTTGAGAGGCCTTATTTTTCTCTTAGGCTTTTCAGCTGTTTTCTTAGCCCGAAAGTTCAATCAAATCTCAGCTTGGTATTTAAGAGCTAAAATGCTATGATTGGTACTTTGATCATCCAAACTTTTTATTCTTTAGTACCTACAGTCAAATATGTGTTTAACCACCTTAGAAAATTAACATGGTAGGGGCATTTTTATCTTTTCATCATTAGGTAACTCATCAACTCAAAACACTTATCACCTCTTTTGACCCCTGTAACTCATTTTGAGGAAACTTTTGCCTTCTAAAGATCTATTTGTATCTCATCTGCCCTTACAACTCATTTTTTTTTGAGAAATTTTACCTTTTTTTTACATTAAGTTAACTGTTTTCATTAACAATATCCGTGAGTTTTTTTTTTTGCTAAACTTGAGCGGGAAATCTTGGAGGTAAAATAGTGGGGCTAGCTTTTGACTCTTGCCCCCAACATCAATATTGTACAAAGAAGAAGAAGAACAAATTGAACGGAGAAGAAGATGAGGAGAACTGAAGGATAATAACGAAAACAACTGATAACTTATATATATATATATATATATATATATTGATCAAACCTACACAATTGTATCTATGTTTGACCCATCTTTTGCTTACGTATATACATGTGGGCCTCACCTTTGGCAGACGTGGAATGTCCATGTCAGAAAATTTAACAGAAACTATTAATTTAACGAAAAATGATGAAAATTTTCCCAAAAATAAGTTACATGGGCAAATGAGATACAACTAGAGTGCAGGGGGTAAAATTTCTTTCAAAGTGAGTTGCAGGGGCAAAAAGAAAATAATTTAAAATAAATTTTTTTTGCTGATATGTATATATGTGGGACTTATTTTTTGTTGACGTGGAATGTCCACATCAGCAAATTTAACGAAAAATAGGGTAAAATTTCTCGGTCCCCACTCGAGACCAGTTATATTTTGGAATAACCTTCACATTGTCATATTCCATGTATTTTTCAAATCCCGTTCTTAGAAATTTGCCTCCATATAGTCATAATTATAATAAGACCAAACATATAGTATTTAATATTACAATAAAAACTTAATATGAACTTATATATATATATATATATAAATAGGGGTTTCCACTGTTCATGAACAGTATTTTCAGGCCGGTGAAAGTACCAATTTACCCTCATGTATTAATCAAAATTTTAAAATTTCTAAAGTTGAAAGGGCAAAGGGGTCATTTTTCCACATACAATACTGTTTATGAACAGTCAAAGATACTGTTTATGAACAGTATTCGGTGAGTAGTTCACACCTTTTACTAGAATACTCTCATGCTCTATTTTTATTACATAAAAATTAAATTTCACTCATTTGCAATGAAAAAATATTAATAGGGTATTTTAGTCCAACATAAAAAGCTTCATTTTGTCATGGACAAAATTAACCTTGAAACAAAAAAGTATCATAACTAGAACATAATTTGTTGACATGGTTAATATTGAAATTTCCGAAAAATAACTCATAAACTTTAGATATCCCCGTCCCCTTCCGCATTCTCTCAATTTTCTCTTGTCATTTCCCTTTCTGACTCAAGGCGGCAATCAGACATATCCAATCGGCGGAAGCCCGGTGATGAATTTGCAGTCATTTGAGGTAAAAGTTCAATGGGTTTTCTTTATTAATTTTCTGTGAATTCTTTCTAGCTTAAGATTTGTGGTTTTAGACATC
Source organism: Spiraea crenata (assembly GCA_033992175.1). Lineage (NCBI taxonomy): Eukaryota > Viridiplantae > Streptophyta > Magnoliopsida > Rosales > Rosaceae > Spiraea > Spiraea crenata. The sequence continues at coordinate 288,438 of JAVBHV010000083.1, read as the reverse complement.
TAGATTTCCACTTGACATAAGATTCAATTATCTTAGTTTCAAATCTTCGCTTTCAATGTCAATTAAAACCGTCATATTTAGTTTGGGTAAGTCTTTCATAACTAAAACTACATTTCAATTCAATCTCAAAAAATCCACATACATGAGAAGTTTCTTCATCCTCTCAAATTGGATTCATGTTCGCCCGCGAGTAGGTATTGTGTCTAGTATATATATATATATATATATATATATATATATATATATATATATATATATATATAATCCATTGTTGTTTGAGATCAAGAGTTCGCTTGGGTGGCATGCTTGTTTTACTAATAAGAAAAGTAAAAAAAAAAATTTAAAAAAATTGATGTTAATAAAAGGGGAAGTGTTATAAACTGTGTTTAGTTATGACTGTGTAAACCTAGAAGTAGGAATCCTATTTGGATTATATGTATTAATGAGGCCCATTAGGGTTTCCTAACCCTGGGAAACCTCCTCTATAAATACAAGCATAAACAGAGGACTGAAAACAACTTTCAGATCAGCCTCCATATTCTGATATCTCTCATTCTCTCTACAACACGTTATCAGCACGCTCTAATCAGCTGAAGGTTTTCTGAAAAAAAAAAAACAAAAGAGAAAAAAAAAAAAAAAAAGCAGAGAAGTTTTACGGAGCCGAGCCACGCTGCCAGCCAGAGAGCCGCCAGCCGCCAGCCAGCCAACCGCCAGCCAGCTGCGGCTCAATACAAAAACGACGACGTTTGGGTCGTCTTCCCCGACGCCGACGCCTTCCGCCGCAGACGAAACCCTCGCCGGCCAAGGAGAACCGGGCGCCGCTCTTGCCGCCGCCATCTCCTGCCGCTCGCGCACACCGTCGACATCGCCGCCGATCGCCGCGTCTGCCGCCGGCCTCTGCAGCACCATCGTTGCCGACATTCGCGAGATCTCACGCTGGATCTCAGCGTCGCCGTGGCAGCCACGGCCACCGCACCGCCGCCGTGCCCCTGCAGCACGCCCAGCAGCCCACTGCACCGCCGCCATGCCCCTGCAGCTCCCTGCCGCTCCACCGCCGCTCGCACCCGCTGCAGCTCCCATTGTGATTGTTCGGAGGCATCAGCCGAACGAGCACCTGGGTTGCCACTTTTTGTTCGGAGCAGCACACCGAACGCGCAATTTGCAAATTTAACAAGATTTGCGGATATGTCCGGCTTTGGCAGATTTGCAGATGTAGCCTGTTTTTACAGATTTGCCTAGTTTGGGCAGATTTGGGCCATTTTTCACACTGGGCCGGGTCATGAAGGAAAAACACCAGTCGTGGACCATAGTCACGGCTCGTATACAGGGGTCCTGTTGGGACTCCACAAAATCGGTTTCTGATGGGAGCCAAGAAAAAAATGCAAAACACCAGTCGTGTACAATAGTCACGGCTCGTAAACGGGGTCCTGCTGGGACTCCACCAAAGAAACATTGTTCCTGAGGGGAGCAAAAACGGGGTCCTGCTGGGACTCCACCAAGCTGTACGTGCAGCTTCAAGGTTCCTGTGAGGAGCCGAGCCGACATCCAGCCGCGCAAGCCGCGGCTCGAATTGAAACAAAACCCAGGGGTCCTGCGGGGACTCCATGTGAGCCGGTTAAGCCGGTCAGGCCGTCAGGCTGACCCGCGCCAGCGTCTGCCCAGCTCAGCAAACGCTCGAACAGGGCTCCCCCGTTGTTCGGATGTTCTTCCCTAACGCACGCGAACAAGGCTTCCCAAGCTGTTCGGATGTCTTCCCCGAACGCGCGCGCAGAGGCCCTTCAAGCCGTTCGGATGTCTTCCCCGAACACGCGCGCAGACAGCCTTTCAGCCGTTCGGATGTCTTCCCCGAACGCCAGGGCATCGCACATTGGGCCAAATATGGATTGGGCCAGTGCCAATTTTGTGCCTCTGTTTGGGCCATTTGCACACATGTTCGGAGCCCCTTACCGAACAGTACCCATGGGCTGCGCAATCGTTCGGAAGCCCAAACCGAACGCGCGCATGGGCTAGTGCCACTTGGGCCAATTGGGCCGGAATTCCCCAAGAACCCTAAATGGATTTTCCCAATTAATTTTGGGCCAACTATGTGTGGGTTGTAATGGGCCCTTGTTTTTGGGCTAGATTATCGTTTCCCAACAATAGTAAATTGGGCCTTGAGGATGTATTTCCCCTCATTCCTTTCAATTGGATTTCATTCCAATTTGAAACCAAATGGCTCCACACAACGCATGCGGATTTGAAGGACCAAATCGCATGACTTTTGCGTTAAACTCGCGCACTTTGGCAATGCGCTTGAGTACGCAAATATTATGAACTGATTGTTCATACAAAGTCTCGAAATTGAAGTTTCGAGCATAGAAACATGATGTTTCCTAAACCTCACCACGCATGGTGAAACTTGAAGTTTCCATGCCTAAATCCGAGAGAAATCTTCCGTCGCAGAGATTTTAATCTCGCCGGATTCATGGCAGTAAGGACCTTGAGCTCTCAGCTAAGACCTTTGAGACCGCGCCCACCAAATGGTTTCCCCCATTGGCGCCGTCAATGCCAGTATTGTCAGTTGTTTTGTTTATGAACAAAACTGACACTCGTCTCTTGTTCAGAGATCACGAGACGCATGATCTCTTGATCTACTTGCCTAAAGCAAGACATGATTGACAAAACTTATGTTTCAAGACTCGAAGTCTGTGAGTAAACATACGTTTGAAGTTTGTAGAATCTGATCCCTCATTGGGCTGTGCAAGCCGGACTTGACCTAGAATGATCTTCTGTAGTAGATCTCCTCGACTTTCTATACTCCTAATGTGCTCATGAAGCAGCAATATAGCGAGTGAAAGTTCATCAAGTCCCTGGATCCGATTAGTGTTTTGTTGTTCGCTGAAAAGCACAACAGCTCGCGTCCCATTAGCTCGAACCGCTCCCTTGCCTAGAGCAAGCATAAGCGTTTTCTGGTAGCTCAAACCGCGATTCTTTGGCACCAAACTTCAAGATTTGGGAAATGTTCATCCTTCCCAATCACAAAATAGCCAATCATATGCCATCGTGGTAGTGGTACATCCATTAGTTGCGCACTCATAGCGTCCCTACTAATGTTGATTATGAATACAACTCCGATATGCAACCAAGAGAGACATGGAACGGCCTTGTTGGCCGATGATTATGTAGCAAACTGAGATTTTACTCTCTCATTCGGATTTAGTTCAGTATTTGGTGCTTGTTTTAGTACTTGTATATTGTTCTCGAATATCAATTAATTGAATCAATTGGAACTAGAAGTTTCCTCAATCATGTGACCGATTCAATTAATTCATGTTGAGGTATGTCTAGTGGGACATTAGATGTCTGGCTGACAGCGCGATTGCGCATGATACTCTCCCTGCCTGGAGATATACATCTAACTTCATACCTCCATGTAGACCTACAAAGGCCTTCTACTCACCCTGTTCCGAAAGAACATTATTGAGCTATAAGGATATCCGATTGAACAATTACCATGATGTAACCGCTAAAGAAAATGGTAAGGAATATCTTTGCATTACCTCCTACGTATACAGCCATGAGCGTATATTGGAGAAGATGGCACGCCTTTCGCATGAGTTGTGTTACACAATCATTCGCTCGATTGAGGCGCATTGCGTCGCTAGCATGAAGCTAGGTCGCACCATGTAGCTAGCTTGAAGCTAGCCAACTCGAGCACTTATTTGCTTTGGCATGACCGTTTGGGACATCGCGGTCAAGATGTGATGCGCCATATCCTCGATGGGCATCCCCGTGTAAGACCTCGTGTCTTTAAATAGACTTTGCCAAGCATGCTCGTTGGGAACGAGGTATACTCTACCTTCCCATGCAAAGATACTTAATGTTATCCTTCTTTTCTTCAGCGGATTTTAGGGGAAGTTTGTGGACAAATCCAACCAATCCGCGGACCATTTAAAGATTTTATGGTTTTGGTTGATGCACCGACTCGCTGGTCACATGTCTATAGTCCACCTGAAATGCTACTTTGCTAAACTCCTGGCCCATATTGAGGGCTCACCACCCCGGTTATCCATTGGAGTCTAGAGGACTGGATAACGCCGGAGAGTTTATATCGAAGATTTTCGATGATTATTGCACGTCTCTTGTGATTGTGGTTGAACATCTAGTTCCCCATGTTCCCACACTCTCGCAGAAGCGTTCTCAAAGCGCCTTTCATTGATCGTAAGGACCTTGGTTATGCATACCAAGCTTCCTGTTTCTGCGTGGGGCTCTGCAATTCTGCAAGTAGCTATGTTGGTCCGCTTGAGGCCCACCTCCACCCAACCCTTTTTGGCGTTACAGCTGGTTACTGGGTACGAATCTGCAATTTCGTATTTACGCATTCTTGGGTGTGTAGCTTATGTGCCCATTGCGCCGCCGCAACGTACCGAATTGGGTCCTCAACAGAGGCTGGGAATCTCTGTCGGTTATGAATCCCCCTCTATTATGTGCTTTTACAAGCCATTTACAGGCGATCTCTTTCTCGCATATTTGCGAATGGTCACTTTGATGAGACAGTATTCCCGCCGTTAGGGGGAGATAAGAACGTCAATGTTCCAAATGAACGACGCGAATTGACGTGGTCTATGCCCACTCTGTCTCATCCTAATCCCCATACCGCGCAGTATGATAAGCAAGTGCGATGTATTTTAGATCTTCAGAGTGTTGCGCATACATGCTAGACGCCTTCTGTAATCTAACTAAAGTGACGAGATCATATACCTGCTGCAAACATGCCTGTAAATATGAACGTCCATGAGGGACGTGCCGTCCTAGAAAGACAGCATACCTCGGCGGCTAGCCAATCATCTGTCGTCAGGCCAGAGGCGAGACAGATCAATCGGTTCGAAGGATTCACTCCCTAGAAGAGGAGAAGTATGGCACAACCGAATCCTATCGCTATCTCAACCGATCCAACTCATGAAATTGATGAGGATTATGGAAGTGTCCTGGGAGACGTCCCAGGGGAGACCCCAGATCCTACTCCCGAGAATCAGAAGATTTCGGTCCATTATACTAGTTGGATGAGTTGTGGAATCGAAATGAGATAATCATCGATGATACATTCGCATATGCAGTGGCCACTGATATAACAAAATGCGACAATATCGAACCGTGTTCCGTTGATGAATGTCGACGTAAAACTGATTGGTCAAAATGGAAATAAACAATGCAGGTCGAAGTAGATTCCTTACCAAAGAGAAAGGTGGTTGAACAGTAGTTTCCACACCTCCCAATGTGAACCATGTAGGTTACATGTGGACATTCGTAAGGAAGCGTAATGAGAAGAATGAAAGAGTGCGATATAATGCACGCCTCGTAGCGCAAGGCTTCTCTCATTAGCCCTGGCATTGATTACGATGAGACGTATTCTCTCGTAATGGACTTAAAAAAACGTTCCGCTACCTTGTCAGTTCGGTAGTTTCCCAAGAACTGAATATGCAGCTTATGAATGTGGTTACAGTTTATCTCTATGGGATCTTGATACAGAGATAATAGATGAGAGTCCTAGAAAGACTTCATCTGACTTAGTCAAATAGTTCTGAACCACGGAACACCCCCTCGATTCGATTGAGGCGTTCACTTTACGGATTGAATCAATCTGGACGGATGTGGTATAACCGTCTAAGTGAATATTTGATCAGTAAGGGATATGTGAATAACGATCTATGCCCTTGCGTGTTTATCTAGAAAGCACATTCCGGATTTGCGATAGTTGCAGTCTATGTCGATGACATGAATCTCTGGAAGAGCTTGAGATCACTGCCTCGCACTTGAAATCGGAATTTGAGATGAAGGACCTAGGGAAAACTCGATTATGTCTCGGCCTTGAGCTTGAGCACTGCACTGATGGTATTCTGGTTCATCAGTCCAACTACACCCACAAGGTGTTGCGACGCTTTAGTGAGGATAAAGCGAAGCCTTCGAGTACACCCATGGTCGTCCAAACGCTAGATGCTAAACGAGACTCATGCCATCCTAAAGAGGATGATGAAGAGTTATTGGAACTAGAAGTTCCATACCTAAGTGCAATCAACGCTTTATTGTACTTAGCTCAATGCACTAGGCTGGACATCTCGTTTGCTGTGAATTTGGTAGCTCGATGTAGCTGCGCGCCAACACGCCGCCATTGGAATGGTATTAAAGACATTTTCCGTTACCTTAAGGGTACGATGGATATGGGCTTATTCTATCCCTATGCATCTCCGGATGGATCATCTTCCCTTGATCATCGGAATGATGCTTGCCTTGTTAGATTTGCTGACGCTGGTTACTTATCAGACCCGCACAAGGCACGTTCCCAAACTGGTTATGTCTTTACCATTGGGAATGCCGCGATATCTTGGAGGTCTACGAAGCAGACTTTAGTTGCTACTTCTTCGAATCATGCCGAACTCATCGCCCTTCATGAAGCCACACGTAAGTGTGTTTGGCTGCGAGCTGTTATTGAGCATATTCGGCAGACTAGCGGATTGTTGTTCGTTAGTGATGTCCCGACAACTATCTATGAAGACAATGCTGCATGTATCGACCAGATTAAGAAAGGATACATCAAAGAAGACAACACCAAGCACATCGCGCCGAAGAATTTCTTCTCACATCAGCAACAAGAGCATCAGAAGATTGAAGTCAAGCAAATCCGATCGCAAGACAACCTCGCAGATTTGTTCACCAAGTCTCTGCCGAAGGCTACTTTCCAGAAGCTCGTTCGTGGAATCGGATTGCGTCAATTGTCAAATTTGACACGTATGTAGTCTTCAGGGGGAGCATTGTCGACTTTAGGGGGAGTATACGAAAGTTTACTCACTTGACCTTAATGTACTCTTTTTCCCCTTAGCACAGGTCAACTTTTTCCCACTGGGTTTTGTTGCCTGGCAAGGTTTTTAACGAGGCACCTGCGTTGGGTTGGTCATACCTCTGACTGCTTAAGTGTCGACATGCGCATGCTCACCTTTTTCCCTTCGCTTTGGCTTTTTCCCATTGGGTTTTCCTTAGCAAGGTTTTGGTGTTAGCATATCCCTGAATGGATCCCTTTTGGACATACGTATTCCAGAGTGCCTACTCCATTGACTTCATCAACAGTCTACGAAGATCTGATGCGACTACTTCTCATGTTCTACACATTCAAGGGGGAGTGTTATAAACTGTGTTTAGTTATGACTGTGTAAACCTAGAAGTAGGAATCCTATTTGGATTATATGTATTAATGAGGCCCATTAGGGTTTCCTAACCCTGGGAAACCTCCTCTATAAATACAAGCATAAACAGAGGACTGAAAACAACTTTCAGATCAGCCTCCATATTCTGATATCTCTCATTCTCTCTACAACAGAGGTATAGTGGAAGTTTTATATATATTTATTGTAATTTTTGTATATATTTATTTTTTTATTTTTTTGGGTTAAGGAATGTATTGAAAGTTTATTTTTGTAGTTGTTTTTTTTTTTTTTTTTTTTTTTTTTTATAATTTTAATGTTTACGGTCTTTTTACTTATAGTTTTTAAGAATTTTGATATAAATATATTATAAATATATTTTGTTTTTTTTTTTTTTTTTTTTTTTTTTTTTTTTTTTTTTTATTTTTTTATGTTGTTTTTTTTTTGTGATTAGTGGTGCCGCGTAGGGGCTAGTGTGGGGTTTGGATGGGGGGCCTCTGCCCGTCTGTTAGACCGTGACGCCGATAGTTTGCGGGCTTAGTCGGGGAGTGTGTGAAGCCGCCCTGTATGGGTGTGGGTGGGGGGGGGGGGGAGCCAAACAACTATTAATTTTTTTTTTTGTTTTTTTTGTTTTTTTTTGTTTTTTTTTTTTTTTGTTTCTGCCCTTTTTTTCCTCCCTCTCCCCTTCTTTTCCTATGCTCATTTCCCCTTCTCTTGCTGGCACGCCCCCCCCCCTTTTTGGATTCTTCCCCTTTTTGGGGGGGCCCTTCCCCTTTTTCCTTGGCGCTTCCCCCTTTTTCCCGGACCCCTTCCTATTTTACCCAGACACTTTCCCATTTGACCGGGACACTTCTCCCAATCTTGTATATGAAAACCATTGAAAAAAGATTCATCAATTGCCCACTGCTTATTTCACAAAGCAAATACAAAAGAGAACAATGAAAAAACTTGACAACGGCAGCGACGACACGAATAGGTCCTTGAGCTCCAAAGAGAGCATAAAACTGCAAACAAAGTGGCATCATACAGAGTTCAAACACAAGGACATAAAATCAAAATCAACAAAGCTCGACGTAATAGCAAAATTTCATCAAAATTATGATATATAAAAAAAAAAGCAGCGTATGATTAATGAATTTGGCAGGGCCTCCGTTGTACATCATCATCCTCAACAGATCTTTAGCAGCCGGCAAAGCAGACCTCAGGATCCCCCTCAGCCTCGCCTCGAAGATCTCTGATGCCGACTAGCAGTAAAATGGCCGAATCCCGGCGAGCATTATGTACATCATCACGCCGGCGCTCCAGACGTCCACCTTGGAGTCCCAACCACGCCCTCCGCCACCCGTCCCAATCCGTCAACCCGAAGTCCGCCAACTTCAATTCGCCCAGTGAATTGAACAACACATTCTCCTACTTCAAATCCCAGTGAACAAAACCTTGCAATTCTCGAGCATCGTCGGCTCGGTATGGACCCAACCGAAACTCGGCGAGGGAGTAGGAGTACGGCGAGATCGACAACGGAGGAAGGGCTTGGGGTTGGAGAGGGCGTAGCCGTGGTGGGGTTGGGGGCGGAGCAGTGGCGGACCCAGGATTGTATTATAGTGGGGGCTTCACGTTTACTTACACTCAGGAATGAGAAACAAAAGTCGGGAATGGGAATCAGATACCCAAGTTCCCCTTGGGCATCCGATTCCCATTTCTTGGGGTATTTTTATCCCTAAATTAGAGTGGGGCCTAATAATTTTTGATTCTCAAGTGGGTTAGTAACCAATGAATGAGAATGATTTCCAGCGATTCTCATTCCTCCCATTCTCATTCCCTGTAAGTTAACAAGAAATTTTGATAACATATGTAGTCAATACATTTACGCATTCCCATTATCAATAGTATTGAAAGTGTCATTCTCTCGCAATTGATTCTTGACAAAGTTCATGCCCGAGAAAACTCTTTATACAGAAGTAGTAGCAACCAGAAGCATCAATGTCAATATTATGAGCAAATAAACTAGTGGGTATACTTTATGATTTCCTGTCTCAACTAATTTATTTGCTAGATTGGAAACTTCTTACAAATCTTGAAACTTGGTGTTATAATGCATATCCACAATGTAATTCATAAGTTGATTTTCAAGTTCCAAGAGTTGAGGATAAAATCACTTTTATAGAGTTCAGCAAGGCGTACCTGTAACACCCTGAAATTTTAAGGTATTTTCTTCTATCTAAATTGTTAGTTATGATGTCATATGCCAAAATAGAAGTGACTACAAATTCGTGATATTTTTAGGTGCTTGAACATAATTGGTAACACAAAAGGAAAATATTTGATCAAGGGTCATGTGGCACGTTCCGGTTGCACCACATCAATAAAAAAGAAAAAGAAAGAGTGACAAGTGGTGCTGACCGCACCACACAAAAGAAAAGGCAAAGGAGACTTTTTAATGGGAAAAGTGAGAGTTAGAAGGCAGAAGAGACGGGAGGTTTCTAGGAGAGCATTTTTGCTCACCAGGAAGAAGAGACGGGAGCAGATTTCTAAAGTGTTGGAGATAGTGCTCTGAAGAAAAACCAGGAAAAATGGTCAGACTGGGTGAGAGCCCAAAAACGACCAGGTTCTGTCTCTCGAATCTAAAAGGGTTCTTCACGAAAGTTGCTCGTCAGCTCGATTTCTATAACATATCAAAAATTCATCTCGATCCAACCATTCTAGCTTCTGAAAATCTGGGCTAAGCTGAGGCTGTTCGTGAGAATCCGAAATGGTGTTGGATTCAGACTAAGGGGCTTAGGGGCTTCCATGTCCTTTTACAGTGGTTGGATGAAGATGAGTTCTTCATGAAAGTTGATCGAGAATCTGTCCTCTACAACATACTCAAAAATCGTAGCGATCAGGCAAACCAATCTATCAGTGGGGGCTTGCTATTGATATAAGGTGGGGGCTTGCTATTGATATAAGGGTAGTATACTAAGGAAACAAAAATTGCAGTGGGGTCTTGAGCCCCCACTCGTCCTTAACAGGTCCGCCACTGGGGCGGAGAGGGGTTGGGGCGAAAATTAGGGGTGAGGGAGAAAGAGGCGGAGAGCGCGTATGCCTTGTAAATGCTCTCATCCTGTCAAAAAATGCCGTGTGGCATTTGGGACTTTTTGGTAATGACTAAATTGTAATAGGGTTTTTGGCAATTAACTTTTTAAAATGAGACTAATTGGTAATAATCTCTAAAACTTATATTGTCCTACCATTATAATTAAATAGCGATTTTACTGTAATAAGTCAAACAAGGAGCAAGAGGACTAATAATTGAACTCAAAATGCGACCTCTGCTGCCACCACCCCCATACTGCCTCCACCCTTTCCCGCCTATTACTTTTGCAATGAATCAGAGACCTTGGATTTTGTGGAAGCGTGGGAAAGGGTTGTAGCTTAGATAGCTATTGGGTCATCTTTGTCAAACTTCCAGTCATCAAAAAAGCCTAAAAGGCAATGTTGGGGGGTGACAAAAAGCGCAGGGTCGGTGACACAAAAGCTAATAATCTTTGAAAAAAGCATGCCAGCACCCAACTCAACGAACTCATGCACAAGCTATAAATTCTACGATTGCTTCAAATACGTACATTTTTAATTTGAAGTGGAAAGAAAAGGCAAAATGAGAGGGAGAGAGAATCTTCAGTTAGAGAAGAAAAGTATTATCCTAGCTAGCAAAACATTGATTTGGTCTAAAGCTGTTTGAAAATTTAAACAAAGCAAAAGAAGAAAGCTCCTGTTCTCCTTGGGGATGAAGTTAGGGATAGCACCTTTAATTAAATTTTCCCATCTCCGCGTCTTTTTACTCTTTTTCTAAGCCATCCAAGTGGAATCCCACCACTACATGCTCTGTTTCCCATTTCCCTTGGATCTCCTTTTTACAATTTTGTAGCACCAAAAAAAATTGTTAGGCAAAATATATCGTGTATGCGTGCGTACTGAAAAATAGAAGCTAATTTTGATGGAAAAGTACAAGAAATTAGTAAGTTAATGAGGTATCTACATCTGAATATATGTATTTAGTGTACAATACGGTAGTGTAGTGTACGTACTTCAGCTGTGCAACCGGATTCGAATTTTTATTTTCTCTATTTTGTCGTACATTGAAGAGAATATGTTTCCCATAACAAAATATCAAATCAAAAGTAGAGTCACATTGTATTATATATTTAGTTACGCTCCACCATGATACTTCTCTTTTTCTTTTTTCCTCGTGAGTAGAGGCGCCAAGAAATGGTAATCAGAGCAACAAGATCACATACTGATTATTGTGAAAAAAAAACCTATTAGTTTGGAATTGAGCACTCAACAACAATCTCTCCCCAACTCCAGTAGCAGCAACTAATGGCAACCGTACGGAAGCTGATAGTGGAGGTTGTGGACGCTCGTAATCTGTCCCCAAAAGATGGGCACGGCACGTCGAGCCCGTACGTAGTGGTGGACTACTACGGGCAGCGGAGGCGCACGCAGACCAAGCGATGCGAGTTGAACCCCGCGTGGAACGAGCTGCTGGAGTTCAACGTCGGACAGCCGTCCGATGTGTTTGGGGATGTTCTTGAGCTCGATGTCTACCACGACAAGAGCTACGGCCCCACCCGCAGGAGCAATTTCCTCGGGAGGATCCGACTGAGTTCGGCCCAGTTTGTCAAGAAAGGCGAGGAGGCTCTCATTTATTTCCCGCTCGGAAAGAAGAGCCTGCTCAGTTGGATTCAAGGTGAAATTGGCCTCAGGATTTATTATGTCGATGAGCTTGTGCCACCGCCAGCACCGCCGGCTCCGCCCCCACCGGAGGAACCCAAGACGGAAACACCACCGCCGCAACCTGACTCAAACCCACCGCCGAGTACTGATCAGGAAGCCCCACCACCACCGGAAGCCGAACAAGCACCACCGCCATCGGAGAAGCCCAATGAAGAACCACCACAGAATGAGGCGGCACCACCACCGGAAACTGCCCCCAGTGAACTCGCAGGTTCTGATCCAGTACCACCGCAAAAAACTGATGATGCCAATGATGATCATGGTGATCAAGCTCAGGTGGGCCCGCCGCCGCCGCCACCCCCGCCGCCGCCAGTACCACAACCTGAAATTGAGATGATGGCAGCTTCCGTCACAAAATCAGCGCCGGAAATCAAATTTCACGGCGATCCTCCGCCGATGCCCAGGAGGCCACCAGCAGCAGCACCGCTCAATTACACGTCGCAGCTGGAGCCGACGGAGAGCATGTCGGTGGACCGGCCGTCGTTTGATCTGGTGGAGAAGATGCACTACCTCTTCGTCCGGGTCGTTAAAGCCCGCTTCTTACCCGCCAACGGCAACCCGGTCGTCAAAATTTCCACCGCCAATTACCACGTCACATCAAAGCCCGCCAGAAAGACCCACTGCTTCGAGTGGGACCAGACCTTTGCCTTCGCCCGCCACTCGCCCGACGATCCCACGTCCGACGCCTCCCTCCTCGAAGTCTCCGTTTGGGACCCACCGGTGTCCGAATTGGCCTCCGGGCACCGCTTCCTGGGCGGGATCTGCTTCGATGCGACGGAGATACCGCTGCGGGACCCGCCGGATAGCCCCTTGGCCCCGCAATGGTACAGGCTGGAGGAAGCCGGTGCCCGAATCAACGGCGACCTGATGCTGGCGACGTGGATGGGCACCCAGGCCGACGAGTCCTTCCCGGAGGCATGGAAGACCGACACGGCGGGAAACCCGAACGCGCGGGCGAAAATCTACCAGTCTCCCAAACTGTGGTATCTCCGAGCCACCGTGATCGAAGCACAAGACGTCCAATTACCATCGGCTGTCGCTCTAATTACCCACAATAATAACAAGGAGCCTACTTACCAAGTGAAAGCCCAGCTCGGATTCCAATCCCTCAAGACCGAGCCAGCCGTCTCGCGAAACGGCGCGCCCTCCTGGACTAATCAGGACTTGATGTTCGTGGCCGCCGAGCCATTCATCACCGATCGCTTGATTCTGACAATAGAGAACCCGGCTACCCAAAGGGCCGGTCGCCCTGGGCGCGGCGAGAATACCGCTCACCGCCATTGAACGGCGCGTCGACGATCGGAAAGTGGCTTCGAGGTGGGTCACTTTGGAGAACCCCGACCATCCGGATCATCAAGACGACAGGTACAGAGGCAGGGTGCACGTGCGCCTCTGTTTCGACGGCGGCTATCACGTGATGGACGAGGCGGCGCACCTCTGCAGCGACTACCGCCCCACCGCCAGACAGCTCTGGAAGCCGCCGCTCGGCACCGTGGAGCTCGGCGTCATCGGGTGCAAGAACCTGATACCTGTCAAGACGGTGAACGGTAACAAGGGGTGTACGGACGCGTACTGCGTGGCCAAGTACGGTCCGAAATGGGTGCGGACGCGGACCATATGCGACAGCTTGGAACCCAGATGGAACGAGCAGTACACTTTTAAAGTCTACGATCCGTGTACGGTGTTGACCATCGGCGTATTTGATAGCTCCGGATCGTCGTCCGGGTTCGATCAAATTCAAATCGACGGCGGGAAAGAGGCCACGCGTCCCGACTTCCGCATCGGGAAATTACGGGTGCGTATATCGACGCTGGCTACGGGCAAAGTGTACAGGAATACGTATCCCCTGCTGGTGTTGACTCCGGCCGGTATGAAGAAAATGGGGGAGGTGGAGATCGCGGTACGGTTCGTCCGGATATGTCCGTCGTTGGATTTGATCCACGTGTACTCTCAGCCGTCGCTGCCGTTGATGCACCACATAAAGCCGCTCGGGGTGGTCCAGCAAGACGTGCTGAGGAGAGCGGCGGCGAAGATCGTGGCCGCACACCTGTCGCGATCGGAGCCGCCGCTGGGGCGGGAGGTGGTGATCTACCTGCTGGATGCGGATTCGCAGGGATTCAGCATGCGGAAAGTGCGGGCCAATTACTTCAGGATCATCAACGTCGTAGCTGGGGTGGTGGACGTCGTAGCCTGGATCAACGACACGCGTTCCTGGAAGAAACCAACGGCCACGATCCTCGTGCACGCGCTGCTGGTGCTGCTCGTGTGGTTCCCGGACCTGATTGTGCCCACGCTGGCGTTTTACGTGTTTGTGATTGGCGTTTGGAACTACAGGTTCCGGGCGTCGCGCGGGGGCCAACCGCTGCCGCACTTTGACCCGAAGCTGTCGCTGGCGGAGAGCGTTGACCGGGAGGAGCTGGACGAGGAGTTCGATGGGGCGCCCAGCAGCCGGCCGCTCGAGGTGGTGCGGGCCAGGTACGACAAGCTGCGGATGCTCGGGGCACGCGTCCAGACGGTGTTGGGCGACTTTGCGGCGCAAGGCGAGCGCGTGCAGGCGCTGGTGACGTGGCGGGACCCACGTGCGACGGGGATATTCGTGGGGCTGTGTCTGGTGGTGGCGATGGTGCTGTACGCGGTGCCGTCCAAGATGGTGGCGATGGCATTCGGGTTCTATTACCTCCGCCATCCCATCTTCCGGGACCGGATGCCCTCGCCGGCTTTGAACTTTATCCGGAGGCTGCCGTCGCTGTCCGATCGACTCTTGTAATCACGTTTCAATTGTCAATTAATTAAATCTTGTTGTTGCACGTAATTGTATTCTCCAAACTTTTGCTTTTGTAATTTCTGGGTTTTGGGCAATGCAAGACAGGGCACACTACACCCTAGTCATAAAAATAATAATAATAACCAGTAAGCAGATTATGCATGTATAATTCTTGTCATAAGATATATGTGGAAAAATTGGAATGAATGTAACGGCAAGTACGTAGTTCAAGGAATATTTATGCTTCTAGTCTCGACTATATTTCAGTGAATTTGTTGTTGACTGATTTGTGGTGGTTGGTGACATGATCATTTTCGGAGATTATTTTTGAACTCTCACGCACTATGAATTAAAATAAGCAGACCATGCTCGTAAGTCACAAGGGGTGACAATGGGATATCTTTGGCCACTCATCTAGAGCGTATTTTTTTTTGAGCCAAAGACAATGAAGATTCATTGATAATCAAGGGGCAAATACAAGATTTGATCAACATAACCCCCAACTAGGAGAGTTCTTCCAGTAAGATCTATACTAATTGAATACCATTAGAACAATGAGCAAAGAAAATAAATCGACTAAATCCCAGCCCATTTGAAGCCGTTGCTAATTCAGATCTGTGAAGACTTCAAAACCCAGTGTTAATGGACTCTGCACGGAGACAGACGGTAGCTCCAAACTGAAAAACAGAGAGTTGCCCCAAGAGAAGTGGCAATTCCGCTCGACTCCTCCCGACACCGATTGGCATCAAAGCATCCCCTTGTTTAAAACAGAATCCAACACCCAAAGAGTAGATCAAATTAGCACAACCGACTCCATCTCCTAGGCAAGTCAGCATCCCAGTCCAAGAAGAAATTAAAGATTAGCAAAGAGGACTGGGGGAGAAAAAGGAAACACAACAGCCCAATCCAATCAAGAACTAGACAAATAAGGCAGAGGAAGAGCTGATGTCGCCCATCAAACATCAAAACCAGCCAACAAACCTGCAAGAAAACAACTTAAAACTATACAGATCCGGCCAAAAGGCCGGTGTAAAAGCCCTAGAAAACTAGGGAGAGGCAAAGCCTTGCACAAAGCAAGGTGATCAAAACTCTCTACAACATAACGGGGGAGAGAGGCGCCCGGATTTGGATCTAAGGGAGGAGGGACCAGGGAGAACCCCGGTCCCCTGCGATGATATTGCGAAGGTTGCTTGGTTGCCGAGAGTGTTTTGGAGAAGGCTCTGGAGAGTTTTGGAAAAAGCTTCTCATCTAGAGCGTATAGTTACCAGAATTTGATGCATTTCACTCATGGTTGGTCTACAGACAGAGGATATAATAGATTTGGTGCATTTTTTAACTTTCTGGAAATTCCATTAATTTCACACCAATTTGGTGGCGCTCAAAATAATATGACTGGTTGTTTGACACTAGCATTGTGTGGTAGAGGCGATTGGCACTAGAGTAGACTCCTCATTTGTCCAGCATGCATGTATATCTCATACAAAACAAAAGTCCCCAAATGGACAGTTTGAACAACATTAGAATCTCGTTGCAGAACTATATACTGTCATGTCATACAAATAGATTCCCAGCCTCCAAAAAGAGGACTAATCAAACTTGTTCGAAATAAACAACCCGATATTTTGGTTTTGGAGATAACTAGCAACTCAAAATTATTGGTTGTGCTCATGTGAATATTCAAAAGTTGTGCTCTTCAGATAAGTATGATTTATCAGTCCTCGTGAATGAAGAAACTGACAAGTTTACATTCCAGCAAGGAAAAGTCTGCGTTTTTGTACCTCACCTTTCTCTACCCGTTACCATAAAAAGATGGACGAGAGCACAAAAAATTCAATCAATTGGGGGCACCCGTTTTTCTATAAATTCCACTTTTTCAAATCCCTGACTTCACATTTATCACGCAACTCTCCTCTCTTTCCTCCTTCAGCACAAACACAGAAGACTGAGGCCATTGCCCATTGTGTCTCCATTTTAGTTTTGTGTAAGTTCTTTTTTCCCTTAACTTCTAGTGCTTCTTCTTCCACATGCAAGTTCTTCAGTGCCATTGCTCTTTTCTGAGGAATGAAATAGAAAAACTTGGATGAAATTGTTCGTTCAACCGAGCATATTGTGTTATGGTGATTTATACTGTGCTTTTAGTTGGGCTTGGGATTAAGATTTTAATCACGAAATAACACCAACCCCATATATTCAAATCAGGATTCTCTGGCATTTTCCTTCTTTTTCCTGGAAAGTGAAAACCAAACGGATACTTGAAAAGGATCACTGAAATCTGTGTCTTGAGCTTCTGACTTCAAGAAAATCATTTTTTTCTAATTGTCTTTTAGTTGCTTCAAAGATGGATACTTGTACTTAGTTGTCTTTTGCTCTAAGAGTCCTTTTGATTCCTTTCTTCGCAGTTAATGTTAGCTGCATTCTGTTCTTGAACCTGACCATATGCAATGTAATGCAACTATAATAAGAGGGTTGCTCCTTTTTTTAATGTAGCAGGCCTTTTCTCTGTTTTTAGAATTTGGGTTAATCATTCATGTTCATGTTTCAACTCCTACCTTAGCGGCTATCTGATTCAGCATTACATTTCATCTGTAAACATTTTGGAACAGGAAATGGCTAGAATTCCCATCTTTTTGATGGGGCTTCTTGTAAGTTTCTACATAGCTCTAGCGCATGCAGAATACATGAAATATAAAGACCCCAAACAGCCATTGAATTCTAGAATCAAGGATCTAATGAGCCGGATGACTTTGGACGAAAAGATCGGTCAAATGGTACAGATAGACCGAAGTGTTGCTTCAGCTGAAGTGATGAAGAAGTACTTCATTGGTAAAAGTTCCTATCATTTTTAGTTTCTCTTTGAATGAAATATATATCAAAACAATGGAAACTGTCACACGTATGCATGTCTTAGGTAATTTGGATTTGATGGAACAAGAAATCTGTTATGGGCAGGGAGTATATTAAGCGGGGGTGGAAGTGTTCCAGCACAAAAGGCTTCTGCAGAAGCTTGGATTAACATGGTCAATGACTTCCAAAAAGGTTCTTTGTCAACCCGTCTTGGAATTCCCATGATTTATGGTATTGATGCCGTTCATGGACACAACAATGTCTACAAGGCAACTATCTTTCCTCACAATGTTGGGCTTGGAGCTACTAGGCAAGTTGATATGCCTTCAAATTGCATCCAATTCTGAATTTTGGTCTACAACTCTAACTTTTCATCTTCTCAGTTGTTCAGCCTATATTGAATTAAAGAAAGAGCCAGTGTTTTAATATTTCTCTGCCTCAAACTTAAACTAAACTAGGGAACCTGAACTTGTTAAGAGGATTGGAGCTGCAACTGCACTTGAAGTTAGAGCTACAGGCATTCCATATGTCTTTGCACCTTGTATAGCGGTAACTAGATTAAATTCTGTCTCTGATTAGGATCGACATATCTCACTTGGCGCTGGGCTATAATTCCTCTTAATCTTTGTCCATGCAGGTATGCAGAGATCCAAGATGGGGTCGATGTTATGAAAGCTACAGTGAAGATCCAAAGATTGTTCAAGCAATGACTGAGATCATACCCGGTTTGCAGGGGGATATGCCATCAAAGTCTACAAAGGGTGTTCCCTTTGTAGCAGGAAAGTAAGAACTCTAATTCCTCTACTTAAGATGTCTGTTTCTTATGTTTAGTTAGTTTGCTGCGTAGTAAGAACATTAGAAATGGCTAAACTTTCACCTTTGATAAAAAATGTTAATTCTTATTAAAGAACTATACTTTGCATGGTCTATTACTCCATAGGAAGTTCTTGTAATAAACAATGTAAAATTAGCTAAAACATTCTAGGCTGGTCCGGGGTCTATCTTCCGGCCTATACATGCAATAGCTTTATCTTTCTCCAATCTGGTCCAATTGATGACTTAACTTTGTCCAAACTATGTGTTACTTCTTGTTCATAACATCAACTTCATTATTTCCATTGTGGTCCATTTGGGATAACAAAAATTAGAATGGTCCACCATTGCTGCTAATGATGCATGATTGGAGTTTGGAAGGTATTCTACCCTTTGATATAGATGTGATGTTGGGCATTATCTAGATGGCTAATATTGTCATGGTCCTGTGAAGGAAACAGTCTGCACTCTGGTAGAGGAATTACATGTGTTCCACTAATTTCATAAAGGACTTTGGTCCTAGTTTGATTTGTTGGTCCACAGAAATCCATAAGTACTGCACATGGTGCATTTTAGAATTGCCTTCCTTTCGTTTTCTTCATCGTTTCTTTTAGGCCTTCCACAGTAGGCCGGAAAATGTGATGTTCAAACCCATTTTTGAACATCACTCTTCCACACTTGGCCGAAAAATATGATGTTCAAACCCATGAATTCTATTTGTGATGTCCATTTTTGGACATCACGAGTGTGATGTTCAAATCCATGAGTTCTACTGAAGGAGAATTATTATAGACATCATACTTATGTCACCTGAATTTCATTTATAGACATCAAACTCACCTGAACAACTGTGGAAGGCCTTAGGAAAGGCCATCGTTCACTTCTTCTGTAATGCTGCACTCCAGTTTGTGCCTAAAAGACTTTGTTTATTTTAGTAACTAGAATTAAACTTCACCAGACAGAAAATAAGATATACACAATTCGAGTCTCGACGCATTTTCTTGCTAAAAATCATGAACTATTGTTGGTTTCCAGAAATGCAAGTTCGTGATGTTCCTTCATTTATTTCGGTAGTAAAAAGGTTGCAGCATGTGCAAAGCATTATGTGGGTGATGGAGGAACAACCAAGGGTATCAATGAGAATAACACTGTGATAGACAGGCACGGCTTGTTCAGTATTCATATGCCAGCCTATTATAACTCAATTATCAAGGGTGTGGCTACTGTTATGGTATCCTACTCGAGTTGGAATGGGGTAAAGATGCATGCTAACCGCAATCTTGTCACCGGCTTCCTTAAGAATACTCTTCGTTTCAGGGTAAAATGATTCATTCTGAGTTCTGATGTGATTTCAGCATTTGTTGCATTTCGCTGATATCTCTTAAACAAAAAGAAGTAAAGTATTGTGAAACACCTTGTGGATTGTGTTTCAGGGTTTTGTCATCTCAGATTGGCAAGGAATTGACAGGATCACCTCTCCACCTCATGCCAACTACTCATATTCAATTCAAGCAGGGATCACTGCCGGCATTGACATGGTAATTAACATCTCTCTTGGCTTTTGCACGGGCTTGAATCTTTATGATGTTCTCTGCACGGGCTTGAATCTTTATGATGTTCTCTGGCTTCTAACGCCTACTTAACTGCACCACAGGTCATGGTTCCATTGAACTATACGGAATTCATTGACGGTCTAACCTTCCAGGTGAAAAAGGGAATCATTCCAATGAGCAGAATTGATGATGCAGTAAAGAGGATTTTGCGAGTTAAGTTTGTTATGGGACTTTTTGAGGAACCGCTGGCTGATCACAGCCTGGTCGACCAACTTGGAAGTCAGGTACATGTTGGTAAACTTGACACCATTTTACAAGCAATGCGGTGAAACTTAATCCTTTCTTACCTCTTATACTTCCACAGGAACATCGAGAATTGGCTAGGGAAGCTGTGAGGAAGTCGCTAGTGCTTCTAAAGAATGGTGAATCTGCTGACAAACCGTTGCTACCACTTCCCAAGAAGGCGTCGAAAATACTTGTAGTGGGAAGTCATGCAAATAATCTTGGATATCAGTGTGGTGGGTGGACCATTGAGTGGCAGGGGCTAAGTGGAAACAATCTCACAAAAGGTAAATTGAGAGGCTTTTCTATTCCTGGTACGTCTGGAAAGGTTATCCTCACTATATAGAGGTGTGACCTCATGAAAACCTATCTAGAGATGAATGAGACTGGTCGGGAGTCGAGACTACTGAAAATATATCTACCAAGCTCTAAATGAAACTATTTTTCTTGTACAGGTACAACAGTTCTTACTGCCATAAAGAACACAGTGGATCCAAAAACCAAAGTAGTCTACAAGGAGAATCCTGATGCCGACTATGTGAAGTCAAATGGTTTCTCCTATGCCATCGTTGTTGTAGGAGAACACCCATACGCAGAGACATTTGGTGACAGCTTAAATTTGACAATCGCTGATCCAGGCCCAAGCACCATCACAAATGTCTGTGGTGCTGTGAAATGTGTCGTTATAGTCATGTCAGGTCGCCCGGTTGTGGTCCAACCCTATGTTCCTTTGATGGATGCTCTCGTTGCAGCTTGGCTTCCGGGAAGCGAAGGTCAAGGAGTGGCTGATGCATTGTTCGGCAACTATGGTTTTACTGGCAAGCTTTCTCGTACTTGGTTCAAAACTGTTGATCAGCTTCCTATGAATGTTGGAGATGCACATTACGACCCTCTCTTTCCCTTCGGATTTGGCCTCACTACAACACCCACCAATGCCAACTAGGAAACCACTACTCTTTCTGTTAGTCCAAAGATCCTAGCTCCTTTTCAATAAAATGAAGGAAATTGATTACTAATATAATAGTGGGAAGCCTCTTACTTTAGATTCTTAAAAAAAAAAAATAACAAAAAAAAAATATTCCAGTTTTCTGGCATCCTTCTGAATATTGGTAATTTTGTTCTCCTTTTGGGTTGTATGTGCCATAAAATTACCAATATTCATCTTTGCCTTAAAATCTCCTTTTGGGTTGTAACTTTGCAGTCCTCACCTTGTGAAAATGAAAAGGAAGGAAGAACCAGTACCTGATGAATATTTTAGAGTGCTATTCATTCGACATTGTCAAACGGATTCGCAAATTAACGTTCATTCAAGCGTCTGTAAACTTACATGGCTACTTGTTTGGGTTAAGTTTTCCCCAGCAAGAAAAAACAATCATGGTCAAAGAACTAGAAAACTGGATTTTTCCCCAACAAGAAAAAACATCCATGGTCAAAGAACAAGAAAACCGGAATATATCCAACTTGCAAGAGAAATAGATGAGCTTTATGTGAAAAAAAAAAAAATTAATACTGGGGCGGAGGATCTTTAGGGCATGTTTACTTAAGATTAAATGGAATAGAAATGATTCCGAATCCTTCTTCTCCCTATGTTTACTAAAGTACTTAGGAATCAAAATTTAATAAACCATATACCTATTTATGAACAAAAATCCCCCAATGAATGCGAACTTGAGTATCCAATTCTCATTCCGCTGTTTCCAATTCTCAACAATTGAGAAATGAAATTATATTTTATATACTAAAAGCGCTGAAGTGTAACTGTTGCTAACCTGTTCATCAAACCAGCGGAAATTATTTTTCTACCCTTTGTTAACACGCGGCTCCCTCCCCAGCACAATGCTTTGCCGGTTTTGCCCTCATATTTTTTCAGTCTTTGTGTTCTCTGCGCGCCTCAGCTCTCCCAAAGTTAGCCTCTCTTTTTTTACATTTTTTTGTTGTGTGCTATCCATCCCACGGCCTCTCCTTGGAAGCTTCTAGGGCCCGTTTGGTTCACAAAATCATATTCCCGGGAATGGGATTCCTATGCATTTCCCGGGGGAATGGAATTCATGATTCCTTTCCCATGTTTGGATACATCAAGGAATCATGCATGGGAAACAATAATTTTTTCCATTCCCATGTTTGGTATATCAAGTAATAGGAATCATGTTTGGTATTATTTTAAATTCAAGAGCGTCTAAAAGGTGATATGTGTAATTTGTAGATTTTTCTAAAGATATTTTTGTCCAATAATTTCTGATTCCTAGGAAACAAAATCTATTCCCATGGGGGTGGATGGAAATATGATTCCCACATGCATGGGAATCCTAAACCCATCATATTCCCCCCACTTTCCCATTCCCTCTCATTCCCTCCCTTACCAAACATGGGAATAGAATTAAATTCTCATTCCCAAGCCCCAATTCCGTGAACCAAACGAGCCCCTACTGTAGAGTCCACGGATTTTTGGCTCTTTTTCATGTAGATATCAAATTATAATGGTCACAAGACCTCAGCACTCACTACCATGATTGCTAATAGGGTTGTTCTACAAAAAAATTTAGTTCAAAATTAGGTACGGCATTTGATTTATGTATATGTTGTATTTAGAAGTTAATGTTTTCAAATTTTTTCGGTTCAAACATAGTCAAATCAACTCAACCACAAAAGGTGCAAAATGATGCTTATAATAATGTTACTATAATCAAACAAAGACAAATTATACAGCCTTAAATGATGAAGTTACTGTAATCATGTAGGATACTGTGACTGGATTTTTGCTAGCTGGAGTGGATGATGTTGACTTGTGAAACAAAGACAAATTATCTTAGCATTCATTTGAGTATGTTCTGAGCTCTATTTCATACTTGGAAGTTAGCAACCAGCTAGATTGTCTAATAGTCTCCCACAAGAATTGTAATAGTCTTCTGATTGTTACTTGTTTTGTTAAATATGGTCAGTATTTTAACATGACAAGCAACACAAGGACCATGTTATCAATTTACCTTTGTAACTTAAACTTTCTTAACAAAGCTTTATATCACTATTTATATTTTCATACCTATATAAATGCTATTATCTTCCTCATATATCTTCATAACTTTTTACAAATGTTATACATTTTTAAAACCCGCAGCAACGCGCTGGCACCATTGCTAGTTGATAACCTAAAACCCAACAATCATCCCTCTGATTTTGCATCGTCATAAAAAACTAAGTTGATCCCCAGACATCCATCTTCTGCATGCGATCGAGAGTATGCCACTGGAATAAAAATTGGACAGGGCACCATGAACAGAGGAGATGACTTTTCTTTTAGTTGAGACTCTTGAGATAATGAATCAACACAAAGGCACAGAAATAGCATGGCTTTACAACTAGCAACTAGTATTTGAAAAGAATTAGTGAAAGTATTTTCTTTCTTTATGTATATTAAAGAATATAGTGACAGTTAGTTTGAATTAGTAGTGTTACAACTTGAATGCACACCCATTATCACAACATGACAAAATTTCTTGAAACCAGATTCGTGAAACGAGCTACAAATGATTTGCGTGCTTTTTCCTTGAGGCGTATCGGTGGTATCAGCTGTAATAGACGCTATATGAATAAAGTTGGAAATTATTACTGGAAGAGCTAAGCACCCTTATTGCTATTCCATGGCTTCAACACGGCTACCACAATGATTATAACGATAATAAGAAGAATGAGGATCGCTATGCACATCCATTTCCTCGAACTCTTTTGCAGCTTCTTGGCTTTCTGAAGGGCAGTATTCCCCTGCTGTACATGATCGACTGCACTTGATACCTGAAAAGAAAATAAAAGACAAATTAGATATAACCTTCGCCCAAATTAGGAAGCAAGAGTAGTAGTCGTAATTTTTCTGAATTATTGTGAGAAATTCATGAGTATCTCCTGCTTTGATATTCTAGTAAATACCTGGGTTTCAATGTTGTCAAGTAGCTCTCCTTGCGCATCCACCAACACCGCCATATCTAGAAATATCTGTGCATACGAGATGGTGTTTAGCATATGTTTCCAAATTGTATGGATTACTCAGGGCAGGACACAAACAGAAGTCTTTTCTATCTGACACCTCCAACTATCGTCAGTCTTGGACATGCATCTTTTTTATCACATTTGGGCATTACGAAGCAATTTTATGGCATGAAAAGTGGAGGAACACTTGTCTCTAAGAACTCGCAGAAGGGGGGCAGGCTAACTTTACGTTACCACATGATCAAAGTGACTCATTACATTTCTACAAAAAATAAAGAAAGATTCAGAATCCTCTCCTCAAGATATCATTTCATTCGACAAATATCCCCTTAAATGAATGTCAAACCCTTTTTTAGGTTTTTTTGACTATTGCACAGGTAGGACTCGATGAAATAATAGATTAAACATGGACCTTATCTTGGCTTTGTAAGTTGCATAACTAAGTACATGCTTACCACCTGATAAGACAACCTCAGGTCAAACTGATTCTTCGCATTCTTACCAATTCCTATAAGACTGAACGCTTTAATTTCATTTAAGACAACATGGCAAAACCATATTGCAAAGCAACTTTAATCTCTAAGGCCAAGCCATCTGCATCACATATCAACATTTTTTATTAATAAAATAGCACCCATAATTGCACAAACTAAGAAGATACCTGATGCAAATTAAGAAGCTTCCTTTCAAGATCTCTAACAGCATCATGGCGCTCTTGAATTTCAGCCAGAGTGTCCATCACCTGCAATATAATACACCGTTACTGAAATCAGATGTGATCAATCATAGTCACAGTTGCACACGGTATTTCCCAAAATTAATAACTTTTGCCCAAAGAAAAACAGTCCAACTGAAAAGAAAAATCTAAATTAGCAATTCTAAAGATTCAACAAACCAAGCTAAGAGGTGAGGTGGGAGTTTGACTAGACTATTCATAATCATATGTGAAAAACCCTGCGTGTGCAGACTTAAAAGTGTTCTTTTATTCATCCAAACAAAAAAGTTTAGGGTCAGAGAGGATGACAGAGTAAGATTGGCAAACCTGGCCTCGCCCTTGTTCCTGGATTGCCTTTTGAAAAATTTGTTCACTGTCTCCAGTCTCAATTAATCTTTCAATTGTCTGTACATCGTTAAATAATCAGAATGAGCTCTTAGAGTTGTATACATAATATAAAATTTAAGTACTGCAATGTCAACAGTGCAACAATATTTACCTCATCATCAGCTCTTTCGCCCGTTACTGAAAATACAATAGGCGGGAATGTTAAATAAATAAATTTAATTCTGGTCATGGAAAATACAATGCATCAAGTTTTAGAAGTAACAGCAACGTTGATTGGCAAGTAACAGGTTTTACCTGTATAAACTCGCCTCTCGACAACATCCCGATACTCTTGATGGATGGCCTCCCTTAGAGTCTGTATATTTAGAAATTTAAAAAATTAGGAAGTTTTAATAAAAGATGGATAAAAACATAAATATGCTAATCTCAAAAGAATATACCTGAAATTCAGCCATCTTGTCCTTTAACTTCTTTTTCAATGCACTGTAACCAAAGAAAACAATGAAAAACTTTGCAAAGTAAGATTTGGTTGAGCTGACAGACTTTTGAGAATGCACACAAGCTCTTGGTTTAGGAATTAGTGGATGAAAGGAAAAAAAAAAAAAAAAAACTTGTGTAAGGAAAAACGAAATGGAAAGGCAAACTCCATAAATGGATTTCTGATTGAGCAATGTAATGAGCGGATTAAAGCAATAAATGACAAGATAAACTGAAAGTGAAACACAGAGCAGGAGGTAGAAATAATACTTTAACACTGCAACATATTCATATTACAATCAAATGAACATGCACATTTAAAGCAAAAATATAAGAGAAAACCACATCAATGTTCAGTTTCCCACCAAAGAGGTAATACCACTATTGTGAAAAATAAATAAATAAATACTTTTTCAGCGATCCACTAAACAAAATCCTAAAATTAATAAAGTTTTCTCCAAGGAGCATCTCAGGGTAAAATACATTCCTGACTTCTTAATTGAGTGGAGGTCAAAAGGAAACGAGGAGAAAAGGCAAAAGTACTTTGAAGACTGAAGAAAATGGTGGGAGTACCAACTTACAGGGTTGTTGCTGTTCGGGATCGATCTACACCTGTTCCTTTTCCGCACCCAGACTTCTGTCTATTTGCTAAATTCTTGATCCAGAAGGAAAGGTCAGTGAGATGTGCAGTCCAAATAGCTGCTAATCACATAAATAAAAGCAGCTTTCTGTTGGTCTTACTTCTTTGTCAAGTTCTTCAATTTTTGACTTTACCCAACGAGCAACTTTCCCAACTTCATCAACATCTTTCTCCATCCGCTGCTTGATTGCTGCATATGATGAAAAGTCTCATCATCAATGCTGACTTAACGAGGAACCAAATAAAAAGAAAGTTTTTCAATGCAAACAGGAAAGATGACACAGACAAAACAAAAAACATCTCAAAGGTTTGATTTATCCTCTTCATTAAATTCATATGTCCAAAAAAACATGTTAGCAAATACACCCGCAGCCACGCATGTGGGAGTGTGCACACACTGGGTATCCGTAATAAACATCTGTACACATGCTATTGTTCAACAAGTTAGCACCTAAAAACACAAATGACAATGGAGAGCAATTTCACTGAGACTACTTCCATTTTCCTTGAATAAGAGCAGGTAGAAATACCAAAAATTACAATATCACATCCCACTATTTTGAGATGAAATGGAGAACAAGAAATTTTCACTTGATTTTGATCTGTGACATGCATAATGTAACTATTACCAAACAAGAATCAATTCTACATTTTTGTTTCTCTTTCAGCCTACGTATAGTTTTTATAAAATTTTGATAGAACGATGCATACATAACACAAACACACATATTCAGCAGCTTGAGATTACATTTCATGATAGGAGCCTTAGTCACGGCCTTGGACTCCTCATTTGCATCCTGCATAAAGAATTTTACAAAGAAATTACAGAAAACACCTTTATATCTCAAGGCCTAATGAAAATACACTACTTTCTAATGGCTTATGCTATCTGCAAAGGCAACTAAAAACAAATAAAAAACTTTACAAACAATAGTTCATACAGTAATTAAGTATGTGGGTAAAATACCAAATTGCAGGCTGCATCATCATACAAATAAACTATACATCAAGGCCTAATGAAAATACACTACTTTCTAATGGCTTATGCTATCTACGAAGGCAACTAAAAACAAATAAAAAACTTTACAAACAATAGTTCATACAGTAATTAAGTAAGTGGGTAAAATACCAAATTGCAGGCTGCATCATCATACAAATAAACTATACTGTATTATATGACCTTATAATAAATTTACAATTTAATGAAAACCCTATCAATATATCAAGAAATGCAATTGCAGTATTACTGACAACAGCGCGCATTTGTATCATACAGATACTTCCATACAGAACAACAAAAACTGAAACTGAAGACCCAACCCAAAGTTTAGAGATTGATGGAAATATATATTTATCCTGAAGTAATACTAACAGCTGCATAATAAGCGCAATACTCAAACTAGTCCTAGTTCCAAATAGTAAGTGAACAGAACTCGGAGAATGAACCCAGGAATTAGGAAATATGATCAGGATATGGTTGGGAGACTACAAAGAACAGCTTGAAGTATCAAATGAACCTTCATTGAGCTAGCAATGTAAGAAAACGTATTGGAAAGCACATATACCTGCAGCTTTTTCAGAAGCCTATCTAGCTTCTCATTTTGCTTCTCAATCTCTTGAACCTGGGGGCATAAGCCATCAAAGCATTAGACAGAATCAAGACAAAGTAACCATGTCTGCATGTAGTCAAGGGAAAATGAAGAAAAAGAAACAAGGAAGCAAAAGGACCTTTCTGAAGAAACTCTGCAATCCAAGTTCTCCAGAATTCATTGAAGCATTTGTTCCTAGCTCAATATCTCCATCTCTAGAATCTTGACCCCGAGGGATCTCAAAAGAATCCTGCAAATCATAATTAAGTTATACAAAGAAAAAGCTGCGCTCTAGAGAACCAGAATCCATCCAGAGTTCAATCAAATGGACCCTTTCGCCTCTCAACTCTATGGAAATATATAGACAAACACAAATTATATTATGTATTATATGTATATAAAAAGAGAGAGGACGAGATTTGAGGAAAGCAAAGCTTCCTTAATTAGCAATTATTTGCATTAGAATGCAAGAAAAACATTAATTTTTCAAGGGCGCATCTAGTACACAAGTAGCATGAACAAGCAAACCACAGATATGAAAGGAAAACTGAACCACGATCACGGTTAAAATAGGTTTCATTTACGTCAAGTGTTCTTCTGTTCAGCATTATAATACTTTCATCCATGTCCTTGTTGCCCTTTTCCGATCATTAAAACTCGAATATCAAATTGACAAATAAGGCAATGTCCATGAAAACCCACACCATAATTCCAAATCAGAGAAAAGGAAGTACTGTTTATCAACTAAAACTCAAAGTTAAAACAACAATGCAGATTCATTCTCTTTGATAGCTGATAAGTAAAATAGATAAGCAATTATTGTTTTAGCTAGGCTTCAATTTGATCTTGTTGTTTGAGCTTTAATGAAGTAACGCAAACACACATTATTCAAAGGAAATTTCATTAATTCCTGATTAGGGATCCCCAACAAAGAAGGCAAAATCTCATCATTCTAATCTTTCAATTTCCTTTGCTTTCCCTCCTTTTCTCACTAACCAAACAAAAAATATATATATATATAACAGCTGACAGAAATTCAAAATA
This sequence comes from Spiraea crenata, assembly GCA_033992175.1. Lineage (NCBI taxonomy): Eukaryota > Viridiplantae > Streptophyta > Magnoliopsida > Rosales > Rosaceae > Spiraea > Spiraea crenata. The sequence continues at coordinate 259,440 of JAVBHV010000083.1, read as the reverse complement.
CTTATTCAAAAGCATAGATCGAATGACATCAAAGACAGCCGGATCATGAAAAAGACAGAACAAAAGAACCTCCAAACATGTCGCAACAAACTAACCACAACATGAAAATCAAACAAACAAAAAAACAATTAGATTACCTTGAGCAGGTCGTTCATTGTCGCGGGCAGCTGACAAACGCAGCAACGAAAGCTTACAATATGCGGAGAAAAGAAAAGGCCTAAAAAGAATGGAAAAAATGGAATAATAAAGCGCAGAGTGTGTCCCGTGAGGACCTGGTTATTGAGAGAAAACCAGGTCGGGTCACCGTAGGGTTTCCTCGAAAGAGAGAAAAACGAAAACAATGAGAGAGAAAGACGGAATGTGCCTTTTGTGTTGCCAAAGCTGGGGGACACACAGATCGGAGGGACGGAACGTGAAAGAATCGCTTTTACCTTTTTTTTTTCTTATTCTTTTTCTTTTTTAAACTCTTTTGATGATTTGTTACTTAAAGCGTAGTTGAGAGAGAGAGAGAGAGAGCGAGAGATAAGTGTCACTTTCTATTTTTGAACCTTTTTTTTCATGGACATACGCGTGGATTTTTTACATTATAATGCATAATGCAAACATGCATGTGCTCTCAAAGCGGTCAAGAGCTCGTAAATATAAGGCAGACTTTTTAGGTTGGAGCGCGGAAGTGGGTTGTTGCCTTTCTCCCCTGAGGTGATGAATAGTGATTGCCTACGCCTTCCGTCAAAAAAAATAGCCCACACCCATGTAGGCGTAGGCGCAGGCAATAACTATTTTTAATTTTTTTTTTTTCAAAAACATGAATAAGAATTATTACCAACATTATATTCAAGTAATATACACATAAAATTTATTCATACAACTATTTTATTCATACATGAATAAAACAAATTTTATTTAAATTTGAAATTTAATATTACATACTAATAAAATAAAACATGAATATTATAAAACATGAATGTTACATGCTAATAAAATAAAATAAAAACATCATCAAATTAAATCACTCTTGAGGAGGAAACCACGCGGAAACCTCAGCCTCTTGGGCCTCCCTAAAAAGCCTCCGTCTACGAGTAATTGCTTGTCTTTCCTCCGCCCAATAGGCTTTTGCATTTGGAGTCATATAACTGCAATCCATTGCCATAACTTTATATTCATTTTCCTGTTGCAGTAACTCATTTTCTCTTGCTCGTTCTGCTTGTCGGACCTCTTCCCTTCTTCTTACTTCTTCAACACGAAGTGCGGAATTCCTCGCAAATTCTTCGCACAAATTTTTGGAGAGATTGGGGGGCTGATTCCTTGTTTTTTTTGCAGCCTTTCTTCCTGTAGGACGAGTCGATGAACTAGGTGTTGCAATAGTGTCAACATCATCGGCTAAATTCACTTCCATTGGGGTTGCTCCCGATGACGCTCCCATTGGGGTTCCTCCCGATGACGCTCCCATTGATGAACCTTCACCTGTGAAATCATATGGAGAAGGGGTTGGGTCCGGTATGTAGACTTGTACATACCGCTGACAATCCTTGACAATGTCCCAACCGCCCCATTGTCCGAAACTAGCCCCTTTCATTTCAGATTGATACCACAGTTGCGCATGTCTTATCTATTAAAATTATCATCAAAATTATTAAAATTATATACCAAAATATAATGTTAAAAAAACAAAATTTCTGAAATGTTTACCTTGTCATCCAAAGCATAGCCGCTCCCCGTATTTTGTGATCCTTTGTTCAATGCCTCCTTCCATGCTTTGAATTCTTTGTTCAAATTCCTCCAATGACTTTGTAGAGCTCCTTCATTTCGAACCGTACCGGGCATATAAGCAATATAGTGTTGGGTAATTTTTCTCCACATTTGGGGTGTACGCAATTCAGTACCGGTGATCGGGCAATGACATACAAATTTCCAAGATTTGCACAACTGGATAACTTCTACTTCAATCCGTACACTGCCCGGGATTGCTGCATTAGCTTTGGAGGAACGAGACATTTTGATTGGAAAAAAATGAGGAAATTTTGTATGCAAATTGACAAAGAAAGTAGCAAAATAAACCAAAATGATGGAGTGGAAATTTATTTTGGTGTATAAGAAATGATAGGAAGGATTGTATTTATAGGGAAAAATTTTTTTTAAAAAAAAAAAATTCGGATTAAAAAAAAAATTCAAACGGTCAGTACACGTGGCAACATCTGGACCGTTGATTGCCAACGGCTACATCTGGCGGACACACCAGATGCTGCCACGTGGCAGTCAGCAAACTCAAAAAAAAAAGCCGTTGGGGCTACTTTTTATGTTCAGCAGTGGCTGCTGAACACAAAAAGCAGCCCAACACCCCCGTTCGGACTCCACTACCGAACACCCCACCCACCCACTCTCCCTCACACACGCGTGCCATGCACGCGCCCAAATAAAAAAAAAAAAAAAAAGAGTGCAATTCCACGTCAGCTGGGGCCCACTTCCCCCTCATCACCCGCATGCGCGGGCGCTGGCGACGCCCGCCTCCGCCTCTGCCTGCCGACGGCTCGCCCGCCGCTCGCCGCTCCCTCTTTTCGCCGGTGTGGTGTGAATAGTGCCGTGCGCAGGTGAGCCCGCGCCCTCGCCCGAGCGCTTGCCTGCCCGGTGGAGATGCTCTAAGGGCTAGGCACGGGCTGTTCGAATAACCCGAATCCCACACTAGTTGGCACGGACCAAATCGAAATTTAAGCATGCTTCCAAATTGTTGACGGGGGAATTATGTAAACTAGGCTCATTGGGAAGTTCTTATTCCAAAATAGGCAACGGGCAACGGGCAGCTCTACATTAGATAAATTACTATTCACAATTTGCAATTCAATCCCCGAGTACCCAAAGTGTGGTCGTAGTCCGCTATAATGTAGTCGTACTTCATGCCATTCTTCCCACCTGATTGTTGGGTTTCCGGGCATATAATTGGTATTTTATTAATTCGATAATCAATAAATAATACGCAGCGGAAAGTAAACATGTAATTCCCAATTACATATTCAGTTTGTTGTATCGATAATTCACAAAATAGAAAAAAACAAACAAATAGGAGATTGAGCAAACATAGTTGTTGTCTTTCTTCCACGTGCATATGACATTGTTGAGCTCCTCTTGCTTGCCATGATCTTGGATTCAATCATGTTAGCTCCTCAAGTGTTGAGCCTCTAAAAGTATCCACACTGGAACGCCGACGACGAACAACGGGATGAACTCTCAATTGTGCTAGCAAGATTATTCACACAAGATGATTAATCAATCTCCAACAATTGGAGAGACAAGGAAAGGTGCGACACACACAATGTATCTAGGCACTCTAGGTATTTTTTCTCTCTTGGAATTTTGGGACTCTTGCACAATCAAATTGTAGCAATTCTTGAACTTATGAGAAAAATAGCATGACTTTCATATTTATATATGCAAGCCCATGCCGCAGGCTTACTAGGGTTGGCGCCACAGGCTTTTTGCCTCGGCCCAATCCTACTCCTTTATGGGTTGTTGACTTTTCAACTGTATAATTAAATAAAACTCAATGTTTTCTAATTTAATTATGCAAACCCAATATTAATTGATCCAATATATATAGTTAACAATTATATATATAGTTAATATCTTAGGAGTCCAAAATAAGACCCTAAATATCTAAAAAAGACATAAAAGATATTAAATATCTATATAGTCCAAAACTAATTCAAAGTGGATGCCAACTTAGCAAAAATAACTAATTCCCATTCACGGATGTCATCTTTCTCTTTCATATTTTTTTTTTTGTTTCACTAAATTAATCATAACTTTTGATATAGAAGTCGTAATGAAAATTCGTTTTCACCAATGGATTCGTAGAAGTGAGATTTACATTTTAAGATCCATATTGAATATGTTTTTCGTAGAAAAAATTGCGTAAGTTTTGAATGCATAAACAATCAAGTGTCTCTGCAGAGATAGTCAAGTGTTTCTACAGAGATAGTCAAGTGTCTCTGTAAAAACATCCAAGTGTCTCTACATAGACAGTTATGTGTCTCTACAGATACAGTCATATGTCTCTGCAGAGACAGTCTTGTGTCTCTACAAACACAGTCATAGTTAAGTGGCTTTGGAGAGACAGTCAAGTGTCTCTGCAGAGACAATTAAGTGCCTCTGCAGAGACACGAAATTCGAAAGTACTAAATAAAAAAAACTAGAAAATATACATAAACAGTTAAGTGTCTCTACAAAGACAGTCAAGTGTCTCTACAGAGACAATCAAGTGTAGAGACAATTAAGTGCCTCTGTAGAGACACCAAATTCAAAAGTACTATATAAAAAGAACTAGAAAATATACATAAACATTTAAGTGTCTCTACAAAGACAGTCAAGTGTCTCTACAGAGACAATCAAGTGTCTCTGCAGAGACTAATGACTGTCTCTGCATTCAAAACTTACGAAACATTTTCTGTGAAAAAGGTATTCAATATGGATCTTAAAATGTAGTTCTCACTTCTACGAATCCATTGGTGAAAACGAATTTTCATTACGACTTCTATATCAAAAGTTATGATTAATTTAGAGAAACAAAAAAAATTGAAAAATAGGATAGAGAAAGAGAAATGAGTTGTTATGCCTTTTGTTTTAACTAAATCATAGCTGACCAATAAAATTCTGACACATTGACAATTTGGACAATTTGGATATTACAATACAGTATTTTACTTTTTAGATATTATGTAATTAACATTTAATTACATAATCCATCATCCTTTAATGTCGTCAGCGCTACCATAGGTGTGTGACCTCTTAAGTTCTTACTAAAGCCAGCAGTGAAACAATACGTTCCACAAACCATGGTTGAAGCCTAGCAACATGTCATGGCTACCCGGATTAGTAGAAGTGAACGTGACTCTATCATGTTTACCTTTTTCAAACCTTAGTTTGTAGTTACAATGTAATACGGTCCTTCTATCATCTATATCCCGATTGAGATGTGAGTGATATGAAGATTTGTCAAATCACTATAAAGAATCTCAATCACCAAGATCCATCTCTGACGAAGCAGTTCTTACAAACCTACGCTTGATCAATTATATCTCCTTGGAGATTTTTTTATTGGGTGGGTTGTTGGGTTGTTTGGGGGGTTTTTTTTTCTTTTTTGTTTTTTTTTGGGGGGTGGGGTTTTTTTTTTTGTTTTTTTTTTTTTTTCTTTCTTTTTTTTTTTTACCCCCTCTTTCCTTGCGTTGTCTCTGTTCCTTGTGGTGCTTTTGTGGTAGAGTAAAAGTTTATGTTGTTAAGAACAAGATATCTCAAGATGCCTCAGGTCTAAGGGTTTGTTTCTTTTTTCATCCTTTGAGGTTTTGTAAAGCTTGTAGTGGGGGAAGGACCCTTTCTTTTTGGCTTCGGGGCGGTCTTGTTTAGTGGGCTTGGTCAATAACAAGCACCTGTATATCTATCACATATCACTACAAGAAAAAGGACTTTTAGTGACCGCCTGAATGGTCACTGAAAATAGCAAATTCGGTCACAAAACAACTTTAGTGACTAAAATATGGTGGTCACAAGGTGGTCACTAGAACCCCGCCACTAATTCTCTACTGTGACCAATGCAAAATGTTGGTCACTAAAACTCCAAAAATTAGTGACCAAAATCTTTATGGTCACTAAGATACGTCTGTCACTGACCACACATTAGGTCGCTAAATGGGGTAAAATATGGTCACTATAGCCTATAATTGGCCACTAATTCATGAGCACATACCAGTATTAGTGACCAAAATATTGGCCACTGAATGCACATTATCATTTGGTAACTAATTCAAATGTTGTTCTATGGTCTTCAATCACATGATAAAATCACTTCTAATTCTGCAAACAGTACAAAACAGTGCAATACTTTCAAATGTTCCATATAATCAAAGGATCCAAAGTACAAATATTTGAACACAAACAAATCCAAAGTAGCAAATTACAAGACAACCTAAAAATATCATAAAGTTTTAAATTTAACTATATAACAACCCCTACATCGATATCTTTCATCAAAATAGCTTCTTGCTCTTTGCCATCCGTAGACTACTCCCTACTTGTTGACTGGTTTCTGCAGTGCTCTCTCCCTCCATTCTACACAAGTATCCAAGTAGAAAAATCAATTACAAAACCCAATTCCATATCACTATGTTATTATTCTTTAGATCTTACCATTTAGGATATACATACAAATACTAGCTAGCAGCATATCCAAACTAAGAAATGTCTACTCATTAAAGAGTAATGTGACTGGCAGAACAATAGAATCAAATATACAGCCACTCCCATATGGGAATGAGTATTAATCGACATTAGGATTTTGAATACTAAAAATTTGAGCTGAAAATCTCACCAGGTAATGGCAGCAGCTCTTGGAAGTCTAAAACTCTAAAAAGCTTGTCTAAGCTCTTGGAAGAAAGCTGCGCAAGAAAGAACACAAATCTATTAGATCATTGGCAAGAAGAAATAAATTAAATGATACACCGAGTTGTCTTTAAACTCAACCATCTAAGCAAGCTACAAATACAAAAACATTGACGGTTGACTGCATTGACTACTCTGTGCATAAGACAGAACATGCAGTAATGCCACCTAGTGCTAAGTTCTGTGGACTTATAGTTGTCAACACTTGTGATATTAGATGACATACATGTTTGACAAAAGGCATCATAAGACCAAATAATGCAGCAGCATATGTAATTAGTTTCAATCTCATTCCACGGAAACAGGAACGATAGATTAGTAGGTTCTGTCTAAAATTAAAAGTTTAAACAATCAGACCTACCCAAATATTTATCATCCCATTTATATAAAGATCAAATCTTCACAGATACAACAACAACCAGTCCATCGAATTTCAGTTAATCTATATAGAAGTCAACTTAACAGACAAATCCCACAATAAAACCAATCAAAACTCTACCCAAATATTTATCATCTGTCATTTTATAATCAACTTGCAACACTATTCTTCACCAACTTGAACTTCTCATGCCTAAAATAATCCGAATTTTTTTATTCAAGTTCACAAGATCAGCATATTACAGAACCCAAAGTGAAACTAAAACTGAAAACCAGAAACTAAACATATCATACTTCAACTTACAGTACATTGACCAGGAATAATTGTTGAAACTTGGCAAAGTCTATAGCATCCAATTCTTCTCCTTCTACAACTTCATAATTCCCCCCGAGCCAGTGACCTATCTACAACTCGCCAACTATTTCCAAACTTTGTTTATGCAAGCCTGTTAGGAGGGATCACATAAATCTGCAGGGTCAATACTAATTTGAGGGCTTTCTTGTTTAGAGGAGATGGCGTTCCAAACAATAACATGATGATTCTCCCAAAGTTCAAGAATGTTCATGGGATTCTTTGTTTCAAAACTATCCACTAACCTTCCGGAAATTGTCATTGGCTAGAGTTTCTATGAATTGAACCCCTGATGAAAAGAACCCTCTTCCGAGAGGACTGTATGCGACAATACAAATGCCAAGTTCCCTGTGGAGACAGGAGAATGAGATTAGCACAAACTGCTACCTGCTTAATAGGAACATCAGCTAGTTCCACTAAGCCTCACCGGCAAGCAGGAATAATATCTTCCTCCACGCTTCTTGACCACATCGACCACTCCAACTGCACAGCTGTTATTGGATGAATAGCATGTGCTCTTCTTATTGTGGAAGCTGAGGCCTCATATAGACCGATGTACTTTGTCTTACCCTCTTCAACTAGCTTCTTCAGTTCCCCAAGCCAGTAAAGGGCTTAACAGAGGAGTTTATTAGCATTGCTCAAATATATGCTTCATGATGCATACTAGTACAAAAACCAAAATACCTTGACAGTTTTGCAAGAAAAAGGAGCTAGCTACAGCTGACAAGATCACTATACTACTATATATTTAATTGACGGATTTCTTACATGCAGTTAATTAAATACAGAGGAACAACAGAAACTATTGGTTAATCAAGTTAAACAAATGGAAGTTCACAATGAACACTCTTGCTTGGTTCCACATTCAAGATTCTGGAATTGGTTATCGCAAGTCCCAAAAACCTTTCGAAACCTTGAAATTTTTTTTTAATTGCTTGCATCCAAATTGCAATTCAAACAGATAATCAACATCTGAATCAATTCAATTACTTAGAAAAATACAATATCGAAAACATTAATCAAACAACACAACTACAATTTGTCAATTTCCAACTCTAAATATGTTAGAAAGGCAACCAATCAATCAAGTATGATCAAACGAGCCAATAAATCTCACCTCTGTTCAATCAAACATACAATGCAGACCAAGCAGATCTCAACAACCAGCTACTATTTCCGTATCAACTTCAAACCCGAGAAAATCTCAAATCCTTGAGTACCGAAAATGTAATCAAATCCTCCATTGTTAAAATTTGGTATCCAAATCAAGTTTCTAATCAAATTCACGAAATAATAGACAACTACAAATCAAAATCACAATTCAATCGAATGAGTAAGACTTTGCACACGAATTTGTAATAGAAATCAAAGTCGAAAGCAACATTTGAACAAGAGAATACCTAATTTCTCTGATGGAAGCGAAAATTGAATCGAATGTTCGTCAACGAACGGTGGACGCAGAGGCCAAAGATGAAGAATCGGAGGCGAACGACGGCGAATCGGAGATGAACGACGGCGAATCGGAGGTCGACGACGGAGGACCGGAGGTTGACGATGGAGGATCGAAGAATAATGGATTAAAATTAGAGAGAATTTGGGAATAAGACATGAGTCAAATTGTTTGTTTTTTAGGAGGAAGATGAATAAATGAGCGAGTGAGCGAGTGAGCGAGCAGATCTCCTTACGTAAAAATAGGTCACTAAAATAATTTATCTAATTTTCGTCACTAATGTTAAATCAGCGACGACAATATTGGCCACTAAAAAGATGTAAAAATGCGGCTTTCACGCACTTAATACTTGTGACCAAATTTGGTATTTGGTCACTGATAAGGAGTGTATTTGTGGCCAATGTCAATGTGGTCACTAAGTGTTGGTCACTACTGACCTGTTTTCTTGTAGTGTTTATGTGCGTGTCCCGCGCGCCCTCCCCCCCCCGCCCCGTTTTTCTCCCGCCTCACAGGATAGTCAATGCCAATTGACTGTCCATTGGCTAGGAAAAATTTTGTGGATTAAGTATTATGCCCTACAAGTCTACTTGCCCTAACGACGTTTAGGACATTGTAGTCATACCTTAATTCAATGGACTCATTCATAGCATATTATCTCAATAATATAAAAGCCACGCTCATGATTGAATAAATACTTGCCCTTTTATATATAGTTGAGTTGTTTATAATATTACAAAATATTTGGTTTTTAGGGCACAACTCCAACACTGATCAACACAACACCAACCTACATTCACAATCCAATTCAATAATCCAAAATTGAACACAAATCACTCAAATTCCAAGCAAAAGAAAAAAAATTTCAACCCAGATTCACAATGTATTTAAATTCTCAATCTTCCTCACCAAGCACTCAAATTCCAAACAGAAAAACACCAACCCAGGAGGAAGAGGGACTCGGCGTCCCTGGAGGCAACGACAGAGGATCTTGAAGATCCAGACGCCGTCATCGGGCGTGTGATTACTCCGAATCTGAATTGACTCCGAAGACTTAGATTCGGCGACGGTGTCGATTGGGACGAGATCAAGTTCGCGGATGCTGCTGTAGTGGTTCGACGAGTCGCCGCGCTGGAAGAGATCGGTTGCGGAGGCGGAGGAGGAGGAGGTTTTGGGAGTGCAGCAGTTGGAGTTCAAATCGAAGTAATCGTCCAGCTCGGAGGTCAAATCGGCGGTGCAGGAGTGATTCGACGAGCTCGGATAGGCCGAGTGGAGCGAGTCGGGCTCGATTGGGGTCGTGTTGCAGAGGAGAATGTTCCGGAACTCGTGGGCCATGGAGATATGGACTGTGGAGCTGAGCTTTCCCTGGACGGCATCGTCCGAGGCCAGCGAGGCATTGGATATGGACCGCTGGATTTGATCGACGGTGTGCAGGTACCGATCGACAACGTTGCAGTGGCCGTTGAATATCATCCGCCCCCCGGCCTCCTCGAAGGCAATGGAGTCCCAGAAGAGAATAATCTGCTTCGCCACGTCTAGCTCTGGAAGCGAAGTTTAGCTTGCAAGCTTCTTTTCCGACGCCGCTACTTGTGAAGGGGCTTATTGTGAAATTAGACAATACGTTTGCCTAGTTTCAGAATGAATTATGATGCCCGTCCACTATCGAATACAAGTTTTCCTGTTAGCGGATTTTGGATAACCCCCGTTTGCGCCGCTGCGCCCGACCCGTTTGATTAAAAGAATAGATGTTTTTAATGTGGTGTCAAAATATAAGTGGATGTTTGCTAGAGCCTACTACACTAAAAGTATACACTGGACTGCACCAAATGGGTACTTATTTTTTAGAAGGGTTTTTATCATGAATGGTGCCTGAACTTTCACTAACAGGACTTCATAGTGCCTGAACTTTAAAAGTGATCAATTTGGTACCTAGACTTTCAAAAACCGGACTTCATAGTGCCTGAACTTTAAAAGTGATCAATTTGGTACCCAGACTTTCAAAAAGAGGACTATGTGGTACTTCCTTCAATTTTTTGTCAAAATTCCATTAAAATAAGAGATAAAATGGTCTTTTGACATTAATTTTCATGTAAAATACTATTTTTTTACCTCTCAACCTCTATATAAATGTGTATTATGGTGTTTCAAAAAATATATATGCATATAGATATTGCAAAATAATAGATAAATTGATAAATAAAAATATACTAGAACATAAAAAAATATTTTTAATATAAATTGAGTAATAGAAAAAAATCTACCGTTCGAGTATATTTTTGTTAATCAATTTATTTATTATTCGAAAATAGCTATATGCACATTTTAATTTTTTCGAAACATCATAGTACATATTTATATAGAGGTTGAGAGGTGAAAATAGTAGTTTACATGAAAATTAATGTCAAAAGACCATTTTATCCCTCATTTTAATGGAATTTTGATAAAAAAAAAATTTGACTGAGGTACTACATAGTCCTCTTTTTTAAAGTCTGGGTACCAAATTGATCACTTTTAAAGTTTAGGCACTATAAAGTCCTGTTTTTAAAAGTCTGGGTACCAAATTGATCACTTTTAAAGTTCAGGCACCATGAAGTCCGGTCAAGGAAAGTTCAGGCACCATTCATGATAATTACCCTTTTTAGAAAGTTGATTATAGCGCACATTTTCCCTCTATTTGCATACCTCTCTTCATTTTTGGTTATTGAATTAAGTGATCATAGGTTGAATCAACGGACAGAATTGAACAGAGTGTGCAAGTGAAAAAAGGGATGTCCAAAATCACTACCCTTTTCTAAATTCAATAGACTAATTTTTTTAATTTTTTTTTGTTTGGTTGATAATTCAATAGACTATGTTGATACTTAAAAACAAGAAGAGTTGAAAATACTAGATATACATTGATATGTAGTCAAAGGAATGAAAGTTCAGTAGACTGTTTGATACTTAAAACAAGAAGAGTTGAAAATACTAGATATACATTGATATGTAGTCAAAGGAATGATAATTCAATAGACTACTTTGATACTTAAAACAAGAAGAGTTGAAAATACTGGGTATAAGCTGCAAGAAAATACTGGATATACATTGATATCAAAGGAATGATAATTCAATAGACTATTTTGATATTTAAAACAAGAAGAGTTGAAAATACTGGTATACATTGATATGCAGTCAATGGACGATGCCTTCTCTCCTAAGTTGATCAGCTTACCGACAAGGGATGCATACATAAGTAACTGCTTATCGGTGTACCGTGTCGTGTGGGGTGTGGCCGTGTGAATTTTCAGTCCTTTCCGCGTTGACGAAAAAACTGACAGGTGGCTGCCCGTGACACACCTAATTCAATTGTATATAAATAGCGACCATAGTTCTCCACATTTGAAGCTTAATCCGCACATCTGCAAACAACCAGAGCTTTCTTTGTCTCTCTCTAGCACAACACAGCAATCTGCAAGTCCACAATTCTGCAGCAATTAATTATTGAGGTACAATTTTGGTACAGCCGATTTTGTTTTTCTATCACTCTGCTTGGTTGTTTTTGTAAACTTGCAATTGTGATTCGTGATCGTGAATGGGATCTTAAAGTGGCTTTATTCCAGTATTGATCTTGGATTTATTGGCTCTATTCCTTTCTAAAAAATGTAATGTATGTTTCACATAAGATTGTGGAAGGTCCTGATGATATATAAATTATAATGCATTGAAGTTCTTAATTGATTCAGATCCATCCTCTAAATTTGTCAATTTTACACAGAAATCCCTCTTACTGATTAGTTTGAGGATTTGGTGCCAGGCTTCAGATGCTCTTACATCTGAACTTGCACTTTCAGAAAACAATGTAGATGAACTATCTAGGTTATTCCAATTGTTTGGAAAATCATCTTCAAAATTGTAAGTACAGAGGTCTAAATATTTGGCAGACCGAATGAATTTACTGTTGCAGTTTTATAATGGGATTTCAGATTCTTTTTTATAATGGGATTTTGATTCCGCAGTTACATTTTTTTAGGCAATCTCCCATACTGAGGAAAGGGTTTTGCACTTCAAGTTTTCGCAAATAATCTTGAGATGGAAACCAAGATAGACTTGACAGGAGAAGAAATGCCGGTGGCACAACAAAAACCAAAGAAAAAGGATGAGGAGAAAGACATAGAGAAGAAGGGTAAAGAGAAGAAGAAGAAGGATAAAGAGACCAACGAGGGTAAAGAGAAGAAAAAGGAAGAGAAAGGGGAAAAAAATGATAAGAAGAAAACGGCAAAGAACAAAGATATTAAGGGTTTAGAAGGTGAAGAAGATGATAGAGAGGGGGAGCACAAAGAGAAAAAGAAGAAAGACAAAAAGGAGGAGGACGGTGCTGATGTGGATGAGGAGAAAGAAGGGAAGAAGAAGAAGAAAGAGAAGAAAGGAAAGAAGCCTGAGTTTGAGGATGATGAAAAAGAGAAGAAAAAGGATGAGAAACAAGATAATGACAACGAAAACAAAGAGAAGAAAAAGACAGACAAGGAGGATAAAAAGAAGAAACAGAAAAATGATGGCGATGATGAAAAGGACAAGGAAAAGCATGTGGAAGAAGACGATGACGGTAAAAGAGAAGGCGAGAAGAAGAAGAAAGACAAGGAGGATAAAAAGACGAAGCACGAGGGTGATGACGGTGATGAAAAAGTGAAGGAAAATGATGAGGAAGAAGATGGTGATGGTAAGAAAGAAGGCAAGAAGAAGAAAGACAAGGAGGATAAAAAGAAGAAACACAAGGGTGATGAAGATGATGGAGAAGAGAAGAAAAATAAAGATGGTAAAAAAGAAGGCAAGACGAAGAAAGACAAGGAGGATAAAAAGGAGAAACACAAGGGTGGTGACGATGGAAAAGAAGACAAGAATGAGAAAAAGGAGAAACACGAAAATGTAGAGGACGAGGACGAGAGAAAGGCTGTAGTTACTTCCAGGGAGATTCAACTTGAAGAGAATGTCCATGTAAAGCTGGAAGCAGAGGAAAAGAAGCAGAAAGATGCAGCAGATGAAGGTAAAGAGAAGAAAGGTAAAGAGAAGAAAGACAAAGATAAAAAAGAGAAGGGCGAGAAGAAAAAAAAACCTGACAAGAAGGACAAGTCCAAGGATGCTGGAAAGCTGAAACAGAAACTGGAGAAGATTAATGGCGAAATAGAAGCCCTTCTTGAGAAAAAGGCAGATATTATGAGGCAGATAGAAGAAGCTGAAGGTGCAAGTCTCACTGTTGCGAAGAACCCCCTGGATGCGGAAGTCGCTGTTGCTGATGCAGCGTAGCACTCTGGGGTAGTTCATTTCACCTCTCTGTTGTTCACTTTGAAATTTACGCTTTTTACTGTGTAGTGTGAATAAAATATGTTTATAGTAATGAATAGAACTAATCTATTAGTTCAGTATCTGCGAGTCATACACTTTTACAGTCCTCACACAAGACCATTCGGGAAGTCATCCATCTCAATACTGATGCTTGAGAAAGTGCATATCAATCTAAAACGAAAACCCAGAATTTCATAACTTGCTTGCATCCTTGCAACCAGCTAGCCAATGAAATGAGTCACCGATTCCTCATCCTATTCTCAAAGCCCATAGGAACCCGGCAATTGACAAGCTGCATCACTAGTACATAATACGCAACTCCAAGTATATGACAAAAGATCCCCGAGGCATGATTCATCTACCCTCAGTAAAAGTAGAAACAGCCACAAAGTACATATATATGAAGATGTCGAAAGATCTTAAAGAGGGGATCCATCACAACTATATTAGAATCTCCAGCACCCCAAAAAATCCAAGGCCGTAGAACACTTTCACACGGATGTGTAGATCGCTCGATCAACTAGCTATTCTTATTGATAAAAAAAATAGTTATTCTTTGACTTATTCTTCACTTTGAACTGTTTTAAGTCCAACCACTAAGTAAGATATGCTATCAAAACAAAACTAGTTTCAACAGGAAGTGTGAATAAAGAACCAAATTTCAGCAAAAGATTATCAAAGGATAAGTGAATCATTGAGTGTACTTGTGATTTGTTCTCTATATATAATAAAAAATAGTGGCTTATCTAACATGTAAACTTTAACTATGATTAAAGGCCTTCAATGTCCCAAAAAAGTGTACAAACTCCAGTAAGCTTACCCCAACTGCATTGATCTCGTCCCGATCCTCGTTCCATGTGAAGGTAAACAGATTACTCTTCATTTTGCTATTGAATATCCAGGAATTGACCCAAAGAATATGTGTGAATACCTATTTCTCAAAATGGCAAAGTTGGAACCATGAATCAAACCTGTGTCACTCTACCTCAAAAACTCTCCATTCCACAAGAAAATGATGGAAACTGAATGCCGCCTTATAGAAAAGGATGTAAACTGTATTGTATTTATATCCACTTTTAGTCATTTGGGTCCATTTCGCTATCCTGATCGAAGACTAGAGTAGAATTAGTTCTGTCACTGTCATTTGATTCTGGTTCTTCAACTAGAGTACTTTCAGATCCCGAAAATTCATTGTCCTCCAGTTTACTCTCTTCTTCCACCAGAGTACTTTCTTGACCATGCTGCATCCACTTGGGGCACTCTTCTTCTCCTCCATATACGATTCGACCATCACTAGATTTTACTTGAACTGGGACCTCAGTAGAAGATATTCTACAAGAGCATTCGGGGAGCGGGTGTGAAAGGAACAAGCCTGGCTTCGAGAAAAGGGATTGCCTTGCTAGGCCTTCCTCACCTAAGCTTTTGTTGAGATGCTCCTGCACTGAGCGCGTCCAATTATGCTTAGGATGGTACATATTGTCCCTCGTCATGTTGAAGAGTTCTGATACGACTTTCCTGTTCAAAAAAGAACAAATACAAAGTCAAATAAGGACTTCTCTACGCAGTCGAATGAGAAACTTTTTATTTTCTATAAAAACAAGAATTAATTGTTAAAGAAAGATCTCTTCTATGTTATACAGAAAGAGAGAGCTCTAATTCAGAAGTCTTTTATTTTCTTGTTTCATTAATTTTCAATCACAACAAGGAACTTATGCTGTTATTAACATACTTAAACATGAACACAGTACTTTGAGAACAATTGTTTTATAGCGAATCACTACCTGTTCATAAAGTAGCACTAGGAAGTTCAAGCCAGCACGTGTATATGAACATTTGCCTTTTAGTTGGGTGTATTTCTTAACCCCACACCCCCTTAAGTAAATGTCAAAATCTCTGAGTGTGTGTGCGTGTGTGTTCAGAAAATTGCAGAAGCAAAAAGAGCAAAAACTATTCATTTCAAAAAGAAAAAATTACTTAATAAGAGGTCCAAATACCATTCATGCAAAGAACTACCTCTCAATGAATCCTGAATTTAATTATAGACAGAACAAAGAAAATAAATTAATTGTAGACAGAACAAAGCAATAAATCCTCTTAAGATGTAAAGAACAGAAACATAAAACTAAGAACCGCCATCAAACCACTCATTCCCCTTTCCCAATTCCTCTCATTACTGGCATCTTAGGGTTCAAAGAATTTGGTATCTTTTTTAACTAACAAGTTAAATTGACACAAATCCATATTCCAGTTAAAGCATTGACTAGATCAATTTCAATGAATCATTCGGTAAACATCTTTATACCCTTTTTAACATTATTTTCATGAGTATGTCATCTTACCTATCTGGCCGGTATGTTCTAGAGGAAGCAATCTCATACAAACGGTGTCCCATGACCAAGCTAGAAAAATCTGGCCATCCACTGCCATCATTATTAAAACCAGGAAAAAATGTGTCAGCTTCCACTGAGACAATATAATCAAGAGCGTCCCAAAGTAGCCTATGTGCTTGCATCCTTAGGTCTACAGCTGAAAGCTCTGGTTCAGTCTCAGTCTCAGTAATCCAACCATACCAGCCTTCTTTTTCATGTTGGTATATAGATCTACCAGGAGGTGGAGGAAGAGGCCGAGGCCTGGGACCAGCCTTCTTCCATTCTTCTTTAAGTTGTTCTTCACTTTTCGCTGGAGGTGTTTTAAAAGGATTTACAGGAAGAGGTGCTTCAGGTCCGATTATATCAGACAATTCTTTATTGCTGCACAAAGAAGTGCGATCCACCAAGTTGGGAAACATGGCACGCAAAGGAACCAGAACACGTTGACCCCCAAATGTTTCAGAACCAGACAGATATATAATCGTCTTAGGAGGATACCCCATTGCACGAAGTAGAATTCCAATCTGTGAAAGTCTCAATAAGAATAAATGAGATAACCCACCAGAAGAAACCTTATATTTAAATTTGGTTCATATTCTTTCAGAAGCAGCTCTTAAGAAATAAATATCTTTTCATCCACCTAATAGTATCCATATTTGTTACACATACATTTATGTAGACAAGTTAAGTATGAAGATTGCCTTATCACTAATAAACACGTACATTACAAAATCAGAAATATATGATAATTCATCAAACTATAAGGTATAAACAGACCAACGTAACTAGTATAAGATTACGTTTATAGCATGCTCTTAATCACGAGCTTGTTCACGCACCTATTAAAATGCTTAAGCTCAGCCTTGTCTATTGGTCAAGCCAAGGAATAAAGGCTTGAGCTTGCTTTCTCGCAATAATAGAAAGTAAATTTCCATAGTTGTTTAGTGCAGCCCGTGTCATTTATGAACACCCTTGTTTGCTTTTACCCCTCAGACTCCTAACAATATCCACTTTGTATTGAGAAAGAAGACTGCATTTAGAAATGATTGTGACAAGCCCATATTTGAAGTCAAGTACTCTTATCCATTTTCTTTTCCTAATTTTGCCCTAGTACTTGAAATAATACAATTGTATTACAAATAGGATAGGGTTCTATCAATGAATCCATTCAATCGTCTATCCTCTACTTGTTACACATATAACTTAAGGGTGATTTACAAGCAGCAGTCAAATTCACAAACGCCCAAAGGAAATCAAAACCAATAATAATATTTTGTAAACATTCCTATGGCACTCAGAGGCGAAACTTCATAAAGTCACAAAAGCCTGAGGGAAAGAACACTAGACCAGACTAAGACATGACAGTGATTACATAAACATAAGCTTGATGTTAAATTTAGTACTGATAGTACCTCTTCAGGCATCAATGGGCATGAACCATTTTCTCTATGCAAGTGTGAATCTATGCTTAGTTCCTCATGCAGAATGCCACGTTTGATCATTTGTGCCCTTCGATATTGTATGAGTTCAGTGTGAACATCCTACACAAAAAGACCAAATTAACAAGATCACTTCGTAAACCATGAAAATGAAAGATACTTCAGTTTATATATAGCAAATATTTGAGATAGAACCGCCTTTACATCCTGACCCCAGGAAGGTGAAATCTGAAATTCAATTTTGATGGACTTAGATGTAACCAAGCAGCAAAGAATAAACATTGGTTGCCCACTTAGAATTGAGAGAGAGAGAGAGAAACATAAAACTATGTTTATGAAAAGTTTAAGCTATTAGGATGTAGGGACAATAATCATATAGCAACCCACACATTTGAGCCTGCTCATCATTGAAGGCCAAGATGTGGAACTCAACTTAATATTGGGAGGCTGCAATTTGGGGGATTCGAACTTAGGATCTCCGATTCTGGTACCATGATAATGATGTAGGACAAGATATGGGTAAATTCAAGTGGGAAAAGTTGAAGTTATGAAAGTGGTTCAAAACTAGTAAACAAGTACACAAGATAGGAAAGTTGTTTGTTTGTTATCAAACATAGTTGAGAATTTCCCTATCTTTTCTGGTGGATTCAGTATATGTTTTTGGCGTCAAATTCTTACCTGAAAAAGTTCAGCGCAGCCATGATATGCCAAGGTTTCTCTCACTAATCCAGGATGAAGAGCTAAAAAAGGTTGGCCCCGTGCATGTAACCTAAGAAAGATCACACTGATCAACTGAAGGAAACAGTTCTTAGAACTAGGCAGAAGTACTACCAGAATAACACAACCGCATTTTGCAGATATTTAGTTTTATTCATACTTTTACTCGTTTATGTAGTCAGTACGTAAATAATTACAAGAAAGTTCCATATCTGAGCTCTACAATTATGGCCCAGTAGTATCTATTGGCATAATTAGAACATTGCATGTGGTCTCGAGTTGTTTCAAATAAAGAACAAGAGCAGGGAAGGATTAGATGAATTTGTTTGGGTGAAAAGTAAGAGTGGTGATAGAAAATTTAGAAACAATTAAACATAAAGGAAACCCTTAATAACTACTAGTTAGAAATGGATAACAGACCTATATGCTTTATATAGGTGTAAAATAAGAGGCTGTAATAAATGTAGCAATTTTCAGAAGACTAGATCTCATTTTATAGTCTACATCTGAATTACCAAAGCATGATCTTCGACCCTTAATTAAATTCCCACATTACTCTTAGACGAGCTTCTACACCCCTACACTTACTGTGTCAGTTTAGCTTTATGTTTGTGACCCTTACCACAAGCAGGTAAAAAAGAGAGGAAATGATTTTCATGGAATATCCATAATCATGTCATTGTAAGGAAAAATTGTAATTAGCAATGTGTGGTACAAATTTACATCCAACTTTCTTTGAAAACCTCTCTGATTTTCTTGAAACTCTATGAAGCAGAATAGGAATCAGGAATATATTTCAGTTAGTTTCCTGTTTGCTTCCTAGGTTTCTTAGTTACTCGTTTGTAATATAAGATTAACATTTTAAGTCGATGTGCTCACTTTGACAGCTTAGAAATTAATATATTTCAGAAAAAGTTCACACATCCTTATAAGCTTTTAAGTCGATGTGCTCACTTTGACAGCTTAGAAAACCAGGAATACCCCCAGGGCTTATACTTTCCTTGCCAATTCCCAAACTTTACCCTCCATTGTAACCCTATATATGCCTAATCATTCCAGACTCAACAACGACCTTCAAATGAAAAATCCACTATATTAAATTAAGGTCTTGCATTAGATAATATATATTGTCTAACAATACTGTGTGCAAAACCAATTTCTATAAACACCAATGTTGCTCAACCAATTCATATCTAACAAACAAAAGGTGGGTTTCTAGATTCATACCTCTGCACCATCCGGTGTCCAAGAATTTGAATTTCTGGCCTGAATTGAAGTGCATGGAAGGCAACCCTGCATCTAAGCCTTTGAAACTCGGCCATGCTTGGTGGAAGGATTGACTGAAAAGCGGAACATATCGTTCCAAAAAGGCTTAAAAATTAATTATCATGCATGGGTGCTCATAAAGCAGAAAAGATTAGAGTAAAAAGAATGAAAGCCGCACTAACTGCTGACATGAGTATATGCATAGCCATGACAAATGGATCTGAATTGTGTTAAACACGACTTAACACATTTAAATTCAGCTAGAGTAATACAGAAAAAATAATTGGTGTTACTAACTTATTATGCATTACAAACAGTGTTACTTAAGCTCCTACGGCCTTGCTGCTGTGTCTTGAAGTAATGTAGTGCATCAATAGCTATGATATCAGATCTAATCTATGCAAAGAAACTGAAATTTTCGCTCTTCATAAAAACAGTGCCTAGTTGACAGTTCTACCAGACAAAAGAAATGTGGTTATCAGTGGCAATAGAATATGTATATTCCCTCCAGATGATGATGGTTTTCCGATAATAGAAGAGGGTAGCTACCTGGAGACATCTACCATCAGCAATCACCAGGCCAATAACCTTCGATTTCTTTAACTTTGGTAGGACTTCTTTAATATAAAAACTAGGAGAAGCAGATGCCTTAGGCCTAAAAGAGGGGAATTCATTCCTTTTCCTTGCTGCCTTCAAGTTATCTGGTAGGCTCTTCACAATGACTATGTCGTTTTTCAGAGATGCTATAAATTGCTCCTCATCATAGAGATATGTAAAACTCTTGAAACGATTGCTGAGAAAGTTATAAGAAAAAATTGTAAGAAGCACCGTAATACACCATCTACTAGCATAAAAAAAATGGAATTTGACAAATGGAAAAAACTACTATGCAAACTAGATGTAAAGCACCTGATGCCTTTTGAGCGGGTACTTTCTTGAATGTCTGGAATGACAAGAGTAGCATTTAGAAGCCTGGATATGGTGACCAGATCACAGATCTAGAAAATTAACAAAAATTTATGAACACCATATTCAAATAAGAGGGAATTGGTTTCACAGATTTGACAAATCATACCGTAGATCTTATCTTTGCAAATCCACCAAATATTTTAGCGTAAATGAAGCCATTGCTCTGTTCATTTGGAACTGTAAAGAAAACAGAATCAGATTAAACTTGAACTGTTGAAGATCATCAAACCCACCAGAGACAAAAAAGAATAAGGAAATGTGGAATTCAATTAAAAGTCAGAATAACAGAAGTATCAGATTGTGGAAAATGATTTACTTTTGTAGTTCTCAAGCCTTGGACAGGTAAAACAAGCGTCAATATTACAAAATGGGAGGTTCATGACAAGCAACGTAAAAGGTTTTCCGGTTACATTTCAAATTGTCTCACGGTCCCAAATTTCAAACCATCTTGGTCCTAAGTCCTAACTGCATATATCTTACACTATTCCTTTCAAGACCATATACTAAACCAGTAACAAGAAAAGACAAGAAAATACACAAAATGCGGTAGTAGGAGCTAAAGAAGATCACCAGGATAATTGCTTCTGGGGTTGGCATAAGGCTGCAAAGACTGTAAGGGCTTCACAGGCCCCCAAAGCTTCTTATTAGGAATACTCTGCAGCATTGTACCAAAGAGAAGAAACCCATCAGCCAAACGAAACTACAGACTCAAGAAACACTTGCATGGTGCACACAAAATGAATCAAAATGGTTTACCTGCCTCCCCAAGATGGAGTCGTCGATATCATTACCCCATAGGTACCCGACAGAACGAGGAGTCGAGTACTTTGCTATGGAGAGGTGCCGAAGCAACGATGCAAAAGATATAACGAGGACAAACAGAGCAAACCATTTTATCTTTGATTTGAATGCCATCTTGTTGGTTCATCAAGCACAGACGAGGTTTTGGACCTCCCAAATAACATCACATTCCAAATCCAATTTCAATCCCCTGCGCAGCAACGAAATCAACCGAACTATTAATGAGAATCAATTTACCAAGAAAGCAAAACAACCCAATAATACAGCTAAAATTCTTTAGGATAAATTAATTAATGCCTGCAAATTCGAATCGAACCAACCGGGATGTAATATAATCACAAAATTAGCTCAAAAGGAAAGAAGAAAAAAAAAACATAAGTAGATAGATGATTAAAGTCAACGAACCACGAAGGACGATGAACTAACCAGGATCAAAAGAAGAACAGGAGATGGAAAGATGTTGTCGGGAAGATCGAATCTGGTGGTTGGGTATTGGAGTGAGATTTAAAGAATATGAAATGGGTTTTAGAAAACAAAGGGGATTTTGATTTGCTTTATAAAATCGAATAAAAAGATAATCAATCGACTCAATCTGGCCCCGTGTCAAGCAAGCCTCAAGAATGTCCAGCAGCACTCTCTCGCTTTCTTATGTTGTACTCTTTTTTCCAAGAGATCTCGAGTTTTGTTTTGTTTGCCTCTTTCCTTTCCCATCGATCACTCTACTAACTTTACTTCTTTGATTTTCACAATTCTATTTCTTTTGTTTTTTACTTTTTTTTAAATTATACTTACAATCTAGCCGCTCTCCAAAAAAGCCCCAAAACCGCCGCCAGCCCCTTGGCTTGCCTTGGGGTCGGCCGGCCACTTTTTTCGTGCCAACAACAATTCAAGCTTCTTGGCTCCGGCGTCGGCTGAGTTGGGATCCCTTGTTCGGAGCGTGGTTTTGCTGGAATAAAGGAATTTCAATTGATGTTCGGTTGTTTGTCTGTTGATTATAGCTCTTAGTCTCGAATAAATTGTTAGCTCGTTTAATTTTATTTGGTTTGTTGTGATGGATTCTATCGAGTGGTGGCTGGTGTTATTTTCTGCTTCTCGATTGTTTTGATAAGCATCGGATCTCGACTTTGCCTTGTTTGGCCGGTGTTGTTTCAGGTTTCGGGTTCAGCAGGTTCAGATCTCACTCGATTAAGTGGTCGTTTGTGCAGTGGGGGAGATCTAGTGGCTAGTTTGTCTGCTGAGCTTGGCTAGTTTGTTTCAGGTTTTGGTTCTGCAAAGCTTGGCTAGTTTGTCTGCTGAGCTAGTGGCGGCTTGTGCAGTTGTCAGATTCAGATTCCTTTGAGGGGCTTCGGGATTCAGGTTCACCATGCTTGGCCGATCCAGTGGCAGCTGGTGCAGTTTTCATATTCGGATTGCTTAATGTGCTTCGGGTTTCGACTCTACCTGATTTGGCTGGCCTTAATTGGGTGTTTCTCTGTAAGTTTAGTTGTTCAGTTGTCTTTGAAATAGTTATAGTTAATCGGTTCATCGGTCAAGTTGATCTTTTCCGGTTGTACTGAAGCCTTCTCTAACGAGTTGGCTTGTTTCTGCTGCCTAGTTGCAGTGAATTTATGAGTCCTGTTAGGAGTATTAGACATTTCTTGTTCGGTCGATGTCTGAGTTTGTACTCCTTTGTTTGGTTTTGCCAAATGCTTTTATAATATATTTTTGTTGATCAAAAAAATTATACTTACAATCTAATTTTTAATGAATACACCTCATTACTACGATTGAATTAATGACTTCATAACATCTCTCTCTATCATATAATTTAAAAGTTAAAATCATCTCATATATATAAGGACAAAAACACATATGGCACACGTTTAGCCTCCTTCTTCTTCCCACCCATTTTTCTTTAATTTTCTTCTAAAAACTTCTATTAAATTGTTTTAATCATAACACTTTCATTCGAAAGCCAATTATACGAGGCCAGAGGCGTTAGACTCGTATTGATCTTCATTTCTTATTGATATTAAGATCGCAACCCGAAAAGTACTATAGAAGGAAAACAAAACATCAACATTCTTGATGTCTTTCAGCAGAATCGAGCAATTTCGATCAAATTCGACCACCCCAAGGTCAAATGAGGTGTCAATCTTTTTATTTCTTCAAGATCTACAATACCCACAACTTGTTTTCAGTTTTGATTGAGTTTTTGTAAAAACTCATTTGAACCACCATTGAACTTTAATGGCGCCACCACAATTATTTCTAGGTTGGCTCGAACTGTTTCTATGTTGGTATGAACTGTTTCTATGTTGGTACAAACTGCTCTGTGTTGGCACGAACTGTTTCTATGCTGCACGAATTGTGTCTGTGTGGCACCAACTATTTCTGTGCTCATGATTTTTAAGAAGTGGGTCCCACATGTGGGTTTTGTTTAGCTGCCAGGGTTGGTTCCCATTATTTTATCCTTAGAAATTAAATTCAAAATTAGTGTCCCACCATAAAATTAGATGGTCTATTTAGTCCATAGATATCATTGTCCCTTATTGAATTCACCGCATATTAACTTTTTTGGTTATACATAATATCTTTGTGCACTTCAGATATTACATCAAATCACCATTAATGAGAAAATAAACTAAATATTGTGTGCATTTCTCTTTATTATGAATTCACTCCTCATTATTAATTCACTCATACTTTTGATTCATTTTCTTTAAATTCATTTTTCTTTTGTCGAAAGATTTTCTTTGAATTTGTTATCTCTACCAAGAAAATTAGTTGTGCCGGTAAAATCTCTCACAACATAGGGGATTTCTTCATCACAACCCACTTCAGCAGATGAAAAAATTGGTTTGTCGAGAGAGATTACGCGAAGTTCCCTCAACCCATTATTCAACGCCACAATTACAAAACAAAAAACCAAACTAATATGTGGAAATAATGCATTAATATGGTTAGTGTAATTGTTACAAAATTGAACTTTGTTATAGAGAATGAGGTATTAATGTAATTGTTACAAAATGAACTTTGTTATAGAGAATAAGGTGATGGGTGATTGGTGATGGGCAATAGTATGGCCGAGCGGCCATGGGCGATAGGCAATAGTATTGACACATCCCGTTCTACAAAACTATGTCCGGGATGTGTCTTGACATCCGCGTGGGCTTGTGAAGATAAGAGCGACGAGTTCTTGAAGAAGACATATGAAAATGTTAGAAACAGAAAATGTATTAGGGTTAGTTGGGGTGGGGATATAGTGTGTGTTTTTTCTAAGATAGGTGTACCCCAACTTTTTACCCAATAAATATATAACATGTGTACAAAAAATATATATATACGGATTTTACTGGACCGGATCGGGCCGAGCCAGGTTCTACAAATTAGAACCAATTTTTGGGATCAATGCTCACGGGTTGAGTCAAATTTTGGGCCTAGATTGATGATGTCATCATTAAAGAAGTTGCCATAAGATTTTTTGGCCGAGTTCAAGTTGGTTTCCAGGTTTCGGGTCGGTGTTTCCCACCCCTTCTTACCAAGTATCAGGAAAGAAGCGCCGATTTTCTTCTTATACAGTGCAAAACCAGCAACGATTGCTCAAAAAATTCCAAGACAATAATGGTAGCAAGCAATGTACTACATCATCTACTAGCGCATAAAATTGGAATTTGAAAGATGGATAAACTACTATGCAAGCTAGAATAAAAGCACGTTTATGCTTTTTGAGCGGCTTCTTTCTTGAGCGTCTAGAATAACAAGAGTAGCATTGAAGCCTGCATATAATGACCAGATCACAGATCAAGAAAATTGACAAAGATATGAGAGCAGCAACTACTGGATTTTACAGTATACATATGATTTCGCATTAGAAATCCCTTCAACAAAACCTCGAACAGAAAAACAAACACATCTTAAACCTGCTCATAACAGCACTATAATGCTCATACCAGCACTATAAGTGCACACTATAGATAACGAATCATATTGCCTTCTTTGGCAAACTAGCCCATTGGACCAAACCGAATCGAATTAGCTCGAATGAATCCATCACGTACCAACGACCACCATATGTACAACAATCAAAGTGTTTAAGACAATTCAATAGTCACAGCAGTCACAGCACCTGGCTGCAATCAAACTCCCGCAAACAATTAGATGAAGGCCAAAGATAATCAGCAAAACCTCTTCCTCCGCACGATATGGTGGAGATACGATGCCAGTGTCTTAGATAGTTCCAGAGATGTCACCGCTTTTGGATTCATTTCCTAAGTTCTTATGGAAGTATATCAGCAATTTTGGAAAATCTTAATATTCCAATGGACGTATTTGATGGGAATGTCATTGGTACTCTTCATAGCAGCAAAGTACAATAATTACACCATGCATTTACCAGCAACAAAAAAAAAAAAAAAAGGTTCGACAAAAAAACAATCAAAATCTCAGAACCAATGCCTTATCTTCATATCCGCTTAAGAGCAAGGGGCCATAAAAGTTACTAGGCCGCCAAGAAACAACTAAAGCAAAATATTCGTAACCAAAATAAAACCAATATACCACAATGATCTAATGGTTAGCTGACTTCACCAACTGCAAGACAAAGCTAGTTTGCTTACTGATCAACTGCGAGCGCCTGTCCAAAAGCTCGAGTTCGGCAACATGAAGCTCCTTCCACTTGGCATTGAGCTCTGCACGTTTGTCGGCTGGAATCAGTTTCATGCCGTCCTTCATAAGGTACTCCGAAAAGCCAATAGCAGCAAAACCCTTGTCAAACTCCATCTTTTCTAACTCCATCTCAGTAGGCTCCGATACATGAGCTTTCGACACAGCCGGATTCTTGCTCTTACCCACCTTCTTCTGCGCGTTGCCGCCAAGCTCGGGCTGCCCGGACAACCCATTTGCGCCTCCACCTCCACCCCACACTTTCATCAGTAAATCAAAAATCTTTACATCGTGAGCCTTGACAGGCTTATACTTGTCCCCTTTACGGACACAAGTGGCGTACCGCTTCTTCAGCCGGCTGACCTTGTCTTTCAATTGCCTCTTCTTCACATCCACCTTCAGCGATTTCTTAATGAAATCGTAAAACGCATCCATATTTTCAACTGGAGACTCACCCTTCTGGGCAGCGTAGGCGAGCATGCCTTCCAAGATGGCAATTTCATCATCATCGCCCCAAATCCTCTGAAACAGGGGCCTGGGCTCTTCTCCGGCCTTCTCCTTGGGCGTCTCGGACTGCTTGTCTTCTCCGGCCTTCTTCTTGGGCCTCTCGGACTGCTTGTCTTCTCCGGCCTTCTCCTTGGCCCTCTCGGACTGCTTGTCTTCTCCGGCCTTCTTCTTGGCCCTCTCGGACTGCTTGGGCTCAGGGGCCTCTCTGGGACGCTTCGACCCGGAGGTTGGAGCAGGTGCTGCTGCTGCCTTGGATTTGGGCTGCTTCGACTTCGGCGCCTCCTGCATTGGTTTAGTGGAGATGGGCTTCGGGTTAGCAACCACATCCGAATCCGATTCGGATTCGCCGTCGGTCTCGGACCCTGAAGAGCCTGACCCTTCGGATGAAGATTGCTGCTTGGAGTTGGCAGTCTTGTGGGCAACAGCAGGAGGTGGAGTGGGGGCCATCGGAGTGCCCTTTGGGGAATCGGACTCTACCGATTCCGATTCGGTTTCAGAGCCGGAATCGGACCCTTCTGAGTCTTGAGGAGATGGGGCAGCAGGGGGAGCATCAAGACGGGACGGGCGCTTGGGTGCCATTGTTTTTCTTTGATTTTGGGAATTAGGGTTTTCTGCAGGGGAAAGGCCAGAGAAAAAAGGAGCACAGTGGAGGAGTGAAACTCTAGATTTTTTTTTTTTTTTTTTTTTGAGGAAGATGAAACTCTAGAACTCGAAAACTGGATTTATATAGGCGTCCGTGGTTTTTGTGTTGAGGGAACCGGAAACGGCGAGGGGAGGGGTAGGTATATGTAATTTAACAAAATAAATATGAAATATTTTGCACAAAAAACGAAAAAAGAAGAAGAAAATAAATATTTAGCATCGATTGGAATTCTCAAAGAACTTCGATATCATCAACAGACGGATTTTCAGCAGCTGAATTGATGTCAAGTCTTTAGATTTTCGTGCTCTCGGATTGATTGATTTCATCATCTCCATTTGGGCGGGTTTCCACGGTTGGGGTCATCAATTCAAATTTCAAAAGCACAAATCCTGCGGTAAAAACGTGAACATGCCCAAAATGTATCCAGTTTTCCAAATCAATTCTCTATTTTTTGAGAGGAAAATAGTTTGACCAATCACCAAAGTTTTCTTTTTTTACCAATAAATATACCTTCAATTTTTCCATATTCCCACCTATTAATCAAAACATAACTAATGAGAGATTGTATCACACCCATCATTTTTATTCTCATACCCAACATTATATTTTTGTTAAAAAAACTTTTTAAATTATTTGCAAATGGAAGATGATATTTCATAAAGGCTAGTGTGGTTATACACATACTTTCTTCATGAGTTTTCGCCGTAATCAAGAAAGATACTGACAGGGTGACGAGGTTAATGGTGAGAGTTTGAGGTTAGTGGTGAGGGTTTTTCATCGAGGAAATGCTTCTTTGCTTTTCAATTTTATCTTAACTTTCAAGTTCACGAAAACAATGTTTTGGTTTGAAAATACACTTATTAGGTTTTATGAAATTTTCTATGTACTTTGGGGGTAATTTTGAAAGTTTCAAGAAAAAAAAAATGTATAATATTGAATGAAGGGAGAAAAATAATAAATGTCGATAAAAATTCCCAAACAAATCAATCAAATCAGAAAGGATTACATTCAAACACAAATTCCATATTCACCTTATCTGTTAAACCGTAATCAACATATGTCCATGAGGATGGGCGGGTTTTCAACCGAATTCTACTTTTTAAGTTTCAGCCCCCAACTAGACGGTTGACTTGCATATAAGCCCTACGGGTAAATATGTTGTTTTAGCAAAGGTCCCTTTGAAGTGGGACATAATCTCTAGAATTACTTTTTGAGGTGGACTAGTATCAACCAATTCAAAGCACAAAATGCATAGCCCATGTATATTTCAAGCTAGTGTCAACTTCTAGATGGAACGATATAGCAATTCGATTCCAATAATATGTTATGGAGTCTGGACATTATGCAACATGCCTCCAAAGAGTAAACAGTTAACACTTCAAGAGGAAAATGAAATGGAGATCATGACCGTATGAGTTATACTTGCTAAAAGACCGTCATTGTGGTTTTTCTGTTGAAAATATATCAGTAGAGACTGGAGAGTAAAGGAAGAACTTTTAAGATGTATGTATATGCAGTAGAATTCTGTATAGCTTTTCTATTACAACTTACAAGTGCTTGAAATCAAAATACAGAAAAAGGAAAATTTCGAAGTTGTTCAAGCTTGCAAGCTCTTTTACAGTAAAAGAATTTATCTCAGAGTAACATATACATGCGGAATCCAGTTGAAATGGACGCAGTCAGGTAAAACAATCTGCTCATTTAGAATTTTAAAAACTACTCGTGGGAACTGTCGAAGAACTTCGCCGCAACCACAATTCATACATAACCATGTAAAAAGCATCATACTCTATAGGAGAAAGATGCCATTGAAAATGTTTGCGCACCTTCATCACATTGCTTTGTAACCACTTATATTCATCAGAGCTGATCTCTTTAAGGATTTTCTTAAGCAACGGGATATCTAGGGTGGCAACAATGACTGAGAAGCTCTTCCAGTTTATTACGTCTGCAAACGGTAAATCATAGTAGTTTGCAATTATCACCGGGACACAACCATAATACAATGAATCTGCAATTCGAGCCGTGTTTACTTCGAAGCCTTTAACGTGGAGGCAGAACTTGCTACCAAGCAGCTCGTCAGCATAAGGGGTGGTAAGCCGACCAAAGTGAGCAAAAATCTCCGAGTCATTTCTCCACACTTCCAGAAGCTTTTCCCGTACTGGGGAGTTTATTCCTCCAGCAAAGAAAGCAAGTTTTGTTCTGCAATTATGATTTTTGATCAAAGGGATGAAAATTAGTTCCAATTCATTTAAAAAGACCAGAGCTGCATATCACCAAAAGCATGCTATCGTACAGTAAAATGTATTTCCAATAAATGTTCGATTCAGTCTAACAAGCAAGGAGACTCAAAAGAATGCAAGGGCAAATGTATTTTTAGGAAGGTCTTGACACATCATATTAACAAAACGTAAAGCTGAAACTGCCGAGCGTATGACATGAAATATTTTGGATGTACTGCTTACACCGATAATTCACTGTTAGTATTGTTACAGAAGATGAGGCTCTATGATGGACGGAAACCATAAGAGTATATGTCAAGTGTAACAGAAGATAGAGACTATAAATTGAAGAAACTGTGATTACTTACCTATTCGATGAAAGAAGATCATGTTGCTCTTCTCTTCTCGGCCAAATTTGTGGCAGACATGCATCCTTGTGCGGTATGTAACCAGGTAGGAAGTAGCTTGAAGAGCACACAACCTGAATGGCATTGAATTTGACTTCAGTTGCCTTTTCCATGGCTGAGCGTCCAATTGAATGGCAAGCCACATAGAAGTGATCTGCCCCGCCTGTCCGGTTCCAGTATGGATACATGTGACTAACATTGAAGATGTACTCTCTTATAAAATCTTGGATACCTCGGACACCAACTCTAGGGTCATGCCGCAGCCTTGCAATCGAGAAAGGCAGAAAGAAAAGATGCGCCTTGGTTGGATCATTCGTGACGAAACGACTTTTCATAAGGACCTTCTTGAAGTAACTCTCACTCGCGTAGTTACCACTAGGTTCAGAATCCACAGGCAAAAGTGCATTGGCAAAGGAATCATCGTGCCCGTGAGGATAAACATATATCTTAAAGCTCCTTTTCATTTCTCTATAGTCTTGCAGAAAGATATTTGTATCATGGAACACCTCATTCTTACTCGGATTGTCTCCTGAGCCATCAAAAACCAACATTTCCGAAATACCAAAATTAAAAGCAATTCCATGCGACTTGAGAACCGAAAAATTGCAATGCACTAACATTACAAGCCTCTAATTACAAGAGTGAAGTCTGGATATGAAAACAAGGAAAACCCATGATGAAAAGAAGCACAAGACTGAAGATTGACATACCATTGGAGCCCAATTGAGGTTCTGCTGAGCGTTGACTATGAAATCTTTGAACAGAAACACCATCCTCGTGGGTTCGGAGAGGAGCTTCAACATCAAATTGAAAAGGCCTTGCTGGGGATGAAGAATTGGCGGGCAGCAGCGGCGTG
Organism: Spiraea crenata; assembly: GCA_033992175.1. Classification (NCBI taxonomy): domain Eukaryota; kingdom Viridiplantae; phylum Streptophyta; class Magnoliopsida; order Rosales; family Rosaceae; genus Spiraea; species Spiraea crenata. Next base: position 228,678 of record JAVBHV010000083.1, on the reverse strand, counting down.
TTCGGGTGGAGAGGGTGACGATGACGGACGAAGAGATTGGAGGTTGTGGAAATGTAAAAGAGAATAAGGAGACAAGTCACGAGAGCTAAGCTTGTTGGTATGAAGAAAAAATGGCGGAAGGAGGCCGCTGAAGCGCGCCGCTGGGACAAATAGAAGAGCACCAGTGAAGAATAAGCCATCGTTGTGATCGTCTCTCGACGGACACAGCGAGAAGAGCCGAGTCTAATATATTTATATACTGTTTGAGAGAATGTGAATAGTATTTTGAGTTCTCCTTTGGGAAAATTTCACTGAGACCCCTGAGGTTTAGCGTAATTCCAGTCAGCCCACACAGGTTTTGTTTATTCCATTCACACCCCAATTTTTAACATCTGTTAGAAATAGTAAACGGCGCAGGGGCAAAATTGTCATTTTTCATCTACGAGAAACTTCCAACCCGAGCACGAGTTTTTATAAAAAATATACAAAAATTGACTCATAATTTCAAAAATATTATTTTTTTTTATAAAACTTTCAATTATATACAATTTCTCATTTAAATTGACTTATATGCCTTTCATTTAATTCAAATCCAAGTAAACTTAAAAATCAAAACCCTAAACTTCCCTGCACGCACAACGCTTCTACTCCTAGTGACTTGCGTAAGGCTTCTACCCTCAAGAACACGCTTCTTCAATTTGTTCAAGAACACACTTCTTCAATTTTTTTTTCCCAAATTGAATATGTTTTAAAGGCCATAATAGTTTTCTCTGTTCGGCATTTCCAATAATATGTATCATAATCAGAATCGTTTGGTTTTTCATTATTTAGTAAATATCACCTCTACAAAAAAAAAAAAAAAAAAATCAATCAAATATGAGATTATTTAATTTTCTAATCTTGTGAAATTTATAAGTGGTACAATGAGACATCAAACGAGCTATTTGACACAAAGCTAGATGACCAAACAATCACATATTTAATTATTTTTTACAGGGTTGATCTTTAGTAGATAATAAATAAAATGAACAGTACTAATCACCCCCACCATGGCATACATTAGCGTAGAAGCTGAAAAAAGAAGATGAAACATAGAGGAGACACCCCAATGGGGACAGAAGATCTCCGTCCATGGGTGATACTTTTGGTCTCTCAACCCTAGTTAGTTAACTCACCTCATAGGGTAAGTCCGGTTTAGTATCTTTAACTTTTAGCTAAATACTAAATAATTCTAGTCTTTTTGGATCTTCATATAGCAAATGTCTCCCTCGTGCCTATTTGACGTGTACTAGGACATTATCAAATACCGCGTTTGTTAAATAAATGAAAAAAAATTACATCATAGTGTTAAGGAGTTCAGTATACTATATTGCAAGCTATGACTATTCATACCATACCCAAACAGGCCACATGTCACTCTAAGAACAAGCCACATAGGCAATCCCCTACTTTCTGGGTACACATCTTCTGAGGCACATGGTCCCCACACGAAGAACAATCCGACTACGTGCTTGCATGCTATGGGACCACCATGTTGCCACCTTCGCAACGGGCCACTAATTCGCTCCATACGACAAGTATCGAGGCTCGCGCAACGCCCCAAAGCATAAACCTAAATAAGGTGACTTGGGCCTTAAGCCTCATAAGGCTTCCAAAGACAACTTGGGCCTTAAGCCTCAAAAGGCTCTCAAAGACCCAATATGGGAAACATTGGCCCACTTGGAAACCCTAGTTTCCCTCACTATAAATACTCATTCACTCCCATGAGTCAAAGGTATTCAAATCTCTTCACTCAAACCATTTTACTCTCACTCAATCAATATTGCTCTCACCAACTCCCTTCTTTACATTTACCATAGTACCCCTTCCTCTGCAAAGCTGACTTAAGCATCGTAGTGCCTTAGGCCGGTACCACACCGGCGCCTCCGTTACTTTTTTTATTCCTCTTGCAGATCCACACGAAGGCTACCTTCGCGTTACATTTCGGATCAAGAGATCTACCCGTCATATCCCTGCTAGCCTCACTTCAACAGAATATCCACAAGGTCCACCCGATCCTTGCTCACATACATTAACCGTTGACTCAAGCCATTTTTCAAAATAACAGTTTGGCGCCGTCTGTGGGGAATCGACCGGATTCCCCCGTGTTTTACCACTACTAAGAAACGATCATGTCTTCTCACCATCGCGACGATGAACCGGAAGATAACGTTACTTGTATGCGACATTTGCGGGTAGGTACCAGTTCTGCCCCGGAAGAACAACCTCCCCCAGCAGAGAAACCAAAGAAGAAGAAGGTTAGCAGCGACGAGCTTGCAAAGCGACTTGCGGAAATGGAGGAACGGAACCAAGCCTTGGAGGCCGAGAACAAACAGCTCCAATCCCGGAGCCAAATCCTTGGCGAGAATTATAAATCTGCCACCGATAGATTGTTCTTGGCTAACATAAACTTCAGGCATCTCCAAGAGCAGTGCACCCAAGAACAGCCCAACGTCCGTAACTCTCAGCTGCACACCCCGGAGAACCCAATCATGTTGGGTTGTGGAACAGATTTCCAAGTGTGCGGAAGCATGGCGTGACACGTATGCAATAATAAAATTCATAATTCAATCGTAAACATACATGGTTGGCGGAACGTTGGATTCCATTAATCATATTAATTAATCCGCGTGCATGGTTAATCGACGTGCCATGTGATTCTTAGCATACCAATAAAATCACCCCTAATCTAAAAGAAGATTAGAGTTACCAACCTTTGCTTGCCATGATGATGATGATGAAGTCCTAGACGTTCAAGTGTCCGTCCTCTACAAGTATCGACACGAACGGTATTCAGTTGATGAGGCAGAGAGAGGATGTATCAGCTAGAAGCACCAAACTCCGACGGACGATGACGAGCACCACCAATAACTACGGCAAGGCTGAGGATTTGCAGCACATAAGGGTTTCAGAGAAACAATTTTTCTGACTTTATGTTTTAGTAAAGAATGTATTCTCAACACATGAGATTCTTTACTGATATGTGAGTTCACAACTTCTGTTAGTTCAATACCCAACAAGCCTTTTTATAGAGAACCTTTTTTCTAACAGGCTTGGACTCTTATTTAACAATTAAACAACAATTCTTGTCTCACATGGAATAGGGTGCGGCAACTCTAGGAGAAACCCTAGAGTTGCCGTCCCTAATGGTGCCGCACCTCTTAGTGGGCTTAGCCCACTAATGTGTCATCAATCCTAATTTATTTAATTGGTCAATTCCAAATTGTATTTGGCTAATATTAATACCAAGCCCAAAAGACTTGTATTTATTTATTCAAGCCCAATCACCAACTTAAATAAATTTACTATTTAACATAAACTAATTCATGTTAAACACCCTCATCAATTTACCCGAAAGCATGCGTTCTTGTGTCTGACCTCGGTAGGTTCCGATAAAGCTGGCAGCAAACAATCTTATTTTTTCGAATATGGAAATTACCAATATTCAGTCTTATAAGGAAAATCATTCACAAACCGAATAGTAACATCTAGCTATGGCTCTCGGCTACCCAGATTATCAAGAATGTGTTTCGAACTTCTTCATCACACATCGAGCAGAACCATTAGTTATGGTTACAGTGCAATAAGGTTCCTTCGTCTCCTATATTCCGATCAAATCATTTAGGGCATGCAAACTCATTGTCAAGCCCTAATGCATTAGTGTGTTGATATGATCGCCCTGATGTATTTCTTTACTTATATGCTTCGGCCGAAGACTTAGAGATAGATCTTCAAGGGGCTCTTGGAATATCAACCTTCACTGATTACCAAGAAGGTGACGAATCCCATTGTGCGCATTCACAAATCTCCATGCTTGAATCCATGCACCCAATCCTCACCTACTTGGCCCAAATCATTCTTGATGAACCGTGAGATTGAGGTCAAAGTTCAAGTCTCCCAACACGAGATATCCGGTGAAGCCTCAGGTCTAAGAACTACTTTGCACCCATAACTAGCCAGAATGTTGTACGATTGACATAGTAGGTAAACTTTCATTCGTACGCTCTGTGGTTGGTCAGTGTTCAGTGAACTTGTATCTATATACGAGCACCTTCATGCCTGTTTCATATCACTATATGCTTAGTCTGAGATCGACTACTAAATACGACATTAACCGGCCTTAACGGATAACCAACAGCCCTAGCTGGATATCCTATGGCTAGGAACGTTCTTTAGGAGTCGAGGACAGTAGGGAACGTATCTCAAATCACAACCTCTTTGTGATTCCATCCCTACACTCAATATTCCTAGGACTCACCGTGGCATTCGACCGCGAGCCTCCCTAATACAATTATTAGGTCACACGCTCCGTCGAGGGTGTTTATATTTGCCCTTGCTGTTGATTTCTAAATTTTGGATTAACACGTGTCTCCCGTCACGTATTGCCACGTCAATGCCTTAACAGGCACAATCCAACAAATCATTATGGCAGCACCTCAGTAGCCCGCCAAGAGCACCCGGGCAGAACCTTTCCGGACACCCGCCACCGCAAGGACGACTTTATCCTCAGACACCCGACACTCTGACTCTAGATTTTTCGTTGCCCTGAACCAAGGAGTGGCAAAGGCATACACTGATGCTCGAGACTGCTTGGATGACAACCGGAGCACGCTGCAGACTGAGGTAGTAACCCGGAACATCAACCCTCTAGGTCTCAAACCTCCTCCGATCCCAACCCCAATCGTGCCCGCCTTGCCTCCTCCCTTAATTCTTCAGTCCGCTGAAAAAACAGCCGAGTCTAGTAACCGAGCCCAAATCGCCCCAGCTGTTACACCCCATCCTAAGCGACCGGTCATCACTCCAAGCGCCGGGGTTCAGCCCCATGCTGAAGCCACTGCAACCCCTGTGCAACAACAAGTGTACGACCAAAACATGATCCAGCATATTTTGGATAAGATGCAAGAGCTCATTAAGGATAAAGCAGAGGAGCGCGAAGAGAGTGCTCGCTCTTGGGTCGTCCCGACCAGGGAAGGCCCCTTCTGACCAAGTGAGGGCTTGAGCACATGAGCTCAGCAACATTGACTCCTGGTCACTGCGCATAGACCTCTACAGCGGAGGTCCGAGAGAGTGCCCGAATGCCCACATGAACGGTTTCAAATCGAACATGTTCTTCAAGAAGATCTCGGACAAGGCTCAATGTGTTTACTTCTCAAGCACTCTCTCAGGGGCAACTCTTAATTGGTTCTTCCGGCTACCCATTGGAAGCATAGATAATATGGCTGAGATGGAGGTGGCTTTTGTGGAACAACACCAAAGCCAAAGTTCCACCTTCTACTCTTGCGAAGACCTCTATGCGGTCACCCAAGGACCTGATGAAGGTCTACGGGACTGCATCACCCGGTTTAGCCATGAGTATGCTAGGTGCCCGCAAAACCGATGATAGCACAGCGGTGAATGCCTTCAACGGCCTCCGGAGGAGCGAGTGCCGATACCAGATCCATCTGAAGGACATCACGACCTACAAAGAACTGTTGAAGGAAGCCAAGCGCCATGCAAGGGCTGAGTACCAAAATGAGCAAGACCTCCGACAAGCTGAGGCTAGCAAGGCGCAAGTCCGCGTTCCCGCTTCAACTTCAGCTCCAGTAGCCCGATATAGCCACACACCTGCTAAGCAGCAGCGAACTTACAACAACTCGGCTTCTAAGGCCAACACCTCCTACCCCTCGAACAAGAGGAAGGATGGTGGTCATCCAGCCTTTGGCACCAAACCCATTACCACCTCCCCCTCCGTTGCCTCGACAAGAGGCTTGGGGTCAGAACCAACGGAAAGAGTATGTTCCCCGTTTTGAACGGCACACACCTCTTAACACTACATATGAAGCAGCCCTCCCAGTCATCTCCGAATTACTCCCGGCTCTAAAGCTTTGGAGGCCAAATGCTCGAGGGACTCAAGACATCAGAGTATTTTGCCGATACCACCAGACAAACACCTATGGCACGGAAGACTGTCGTGTCTTGAAAGATCATGTTGAGGCCCTCGCCAGGGAAGACAAGATTGATGAGTTCCTCCGAGGGTATGTTCCACCACCTCAAAAGCGACTCCGTCAAATCAACACAATCAGCGGGGGTACAACTCTAGTTGGGGACTCCAACCGAACAAGGAAGGTGTACGCCCGAGCTTGTTACCCCGGGAGAGAGGTCTTGGCTCTGAACTACCGGGCAGAAAAAATCCCCAAGACCGGTTGGGGATCCATTACTTTTTATGAGGAAGAAGAAGAGGGAGTGATGTACCCTCACGATGACCCGATCGTCATCCGAGCAGAGATTGCCCACTTTGATGTTGGCAGGGTGATGATAGACACAGGAAGTTCAGTCAATATCATTTTCATGGATGCATTCCGGACGCTAAACGTCTCGGATCATCATCTGCACCGAACTCATACTCCCCTGATCAGCTTCTCCGGTGATTGTATCCAACCAGTTGATAGCGTTTACCTCTCAATGGCACTCGGTGAGGTCCTAAAACGCACCCGAGTAACCGCAACCTTCATGGTAGTAGACTGTCCTACCGCCTAGAATGTGATTCTCGGGCGACCCGCCCTTAATCAAATGAAAGCCATTGCCTCCACTCATCTCTTGCTCCTAAAATTCCCTACGCCTCATGGCATAACAAGCATACGGGGAGATCAGCGGATAGCAAGAGGGTGCTACTCCGTAGCAGTAAAACGCAGAACCAAGAATACAATTCCTACTATGCTGGAAACTTGCTCCGTGAACACAACTGCACCAGCTAACTTGCCTTCTCTTGGTACTCGACTAGATGACCCAAGAGACGAGGCCACCACTTCCCAAGTCAAACCCGCGGAGAGCTTGGAGTTAGTTTGCATCTCGGACGATCACCCTGACCAACAAGTGAAAATTGGGGCAGAGCTATCCCCCTATAATCCGAAATTCTCTCATCAAGTTCCTTCGGGAGAATGCTGAAGTCTTCGCATGGTCCTATAGTGACATGCCCGGCATCTCCACTGACGCCATCTCCCACAAGTTAAGTATCGACCCCAAGGTACGGCCGATCTGCCAAAAACGCCGTAAGTTCGATGGGGAGAGATACGAGGCAATCCAGACATAGGTGGAAAAGCTTGCATCCATCGGCTTTATCCGAGAGGTAGAGTACCCGACCTGGGTAGCCAACCTCGTCGTTGTGCCAAAGTCGCAAAGGAAGTGGCGCATATGCGTTAATTACACTAATCTCAACAAAGCTTGCCCTAAGGATAGCTTCCTTCTTCCTCATATCGACCAGCTCATATATGCAACCGCTGGGCATGAACTGCTAAGCTTCATGGACGCTTAATCTGGGTACAACCAGATCTTTATGCACCCAAGCGACCAAGAGCACACTGCCTTCGTTACGGACTGAGGACTTTACTGCTATAAAGTTATGCCCTTTGGGATCAAGAATGCCAGCGCCACTTACCAACGCCTTGTAAACTCTGTCTTCGCCGATCTCATTGGCAAGACCATGGAGGTATATGTAGATGACATGTTGGTCAAGAGCCGAACCTCCGGAGAGCATGTAGACCACCTCACGGCAATGTTTGCCAAACTTAAGAACTTCAACATAAGACTTAATCGCGCCAAGTCTGCCTTCAGCGTCGAATCGGGCAAATTCTTAGGATTCATGATGAGCTAGCGGGCAAATTCTATGGATTTTGTGTTGGGACTACCCTGCACACAAAGTGGAGTTGATTCAGTGTTTGTTGTGGTCGATAGGTTTTCAAAGATGGCGCATTTTATTGCATGTAGGAAAACTTTGGATGCAACTCACATAGCCAAGTTGTTTTTCAAGGAGGTTGTGCGTTTGCATGGAGTGCCGAAATCTATTACTTCAGATCGTGACACCAAGTTCTTAAGTCACTTTTGGATTACTTTATGGAAGTTGTTTGGGATGACCTTGAATAGTAGTAGCACAGCTCATCCGCAAACCGATGGACAGACGGAGGTAGCCAATAGAACACTTGGTAATATGATTCGAAGTATTTGTGCTGACAAGTCGAGGAAGTGGGATAGTGCTTTGCCGCAGGTGGAATTCGCCTACAACAGCGCTGTACACAGCGCCACAGGAAAGTAACCATTTTGTTTGGTGTACACTTCGGTACCTTATCATGTTGTGGACCTTGTCAAACTTCCTAAAACTCAAGGAGCTAGTATTGCTGCTGAACATTTGGCTAAGGAGGTTATGGAGGTCAAGGAAGAAGTTCGAAATAGATTGGAGAAGACCAATGCTAAGCACAAAGTGGCGGCAGACAGACATAGGCGAGCTAAAGTTTTCAATCAAGGAGAAGAAGTTATGGTGTTCTTAAGGAAAGAAAGATTTCCTGCGGGTACTTGCAGCAAGCTGAAACCACGCAAGTATGGTCCATACAAGATTCTGAAGAAGATAAGTGACAATGCTTATGTGGTTGATTTGCCTGCATCAATGGGGATTTCGAGTACTTTTAATGTTGCGGATTTGTTTGAGTATTTGTTGGGTGCTTATTTATCATATATTTTACCTATTAATTGATTGTCTTTATGCCATGAATTTAATATAAAAAGGACTTATTACTTGGTTTTGCACATAATCTGTCTACAGGTACAGTTTGGACGTTTTTGGTCATTTGGAGGCCGATTTGGACGCGATTTCATGTAGGAAAATTACACAAGGAAGCCAAGACGTTGAAGATCGATTCCCCAAAGTTTCAAATTTTTCTTTTGGGCCATTTATTTGATATTGAAATTACAAGTTGGCCCAATTGCGAATTCTGACAGATTTGCGCAGCAGTGAAAGATTAGATCGTTGAAGCCTTTTCCGATTTTTGCTAGAAGCCCGCGAGTACTTGAATTGAAGAAGAGACAAAGATCTAGGGTTTTTATCTAAAATAGGCCAACCGGCCTAAATCTATTCCAAAATAGGCAAGGGGCAGCGGGCTGTTCTTCAGTAGGCAAAATGCTACAGTAACTTTGCAATTAAATCCCTGGGATTATAGTGCGGCCATAGTGCCTCATAGTGCACCCATAGTGCCTCATAGTCCCTCATAGTGCACCCATAGTGCCTCATAGTCCCTCATAGTGCACCCATAGTGCCTCATAGTCCCTCATAGTGCCTCATAGTCTTTCGAATACAGAATCGTTGTAATTCATCAGCGCGTTCATAGTCCCTCATAGTGCACCCATAGCGCCTCATAGTCCCTAATAGTGCACCCATAGTGCCTCATAGTCCCTCTGCTTCTTCTCCGAACTCCACCGAAGACGTTTTCATTTGCTGGTGGCAAACCACTAGGAATTTGGGGTTGAAACTTTGGGGATATATTCTTGAGGTCGAGAGGGAACTTTTTGTAGTTGGGGTTGTCGTCAATTGGTAACCGGAAAACGTAGAACGGAGGGAGGTTTGTCGGACGGTTTTTGGCAAAAAAACAGATCAAAACGTTTTTGTTCGCCGGCGGCAAGCCGCTTGGAATTTGGGGTTGAAACTTTGTGGTAGTGTGCTCGTGGATGTTGGGAAGCTAGTCCAGGTTTTCCGAACGGAAAAAGTGGCCGGAAAATTAGCGACGGCGGCGAGAACTCCAGCGGCTCAGTTTTGCGTTTGGTTTCACCGGCGGCGTTCCACGCTGTCTTTGGCTCTGAAATGTTGGGGATATATTCTTGAGGTTGAGAGGGAACTTTTTGTAGTTCGGGTCGTTGCCGATCTATGACTGGAAAAGAGAGAACGGAGGGAGGTTTGTCGGACAGTTTTTGGCAAAAAACAGAGAAAAAAGTTTTTGTTCGCCGGCGGCAAACCGCTTGGGATTTGGGATTGAAACTTCGTGAGTGTGTACTCGAGGATGTTGGGAAGCTATTCCAGGTGGTTCCAAATGGAGAAAGTGGCTGGAAAATTAGCGACGGCGGCGAGAACGGAAAGAGGTTTGTCGGATGGTGGGCTTCTCCTCCGCCGTTTCTTCTCTGTAAAAATCAAATTGTGAAGGGACATCTCCTTTGCAATTAGGCATTCCTTTTGCCTAGTTTCAGAACAAATTTCCCTGCCCGTAGATTTTAGAATAGATTTAGGCCGGTTGGCCTATTTTAGATAAAAACCCAAAGATCTATAAGTCCAATTTTTGGTGGATTTTCGCAGGCCCAGTTGGAAGCCCAAATCAGTCATTGAATCTGCTGCCAAGTTTTCCCCTGTCCACTAGGAATTGTGGTTGAATTAATTACCCTTTTGAATTAGGTTTATGGTTTTCTATTAGGGGAGGGATTTGTGACCCCTATATAAGTTGGGCAGCAGCCTTGCTGCCGCATCTATCTCACCACCTTGAAACCATTATTCAAGTTTATTTTGAAGCTGAGGCGAAGAGCGCAAGTTTGGAGTTTCGTCACTTTTCAGGGTTTTACAATTCAACTTTTATTTAATATTTTGTGATTTCAATTATGAACATGAGTAACTAATTCCCTTTTTCTAGGGCTAGATGTAGCCCGATCATGAATACTTGGATTTAGACTTTGGTTTTATCATACTTTTGTTACATGTTGATTATCAAATTGCCGTGTGATTTTTATTTAATTGCCTTCTTTGTGATTGTTAATTGAATATATGTGATGCTAGTTAGAGTAGACACCATGCCTAATTAGAGAATAGCTTCTTGCAATTTGATAGCATAAATTCCATGAGGTAGACAACATGGTTTATGTGGTTAACAAAAAAGGACCAAGAACTTAATGACTTTTTACATGTTTAACTGAGGTAGACAACATGCACTGTTAACATATAAAAAGATAAGAAGTAAGCCAGACAACATGGATGCTTTATACACTTGGGATCCTTAATCATCAACATGGAATAAATAGTTTGGTATAACTAAGTCTAAAGACAAGTAGGATTGATTGTGGTGAAATCTATGCTCTAGTGTGTTAATTATCTCGTTTTCAACCTCTCTCAATTTGTGTGTTCTAAATTAGTTTTTTAAGTTGTTTTTTTTACTATTTGCGATTTACTGTTCACAGTTACTATTCACACAGCAGAATTAATTTACTCCGCTAGCCTATCATTCGTGATAGAGTTGGCATCTCAATTTGATAGAAAAGACACTCGAATTAATCAATCCTCGTGGGTTTGACACTCTGAATACTTACTATTACTTGTACGATATAGTGCGCTTGCTATTTTCTCAACAGTATTTTCAAGATGATGTGCTTTATCCTGACATTAACTCGGGGTCGAGTTCTTCCGAAGTGGAGGAGACTGACGTAGAACGTCTAGCTAGGAGATTCGAGGAGCAGCTGGATGCGCGCAAGACAAGGAAATCCTGAACATGAAAGTCCTTCGTTTACTAGGACAATAGTTATTACTTTTCCTAAGATTGGTAGTTTGTATTATTTTTCCTTTTTCTGTTAGTTTTTCCCCTTTGCTTCAGGGTTTGCTCATGTATAAAAGGCATCTAACGCTGCTTTAGGATGATCATCTTATCAATCAACAATCTTATTCAACCTTTGAGAGTTTTCTCTTATTCTTAGTGGACTCCATGCTTAGGGTGAACGTGTGGATCCCTAAACCTATTGCTATATTGTTCCGCTGCGTCAGCAACTCAAGGACCTACAGCAACGGTATTACGGACACCACGGACTAATGGCATGTCCTTATTAATGGATCCAGCTCTGCCATAAACAAATCGGCACCAGCACAGATTAGTATATTTTTTTTTCGGTCAAATGTCATATGTTATGCTTTAACCCGTGTGAAAACCAGCTGCCCACCCGTCAGCCCATCAATTTTTCCGGCCAAATGTGGGAATGTGATGCCTAAAAATGAGTTTGGACATCACTTTTTTTGGCCTACTGAGAAAGGCCTTATAGAAAGCCACAAAAGGGCAAATTATAAGAACAGAGCATAAAGTATCTAAATAGTAACCGCTAACGAGTCTGCATCTCAGTATTCAGTAATGGAGGACCTAGATCAGAATTTCAAAATGCATTACTTGGTTGGAGAGTACTTGACAGAACATGAGAATACAGAAACTAACTGCAAAAATCCTAATTAAAAAAAGTTAATCGGATCCGAACTACATAAACTTATCAAATCTGGTTGCTATTATAGGAGTGTGAAACATGTCACATCCTCAAACAAATACTCGTCCTCTTACAAATGCGAACAAGGAACTGTGAATGGGTGGCTGTAAAAATAAATAACATCATCCATTACATCTCTCAACCTACTGGATCTGATTCAACCTCTGCGTCCCTTCCACCATCATTCGTCCCTATCTCGACCTCGGCATCTGCTTCCAACTGGCCAGCCTCTTGACCTACATCCGTATCAGAGCTTTGCTTCTGATCATCGGGGGTTGAACTACCACCTTGGGACATCTGGCCAGGCGGATCAGGGACATCTGTATCCATTGCCGACACTGAGGCTTCTAGTTCACCCTCCATCTCACTTCCCGTTGTTGCAATCTTCGGAAAAATTAAACGCAAACTATTGCTGTCAAAATTAATAAAGAAGAAATAACACCAAATACCTACGTATATGTATTGTATGCATGCATTTACTGGAATACAAAATCTAAAAGCTTCCTTAAGGAAAAAGGAAAAAAAAAAGAATATGAACTAGACAACAACAGAGTAAACAAATAGTTAAAACATTCTTCATCCGACTTTTTAAACTTTAGATTGAAGATGTAAGCACACAGATTCAGAGTTATTATTCAATGATATAGCCATGGAATAGTTACGTCATTCATCACAAAGGAATAACTGTATCAACAATCAAGGATGATTCTTTATACGTAATTGGCAATATGCACATGCAGACACATGCACACATATGATACATCATTTTGCTTTTACTGCAGCACAGAGAATATACGATTCTGTAGAACATAGATTAGGCCAATTGGCTAGGGCAGTGTGTCCGCACCCTTGCCCCTCAGTTTGAACCCCTGTCCCAGTAACTTAGTATATCCCTTTGTCTAAAAAAAAATAATTTGTTTGAAATGAGTTGAGGATAAAATACAAGAAATCCAACAACAGGACCTACGATACCTGGTTATCTTCTACTTGATGTGTACCGCTCTTTGTTTCTTCCTTTTTAGCACGTTTAGGCCTGTCATTTGGTTTAGCTTGGTATTTCAACCGCTCATCAGGTGGCAAAAGTTCCAAAGGCACTACTGCTTCAATGCCATGTTCAGTAAACTGCAAACACATCCACACAAATGGTGTGAAGCAGCGAAGTAAACTAGCTACAATTTAATAATGATTGCATAGTTAGTTGTAATATCAATCATACTCGAGAAAATCCTTCCAAGTCTTGTCTAGCTGAAAATCGAAGACCTTTCCAGCAGTAGACCTGCATAATGAAAATTGAGTGGAAGACTAGTTTCAAAAACTCTTATGTCCAAGGAAATTAAAACCAAGAGTAATGCTCAGTAATTACACACAATCAGGTACACTCTTCAGCACCTCTTTTCCTTTAGTTTATACAACAATATACATCCATTACTCCAGGGCTTCATAGATTTTCTAAGTTTAGATTCCTAAATTTTGCAGCTATGGCTAAAGGCTGATAAATAAAAAGGCATGTGATAGTCATAAGCTCATGTTGAACCAGTGCGGGTTGCTCCTAATACTCACGAGATTGAATGTGAAATTAATTTCTAAGAACTAAACTCACTCGGTCATTTTTGTGGTGATATTCAGCTTCTATTCCAGCTGCAGGATCCATCTGTAATTCGAAGACAATTATCCATAACATTAGAAGGGGCAAGAATGTAAGCAAGCACACAGATGCATGTCAATTTGCAATTAAAGGACTGCTTACATCTTCAACCAAGGGCTTCCAGTAGTCAGTGATTGCAGGTGTTCGAACACGTTGTTCATCAGTTAATGCATTCTGGACATGTCAAAAGAACTCTTGAGCAATATTAATAGCAAAACTGTTCAAATTCACAGGTTAACATACTGTAACAATAATATTACTACATGTCTTTAACTTTCTTCCTCCCTGACTTGATCAGTAATCTTTTCTTTTTATAATATCATCTTTCCAAAATCAATTTATGATTTTTGTTCTTCTTTGAGCAACCCATTTCAATCCAATATGTAGCCAGGAAACCCAAAACGATGAAGTATAGAGAAAACATACATCTTTAAAGTCACATATTTGGTCTACCCAGTTGAGTTTTTTTCCAGAGCAGACTGAACTTCAAATGACTAGTTACAATCTGAAAATAGGATTTATACCACTAATTTTCTGTGTTCATGGTGTTTCATATCTCAAACTGTGCAGACTGCCCTTGTAATAATAGTGTATAAACCCTTATCTAATAGATCACTTTATCCTTTGATGAGTATAATGTACTAATTCAGAAAAGAAGTTCAAACGAAGCAGCACATGGCTATTATATACATATTTCCCTGTAATTAACATCCTCCATTATACTTATAAACACCTATCACAACTCATAATTCAAACCCTTAACCTTGAGGATGGTTATCATGCTGGAGCCAGATTTAATACAACAATCCTATCATCAGAAGAAATCTTGCATTAGACTAACTGAAATCATGCATGCATACCGGGTTCTGATCTGCCCACTTCCACAACTGAGAGAGTTCTTTATTTCCCATTCTCCATCTTGGCCTCCTGTTGACATCAGACAATAAAAGCAAAAGGTTAAGCATTTTCTTTAAAACCTACGTGGGCACTAAGATTTCATGAAGTATATATGACTTGCTCACAAAGAATACCAAGGGGTAGGCTCACTAAAAATACCTAAGGTTTGGCCTCACACAGATAACTAGGGGTGGTTTCACACAGATAACCGATGAGAAAACTCTCAATTTCGTAACTCAACTCATAAACTGATTTTACAAATTACATAGAGGTAGTATTTATATAAGTCCTTTCCTAGAGAACCAAGGAAAATCTTCTTTCTAATAACAATAAAGCTAACTTACCTAAATCCTAGATCCTAATCAAGCCAGTAATTACAACCTATTGAACTAAATCAAGTAAACTAAACCTAAATCCAGGACACTTCCGGATCTGCTCAGCATCACTCTTACCCCACACAGTATCGTGGAGATCCAATGGCAATGTGTCAGATAGATCCAGAGATGCCACCACTTTTTGATTAATTTCCAAGTTGTTGCTCAGTTATGGGAAATCTTATGGAAGTAATACGGGAATTTAAATTCTTAATATTGGGATGGACGTATTAGATGGAAGCGTCATTGGTACTATACATAGAAGGAAAATACAATAACTACCCCATGCATGTACAAGCAACAAAAAACTTTCGACAAAAACCAGAAAAATCTCAGAACCATGTCTCATCTTCATATCTGCTTAGAGTAGGAGGCAAATCCTAATAGCAAGACAACCCAACCGAAAAACTTACTAGGCCAGTATGAAATAACTAAAGAAAAATAAACTAACAGGACTAAAAAAAATAAACATGACTTTGTCTTCTCAAGACCTTCCATGAAAAGGAAAAGATAAGATCGGTCAATCTGCCTTATATTAAAGAAAAACATATTCCAAAGCATAATAGAATGCACAACCAAACAACTAAGTTGCATACCGCTTTTTGGTTCCTTCTTGGACCACTTTCTTCTCTGTTGGCTGCTTCTCAAATGGTGGACAACCATCACGTTTCCACCATACCTAAGCACAGATTACAGACCTAATATGCTCAATAACAATGATAACAAACATAGTATGACTGAGGGTGGAAAGGACTCTCACCCAATTCTGTTCACGTTCTAATATATGCTCAATTTTATGAAGAAAATCTTCCCCCTTGGGTGGAGTCATTTTAAGCAGCTTTTTGACACGTTCCTCGCAAGAATTTATTTCATCTTTCTGAAACCAACAAGGGAACGTCGTTTAGCAGACTTACATATCCTAATCCACTTTAAGCAGATATAACCAAGTAAACTAAAATGAAATCCTCTTAACCAGTTGAGAGTGCAAGCACGAATTCATTCAACTTTCGGGCAAATGATGTCCATTGCAAGTATTTAATTTTTAACGAGGGCAAGATATGCTCCAACTGCAACTGCACTACCCAGGGACCATATAACAAAAGAATCGCATTGCAAAATCACTCAAGTGCACAAAATCTGATGCAGAAGCCTGATATAATAATCCATTCTGGAATCCAACACAAGCATAGCACAGTGGTGTAAAGTTATCATAACAGATCAGGTATGTAGTACCCTTAACAGAGTTTTAACTCCAGTTTAGTTTGGTATCCAGTCCCAATTCTTAAATTTGGTGATAAGAAGTTAACAACCTAATACATGTAAGGCATCTTAATATTCCCACACATATTTAAAATGCATCTTCCAATTTTCTGCTTAATGTTTATAATAAATAAAATTAGCCAGGAAGTTTCTTTCTTAACATAGCACCACCTGAGAAAGGCTCAGTTCAATAATCTTATGCAATTCCAAAAACAAAAGAGAGAGAAGTTGCTTTATAACTTAACAAGACATGAGTACAGCACTAACCATGCTTTCAGAAGGTAAATCTTTTTCACTTTTCCCAGGGGCCTACAAGCAAATAAGAGTTGGCTTAACATATTAAAGTACTATCAAGAAGTGGGGAAGAATAGGTTAATCTGAAAGTAGAAAATGAACAGTAGAACTAGCCCAAAGTTAGGAAGGTATGATGAAAATTCCCCAAGTCAATACAGTATTTAGACTTTTTCGATGGCTACCTTCAGATAATCAAACAATATGAGGCATTGGACAAGAATGTGACGTCGGAAACTTGGATCTTTCAACTGTAGCCACCAGAATAGAGAAAAAATTAGAATATTTTAGGGCCCAATATGTTAAACCAAAAAATGGTCTCCTACAATAGAAAACTCTCAGTCAGTCAACTCTAGCATTGCTAACCTCCAAACCCATCAGTTTACTGCTTGTAAGATATTTTATGCTGAAATTAGCGGCTTCCTCCTCTAAACTGTTGGCATTCCCCTCTTCATCACTTAATGGTTGAGCTTCAAACGTATTCAGGACAACCTACACAACAAATTCATGAAAATATTTTTTGCGTGAATAATATACCATATAGATAAATAAAGAAGACATCAGAAAATAGCTGTTATACCGTTAAACCAGATGTAAACTTCTTCCACTTGGTAGGACCAAGAGTTAAGGAAGGAGGATTACAAAAGTATTCCTGAAAAAGCAACCAGAATAGATTCTCAGCAAATTTAATTTGAGCACCACTTGTCCAAGTTAGCCAAAATGAGTCCAGGCTGGGGCTTCACACTTGTGGTGTACAAGCAGTCCCAAAGAGACATTCATATAGAAGCATAATTGAGGCTATATGAGTAGGGGATGCTACAGCCTACATGCAGCAAGATGACATTAGAGAAATATGGTGGGGCTTAACCTACTTGTAAGATTTGCCCGCCTGCTGGCAAACAATCATGAAGACATCGCTGGAAATGTAACTAGAGTCTAGACTTATGTAGATGTCGATGGTACAAATATCAGTAAACACTGACAAAATGACAGATAATTGTTTAAATCCTTGAGACATTTCTATGAAATTTGAGGAAAGATAAATAAATCAATATTTCATTAATTAAATATGTACATTGAATTTTATATCCACGACAAGGCAAAGGCAAATAAGTGTGTGCTGACACGTATGACCTCGAAACCAATCACAGTTTTTGCAGTCACAGTTTTTGCTAAACCCATTTCTTACAACTAGCAATGCGCCCTTCTTAGTTTTCTTTGGAGGAGTATGAATAAAACGCACTTCCAGAAAATTCAAAAACAATGCATTAGTCAAAGAAAAGAAAAAAGAAAACTCTTTCCCCAGTTCAGCTTAGAATTGGAAGAGAGACAGATTCACAATTGAAATGCCAAGCCCAACTATCTCTCTATCTTAATCTTTTTTAGAAAAATAGAAAGGCAGAGTGGTGATCCGAAATTCTGATGCATTGTTCCTGAATGCTAAACCACAAAATGCAAAAAAATCATTTTAATTTCCATGTGTAACAGCAGTACAATTAAAAGAATTGTTTTCCAGTTATGTTCGTTTTTCAGCGATGCCAAAATATTTAAGGCACTCTTTAAGGCACTTACATTATTATTTTGACAGGAAACACGAATTTGTTGAAAAAGGAAGCAGAAAACACAAAGTAAGGAGAGTACACTAATGGACACCTCCAAGATTATTGTTCTGAAACAGACAAGAGGAATAAGATACAACAAGACTCGATATAGGGTTACCTAAAATCTCAAAAGACTATGACAAGTTAACAATAACACTTCGTCAAACCACATCTCCATACCCCAAACTTATACGAGGTCCATCTAAGGCAAGTCACTTTTGTTTTCGCAAATGAAAAAGGAATCTTACAGACTGATGTGAAGATTCAACACAAAAGACTTATAGTCAAAACTGAGAAATTCTTAAACATAAAGAATGATATTTGTTTACGAGAAATGGAATGGAAACCATTACCTGTAAACTCCAAAAGGTCTTGTAGAAGTTGAAATCAATGGAAATTCCTGTTGTGGAACATATTAAGATATATGCTTAAGGCACTTATATACAAACAAAGTTATGCATACCAGATAATGTATGTAAATATACACAAAAACAATGACAGTTAGAGACCAAGCAACTATTTAGCGAGGATGTACCACTAGGCGGGTCTTTCTCATACTTTGTCTCGTTTGATGTGTTAAAAACTCCTTTTATATTCACAGCTGCAAGAATCAACCAGAAGACCCAAGTTGAATGTCCAGTAGAATGCATTACAGTCCAAGTGAACAAAGGGGATGAGAGCAATTTACATGTAAAGACAAGGGTTGAAGACAAACAATTACCTGAACGCTCAGATAATGGGAAGAAGTGTGCCAGAAACATTAGGATCCGCCCACAAAATACAACGTCATTTGCCTATAAGTCAGTTTTAAAGACATCAGTACAAAAAAAATAATAGTTATAGGGCTCCATGCCTGTACAGTTTAAGATTTGATCAGGTACTGAACTATCAGAGGTACATTTAATTTCATAACTATTACAGTACTTCATAAACCAAAAGAAAAAATACCAAATCAGCATGAGAACTTTGTACTGTATTTTTCAGTTTACATTATCATTTACACACCATAGTCTAGGAGTATGTCGTAAAACTATTGCTTGCAGAAATCATGTATCCCGGTTATGCATTACCTTAGGTTGTTTCTAGCAGAGTTTCTCCATATAGACGTTCTAAGATGTTTTGGGCACAAATACCTTTTATGTTATCACACCCTCTTAACCATATTATCACCATATGTCATAAAACTATTTGCTCAACAATTTTTGTATCCAAATAGGTGCCAACTAACGGTATGTTTTCCCAAATGCATAATCTTGATACTGAAATCTAAAAAAACAGAATAAGCAGCAAGAACAATGAACCTAACTAATAAATTTGGTAAGATTTGTATGTTAAGTCGATGTCAACATCAAAATGTGAGAAGGAAAATTTAGGGGGATATATAAAAAAAAAATGAATGTTGGCTGTAAAACCAATGATTACTACTAGGATTAAAAACACCACCTTTGACAGACGGCGAAGAAGTTGATTGCATGTTCTCAACATCACAAGCTTTCCCCTAGCAAAAAGCTCAGGCTGCATGAGAGGATTAATTCTAATTAAAGAAGAATGCAAAGAGATGTGAAACTTTAAATGACCAAAACAAAAGCGAACGAAACCTAGATCATGGACAATTAAAACACACAAACCTTTCCTAATATATCTTGTTGACTCTCGATATAACCGAAAACATCTTTGCAGTTTCTCATGGTTGACATTTCTGTTAAGTCTTCCAACAGTTGAAATATCATCCCGCCTTCAATGTGTTCTTTCTCACAAAGATACAACACAATGTCTGGTGGAAAGATAAAATAAACTGCTTATTACAAGGATATAAAGAGGTGGAGGTTATAAGACTCAGCATTCTTTAGCAAAATCAGCTTTACAAGTCTTGAGCCATTGCAATAACTCTTACAATCAAAAGATATGATCTAATAGGTTACTGTTTACACTAGAGGATATGCAATTCTATAACTAAAGTCATAAGTCATATTTCAACTTTTCGAAAAATATTTAGGTGCAATTGAAATGTCAAAAGATAAACCCCAAAAATAAAAAGCAATAATAGAAATAATTTATTAAGAAAACACAGCATAAATACAAACTATTGTCGAAGTGTTTATCCATGCGAGTGCACCACAGAAAACCCATCAAATTGATTCATAACGGAATACGGACACAACCCCACAGGAAACTTTTTATATTACTCTATACATCAGAACAGTACTTCATACAGAGAGGTCCCAAATGTTACATACATTGGGGAGAATATCAGGTTTTTTGGAAAAAGAGGTTTTTTTTTTCTTCCAGTTATTGAAAAGGAAGTCAAGAACACACAGGTACGTGGTAGACAATACTTTTAAGGACATGAACAGACCAAGAAGACGTGGAATATGTCCTTGCGTAGTATCGCCATCACCAATTGATTGACCGTACTGCATTATCTGCTCCCCAGCCTGGACTGCAGAAGACTGAAAATTTCAAGTTACCAAGTGTCAAATAAAAGAAAAAAAAGAGAGAAAGGACTTCTGTTTTGATGTCGATAAAGTGTGAACGAGGATTCAGACTGATGAGAAAATTAAGTAGTTCTGAACTTCAAAACAAAAAAATAATAATTTGCCACATCAGGTACGGAATGCTCCACTTCACAAAATCTAGTTCAAATATTCTTCATTGTCAATTTCATTTTTTTAATTTTGCATCATATGCCTGTGATGCATTGCAGATGGGATATAAAAAAATATCAAGCCCAAATGCTCATGATCCTGTTGGACCAGCCAATGAGTTATTAGAAGTCCACCCTTAAATACTTTATGGTTCGCTTCAGGATGTGTATATTATTGCTCTAACGGCCTAACATAAAGCTACGTACAAGTAATTTGCAAAATTCTCACCAGTATGGAATGCACAATTTAGTAAAACCATATGCAAAAAAGGAAAGAGATCGATGCAACACATAGAGGACCAAAATAAAAAGCAAAAGAAAAGGAAAAGAAGGGCAAAAAACGTAACCATCATTCAGCCTATCGAGATTCAGGAGTTGAAAAATAAATGACATCTAATTATTTTGATTGCACAGAATAAAATGACATAGAGGAACTAGGGCATATGAACAAAACTCTCTTCCAAACTTTCAATAATCAATCAACCATGTGTATAGGTTAATGAGTACCAAGAATACTTGCGTAAAAAGAAAACGAAGTAAAGCAATATAAATTCAATATCATAATAGAAAGAGAGAGGAAACTAAAATAAAGATGAAATCTGGAACTTTTGGCATGGCCAGGCAACGGATGGCAGCATGCTCATTAAGAGTTTCCGTAGGCTCTAAACATACGGAGAACCTGGAGAAACAAACTTGCTTAAATTTATAGGAATCATGAAAAGAATCACGAAACATATGTTCCTGCAATCCCTTACTCTTTTGGAACTACCGAGTGCCAACCCCAACCCGAAATGTTAGAAAGTTAGGATCAAGTGTGCAAAAGGTGGTTTACGATTCTCTGTAAAGAAATAATATATGAATGAGAATCATATCTAAAACTTCTCTTTGGCTTTTGCACATAGATACTCTGATTTTAAATTATATTCGCTATGTTTTTCGGTAATCTTAATTTTTGGTTGAACTCATTCTCCAATACATCAAAGTGATACTAAAGCCATTGCTTGCTACAGATGTGGAACAGAAAACAGAGATGGCTGTGTCAAGGTGACAGGAACTTGGCCAAGCCTATATGAGATGCTCAAATTCTAGTTCTGTCTGATAAAACCTACAAGATGCTCTAATTTTAGCTGTCTGCTAAACATTAAAACCGTGTACAATTACTTTCCGACCAATCAAATAATCCACAACCAAAATAGCAACTTCTTCGCTAACCAAGTACTATATATATATTCGCCTCATATTTTGACAGAACACATTAATGAAGTCAAACAAGCACAGTGTCTTCTTTTTTGAGCACACAAAAGTATCCATTTAACAAAGGACCGCCAATCGTGCTCAAATTAGCAACGTTCGCTGCAATCAGAAAACATTCCGTTAGCAAGTACCAGAAAGAGAAACATACCACTAGTTCCTGAAGCAATGTCCGGAGGATATTTTCTAACAATTGGTTCTCATCTTGGACTAACTTCGTCTGTTTCTGTTATGATGAAATCAAAATTTGACCCAATCAGAATTGACCAAAGGACTAACTACATTCAAATAGATTAAAGTTCAGATATCAATGGGGTTTTGATTCCCTAACACCGAGGATCGAGCATTGAATCAAGTGAGAAAGAGCAATTGGTAATGAGACATTTGAGAGTTTACATGACAACGGCAACAAAAATGTGTATCAAATTGTACAAGACCCAGAAATATCACTCTTCTAAACAAGCACACAAACTGTTAAGATATGAGAAACCCTTTTCCTTTCGTTCGTGGGTACAACAACATAATACATAATTGAGCTGAGCTTAACCCCTGTAATCACCTGAGGTTGTATAACTTGCTGAACTGTCTGTAGAGCAAAGCTTTCCGGTGGGCCAGGTTGCGATATGGCCCTCCTGAACACTTCCTGAGAATCAAAACAGAAGGGCAACAACTTAAAATCACATCCAATTAAACAAGGAAAAGTTAACAATTGGGATCAAAACTAAGGCTAACCATGTCGAAGACCTCAACAGCCAATTCTGAAGAGATCAATTGTCCTTAGAAGAATGGCCTTCGAAACTTTCTGCAGCAGAATAAGCAAAAAACATAAACAAAAACATCGAGAAACAAAAAACTTTTCGCGATGTTGCATCAGAAGAATAAATCTACCGGCTGTGGAGTTGGGTAATTGACCGGTGAATAAAGAGAGTGGTGTTGCGTAATGGTTGGCCGGCAGTTTCCGCCGGTAGGGGAGTGCTAACAGTGCGGTACTGGCGCAGGTTGGGTTAGTCTTTTTGTATTTAATTTAAGAATTTGGATGAGATTTCAATATGATATATGTATTTTTTCTTTCTTGCATTTCAGTATTCTATACTTTCAAATTTTTACAATTTTGTTCCATCATTTATAAAATAGTCAATTTTCGGTTGTTTAATGATGATGTGGACTTTGTGAATTTGATTAGTTGGTGTTTGGGTGAAGAAGTTGTTTATCTGAAGTAAAAGCAATGGTATCAAAACTACCAAAGCTACTCAATGTACTTGCACCGCCCGCTGTACACCACAGACGATATTAAGGAGTGAATATATGTGTTTGGTATGATTCCATGGACTAGACTGGACAGGAGAATTTCAAATAAGATTTTTGTCTCATGTTTGGTGCATCAGTTCTAATTTAAGGATGGGATTGTTTTGGTGGGACCCACATCTAATTTTTCACTATCCACCCTTATTTTAGACTCTTTTTTTTACTTATGTTTCAATGCGAGAACTATCACACGTCAAAAAACAAACTCATCTCCTCCAACAAAGAAGTCGCCAAGCTCGAGAACGTCCACCGCAGTTAGGTGCAAATGTGAACCATTGGAGTGTTGGGTTGTGGAACAAATTTTCACGTGTGCGGAAGCATGACGTGACACATATGCAATAATAAAATTCATAATTCAATCATAAACATACATGCTTGGCGGAACGTTGGATTCCATTAATCATTTTAATTAATCCGCGTGCATGGTTAATCGACGTGCCATGTGATTCTTAGCATACCAATAAGATCACCCCTAATCAAAAAGAAGATTAGAGTTACCAACCTTTATTTGCCATGATGATGATGATGAAGTCCTAAACGTTCAAGTGTCCGTCCTCTACAAGTATTGACACGAACGGTATTCGGTTGATGAGGCAGAGAGAGGATATATTAGCAAGAAGCACCAAACTCCGCTGGACGATGACGAGCACCACCAATAACTGCGGCAACTCAGAGGATTTGCAGCACACAGCACACTAGGGTTTCAGAGAAAACAATTTTTCTGACTTTGTGTATAGTAAAGAATGTATTATCAGCACATGAGATTCTTTACTGACAGGTGAAAATATTGTTTTTTTTTTAGGTCAATACCTAACAAGCCTTTCTATAGAGAACCTTTTTCTAACAGGCTTGGACTTTTGTTTAACAATTAAACAACAATCCTTGTCTTACAAGGAATAGGGTACGACAACTCTGGGAGAAACCCTGGAGTTGCCGTTTCCCTATGACGCCGCACCTCATAGTGGGCTTAACCCACTAATATGTCATCAATCCTGATTTATTTAATTGATCAATTCCAAATTGTATTGGGCTAATATTAATACTAAACCCAAAAGACTTGTATTTATTTATTCAAACCCAATCACCAACTTAAATAAATTTGCTATTTAACATAAACTGATTTATCTCTAATATCCTCATCAATTTACCCGAAGACATGCGTTCTTGTGTGTCTGACCTTGGTATGTTCCGATAAAGCTAGCAGCAAACAATCTTATTTTTCCGAATATGGAAATTACCAATATTCAACCTTATAGGGAAGATCATTCACAAACCGAGTAGTAACATCTATCTATGGCTCTCGGCTACCCAGATTATCAAGAATGTGTTTCGAACTTCTTCATCACACATCGAGCAGAACCATTAGTTATGGTTACAGTGCAGTAAGGTTCCTTCGTCTCCTATATTCCGATAAAATCATTTAGGGCATGGAAACTCATTGTCGAGCCCTAATGCATTAGTATGCCGATATGATCGCCCTGATATATCTCTTTACTTATATGTTTCGGCCGAAGACTTAGAGATAGATCTTCAAGGGGCTCTTGGAATATCAACCTTCACTGATTACCTAGAAGGTGACGAATCCCATTTTGCGCATTCACAAATCTCCATGCTTGAATCCAAGCACCCAATTCTCGCCTACTTGGCCCAAATCATTCTTGATGGACTGTGAGATTGAGGTCAAAATTCAAGTCTCCAAACACGAGATATCCGGTGAAGCCTCAGGTCTAAGAATTAGTTTGCACCCATAACTAGCCAGAGCATTGTACGATTGTCATAGTAGGTAAACTTCCATTCATACGCTCTGTGGTTGGTCAGTGTTCAGTGAACTCGTATCTATGTACGAGCACCTTCATGCCTATTTCATATCACTATATGGTTAGTCTGAGATCGACTACTAAATACGACATGAACCAGCCTTCACAGATATCCAACAGCCCTAGCTGGATACTATGGCTAGGAACGTTCTTTAGGAGTCGAGGACAGGAGGGCACGTATCTCAAATCACAACTTTTTTGTGATTCCGTCCCTACACTCTATGTTCTCCTAGGACTCACCTTGGCATACGACCGCAAGCCTCCCTAATACACTTATTAGGTCACATGCCCCATCGAGGGTGACTATATTTGCCCTTGTTGTTGATTTCTCAACTTTGGATTGACACGTGTCTCCCGTCACGTATTGCCACGTCAATGTCTTAATGGGCACAATCCAACATGGAGCACAACCCATGGGCAGATCTGGGTGACCCGATTTCACCTTCGCTAGGAACCGAATCGTGGTGCTCGACGTTGCAGACGACGGCTCCCTCCAGGATCAACCTCAGCAGCAACACATTTCTGACGACGAGGTTGGCCTTTTTCCCGCATTAGATGAACTAGACGGTGTAGATCCCATTGGCGGTGACGAAGCGCTCGTTCTGCTTCTTGTAATGGAACGGGTGGCGGAACCTAACCCAAGTCGTGGATGATCTCGGTGACGACGCCCATGAAGTAGCCGTTGCATTTGCCGAAGTTGAGGGAGCGGAAGCATTGCGGTGGTGGGTAAGGGACTTGAAGACCGACCCGGCACCCTTACGCTGAGCTCTGATGACTCTTCCCATCGCTGGTCTCTCTCTCAAATTAGCTGTCACGCCAAATCAAAATAAACAAATTGTGATGAACAATTTTGCCCGTTAATTGTTTGATGAAATGTCCCAAGCAAAATTGGGAGGACTTGTCTTTAAAAGTTGTTCAAGAAATCTTTCTTGCTTGATGCTAGTAGTCTTTGTATGTATAATGGACTTTCTGCTAGCAAGTTGCAGATCTTGGGTTGGATCTTTCGAAGCGATTCGGCCTCTTCGGTGTCCAATGAGGCGGCGAAGCCGTGGGAGGTGACATAGTAGGTGTAGAGAAGGATGAGTGGGGGTGGGGGCTCAGTCTGGCTTCTTAGTCCAATGCAGCACCAAAAGTAGGTCGAGACTCAGTCGAACATAAACCAATCTAGTACAGTCGGAAATAAGTTTAGAATTCAGCCGTGTTCGAAATAAGTTTATAATTTGATGATTTTACAAATGATAGAACACAATTACAAGGATTTAAAAATACTAAGGGTACTGAAATACAAGAAAAAAAATTACAAATATCATATTAAAATTTGACTCAATGCACATGACACGTAATTGTAATTTATCTTTGATTTAATTCTTTTGTTTTTATTTTCTCAAACTAACCACAAAATCTATCTAGGGTGATATATATGACTGAAAGGGATAGAAAAGTAAATTGAATGCCTAAAGTAATGTCTATAAAAATCCATCACAACATTAGAAACCCTAACAAACATGAACAAATAGAATAGGGCCGCCAACCTGCGAGAGTGAGTATCTGGCTGTTTTCTCTTTTGATTGTAAACCCTAGTTAGACTTAGATGAGCTCTTCTGTGATTTTATTTTATGTTCACTAGAACCTAGTTAGATTGCCTCTTTGAGTAGCCATGTGAGTTTTCGATTTCAGACATGGCTTAGTTAGGAGGCACAAATTGAATCATTGTGTTTTGTGGACGAGGCTTTTGAGGGGACTCTCTTGTCTCTCTTTCTCATCAATTGTTCTCCAAGCAGCCTCACACAATCTTCTGTCACTTTATTATCGGATTTTCTTTGTTTTTCTCTTCAACTGTGTTGCGTTTGATTGAATTCATTTTTTTTTCTCATTCGGTAATAATTGCCCATTGAATATCCAGAAGGCGAATCCAACGCCGTTTGGTTCAGACAGGGGCGTATAGATTGTTTCGAAGCGATTTTGAGGGTGGCGACGACGAATTTTATTCCTTCATCCTCGAATAAGTTTTTAAAAACTTTGCCTCGAAGATTTCTCTTTTCTGTTAATGTACTAATTACGTCCTTTCAATTGTGTTCTTGTTCGGTTCTAATAATGAGCTAATTTTGGTCCTGAATCGATTTGAACGAGAGGAACATTTTAATTTTGCCGTTCCAGTATTTTTTTACGGCTTCTCTTCTGTACCCTGTAGAAAGGCTTCGTTGTCATGCATTTTGATCTTGACGAAAGTTTAGATTACTTGAAAGTTGAAACTTGGGCTGGGCACGGCCGCTCACTTACACGGTAGATTCATCTCTTTCGAAATGATTGGTTGGTTGGTTTTGTTGATCCTTGTTTCTGTAAATTGACTGCTTTTCTGGAAACCCAATTAGCAGATTTTGTTGCTACATTGGTTTTGGTGTAAGAACTGGACATAATATATATGATAGCACATGGATCATTTAATTTCCTGAAATTTCTTTCGTGTAGACTTATTAAATGGTGGAGTGGAGTCTTTGATTTTCAACTTTATATTCTAAACTAATGTGAGCTGGAGTAAACAAATAGGAAAGAAGACTGCTATAACATAGTCTCTAGTCTTGATAAATTGAGTTTGTTATGGGTATGATGGTATGAGTTAAGTGCTTGAGTAAATGCTCGGGTAATATGAATTTTGTTCACTTTGTCAACACTAAGCATATGTATCAATATTTTGACGGTCTCAGTTTTTTAGTCCGATGCAACACCAAACGTAGGTTAGGATTCAGTCCGATATTAGTCAGTCCAATAAAGTCTGAGTACAGTCTGAAATAATCCGAGGATACAGTCCTGTCCAAGATGGTCATGCGTGCCAAATGAGCCCTTAAGTTACAATTACTTATTTTGGTAGAATGCCTATTGAATTTCTCATATTGTCTCATTTCCCCCCTCCAAATTCTTATGCGTGTTTGGATGAAGAAAAAGTAAAAGGATAGAAATTTAATTTTGGTCATTTTAAATGATGACAATTAGAAATTCCCTTGTTTGGAATAATGTATGTGGGATATTGAAATGATAGAAATTATAAATTCCATTGTTTGCATAGAGAAAACAAGGAAATTCAACAAAATCTCAAGTTCTAATTAAAATAGAATGTAAATTCAACGAAATTAATGAAGTCCCAAGTTCAAATTTAAACATAATGCGAATTCAACAAAATTAACAAAATCTCACTGATTAGCACATGTGGCTTACTGATTAGCATATGAAGCAGTTGCATGTCCATTTTGACAGAATTGGGAGGTGGATGGGCCATTATGGCTCATTGACTTGATCGAGAAAGAAAGGGTGGTTTAGTAGGTAATGTTTATGACTTAATGTGAGCCTAATTCCCTCTGATGGTTAGGCCTGTAAGGAGATCGACTAGGTATTCATACCATATCCAAACCGTCCACATGTCATCATAGTAAGAGGCCACCAAGGCTTCCACAAGCCTCCAAGAAAGGGCAATGTGGGGAGCTCACCCCACATTACCCACATATTACAAGAAGGTCCAAACCCTTCCCTATAAATACTTGTCAACCCTCACAAGTCAAAAGTATCATTTACTACACTCACCAAATACTCTCTACTTGTCTTAAAGACTCAACCTCCTCTTAGTGCTGACTTAAGCATCGGAGGGTCTTAGGCCGGCACCCCATCGGTGCTCTTCCGTGACTTCTCTCTGTGTAGGTACACAACCGGCTGGGAACATACCACCATTCGGCCAAGTCATATCGAGATCGGACCACTTGGAGCTAGCCCCCTAGCTCCCCGACATCGCAAGATTGATCGACCTCACCCCTTTTACATTGACCGTTGACCTGATCCATTTTCAGACGTCAACAGTTTGGCGCCGTCTGTGGGAAATCGACCGAATTCCTACGTGCTTTATCACTAAGCAAAGAACAAACCATGTCTTCCCATCACCGCGAGGACGAACCGGAGGATGACGTCACGCGTCCCCGACATCACCGCTTAGACACGGCCGGAGCACCTGAGGAGCCACCTCCTCAGCCCGACTAGCAAAAGAAGGCCAAGAGGGCCAGCCGAGATGAGCTCGCCAAGCGCCTGGAGGCGATGGAGGCAAGAGCCAACGCCTTGGAGGCCGAGAACAGCCGGATCCAAGCTTTGGAGGAGGACAACCGCCGACTCCAATCCCGGGAGTGCCGTCCTCAACTAGCACTACCAAACAATGACGCAAAGGCTGCTGGAGGCCAATGTCAACATCGGCCATCTCCAAGAGCAGTGCGGCCGAGAGCTGAACGACGTCTCCGACTCCCAACTGCACACCCCGGACGTCGCTCCCGCGGCCACTCAACCTCCACCGCAGGCCAAAGGAAAGCAGCTCGTGACCTCTCGCGCACCTACCACAACCCGGACAATCCTGTCAGGCAACTCCGGCCCCTCACGGCCAGCTAAATCCGGCCCTTCCCGTCCGGCCAACTCCCGGGTCTTCATCGGGCGGAATAATGGAGTGGCAAAGGCCTACATCGAAGCCCGGGACCTCATCAACGACAAACGGGAACGGCTAGCCACCGAGGTGGTCACCCGTAACATCAACTCGGCCGGCATGGGACCTCTCCCGCTGCCAACTTCGATCCGGGTAGCCCCGATAGTCACTCTTCCCGAGGAGATAGCTGAATCCAGCCATCGCGCGTCCCGGCCGAACCACCGCTCCCGCCATCGGCCAGGTACCTTTGCTCGCCAGGCAACCCTGAGGAAAGGCCGTGGCCGCACAAGAAGCGACGAGCGACCAGAGCATGATCCAGCAACTCTTGGATCAAGTCGAAGAGCTTGTCAAGGATAGGGCGAAGGAGCGCCGAGAGAAGACCGGACGACCCATAGTCACCCCAACCCGGGAAGGACCCTTCACCGACCGGGTCATAGCCTGCACGCCAAGAGCTGGCGGAGATCGACTCCCGCTCGATCCCGGATCACCCTCTACGGCAGTGGCCCGGGAGAATGCCCCAACGCCCACATGAATAGCTTCAAGTCTAATATGTTCCACAAGAACATCTCCGACCAAGCTCAGTGCCTCTACTTCCCGAGCACACTGACGGGCGCTGCCTCAACTGGTTCTTCCGCCTACCGGCGGACAGCATTGACGACATGGCCAAAATGGAGGCTGCCTTCGTCGAGCAACACCAAAGCCAAAGCTCCACCTTCTACTCATGTGAGGACCTCTACGCCATCATACAGGGCGAGAATGAGAAGCTATGGAAGTACGTTGCCCGATTCAGCCACGAATATGCCAAGTGTCCTCGGACGGACGACCGGACGGCCGTGAATGCTTTCAAATCCGGGCTCCGCCCCTGCAAGCTCCTATACCAACTCAACTTGGGGACGGACCTGACTTACTCCGAGTTGATGAAGGCGACCAACGTCCACGCCCGAGCGGAACATCTGACAGAGCTCAATCCGCGGCACGCAGCAGCGGCCGACCTCCTGGCATCCACTTCGCGACTAGCCCCGACGCCCCACTACAGCCCTGCGGCGGCTCCAGCCGCCCACTACACCCCGGCTCCGGCCCGGTCGTCAACGGCATACAGTCAGCCAACCCCGAAGCAAAACACCTTTTCCTCGAACAAGAGGAAGGACGGTGCCCACCCTGTCTTCGGCAACCGCGACAAGCGGAACAGGGGCGGTGGACAGCAGGTGTATCAAGCCTACCAGGCACGCAACCCGCTCCCCCCGGCCCCCGAGCAGCCGAGAAGGAGCGACAGGGATCGGAGCCCCCGCAAGCAATATACCCCCAAGTACCAGCGCCACACTCCCCTTATCACCACCTACGAGGCTCTCCTCCCGGTCATTGCCAACCTCCTCCCGGCACCTCCACTCTGGAGAGCAACTGCGAAGGCCATCCAAAACCCCGGCGGCATCTTCTGCCAGTACCACCAAGCAACCACCCATGGCACCGAAGAGTGCCGGGTCCTCAAGGACCCCGTCGAGGACCTTGTCCAGGCTGGGTGGATAGACGACTTCCGCAGGGACCACGACCCCCCCAGCAGCAGCTCCGGCAGATCAACACCATCAGTGGCGGAACCACTCTGGCCGGCGACTCCAATCGAGCCCGGAAAGAGCACGCCCGAGCTTGCTATCCCGGGCAAGAGGTGCTGGCCCTCAACTACCGGGCCGAGAAGGTCCCTAAGACAGGTTGGGGCTCCATCACCTTCTACGAGGATGAGGAGGAAGGCATCCTATACCCCCATGACGACCCGATCGTCATCCGGGCCGAAATCGCACACTACGACGTAGGGCGCATCATGATCGACACAGGCAACTCGGTCAACATCATATTTCTGGAGGCCTTCCGAGCCCTCAAAGTGGACGACTGCCACATGGACCGAACCCGCACCCCCCTCGTGAGCTTTTCTGGGGACTGCATCCAGCCAATCGGCAATGTCTACTTGCCCATCACTTTGGGCGCGGCCCCGCTGCGGACCCGCGAGGTGGTCACCTTCATGGTCGTCGACTGCCCAACGGCCTACAATGTCATCATCGGACGACCTGCCCTCAACCAGATGAAGGCCATCCCATCCACCCACCTCCTTCTGGTCAAGTTCCCGACTCCGCACGGAATCGGCAGCGTCCGGGGCGACTAGCGGACGGCGAGAGGATGCTACTCGGTAGCAGTGCGTCACGGTGGCAGGGCCACTGTAGGCACCCTACTCCCCAAGGAGTCTTGTGCCATCACAACCTCAAACTCCATAAAGGCACCGGTCCCGGACAGCTGCCGGACGACCCGCTGGGCAAGGCCTTTACCTCCCAGGCCAAACCTGCCGGGAATCTAGAGATGGTCTGCATCTCGGAGGAATTTCCCGACCGGAAAGTGAAGATCGGTGCGGAGCTCCCTCCGAACATCCGGACATCACTCATCAAATTCCTCCGCGACAACGCCGAGGTCTTCGCCTGGTCGTATGCCGACATGCCCGGCATCTCACAAGTTGAGCATTGATCCCAAGGCTCTACCGGTAAGTCAGAAGCGGCGCAAGTTCGATGGCGAGCGATACGAGGCCATCCAAACGGAGGTGGAGAAACTCTCCTCCATTGGCTTCATCCGAGAAGTGGAATACCCGACCTGGGTAGCCAACCCCGTGGTTGTGCCGAAGTCGGGGGGAAAATGGCGCATGTGCGTGGACTACACCAACCTGAATCAGGCATGCCCCAAAGACAGCTTCCCGCTTCCCCATATCGACCAACTCATTGACGCCACGGCCGGCCATGAACTCCTAAGCTTCATGGACGCCTACTCGGGCTATAACCAAATCTTCATGCACCCGGCCGACCAAGCGCACACAGCCTTCGTCACCGACCGGGGACTTCACTGCTACAAGGTCATGCCCTTCGGCCTCAAGAACGCTGGCGCAACCTACTAGCGTCTCGTGAACTCCATCTTTTCCGATCTAATCGACAAAAGCATGGAGGTTTATGTGGACGACATGCTGGTGAAGATCAAGGCGTCCGGCGCACACGTGGACGACCTGTCGGCCATGTTCGCTAAACTCAAACACTACAACATGCGGCTCAACCCCGCCAAATGTGCTTTCGGCGTCGGACCTGGGAAGTTTCTGGGCTTCATGATCAGCCAACGAGGTTTCGAGGCCAACCCCGAGAAAATCAAGGCTCTCGTCGACATGGAAACCCTCAAGACTCAGAAGGACGTGATGAGCCTCAATGGCCGGGTAGCTGCTCTCTCCCGCTTCATCTCGAAAGCCACCGACCGTTGTGCGCCTTTCTTCAAAGTCCTCAAAGCCGGCCAAAAGCTCGTCGACTGGACCCCGGAGTGCGACCAAGCCTTCGGCCAGTTGAAAGAATACATGAGCAGGGCCCCGATCCTTGCCAAGCCCGAACATGGAGACGTACTGACTTTGTACCTCTCCGTGTCCGGAACGGCTGTCTCGTCTGTCCTGATCAAGGAAGTGGACAAGGTAGAGCACCCGGTGTACTACACCAGCAAGTCCATGACTGGCCCGGAAACTCGGTATCAGGATATTGAAAAGCTCGCCCTCGCCCTCATATGCTCTGCTCGGAAATTGCGCCCCTACTTCCAGGCCACGCTATCCTGGTTCTCACAAGCCAACCGCTCAGACAAGTGCTTCAAAAGCCTGAGACGTCCGACCGGCTTGTCAAATGGGCCATTGAACTTAACGAGTTTGATATCACCTTCAAACCTCGCACATTTGAAAAAAGCCAGGCCATTGCCGACTTCATTGCGGAGTTCACCTGCCCGGCAACGACTGACGCCGGCTGGTCGAACCCCATCCCGGCCACTACTACCGATAATCCGCCAACTCCCAACTCCGACGGAATGGGTTGGAAGTTGTACGTTGATGGATCGGCCAATTCCAAGGGATGCGGCGCAGGGATAGTACTGATTTCACCCGACAAGGATGTCATCGAGTACTCTCTCCAGTTCGGTTTCCCGGCCTTCAACAACGTGGCCGTGGCCGAGTACGAGGCTCTCCTCGCCGGTCTCCGACTAGCCAAGGAGGTCGGCGCGGATAACCTCTCCATCTTCAGCGACTCTCAACTGGTGGTCAACCAGGTCACCGAGAACTTCGCCGCCAAGGATAGCTCCATGGCCTCCTACATGGCGCAAGTCACGTACCACTTGAGCCAGTTCAAGCGCTTCGAGATCAAGCAGATCCCACGCTCTGAAAACAGCCATGCGGATGCCCTCTCTCGGCTCGCCTCGGCCATCTCCGAAATGGCCAAGAGAAGTATCCCGGTCGAAACTTTGGCCATTCCAAGCTCACTCGCCCTTGGCGTGATGCAAGTCGAGCCGGACACCAACTGGATGGCACCTATCCGGGCTTTCCTAACAGACGGAAAGCTCTCGAACGATTCCCTCGAGGCCCGGCGCCTCCAGCGCCGAGCATCGAGGTACACCATAATCCAAGGGAAGCTCTACAAGAGAGGTTTCTCGGAACCCTGTCTCTGGTGTTTAACCCCGACTGAGGGCACCATGGTCATCCGGAAAATCCACGAGGGCATTTGTGGCAATCACTCCGGCGCCAGAGCGTTGGCCTCGCCGGGAAGGGCCAGGTCAGGTTCGCTGTTGTGGCCGTTGACTATTTCACCAAGTGGGTGGAGGCCGAGGCCGAGGCCCTGGCCACCATTACCGCGGCAAAAATCAAAAGCTTCGTCTGGAGGCACATTGTCTGCCGATTCGGCATCCCGAACTCAATCATCACTGACAATGGCCCCCAGTTCGATTGCAAAATATTCCGAACCTTCTGCAAAACCTTCAGAGTCAACCTCTGCTTCTCTTCCTCGGCACATCCCCAGTCCAATGGCCAAGTCGAAGCGATCAACAAGATCGTTAAGCGGACACTGAAAACCAAACTTGACAATGCCAAGGGATGCTGGCCGGACCTACTCCACGAGGTCCTCTGGTCTTACCGGACCACCTTCCGGACGGCCACCAACGAAACCCCTTTCTCGCTGGCTTTCGGCAGCGAGGCAGTGGTCCCCATCGAGCTCACTGAACCCACTCTCCGGGTCGAGAACTTTGAACCCGAGCGAAACGAGGAGAACTTGGCCATCAACCTCGATTTGCTCGAGGAACAGAGAGAACGGGCTAAGACCCGGAACCTTATTCTCAAACAGCGTATCGCCCGGTACCATGATGCCCGGGTCCGCAACTGAACATTCAAAATCGGGGACTGGGTCCTCAGAAAGGTCAACCCAACTACCAAAGACAGCTGCCAAGGCACCCTTGGCCCAAACTGGGAAGGCCCCTATGAGATCGCCCGCATCTGCCAATGCGGTACCTACGAGCTCCGGGACACCAACGGCCATACACTCGGCCATCCATGGAACGCCGATCATCTCAAATATTTCTACAAATGATTATTCCCGATTTCTGTAATTGCCTGGCTCTGCCAACGACAACCTTAGATCGCTTGTAATCATTTTCTTTAGAAATTATTTGAATGAAATCACCCACTCCGACTAGGAGTTCGGGCCCCGTTTTGCATATCGCAATGATGTTACACCACTCTCATTACTTTTCAAAATTTTGTCAAAGGTCATCTTCCCGGCGACCGACCTTTGTTATCGTGCGAGGGTCCAATCCCATCCGATAACAAAGAGCCGGGAAGGCTGCTTTTCAAAATTTTATCAAAGGTCATCTTCCCGGCGACCGACCTTTGTTATCGTGCGAGGGTCCAATCCTATCCGATAACAAAGAGCCGAGAATCGCAATTTCCCGGGAAGACACAAAATAAGCATATGCAAACAGTTATAACACAAACACATTCATATAAAATCCGAAAACCACTACAAAAGCGCCGGTAAATATCCAAAGTAAAAGTAAATCCGGAAACCGCCACTTGGCGCCGGACAAATTATTACAACGAAAATTGTTCGATCATAATTCAAACGAAAGCAAGAAATACAAGGTCAGACTCCCGGACTAGGGCTGATCGGAAGAAGGAGCATCAACGGCTGCATCATCGCTGGCAGGAGCAGGCTGAGTCTCGGCTGGAGCATCGTCGGCTGGGGGATCATCGGCTGGGGCATCACGGGCTTCCCGGCTCTCCCCCTCGACCGGGCTGTCAGACTCCACCATATCCACGCCGATAAACTCCCGGAAAGCGAGCAGCTCGGCAGGGGAGGGCTCGACGAATTCATAAGGCCCACCGAAATGAGCCTCATAACTATAGTCTAGCTCAACCCCTTCGTTGAACATAAACTGGCAATACTTATACCAGCTTACCGGCACACGCACGCCACCGGGGGCGAGAATCGGGGGATCCTGGGAAGAGGACCCGCCGGCACGAAGCTCAGCTAGTTTGGCTTGCAGACCAGCCATCTGCGCCCTTACGGGCGCCGCCTCCTCGTCCGCCTTGGACGCCCTAGCCTCCGCCTGTTCCCGGTCGACTCTCTCCCTTTCCAGCTCGGTCAGGGCCTCCTCCCTCTTCCGCCTCTCCAGCTCCTTCTCCTTCTCCAGCCAGGTCTTCACCCCGTGGAGGGCCTCATGCCGCTCGCCCAGCTGGCTCATCTCCGTCTCCAGCGCCTCCAACCGCGCGGCCGTCGCCCCCACCCCGCTGGCCAGCTTGTCATAATGTAACCGGGACTCCAAGGCGCACACAAACATGCGCTTGGCCATTTTATAGCCCCGGTTGATCTCCCACAAAGACTGCAAACAAAAAAAAAATTTCCAAGTGTTAGTCACCGGCAATATGGCAAACAATCCCAAAATAAAAGAAAGAAACCTCCAAGTGCTAGTTCCCGGATACTTACATGCGCCAGCATAGGGATGGCCATGTTCGGCAGCACGTCGCTGGTCCGGGAGCCGGCCGTGAATGCTTCGTCGGGCGACCGGAAGCCGAGCAGCATGTCGTTGATGAGGTCAACGTCCGGCCCGCGGACGACAACGTTCACCTCGGACTGCTTGTCCCGGCGAACTGGAATCTCCTCGGCCTCCAGGGGCGAGAACCGCTCATAAAGAGCATCAACATCCTTGTCCCGGAGGCGCGAGTCGCCGGCCGGGATGCTGCTGAATAGCGGGTCCGTATCCCCGTACAGCTGCTTCCGCGCAACAGCGAACGGATCTGCCGCCGCCACAATTTCTTCCAACACCGGAGGAGAACCCTCCCTCTCCGGCCGCTCGATCCCGGCACGCTTCTCGGCCCGGACCTCCTCCACCCGCCCCTCGGCCGGGACGTCCTCTGCCTGCGGCCACTTCTCGGTGGACCCGCCGTCCCGCGGGCGGGGCACCTTCAGCAAGCGCATTGCCGGATTTAACAGCCGGGACACTCCTCCTCGCGCCGGACGGCGGCACCTTGCTTGGAGCCCTCCCGGCCCCATCCTTCATTCGGGGGACCTTTAGGATCTCCGCCCCAAACTTTGGCCGGGGTGGCAACTGCGGCTTCTGCCGCCCGGACTTGCTTCCTCCTGTTGATGCTCAAAATGGGATGAGTCAACGGTCAATGAAAGTGAGGGTGATCCTTGTTCGGATTGAAGTGTATGCTTCCGGGAGCTGAGAGGCTAGCTCCGGATGGTGGCTTCCGGGGAGGGCCCGGAAGGTGACTGTCCGGAGAGGTATGTCCGGATGAGGAGGGAT
The DNA here is from genome assembly GCA_033992175.1 of Spiraea crenata. Taxonomy (NCBI): domain Eukaryota; kingdom Viridiplantae; phylum Streptophyta; class Magnoliopsida; order Rosales; family Rosaceae; genus Spiraea; species Spiraea crenata. Next base: position 191,484 of record JAVBHV010000083.1, on the reverse strand, counting down.
GTCTTCTGCCGTGACCCAATCGAGGGCGGAAAAGTGACTTCGGGGAAGGACTCCGGGAACCTGCACACAAAGAGAGGTAAGCTCGGAAGGGCACCGATGTGGTACCGGCCTAGATCCTCCGATGCTTAAGTCATCCGGGAAGAAGGGGTCTCTACAGTAGAGAGGATTTTAGAGAGAGTGAGGGATGACCTTGTTTTTGAGACCCTTTACCCTTTGGAGGGTGAAGGGTATTTATAGAAGAGGGCGATGACACCCTTGTAATTAGTGGCAATGTAGGGTAGGTTCCCCACATTGCCCTCCTTCTTGGAGGCTTGTGGAAGCCATGTGTCACCAAGGCACTGGTTGCCTTGGTGGGCTTTGCATGGAGTGGCATATGGGCCTTGTTGATGTTGTTTGGGCCTTGGTTGGCCTGAAGGTGGGCTCCCGGAGTGGCTTCCGGGAGGAGTGTTCCCGGAGGATAGGCTTCCGGGATATGTGTTCCCGGAAGGTAAGAGTTGTCTGAAAGTCTTCCTCCAGGTGACATGTGACCGGTCGGGTATGGTATCAACACCTCCGACTCGGCTGTCGGCTGGCCGGGACTGACCCGACCCTCGCCCCTCATCGGCCGGGCGGTCCTCCTGCTGCTTTGCCAACCGGTTGCTGTGGCGCCCATGGCCGCCATAACCGCTCTGCTGCTCTTCTCTCCCGACCGGTGCTCGCTACCACCACCGCCAGCTGCAAAAGCAAAATTCTCAAGTCATCATTCTCGGTAGAAAATCTAAACCGGGACTAAAAAAGAAAAAAAACCGGGAAAATGCCTTACCCATGATGAAACCGTACTTCTCAAGCTTTGCCGGATCAAGCAGCACCTTGGCGTCCCTCACAGTGCGAGGGAGATTACACAGCCGGTCGATTGCTTCAATCTCCTCCCGGGAAGCAACAGTCCTCTCCTTCTTCCTTCCTGAAACAAAAAAATGTTAGATTGTCAGTTCCCGGCACATTACTTATATAACCCTAAACCCTACCCACCCGTCGGCACCCATCGCCATCCTGTTTGAATTTCACGGCGCGGCCGCCTTCCCTGGGCAACCCTCCACCCGGACGCCATAAAAAATCTCTTCATCCACGATTTGTGGGAGTTCTGGATCCCGGCGATGAACTTCGGGAAGTCCCGGACAACGTCCTTCCGGTGCTTCGCCGGCGTCTTCCTCTTCTCCGCCGGCCTCGCGCGGTCGGCCTCAATCCGATCGGCCACCAACTTTTGGATGGTCTCCTCATTCGGCCGAACAGTTAGGTGGCAACTCAGTGCCACCATCCCATCATACGGCTTGGTGGAGGTAAACCCCCAGATGTGCCGGATGGATTCATAACTTGGCTCGCGCAGTCCCTGTTCCCGGAACAAAACATATGTAGCCAGGAGCCGGGCCCAGCTATGAATCCCCACTTGGGCCGGTGCGATATTCGCCCGAGAAATAAACGTCTGCAGCCACGGGTGTATCGGCAACCGCAGCCCATAAGCAAACGCCTCCGCCCAGATAATGGTAGCATCGTCGACCGGGTCCGAGAAGTGAACATTTTCGTCCAGATTGTACACCGGGACCCACATCCAGACATAGTCCGGGATCTGAAAGACTTCCCTCATAGTCCGGGATCTGAAAGACTTCCCTCATCCGGGCGAGGTCATCGTCCGTAAACTCATTCCGGATGAATTCCCGGTCCACCCAGAATCTAGTCGGGGACTCCAGCGACGCCTGAGGGATAGCCTCCACAACATCCGGCTCCTCACTTTCGCTGGCCGGCAACGCCAGTGTCACCTCGGCCGAATCGCCGACACGGCTGCCCGACCCCTGCCTCCTGGCCTGCTCTTCCTTTTCCTTCCGGCCGGCCTCGTACACCCTCTCCCACGGCTTGCCGGCCCCAGGCTTTGTCCCGGCAGGCGTGACGCCGGTCAAGAGGACGTCGCCAATCTGCACCCCCTCTTCTAGGTCGTCAAACTCTTCTTCAGATTGCTCAACTTCCTTTTCCCCGGCCCTGCTGGTTCCCTCATCGCCGGTAACCATGGCCGCATAGGCGTCCACCTCCAAACTAATACTATCCGGGATGGACGAGACCGACTCGGCTGATGGGGCATAGTTCGGCGCTTCATCAGAGCTCCAACTCCCACTCTTTTCCGACCCGGACAAACTCGAATGACTCGACATCTACAAGTTGCAAAAGAAAAAGTAAATTCCCAAACTTACTTTTCCCGGGTTCTTTCCCGGTCTTTCCCAACTCCCCGAACAACACAAAAACCCTACCTCTACCCGGAGACCCACCCAAAGCAGATCAAACTCGTCCGGGAATGAACAAATTCAAACATGTTCATCCTGTTCTTCGTTGTTCATCCCCAGTTCATATAAAACTCAAGCAAAAACACAAGTTTGATTCAAAAAGGTTCGAATATTACCTTGAAAAGCTAAAATTCGGAGCTGGGAACGAAATATTTCTTTTCGGATTTGCCGAGAACACTGACCGGGAATTGGAATGCTCTGATCTCTCGCAAAGTGCTTTGAAAGTTAGGTGAGGACAAAATGAAAGCCCCTCGCCTTTTATATCCCCACCCACGGCTCTTCACATTCCTCGAAGCGTCGTACTTCGCATTTAATGCGATTGACGTTTCGTCTTCCCGGCACCCCTTCGCATTCTCCAATGCCACCTCAGCAGCTCAGTGATCGCCACGCGTAACTCTCGCCACGTGGCTCGCCCGCATTCAATGCCCTCATGCTGACTCAGCACATCCCACGACCCACAGCTCAGTGGCCGGCGATCTACGCCAACGGGTCCTCCCGGGAAGCGACCAACCATCAACTGGTTTCCAAGTGTCTCTTCCCGGCGACCGAACTCTGAAATCGTGCTAGGGTCAATCCCATCCGATCTTCAGCTCCCGGGAAGCGACCAACTGGTTTCCAAGTGTCTCTTCCCGGCGACCGAACTCTAAAATCGTGCGCTCCCGGGAAGCGACCAACCATCAACTGGTTTCCAAGTGTCTCTTCCCGGCGACCGAACTCTGAAATCGTGCGAGGGCCAATCCCATCCGATCCTCAGCTCCCAGGAAGCGACCAACCATCAACTGGTTTCCAAGTGTCTCTTCTCGGCGACCGAACTCTAAAATAGTGCGAGGGTCAATCCATCCGATCCTCAGCTCGCGGGAAGCGACCAACCATCAACTGGTTTCCAAGTGTCTCTTCCCGGCGACCGAACTCTGAAATCGTGCGAGGGCCAATCCCATCCGATCCTCAGCTCCTGGGAAGCGACCAACCGGGAAGCGACCAACCATCAACTAGTTTCCAAGTGTCTCTTCCCGGCGACCGAACTCTAAAATCGTGCGAGGGTCAATCCATCTGATCCTCAGCTCCCGGGAAGCGATCAACCATCAACTGGTTTCCAAGTGTCTCTTCCCGGCGACCAAACTCGGAAATCGTGCGAGGGTCAACCCCATCCGATTTATGTCCCCTCTGCCGGCCTAAACATCCAGTTCCCGGCCAATGCACTTCCCGGGCAAAAACACGCAGTTCTTTCTGCTCCCTTGCCCGAGGACTTGGGGGACTCCTACCCCACATCGGAAGACCACAGATGACATGCGACCGACATGGGGGACTCCTATTCATACCATACCCAAACCGTCCACATGTCATCCTAGCAAGAGGCCACCAAGGCTTCCACAAGCCTCCAAGAAAGGGCAATGTGGGGAGCTCACCCCACATTACCCACATATTACAAGAAGGTCCAAACACTTCCCTATAAATACTTGTCAACCCTCACAAGTCAAAGGTATCATTTACTACACTCACCAAATACTCTCTACTTGTCTTAAAGACTCAACCTCCTCTTAGCGCTGACTTAAGCATCGGAGGGTCTTAGGCCGGCACCCCACCGGTGCTCTTCCGTGACTTCTCTCTGTGTAGGTACACGACCGGCCGGGAACATACCACCATTCGGACAAGTCATACCGAGGCCGGACCACTTGGAGCTAGCCCCCTAGCTCCCCGACATCGCAAGATTGATCGACCTCACCCCTTTTACATTGACCGTTGACCTGATCCATTTTCAGACGTCAACAGTTCCCGCTCAGCTTTCTGATGGCTATGCAGTAGGAAAGCAGGGTGGGTTTTGGATTGGGTCTCCAAATGCTGCCTACTTATTAGTGTCTATGGAATGCTTGCTTTTCATTTGGAGTATATGATACTCTTTTCCTTGTGAGTTGCAAGGTTTTTAACGAGACCCAGGTTTGTCTAGGACAAATGATATATTGTACTATCTCAATCCCGATTACGAAAATCTCAATCCTGATTAGAGACTAAAAATATCCTGAATTCCGTCTCGATTAAGTCGGGATCCCGACAATAAAATCCCGATTAAGTCGGAATTCCGATCGGGAAACCCAATAAATCCCGATAATGAAATATCAATTATAAAATTCTAAACTTTTTTGTGTGCATAAATTGTTAATGTGAATCAGTAAGTACAACTCATACATGATGAAAATAAAGCATATTAACATAGGAATACAATAACTTCAGCATACGAAAACCAAAAAGCAAACAAAACATTTTCATACTGTAGAATGAAAATTCAAATTCCAAGAAGATACAAATGTTGATGCCCAAAAATGGCTCGGGTCAACGGTCAATGAAAGTAAGGGGATCCTTGTTCGGATTGGAGTGTGTGTTTCCGGGAGCCGAGAGGCTAGCTCCGGATGATGGCTTCCGGGAGGGCCCGGAAGGTGCTTGTCCGGAAGGTGCGTCCGGATGAGGGGAGATGTCTTCTGCCTTGGCCCGACCTGGGACGGAAAGCTGACTCCGGGGAAGGACTCCGGGGAACCTGCACACAAAGAAGGGTAAGCTCGGAAGGGCACCGGTGTGGTACCGGCCTAGATCCTCCGATGCTTAAGTCAGCCGGGAAGAAGGGGTCTCTACAGTAGAGAGGATTTTAGAGAGAGTGAGGGATGACCTTGTTTTTGGGACCCTTTACCCTTTGGAGGGTGAAGGGTATTTATAGAGGAGGGCGATGGCGCCCTTGTAATTAGTGGCGATGTAGGGTAGATTCCCCACATTGCCCCCCTTCTTGGAGGCTTGTGGAAGGCATGTGTCACCAAGGCATTGGTTGCCTTGGTGGGCTTCTAGGAGCTTTGATGGGCCTTTGGGGGCCTTGTTGGTGCAGTTTGGGCCTGAGTCGGCATGAAGGTAGGCTTCCGGGGAAGGACTTCCGGGAAGGGACTTCCGGGAAAAGGCTTCCGGGAAAGGCTTCCGGGAAGGGCTTCCGGGGATCCGGGGGATGCACTCCCGGAAGAGAGGAGTTGTCCGAATAGCTTCCTTTCCCGAGTGACATGTGACCGGTTCGGGTGTGGTATCAACAACAAACATATAACTTGGATAGTATATATCAGCACAAAACCACTTCACATAATTTGTATTATATGGTCCTAAGTTTAAATAGAACTGAAGTTCTAATGGGAATACAAACAAAACACATAGTGTGTTGCGGAGCTTATATCTCCACCATTCTTATGAAATGCACAAGCAGAGGCACTTTTCTTCCTCCACCCCTGAACTAATCCTCCATTTTTCTAAAAAAAGTAAAAATTGCCCTCATAATCATTTTTATCAATTTTCTAATTTGCACACTTTAATTTGATGATGAACAATTTCCCCTATTCGGCTAACCAGTTGTGTTTGCGGGGAGGCCTGGGAGCTTTGAGAGGGTGATTTGTGAGGGTTTCTGCCGGCAGCTGAAGAGAAAGACTATGGAATTCGGTAGTGGCATTTTGGCAGTCAGTGTTCGGCGTGCAGTGGGTGTTCGGCAATGGGCTATGGAATTCGGCAGTGGGCGATGGCGAAGAGAGGGACGCTGGGAGAAGGAAGGAGGCGGAGAGACAGAGAAAGTGATGGCGTCGATGGAGGCAGGGAGAAGGAAGGAGAGGCGCTGCTGCTTAGTCGGGCGGCAAATGAAAGAGAAGTGAGAGAAAGTGAAACTAAGTCAGATGAATCAAATTAAAAATTTTAAAAATTAAAAAATTAAAAAATTAAAAATTAAAAAATATATAATGTCGGGATCCCCATTTTTTCCAAAAAAAAATCCCAATCCCGTCCCGACTTAGTCAGGATCGAGACAAAATCCCGACTAGTCAGGATCGGGATTGTCGGGACCGGGGATCGTCGGGATTGGGATCGGTATGTGGGATTCGAGAAGAATTTCCCACCCCTACGTGTATTGGACTTTGTCCAAACCCTTATATTAATGAATTGCATTCTGTTTTGATCAAAAAAACAAAATCTCAAGTTCTAAACTTTATGACACCAATAAAAAATGCCCAAGATTTATGAAAATGAAAAACATGTTTTATGCTTCACGAGCAAGAAGCATCTTCACCATGGTGCTTTTGCTCTCAATCGGGAGGGCCTTCAACATTCAAAATTGCTTCTCATTTTCTATCAACCAAGTACATGCTTTAACTCAATTCTCTTCAGTAAGATCGGGTACTGCATGTAATTCAGTATATACCTCAGCTGGATCCAAGCTCTTTGTATTAGCATGAATATATGCTTCAAAATATGCAGCTATGCTCACAATTGAATCCACCACAACATCCTGATTTGAATTTCTTCTCTTTGGAGGAGGAACTTGAGCAGAAGTAGTTGATGCACGATTCCTTTTATTTTGAGCACTTGTTGAGTCAGGTGAGTTATCGTCGATAATCTTAATATTCTCTACACTGTTTGCACACCATCCAGATTAATATGCTCAACATTATCAACATGAGGAGTCATAACCTTAGTGGCTTCCGAACATGTTTCTGCACCCTCCCCGGTGGCTCTATCTTTTGCACACAAATCAACTATATCATTCTAATTTTCAATAACCTTAAAGCCAAAACCTTCAACTCCTTCATGTTTCTCCAAAAACATAGTGACACACCCCGTCCCAAAAAGTGGGGCCCAGGAGGTGCGGCCATCACCCCCAAAGAGTGACGAAGCCTAAACTCAAAAGAAAGCGACAACAAACACCAAACTAAACGATAAAAGTAATAGTGTAACAACAACTCAAGTACCAGAGCGTTTACAGCGGAAGTATGGTTTACACAACGATAACCCGAAGGCGGAAAGTACAACACCAAACATACACAAATCTGACAACTGCAGATGCTAAAGAGGTTTCCACTCTTTGCAGACACGGCAGAGCTATCCTGAACTCACCTCTCGTCACAATGGTGCTCAACAGTATCAGGTCCTGAGGGGGCGTAAAAACAAGGGTGAGTGGACAGAGAAAATAAATGTCAGTGTAAAACATTTATAAAACATAGTAATAACCTCCACAATTTAAAACCAGTAGTAATAGAATATACCACAAGGAACATGCACCATAAGTACAGTAGGAAGATCCTCGAGAGGCAACTTGTGCAACACTCAACAATTAAATCTACGGTCGTGTTCCACTTCGACAAGGGGAATTCAACCTCCAATGTCGGTATAGGGTCAAGGGGAATTCAACCTCCAATGCCAGTAAATAGGACAAGGGGAATTCAACCACCAATGCCCTGACATCCTGTGCCTTGAACCCAGTGGGAATTCAACCCCCTGAATTTTCAGGTATGCCTGCTACTGTACTACCATCAATAACAATATGCATATCCAACAAAAACCACCTTTATAAGTGTACTCATCTATATACGAAAATATAGGTACTACACTATAGCATGCTCAACACATTCGAAAACAAAACCTATCCACTCACAGTGACATCGGGCTATCATAGTCTTCGTCGTTTGAAACTCGGAACGATAGTGCCAGTTCTTCGAGGTCTTAACACCTAGCAATCCCAATAAACCACAATTCAATACTGAACCGTAACGAAAAACCGTAAAACTCTAATTTTCTTTGTTTTACTCAATTGGGGTATAACAGCATATCAGATGGCGAAACAGAGTTCGCCATTGGATCCGGAACGTTGTTTCAAATCGAAAAAGTGGACGGTCAACACTGGTCAACGATCGGTCAACGACGTTCACCGGTGGTCAACGGCAATACTGACGTCAGCACCCGGCGCTGACGCATGCTGATGTGGCGATTACGTGTCATCTAGTGTCACCACATGGCGCTGACGTCAGCACCGGCGCTGACGTCATCACCGCCGCGCCGGCCGAAATCTGGGGATTTTCTAGCCGATCCCTCAAAACTTCCAATTTCTTCATTTCTCAACCATTTTTAACTAATTTTATGTCTAAATCTATCTACGGAAGCGAAGGAATCCAAAAATGAAACTTTTAGAACTCACCTTGCACTGTGCTGGCCGGAAAATCGATCGGAAGGTCGCGGATTAGGGAATGTGATTCCGGGCTTTGATTTCCCGATCGGCGGCTCGATAGTCGTCGATGGTGGTGAGAGGTGGCGGCGGTTTTGGGGTTTCCCTTTTGGGAAACTTGGGCCGGCTCTCTCTTAAAACCCGACTCCCACTTTCCAGAAGCATCCTACAGTGATCACCCAATCCTCACTCGCCATGTGGCACCCCACTCATAGTAAGATTCCAATTTTCGTCCATAACTTCCTCGATATAGCTCGGAATTCAATTACGTCTTCGCGGAAGCGTTCGTAATGACAAGCTCTTCGCATAGAGTCCAATATCAAATATGAAATTTTGTACTGTTCAAAAGTCAATTGATTGACCAAGTAGGGGCATTTTGGTCATTCCACTGTTTTCGGGAAGTTTTTCCGAACGGGTCGTATCACATAGCAACTAAAATCATTAGCTTATAAGAATTAAAGAATAATTAGATTATCATATATGAAAAAGAGTAGATTTCGCATTTACCTCCGTAGAGGCTTTCCATGACACACCTCATCCCCAAAAGTGGGTCCCGGGAGGTGTGGCCATCACCTCAATCAGGTGACGAGGTTTTGACCAACAGAAAACCACAATCAACGAACGAAACGACACAAATAAGACATGTCGGGTCGTGGCCCGTTAACACAACATACATAAAGTATTAGAGCGTCTGACATCGGAAAGGAAATACATAAACAGTACGGCCTAGAGGGCGGAATAAAACAAACAAATCCAACAGAACAACAACCTGACGAACTGACAGATCACAAAGAGCTCAGACTCGTTGTGAACGGAAACAGAGCTATCCAGAGATTCTTGACCGTCTCAATGGTGCACTTCAGGATTAGATCCTGCGGGGGCGCAAAAACAAGTGTGAGTGGACGGAAAACCAAATTAGTGAAAAACACAGTTAAATATTTTCCAATAACCCTCTCTGTCAAAACAGATAACATCCAACAATATTACCAATAACCACAACCAACATGTACAGTAGCTAGCCACACAAGAAATCCTACACAAATACACAATAATAGAAATCTACGGCCGTGATCTAAATGGGCAGTCTCGAACCCACGCCGATAAATAGGGCAATTGGGACTCGAACCCCTGCCGGGATGTAAGGCTAATGGGACTCAAACCCACGCCAAGCATCTAGTGCAAATAACCCACTGGGACTCGAACCCATGGGTCCCCGAGTGTGCTACTAAATGTACTAAACAACATTCATAATCACAACAACAACCAATGCCAACAACCTCCATCACAACATAACCAACATAATACCATATAAATATACCAGAACCTAGCTAGGTGGTTAATGCACAAATAGTATATGTATTTAATGCACCAATAATCTATAGTACATAGCTTATATAGATTATTCTTGTTTAAATTTCCGAATTAGAGGTTTATGCACATGCACACATATATTATATCTGCAATCTACAGTACGATGAGATAAGATATAAACTTGCAAACTCAATAAAAGTACAAATATAAGCAAGAAATAACAGAGATATAACAGCGGATTCTTAAAAACTGCAATTATAAATGATATGATTAGCATAGAAACTAACATATATTAACACTGATGAAATCTTGATTACAACAAGGGCACACCAAGCTTGATTCACACTTTTTACAAGATCACACTTGCAGAAAGTAAATACTCAAAGTTACGATAAACTAAAAATCAGAGCTCGCAAAGGCAGGTGCTAAGCCATGAGCATACTAGACCTATTTATACTAACTTCAGAAGGAAGTTGTCGAGAACAGGTGGAAGACATCCAGCAGTCGATAAAAAAGGCAGCCTACATAGTGGGCGACATCTTCACCTTTAATAAAGAGCTGAGTCAGATTCATGTCTTCTCTTGATTCTGAAGTCAATAGGTCTACAGAAAACTTCAATAATTTACAATAGTAGCGAATGGGTACTGTACAAAAATTCCAGTAATTACCAGGGAGATGAATTGTAGGGCTTTTATTTCAAACCCATGACTCTTTCTAAAAGTCATCTTAGCTTTAAATTTGGGCCCTTGCTTTAAAGGCAAAACAAAAATATTAAAGGATTTATTTGAATCCTTTTAATTTAAAATCTTTTGATTTAGGCTGAACTTAAACCTTTTGTTTCCTTTTCCTTTGGATTATTTCTGGGAGATGGAAGAATCCCATAACAATCATCTTCATTGTCTTGTGCGTGATCCATCAGGGACAAATTAATATCAAAATCTTTTAAATTATCTCCTTCATCATCATACTCAGGAATGAATTTCAACCTGTCACAAAAAGATAATCCTTTGAGAAATCCAAGGCCATCAGATTATTTATCAGAAAGCCTATCCGAAGAAGGTCTTCTTTCCGGAGATTTTTCTTTAACTAGACTGCAACTTGCAGAGAATTCATGTGGAATAGCATCAATTTCTGGACAAGCTTTAAAAGAATTCTCCTGTAATTTTAAGAGATTATTTTTGAAGGTCTCCGGGTGCATATGGTCTCCAGAAAACTTATCCCACCAAGAAGTGTAAATTCTCCGATCAAGTTCAGGGATAAAACTCCAATCATCCTGCACTGCAGAAATTTCATACTCCCATTTGAGAATCCATGGAAGTTCAAAAAGGGTTAGAAACTTATAAAACAATTTGAATTCTGGCACTATCTTGTGCATCTCTTTAATATGCACATTAAAATATTCAAAAATCGGGGTTGGCAGATAGTCTGGAGCAGGTCCGCAAGTTGCCATCCAAACCATGAACCAATTTGGTGGTGTGGGATCTCCTCTTAGCCTGAACTGGATAAACCAAAAGTGGGAAAACTTTTCGTTCTGAAAAGACAAAAGCACTTCCCAAGCGATGCGATAATCATGGAAAGTTGCAGGTTGGCAATGAGGGGGGTAATTTTCAATTAAGTCACGGCAAGTACAAACAATTCACACAACAGATCACTTAGGTGACCAGTCACCTAATGTGATGAACCTGATACTTTGTTTCTATACTGAACTACGTGACCAGTCAATTTATTTCCAAACTGAAATATGTGACCAGTCCTTTAATTGACAGTTTGTGTATGCTTGTGAATTTGTTCAAACACATTCGGATGCTATGCCAACTTAGGTTCCCAAAACAGATTCAGTGAAGATGAAATCTGCGGGCTATCCACAACTACAACCTATTCAAATCCAGCGGTTCTAATGCAGCAGTTATAGGATGACCAGTCACACAGTTTTGTCCAGATTGTATGTCATGTCAAGTTGGTGCATTATTAAATATAATTTTATGATTAGTCAACTTGTTAACAATTCACAGAAATGGACACAAGGTTTTGGTACCCGGAAAAACCCCAAAAGGGTAAAAAACCGGGGGTCTATCAGAAGACCGGTCTTCCACTATGAAACGGCAAAAAGATGCCCAATACAAGGTTCAGACAATGCTCAATATCTAATGTACCTAGTCTTAGATGCAGCAGTCCCTCGTGTGGCTTCTTCTTCAATCACTCCACCTCCAGTGGTACAGATGACTGGTCAATCACTTTCCAGAGAATACACACGTATGTCTGGTCAGCGGCACCAAATATTGAAGCTGTGAAACTGTATGACCAGTCACCAACAGAGTTATAGAGAGCTACGGAGCTTCAGTAAATCCGCTGGACAACTGGGTGTTCTAATGCACTAGTCACGAAACTGGGTAGAAAAACACAAAGTCAAATGACTCCTAAATATCAACGTTGTCTCAAATAATGTGTGAACATGGGAGACAAGATTGAAGACACTATTTCAACTTCTAAACTAAATGAGTTTTGAAAACTTGGAAGTTGAAACGGTGAAGATGAGAACTTCTTCAAGGTTTCCTTCAAAGATGAATGTTTGAAAAACTGAAACTTTGAAAGAAGTTCATGTGCTTGCCAACTTAAGAATCCCTGTAGAAACTTTATGTGAATGAAAGATCACAAGGATTTATGGTTCAAAACCAAACAAGAAGGCAGCAACAACATGAGAGTTTTTGAAAGATGCAAGAAGATAATGTATGCGCAAAAACCCCAAGTGAAAGTTGGGGTGAGGTTTAGCACTTATAGGCAAAGAAGATAGGAAAAGAGTGGCTGAGATTTCACCTAATGAGATGCTTAGATTTTGTCAAACAAGTTTAACCTAGGCAGAATCGAGATAGTGGGATGCAGTTGACTACACAACGGTTAAAAGCATGCTTAGCCGGATAGAGACATGACCTGTCTAAACCGGGTAAAAGCTTGTTCTGTCAAGTGACCAATCACCAGTCGACTACATAACGGTTAAAAGCATGCTTGACCGGACAACAACAGGATCTGTCAAAACCGAGGTAGTGGGGTGTAGCTGACTAACCATCGGTTAAACAAATGTTCAGTCAACCCGGATAATAACATGACCTGTTTAAAACCTGATAAAGCACTGATCTGTTTAAAACCGGACAAAGCACTGATCTATCAAGCAACTGATTACCAGTCACTATCAGGAACTGAGCTGTCAAAAGCAAAGCTTAAGGTGATCAGTCACCAAACATATGAAAATTGGAATTTTGATGAAGAACACATTTTTCTCAATTTTAAACCTAAGTTTATGAAAACCTTATGCATATGCAAATGATGCTAAAAGCTGAATTAATCACAGTGCAACTGAACATGTCTTCATTTCTTGATCTTCACTTCAATCACCTATCACTAAACTTCATCCTAACCTTCTAAAACCTAAATTGAGCATGTGAATGATTTTACAATGTTTTTGTTACAAGGATAGCCAATATTACATTATGTCTAACATACAAATATCCTACAAAAGTGTACCCAACTCCTTTTATCTTCTAAATGGCCTCTTGAAACTTGGAGCATTATTCCAATTCTCAATAGTAAGAATATTGGTAATAGTAAGCTTAGAGAATTCAATTTCATTCTTACTATTATGCATATATCTATGCACAATAGGCTGATCCAGAGTCTGCTAGAACGTTTTCGTACCACCATCTTTGATGAGAGAGGGGGTTCATGTGATCCACCAGATATTTATCTGCTAACAATCTTGGTGGTATGTTTCTATCAACATCTTCAATTGAAGTAAGCGGAATTTGACCAGTCCAAAAGTAAGGACGTTCATTCTTCTTGGAGCCTCTCCCCTGCTCATAAGAAAGAATTGTGGTTAAAGGTTTTGGATTGTTGGGAGATGATTCTAGCCGTATTAGACCACGGCCTCGGCCTCATGGGCTACCTCCTCTAGTTAGGGTCGGAATCAGCTTTCTTCCCCTTGCCGATTTTATCAACTTCCTCTAATTTTCCCTCCAAAAATTCTCGTGTTAGAAAATCAGGCAAACTATTATTTTCACATTTTATATATTCAATATAAAAAACAAAGGCAGATAAAATTCCTTGCCATCTAGCGAATATTTGTTTTGATGCTAGGTTCTTAACATCTTTAAGCAGAATATCTTTTGCTGCTTTGCAATCTACTCTGATAAGAAATTTCTTGTTTAGTAGATCGCTTTAAAATTTTGTGATTGCATGAACAATTGCCAGAATCTCTTTTTTCACAGTCGAATAATTTCTTTGCGATAGCTTTCAGACGCCCGAAGTATATCTAACCAGAACCTCCTTCTGTGCTTCTTTTTGTTTCAAGATACCTCCGTATCCATCGTCTGATCACTACAAGAAAATTCATCTTAGGCAACAATAATTAGGCAACAGCAAAGTAAAAAACCGATGTTATTTAAGGATTAGGCAACAATTTTATATTTTATGATGCTAAAATTAACAATGGCATCAACAGATTTAGTGGTGATGCCTTTAGTGCAAATTTGGCATCAGTTCTATTGTAAAAACCGATGCTAAAATTAACAATGGCATCAGCAGTTTAGTACCGATGCCAATGGCCCGAAACGCGGAGCGAACTGTTTCACTTTCACTAAAAAATGAACGCGCAAACTCGTCCCCCTAGAAATTTCCCCAAATTCGTCCCCAAAATTGAAGTATTCCCCAATTTCTATGAAACCCTAAATCCTCTGCGCAACCCAAATTGAAACCCCAAATCCTCTGCGCGACCCCAATCCTAACTTCAAACCCCAACCTAGAATTGAAAGCTATCTGCGCGAGTTTATCAGACGACCCAAACTTTGATTTCTAGATCGGCAGCGAAGAAGAGGAATTGAGTTGTCCATAGGTATGTCTCTCTAGTTTGGCAATGTTTGAAACCTGGGCATCGAGTTTGACTTCAATTTCTAGGGTTTTGGGTATGAATTCGGTTTTCCAATTTGCAGGAAAGATTGGAAAAGCACCGAGACCATTCATCACCGAATATCTGCACGAATTCGCCGTCGACACCATCTCTATCGCTCTCTCTAGTAAGTTTTCATGCTTTTTCAGTATTGTGAAATCAAGTAGTTCTGTTATTGAATGAATTTATTAGCCTCCAATGAAGCACTTGGTTTTATTTGTATTTCAGTTAATTTGGGTGTACAAGACAGGACCGCTCAGTACAGGAAGCTTGCCCTTTGGTGTCTAAGAATCTTTGTTCTAAACCAATTTTAATTCTCATTCTTTTGTGGTGTTAACTTAGTATTGCAAATTATCTTTTTTTTCTGTTCTGCATTGTTGGTTGAATGGATGTTGCAGGTTGATTAGGTGAAACAATAGATAGTACCTTCTTCTTAAATACCTTTCGTTTTAGACTAAACTAGAAAACCAGGGGAGATTGTATCAAGTTAATTGATCGGTCTTTTGTTTGTTTGTCAACTTTTATGTGATAAGGGAAATTGATAAATCATGGATGCATAAGGATAGGAGAAGTGAAGAATATGAAGATGGTGTAGAAAAATTCCTTGAAATAGCATCAAATAATGCTACTGATCAGAGGCGTATTTGTTGTCCATGTGAGAGATGTGGGAATAAATTTAGATACAGTGTTAGAGTAATAAGGGGGCATTTATACTTTAATGGTATAGATCAAACCTATAAGGATTGGGTATGGCATGAAAATGTTGAGCTACCCAATGAAAGTCCAAGTGTCAACCAGGAACCCAAAGAAGAGTTTTATTTTTTTGGTGATACAGTGGAAATGTGTGAAGCTGCTATGAAAACTTTACCGAAAATCCAGAAGAGTTTAAGAAATTTGTGGAAGAAGGAGCCAAACCTTTATATCCAGGTTGTCAATACACCAAGCTATCAGCTTTGGTTAAGTTGTACAATCTCAAAGCAAGGTATTCAATGACTGACGCATGTTTCACGGACATGCTAGTTGAGTTGGGGACTTGCTTCCAAGGGGACATCGACTACCTAAGTCTATATATCAAGCAAAGAAGACATTGTGCTCGTTGGGCTTGAAGTATGATAAAATACATGCATGCCCCAATAATTGCATCTTGTACATGAAGCAGTATCATAGTGATACAAGCTGCCCCAAATGTGGAGTCTCCCGTTGGAAAGTGACAAAAAAGAAAGTGGTGAAGGAAGGGGTTCCGGCAAAGGTTTTATGGTACTTCCCTCCTATTTCAAGATTTAAATGGATGTTTACACTAGGCCAATAAATGGATTTAACAACGCCGGGAAGACAACAATATGGCTGAAAACCGTTGCAGGATGAAGAAAAAGTATAATAGACAACGAATTTGTCTATTTCCGTTGTCTACAATGTTCTAAAACCGTTGTCATCAATAACTTAAAATAGAGAAGACAACAGTTTTCAATTTACCGTTATCTTTGAAAAACACGGAAGGTACTGTGCACTAAAGGAATCCAAAACAAAAAATTCCTTCCATGTCCCCTTTTAAATTTTGAATGCTTATTTCCTTTCAACATCTCAAAACCCTAGCTTATCTCTTTCTCTCCTGCATCTCTTTCTCTATTCTTCATTTTTTCTGGCAACATCTTCTGCGCCTTCTCTCCACCGCCACCTTCGTCACTTCCAATCTTCATTGTCTCCGCCAAGAAATAGGTCCACCCGTCGCCCACCGAGCCCATCGACCACACCTCCGACGCCGTTCGCCACCCCATCGACCGCGGCTACCTCATCAACCCGGACCTCCAGCGCGCGATCTGGGCCCACCTCTTCTCCTCCCTCCTCCGGGTCAGCCGCTCCCAGTCATCCCTCCTCCTGACGGAGCCCCTCTTCGCCCTCCCCTCCGTCCAGCGCGCTGCTGACGAGCTCGTCTTCGAAGACTTCAACTTCGCCGCCCTCTACCAGGGGCGGATCCATGTGAGAGCGGAGGTACGCCTCCGCCCCTCTGCTCGCCGGAGAATTCAGCAGGTTTGGGACAAATCCGCCCCTCTGCACGAAGAAGACGCCGCTCGCTCCGCTCCAGAAACCTCGACCTCCATTGAAGCGGCGCGGAAGAAGGACGACGTCTCTGCAATTCTGGGTGCGGCGTCTCTGCAGCTGAAGAAACGGCGTCGTTTTGTACTTTTGGGAGCAACGTCGTTTCCTCCAAGCGACACGTCGTTTGGTAGCTGGGCAGAGGCAGTGGCGTATTTAGAGCTGGCGTTGTCGTCGTTTGTCATCCCATTCTGTCTCCCGATTATTCGAGCCGTTCTCTTCCGCCAAGAAGAGTCCTGAATCTGTGCACTCTCCAAGACGCCAAGTGTATGCAATACTTGCTGGTCAACAAGTTTGGCTTCCCGGAATCCTCCATTCTTATGCTCCCTATTCTTATGCTCCCCGGTAAAAAATTCGATCCGATTTTCATTAAATTTTTAGACTTTTTGATGTTTCGTGTGGTTTTGATTGTTGGGTTGTGATTGGTTTAGACTTTAGTTGAATTATTCCAAATTCATAGCAATTTGGGAAATTGACATTTTTGTGTGTAGATATTAGTGTTATTTATTATATATTATATACATAATACATTGTGAACAATTGTGTATTTACCATTAAAGTGTTGTTACTTGTATGAAATTTGATGTCTTTTATCTTGCTTTGATGAACAACTCAGTGTTCTACTTTATGAGTATGTAATGTTTGTGTTCACAGTTTTTGAAAGATGACTGCTTCTGATATGGTAAATAAAACCGGTTTTGGTAATGCAGTATGGTTTCTTTTAGAATGTTATTAAATCAATGTTGCTGAAATTGTAATGAGGGTGGCTTTTGGTATTGAAAATGTTATGTGCGTATTTGATTGCAGTATAAATAGATTCTATTGTGAACTAGTACTAGCCGTTTGCTTGATATCTGTTTGCTTGATATCTGTCTATGTATAAATGATTTGCAGGTGGGATATTCCTCACCAGCTCGGTCCGGGATCATGGATGATTTGGGACTAATTGTTGCTGAGGTTTGTGTATAGATTTTCAAAACTTTTTCATCTTCTTTGTTGTGTAGCTTTGTTCATCTTCTTTGCTGTGTAGATTTGTGATAGTATCAAGTAGCCCCAAAGCTCTGCTTTCTTATGTATCATGTCATGTGGTCATTTTGCAGTACTCACTGTTCGGTTCAATATTGACGATTGGAGCAATGATAGGAGCTGTAGTGAGTGGAAAAATAGCAGACAACATAGGTAGAAGAGGTGTAAGTTTCTTCCATTACCCTGCTTCATAATTTCTCAAAAAACTGATTCGAATCTGGCTTAATTGGGCTTGTCTTGTGAACAGGCAATGGCATTTTCCGAGATATTCTGCATATTTGGATGGCTAGCCATAGCTTTTTCTAAGGTTTTGAATGCTTTTCTCTCTTTATTTGTTCAACTTTAAACCAAACTAGTGAAATTCTTTGTCTCCGATCATGTTTTTAACTATGATGTTCTTCTGGAAAGGCTGCTTGATGGGCAGACCTCGGAAGACTGTTGGTAGGATGTGGAATGGGGATTCTTTCTTATGTGGTAATATTCCTCCTCATGTATGCATCTCAAATAAGATTGTGGTTCAAGTGCCAAGTAAAAGTCTTTATCTTGATCAGAAAAAGTAAAAAGTCTTTTTGTTTCAATAACAAACAGGTGCCTGTGTATATAGCAGAAATAACACCAAAGAATCTGCGTGGAGGATTTACAACAGTACATCAGGTGAAGCATAAGTATCAGGATTGTAAACCATTAGATGCTTAATGCTTTATTCACCTTACCTACTTACCAGTTACCCGTGATTTACAGTTGATGATCTGTTGCGGTGTGTCACTAACCTATCTCATTGGGGCTTTTCTGAACTGGAGAGCTTTGGCTCTTATTGGTAACTATCTCTTCAACCATGCTTTGAAAGTGCTGTCAATATGATGAAGTAATTGATTTGTTTTCGTTTGTGTATGATTCAGGAACCGTTCCTTGTATTATACAGATTTTAGGCCTTTTCTTCATCCCAGAGTCTCCTAGATGGCTGGTGAGTCATGTATCTATCTATTGTACTATCATGTTTTTGTGATATTGTCAGTATTTTTGTTGTACTGTGAGACCTTTTTCAGGCAAAGATTGGAAAACAGAAAGAATGTGAAGCTGCTCTTCAGCACCTTAGAGGGAAGGATGCTGATACTTCTGAAGAAACATCTAAGATTAGAGTAAGTGCTGAATTGCAATACAGTATTCACACAGTAACTCAAGGAAAAGGGACTTACATAGTTTGTGTCCTCTTCTAGGACTATACAGAAACTCTAAAGCGGCTTTCAGAAGGAAGTGTTCTTGACTTGTTTCAAAGAAGATATGCTTATTCCCTCATAGTGAGAGCTTCGAACTCGATCTCTGCTCTGACATTTCTCATTTCTGTTTTTACCTTTTCATTCTACGTGGTGTGAGTGTTTTTGTTTCGTTTGTCCAGATGCCACTAGAAGGTTTCAGTGCACTTCAAGGGATTTCAGGCTCACAGAAGTACAGTTTGCTCCCATTTCTGAGATGGATGTTGAAGATGTTGAGGCGCTGCCCATCAGTTGAAAAGAAGAACAAATCCACATACACGCAGCTGCAGATAGACGAAGTGAGAAGCAAATGTACATACTTTTTGCAGAACTTAGTTGAAACTTAATTTGGAAGATGTGGTATGTTAGTAAGCTTAGGTTATGATAGTTTTTGCATATTTTGAATGCCTTAGTTGACTGCCCAAGTTATTGATTTTTTGTATCCATACTAGATTAGTTGGTTGCACTTCTTGGTGGTTTTTTGTATGTGGTAGTTTCACAATTGGTCATTTGTGTAGTTAAATACTTTATTTATGATATCTCAATTTGAATATGAATGTATGAAATGATTTGAATGAATGGAATATGCCTAGAAAATTTTCCCAGATTAAGACAATGGACCTTCAAAACAGTATAATCCGTTGTCCAAAAACAAGTACAGACAACGGATTTTAACCGTTGTCTCCGAGTTTTTAAGACAACGGTTTGTAAGATACAACCGTTGTCTTTGGCACATTTAACAACGGTTTCCGTGTGCAAACCGTTGTGTAATGTGGCATAGACAACGGTTTTAAGTGTTGTTAAATGGGGTAGGAATAGACGACGGTCACTTAGACAACGGTACCGAGAGGGAATAGACAACGGATAATAGCCGTTGTTAAATCCATTTTTTGGCCTAGTGTTAAGTCTTTGGAAACCTCCAAAAATTTAACATGGCACGAGGAATCTCGTATAAGAGATGGTCGCTTGCGTCATCCAGCTGATTCCCCCTCCTGGAAATCGGTTGATCATATGTGGCCAGATTTTGCTAATGATCCAAGAAACCTTAGGTTAGCCCTTTCAGCTGACGGAATAAATCTCTATGGTTCTCTTAGTAGTAGACATAGTTGTTGGCCTGTGATTCTAGTTACATATAACCTTCCTCCGGAGTTGTGCATGAAGAGAAAATTTATGATGTTAACTTTGTTGATTTCGAGTCCTAAACAACCTGGGATTGATATAGATGTCTATTTGGAACCATGGATTGATGACTTGAGAGCATTATGGGATGGAGTTGAGGGTGTGCATGATGCTTTTCGACAAGAGGTCTTCACATTGAGAGCTCTCCTTTTGTGGACAATAAATGATTTTCCCACTTACGGTAACTTGTCAGGGTGCACTACGCATGATTATTGTGCTTGTCCAGTTTGTGGTGAGATCACAGATTCTGTGCATTTAAATGAAGGTTCTAAAATGTCATTCATTGGCCACCGAAATTTTTACCAGAAGATCATCCATATAGATTCATGACCGAGGAGTTTAATGGTCAAGAAGAACACCACCTTGCACCAATACCTCTAACGGGGGAGCAAGTTTTCAGTCAAGTCAAGGATATCAAATATGAATGGGGGAAAGGGAAGGTTTCAAGAAGGAACGATGGTTCTACTAAGTGTTTCAAGAAAAGATCAGTTTTCTTTGACCTTCCTTATTGGAAATCACTCTATGTCCGGCATTGTCTTGATGTTATGCACATCGAGATGAATGTACGTAATAGTTTATATGGTACATTGTTGCACATTCCAGGGAAAACAAAAGACGGATTTCCAGCAAGATTGGACATGGTCCTTATGGGTTAGAGGTGATTTGGCACTAGAAGTTGGATCAAAGAAAACTTTTTTGCCTCCTGCAATGTGTACTATGAAGAAAACGGAGAAAACATCAATGTGCAATACATTGATGAGCATAAAGGTTCCTAAAGGTTACTGTTCAAACATATCCAGCCTTGTTGACATTAAAGAGTTGAAGCTATCTGGTCTCAAGTCACATGATTGCCATGTTTTGATGCAACAATTGCTACTTGTTGCAATACGTGGAATTCTACTTGACCATGTAAGATTTGCAATAACTAGGTTTTGTTTCTTCTTTAATGATCTATGCAAGAAAGTGGTGGATGTATCCAGCCTAGATAAAATTCAATCTGATCTTGTCGCCACTTTTTGCTTACTTGAGCAGTTCTTTCCACCATCCTTCTTTGACATAATGGTGCATCTTACTGTGCACCTCATTAGGGAGCTTTGTTTATGTGGGCCATTCTTTTATAGATGGATGTACCCTTTTGAGAGACACATGAAAGTTCTTAAGAGTTATATACAAAATCAAACTTCTCCAGAAGGTTGCATCGCTAACCGTAGAATAGTTGAAGATTCTGTGGAGTTGGGCACTAAATACATCAGTGAGTTGAACCCAATTGGTGTTCCTACATCACGGTTAGATCTGGAAAACATCAGTGGAGCGTTATCAAGTTTTTCTGTTGTGAATGTGGCACGTGAGGAATTAGAGCAAGCACATCTAACAATGTTGGACAATACAGGCCAAGTAGATCCTTACACCATGTAAGTTTTCTGAATTCACTCTAATTTAACAAATAGCTTACTCCATTTCAGAGGCATAGTTAGTTTATTGATCCCGTGTCCTCTGTAGTGAACATAAAGAGTATTTGAAGGAGATTAATCCGACAAAAGCAAATTCTAAAAAGTGGATAGAAAATATGCACAAAAGAACATTCATTGGCTGGTTGCATGATCGGGTGTCTACTGAGTTAGCTGTGAATAACTCTAAGGTGACAGAGAAGCTGAAGTGGATAGCTCATGGACCATGCCTTGGAGTTTGGAAATATAAATCATGCTCCATGAATGGGTGTCGTTACTACACCAAAGCACGAGATGATGAACGAGCTATACAGAATATTGGAGTGTGCATACTGTTAACTACTATGCCAGTGTCAAGTGGAAAGGACCCATTGCTAAGAATAGGACATATTATGGGGTAACTGAAGAAATCTGGGAGCTTAATTACCATAGCTTTCGAGTTCCATTATTCAAGTGTGCATGGGTTGATAGTAAGAAAGGCGTCAAATAAGATGAGGGGTTGACTTTAGTGAACCTCCAAATTAGAGGTCATATAAAGGATGCATTTGTTATGGAAAATCAAGTGAGCCAAGTATTTTACATTGATGATGCTGCAAATAGGGGCTGGTCAATTGCACTTCCTATGCCTACTAGAGTCTATACACATGGTGATGATTTAGAGGATGTTGTGCTTGAGCACCAATCCTTTACAGATGGTTTGGGCACAGTCGACGAATACGAACCAAAGCTTAGTGGGGGAGCCTCTAAGTATAGGAGAGTCGATTGTGATGGCATATGGGCCACCAATCCGAAAAAAAAAGAGTACACTGATTCACTGTTTATTTGGCTTTAATTGTAAGTGGTTAATCGAAAACCATTTTTAATTCTCATATTTGAAAGTGCTGCATGTTTTAAAAATAATTTTTGATTTTCTTGCTGAACAGATTTCTCTATCTGTGGACTATTTTTCTATTGTATGGGTTCTCCAAAGAAGCTAAAACTCAAAGTGAGAAAACGCAAGATAGGACCACAAGCAGAAAATTGTGCAGATACTCAATTGGCTGCAGATGATGGATCATTGGGTATGGCAGATGTAACTAATCTTGAAAAGACACATGAATGTTCCACATCAAATCCCAGTGTTACTCAGATGAGTGTTGATAGGAAGAAGTGTGGTCCAACTGAAATGAATTTGGTTCAAAAGTACAAGAAGAGAGGTTAGAAGATATTAGTGCAGTTTAACAGGCTTGGAGAACCGCAGGGTAGGGCGGCAATGATATTTGCATCATATATTGGTGTGGTGGTCAGAAGTACAGTCCCCATTAATGTTCAATCATGGCCTGAGGTAGAACAGAGACATAAGGACATTGTGTGGACAGAGGTTGAGGTATGTCTATATGTGTCCTACTATATGTTTCTTATATAGAATATAATGCAAATTACTAAGTTGATGAACTAATGTTAAGAATTTACTTGGTTTTGTGTAGTCAGTATTCGAGATACCACCCGAAAGCAAAAAAAATGTGCTTGTTTCTACTGCTAACAAATGGAGGCAGTTTAAGTCCAGGTTGAATAACCGCTACATACTACCATACAAAAATGATCCAGAAGCATTGCATGAACCCCTTGAAATATATGACTTTATTAAACAGGAGCATTGGGTTTCTTTTGTGTTTAAACGACTAAGTAAAGAGTGGGAGGTATGGTGGGAGATATGTATGTTTCATAGTTCATATAGTTGATAATACTCATCTGCTTATATTCACAAGTACTTGTTTCTGCAGGTAAAACATGATCTGCAAAAAGAAAGGCGAGCCAAAGTCCAATATCATCATAAGACAGGCCGTAAAGGTTATGCTGGTTTGGCAGAGGAATTAGTAAGTGTATTGAGCTTGCAGTGTAATTCAAATAATATTTTAGATATGATATATTTCATACTTATACTTATCATAAATAGGTATTGAGGAATATAGTGGAAGAAGATTGTGATCCAGCTATTCTATGGAAGAAAGCACATGAAGATAAAGATGGGAGGATAGCAGATAAGGGCTCAGCTGAAATGGCTGAAAAGATTGTAAGTATTTGGCTGAGTTTATATAATTTGTATATATTTAGTTTATCACTTATTAGAAATTCCTTATTCTTGAAAGAATAATTATTAATCCTTCTTTGTTCTAGGATAAACTGATGAAAGAAAAAACAGAAAGCCTTATAATCACATCTGGAAGTAATGACATATTGTCAATGGCGTTGGGGAGTGATGAGCATCCTGGTAGGGTGAGGGGTGTGGGAGGAGCTGTGAAGACAAGCTCCTACTTTCATGCTCCTAGGAAGACAAGGTAGTGCATTTCAAAGAGCAAATTGGAAGACTCCAATTCACTGCTTGCAGAGACACAAAAAATGTTGCTTGAGCAACAAAGAAGGAATGATGAGCAGCAAATGAAGAATGCAGAAACACAAGCAGCTACGTAGCAACAAATTTCACAACTCATGGCTGCTCTAGAAGGAAATGCTACTTTCAGTCCAACCCCACCTGAACCTGTTATTCCATCTCAAACATAAAGAAAAGCAGATTTTTGGATGATGTGGAATTAGAGATGGAGGAAGATATGGCTGACTTCGTGGATCACTCTAATATGGAGCATATGAAGGTATTATGAAGTTATAATATATGATTTCAGATTTCACCTCATTTATATACCAACTGACATATGTTATATATGAATGTTTTAGGGAAAAGACTGTAATTTGAGTGTAGGATCGAAGAACAACATTGTTGCATATGGTACTGTAGTTGATGTTAGTGGACATGTGCATTGCGTTCCTTTGGACTTAGGAAACGTCCGAGTGGTTGTAAATGGAATTGTGAAAGGAGAAGCAATGCTGCCAATCCCAATGAAAGGAGAATTTGAGACTGTTTCGAGTGCAATTGGGCATCATGTTGCTTGGCCAATACATCTTATTGACTTAATGGATCATGAGGTAATAAATTATTTAGGTGCCTTGGTCAGACCTTAGTAACTTGTATACATAATGAGTTTTAACATATATTTATATCTGTGGGCAACTAACTGATTTATATTGATTTTAAAAACTTGAAGAGAAAGAGGGTATCAACCACTAAGGATAAAGCAGTAAAGAGGTTGTTCAGCAAGTTTGGAATAGGAAAACTCCCCCCATTTTGCGAGATTCTTTCTACATATGCAAAGAATGAGATGGCCACCTTGGACTCAACGATTACTACATACCTTGACAAGGAGATATATGATGATTCTGAACGGGTGGTCTTCCTAACAAAAGAGGATGTTCTGAGTCTCCTGGAACTAAAGGAAATAGGACAGCAAATTATTGTGACTTACATTTAGTAATGTGCATTTTTTTTGTGATTTTAGATTTCAGTGGCTTATTGAATGTTAATCAACTAATTTGCTCATCCATCAATGGTGTTTCCAGTTTTCTATATAGAAACTTTGTGAAGACATAAATGAATCAACTGGTTGGCTTCTTGGATCCTGGTCGAGTATGGCATGACAAGAACAAAGAAGCAGATATTTTGAGACATCTGGAATGACTTAGTGCATATAGTATATTTTGAGACATCTGTCTTCTACCATTGAGGCTGCTATGAAGAAGGCAACTGCAAAGTTGATAAAGGCATTTGGTGCCAAAAATTATGAAGAAGTCATCAAAGCGGTCCTCCAAGAAGAAGAACTCTGATTTTGAGTAATGTTTGTGATTATCTAGTCTGTCTGTTGTGTATTTATTGTTCTGCTTTCTGTTTAGTTGTTTTTGTCTGGTCATGAACAATCAATGTTTAAGTATTTTGATGGTATGTACCTTAAATGCCCACTTTGAAAATTGGGGCTCATTTTGCTGTGACTAGTTCTGTTTCTGTTTTAATAGTTTAATTGTGTCTAGTTGCTATATTAAGGGGGAGTGCTCCCTCATTGATGCTTATGTTTTAATGCTCCGTTTGTGCTCTATTCTCTCTCATTGCTCCTGATTTGTTTAATTAGTTGATTGATATTTGCTTATGCTTCCGTTGCTTATCATGCTCATTATTTCTGTCCTTATGCCTTGCCATGACAAAAAGGGGGAGTAGATACATCAATCACATGCTCTATCACTTAGGGGGAGTAATTTTAGCCTATGCTTAACTTTGATCTCATTATGCTAGTTAGGGGGAGAATACATCATATTGCATACTGTCTTGACCTTACTTGCAGGTACACTTTGACTAGTCAATATAGCATAGATTTGGTGAGTGTGAGTGATGTGAATTTATGGGGTTGTTTTTGTCAAGGAAAGCCAAAGGGGGAGATTGTAGGTTATTTGATTGGCTGTCCTTGTACAAAAACGTTGTAAAATGTGTAACAAGCTCAATTAGTTCAATTAGGTTTTATTTCTAGATCTTTAGAATAATTGAAGAAGCTTGGAAGATTGAAGATAGATGATAGTTGAAGATGCATTCAAATATAATGGTTACCTGCATAAACATATTTGTGTCAACAAATCTTGGTCCTTACTTATTTGTGTCAAAAACTTTCCAAACACTTAGGTTTTGCAAATGTTTTCATTAGAATAAGGTTTTCTGGTTTTTCGTGACTAGTCATTTATTTCATGCACGTGAACATTGAGTACTTTTCTGACAAATTGATCACCTCTTTTAACCGTGCATGCTTTTACCCAGCGGGTAGTCAATTGACCCCCACTAACTCGAATTTGCCTAGGTTGTTTAAAACATGAGTTTTGTGAGTTAATCTTGGCCATGCATTCCTTATCCTTTTGGCTTATTTAAGGTTAACCTCACCACCTTTAGTTGCTAGGGTTTTCAAGTTCAAAGTTCAAAAACACTTTCAAAACTCTCATCTTTGTTGGCTGCAATTTCCTCTTCGGTTCTTCCATGTACTCTTAAGTGCGTAGTTCAATCAAATAGAGTCATCATAAGATAGTGAGGATTGCTAGCAATTGAATCTTGTTTCAAAGTTTGTTTTTCTTAGAAAATACATTAAGCTAACTTTGAAGAAGGTTCATCTTCACTGTTTCGGCTTGGTTTTAAAAGTTCTTATACTTTGAGTCGAAATAGTCGTGTGCAACACTAGTCTCCCATGTTCATACATGTTCATAGACTTTGTTGAGTCTTAGAGGTCATTGACCTTAGTTAGTTTGCTGCCCAGTTTATAACTATAGCAGTAAACACAGTCATCGGTTCATTTCCTGGGAGTTTACTGCTTTCTGGAAATGCATCTGTGACTGGTCATAAATCACCATTGCATTCATAAAAAGGTGCCACGGTATAGGAATACATGTGTATGTCCGTATAACGTGTTGACCAAGCGAGGATCCGCTGGAGGTGAAGTGATTGAGAAGAAGCCGCACAAGAGACCACTGCATCTAAGATAGGTACTTTAGATATTGAGCTTGGTTGAAATCTTGTATTGGGCATCTTTTGCCATTTTATAGTGAAAGGCCGGTCTTCTGATAGACCCCCAGTTTTTTATCCCTTTGTGAATTTTTCCGGGTACTTAAATGCTGTGTCCATCTTTGTGTATTGTCAAATATTTGACTTAACTAAAATTGGACTTAATTCAGCACCAACGCTTATAACATGCAATATGGACAAAACTGTCTGACTGGTTATCTTAACTGCTGCATTAGAAAACGCTGAATTTTATAAGTTGTAGTTGTGGATAGCTCACGGATATCAAACTCACTGATTCCGTTGAGGACCTAAGTTGGCATAGCATCTGAGTGTTGTTGAACAAATCACAAGCATCCACATGTTATATTTACCAAGTGGTTAATCATTTAACATTGGACAAAATAAAAACAATTCAAAGTAAATTGCCAAGGTTCATCACAATAGTGACTGGTCATCTTTGTGATATTGTTTGTGCTGTTTGATAAAGTAGAGGGAATTATTTTCAAATACCTCCCTCATTGCCAACCTGCAACCTTTAAAAAGATTCCCAAGAGAAATCCTGGATCTCCGTTATTTAACTTCCCTGAGCTTGAGGAAAACCCAAGTGAAAGGCAATCTTCATAACCTGGAGACACTGGATCTAAAATTGACCCATGTCACAGAGTTGCCTCTTGAGATACTGAAGCTCAAAAAAACTACACCATATCCTGATTTATCATCTTAATATGTGTAATTCCCAAATTTTATTTTGACAAACTCAGCAAGATAGCAATGCTATCCGGATCTGTTACATTGAGCTGATGAAAAACCACCAAGTGATCAGGAATGCCACCCTCTTTCAATCGTTTAACAGCTTCAAGACACCTCTTCTCATCTCTAGCAGTTAACACCACTATGACTCCATTTGAAGCCAACTGCTTAACCATCCCAAATCCGACACCTTTGTTAGGCCCGATGACAACTGCATTCATGAAAAAAAAAAACATTAGAAGTACTAGAAAAGTGAGTGTTACACTACTACGATTCCTGCAAAAAATTTTTGGTTGCTTGACTTACATTGTTTTTGCTTTAGTGAATTCTTCGTTACTAAATTTGATTAAACAATGTAGGAATGTTGTAATGTGCATCGTGTCACTGGTATGCACTATGTAAGACCATAGTGTCTCGAGGTTTTGGGGCACTTTTTTATGTGTATTTACTATGTTTAATTAACTGTTATTCTTATTTTCTTTCCACTTCATCTTGGTTCTGTATGTTAGTCAACAATTATCATATAGCAAGTTTCCATTTTTTTTCCTTGACTCCATTATTTTAATTGTATTTGATTTTTACATGTTCTTAATTTTTGCTAGGTGCTGCGTTGCGGTTTTCGCCTGTATACTCGACTTTTTTGCCTATTGTTGCAAAATAGCTCAGTTAATTATTCCTTTTTTAAACAGACGTATAGTAGTTATTGTTAGTTGTACGTGAATATTGTGTTCTTTAGAAAATCTGATTCCTATAGTTCTGCTGATGTGTATAATTTTGTTTGTTTGGATAGTCTATAGTATTTCTAACTCAGCTTTTAGTATATCTACTAATCAAAACAGAGACTGATACTACTTATATTTTTTTGCATATAAAAAACAATGTTGATTTCAAAGAGGATCAATGACCATCTAGTCAATAGAAAAATACCTCATTCTATGGTAAGATATAAAATTTAAATCCTCTCTTCTAAGGACAAAACACTAAATTATACATTAAAAACTAAAAATTGATGCCTACACACCCACATGCTCACCAAAACCTTCCTAATGCATCGCCTCCTTCGTCACCCCCCCTTTCCCCGGCCACCCAATCCACCATCAACCATCGGCAACACTCACTTGCACCACCCAATCTGCTCCAATCAAGTTCTCATGGCGGCCAAGCCTCCACGCGCCGCTGCAACTCACGCCGATGCCGCCACCACGCAAGAGAAATGACACCATTCAATCTTCAAAGTCCCGATCGGCCAAAGTTGTTGTACTGCATGTTGTTCGCCGCCATGGAAATCGATTGGGCGAGAGATCAAGAGTGAATTGAATGACCGAGTCAATCTGGGATTTTACTTGGGGAGAGGATGGAGAAGAGGACACATGGATTTTGTTTCTTTGTTTGTTGTTAGGTAATGAGTTGGCGTGGAGATTAGGCACGTGGGAGATTCAACTGGGGACTCATTGCTCATTTGGTTGTGATCTTGGGAAAATTTTGGAGCTTTTCATTGGAAAAGCAAAGGACATATAGAGATTTATTGATATAATTGGACAATTCTGGGCTATTCTGTTATGGCTTTTCTATATACCATGAGTCTTGATTTGAACCTGTAAAAATTTAATCAATTCTAAAGTTATTGTAACTAGTGGCAATTTAATTTGTTGTTTAAGTTTATCTAATAGTTATTGCACTATTTGGTTGATGGAAAAAAAATGTGGAAAGTAGAGGAAATATAGTTTTTACATTTGTTTTTCTGCTGCATTGATGTAATTGAAATGAACTGTTTATGTGTTTTTGGCATGAACTGTTTATATGTTTATGTGTTTCTGGCATGAATTGTTTCTGACTCGCATGAACTGTTTCTGTGTCGCATGTTTATGTGTTTCTGTGTCGCATGAACTGTTTTTGCGTTATAACAAACTATTTTTGTGTTTCTATGTGGGATGAACTGTTTCAGTGTTGTAACAAATTGTTTCTGTGTGTTATAAATTGTTTCTGTGTTGGCAGTTGGTAGAACTGTTTTTGTGTTGACAGTTGACAGAAACTGTTTCTGTGTGAAATGATGTCCTTTAAAAAAAAAAAAAATTGTTGCTGCGCTTGAGTTACTGTTGATGCGCGTGGTTGGGGACATGAGGTGTAAGTGTGGTCCCCATATTTTATACTTTTGAGGTTATTTTTAAATTTATTGTCCTATATTATAATTAGAGTATTTTTTTTGTCATTTGGAGTGATTCTCCCTTTAAACAATAGTGTGAAGTAATGTGCATCTTAAAAACCCCGCAGCATTGCGCGGGCAATTACACTATTGTGGTTTAATTTTCAGCACAGCATGGTTGCTGGCGAGAAAGAGTCCCGCAGGGTCGTATTCAATCTCCACCAAAATTTTTGAAGTCACCAAACTAGAGTTTTACACAATTATGTAACATATTAGTCAATATAAAAGTCCATTCTGGTGGAGAGAGGCGTCGAGGGTCACTCCAACTTCAAGCCGACCCACCAACAATTGAATTATGTAGAGATCTGTACAAAGTATACATGGGAATTTATATTCAATTATTGATTGAAGAAGGTGGCTCCTCTTCTCCTCATGCAGTACATGGCACCCGATACATGATACCAATGGGGCCTATCACATCATCCATTTTACAAATTTGTAGTGAAGCACATGTCATCATTTTTGATTTGACAAATTGTGACATTATTCATCAAAGCAAAGAAGGACTGAAACTCTCATGAAGTGGGTCATGACTCAATAATTTCCTATCGTCTGAATCTCTATGGTGTTCAATCAATCCTCTTCATCCCCTGTTTAAAATATCTGCTAAGGAGCTTATGATAGGGTCTGATTAAGCAACAGCTGCCAATTAACCAATCAGCTAATTCTAATTTTACTGCTGATGTTGGATTAAGCTTCGGCTTACTCAACCACATTAATTATTATGATTTAATTCTGAAATCTATCCGTTTGCTTTTCCAAACATTCTATAATCTATTTTTGAATGTTTACTTTGGAGTTTTAAATGTTTACTTTTTTAATTCAAAGCATGAAACTTGGTATCTCCTTTTAGATTTGTATGATCAACATAACTGTAAATTTGACAGCTCTTTTTGTCTTTTTGGTGTGGCGGCTGCTTAACGTTAATGCATAGCTGATCATACAATTTGACACGTTGGCCAATCGTGGAAGTTAATTAGATGTTCGAGAAATCATGTTCCATGTCTGGAGTGAGATGCATGCTTTGTGACATAAACTTTGGTGAGTGAGAAATGAGAGTAAAAAAAAAAAAATGTTGAGGTTACTGGTTATCTAACTAGATAACGTCTTCCATTATGGGTCAAATTCAAATAACTTTTATTTGCTGAGAATGTAATGAATCTGATAATCTCGTTTAGCATAGGGCCATTTACCCAGTTCCAATTTGTACAAGCTAGAGAAGCAATGCAGTGAAGACCTTATAGGGTCTTAATATATGAAAGAGGAAAAATCCCCAGTTGTATAATATTATGTGGCCAAACTTATCTAACAGACTGCAGGGAATCTAGAATACAAATAACAAGTGGCCAAACTAATAAACAGAAAACAGGATTCAGAATCTATACAAACCATCCCATAGGCATGACCTTATATAGTAACTACAGATATAGAGAATCCAAGGAAAAGGGACGGCAGCTGTTTATAGAGCATTATAGTAACCACCATAAGTGACATGGGCTCTGGTGAAGGGCACTCCTCTCGCAGCTGAAAATGCAACATTCAACTTGGATGCATGTTGAACCGCCTCCTTCATTCTCTGCATCCACAAAAGTTCTAAGATCAAATCTCGGTCAACTCTTCGTTTGCTAGAAAAACCAGGCATTGATATGATGCCATCAAGTAGAGCAGACTTAAGTAGTCACATACAAAACCTATTCTATACAGTTAAGACAAGATTTATATGCGTCGATTGCTAACAGAGTATTACTAGTCACTAGACAGAATCTACTTCATGAGCAGTCATTGTCTTTCTCCTTCTAATGAATTTTCCTTTCATCTTTTCAACAGTAAAAAATTAACGTCAGTCGCATTACGTACATTTCTAATGGCTGACAGAGGCATTTGCATGTGTCACTACAAACATTGATCACAAATCGTAAAAATGAGCCAATTCGAATTTAGACTTTTCTTTAACTCATCTGTAACCAAAAAGCGCAAATAGCCTATGATCGTCGAAAAATCCTTTCACAACACAAAAGGTAACAGACATGGGCCTGTCCATCTTTGTTTTTTTTTTCTTTTTTTTTTTTTGGGTTAGAAAGAAATCAAGAAATGAAATAGGTATAATCAATGGGAGAAGTTGCGTATAGATGAATTATGAGTTGGGAGCTAAAAAAGTTTGCTGACCTTGTCATCAGTGTAGATCTGGAAGCGATTCTGGTTCTGTTGGTGCTGTTTGTTTTTCTGGTGGGTACCAAAAAACAGGATACAAATGGTGGCAGCAGCAAACCCAAACGAGCAAATTGCCCCAACCCCAGTTAAGCTCAGCTTCCATATGTTGTTGTTGTTGTTGTGGTCGTCGTTGTTGTTGTCATGATCATCCTCTTCTTTGCTATCTTCTTCTGCCTCCAACAAGAAATTATTTTTCTCATTCATTTTACATCTTGGAGAGGTGATCATCTTGCTATCTATGGCCTCACCCAATTTTTCATCAAACTGATGAAATCTAGTAGCGGCGGCGGCGGCAGCAGCGGCGGCATAGGTAGGTGACTTTGGTGGTGAGTCCATTTTCATGTCGGCAAATTCATTTTCCCAAGTCTTCTTGAAGTACACTTGGGACTGTAGGTTGTCTTGCTCAGCTTTATTAACTACAATAACACTTTTCTCCTCAATTGGCGATTCTTCGCCTGGGACCTTGATAAACTTGTGAGGAAGTTCCAATTGGATTGGAACAGGAACAAGCTGATGGTCATTAGGCACCTTGGAATTCTCTGGTGGTGGTGGTGTTTGAATGATTTTTCTGGAATTTGGTGATGGGATTATGAAGTAGTTCATATTGAAAACACTCGATTTCGATTCCGAATACCTTTTGCTTGAGAAAATCCTCCTCCTCTCTTCACTGTCCTCATGGAAATCTAAAAACGCATCATCAGGCAGGTATTCCCACTCATCAAGATCCATCTCTTCCCAAAGGGGAGTTACTGAATTTGGTGAAAGAAAAAAAATTGGGAATTTCAAACTTTGGGTTACTAATTTTGAATAATAATTGAATCAAAGATGGTGGCTTTTCATGGTGTCTCTCTGTGTGTCTTGTTGCTCTTGGAGTGAAGATCTGATCATTTAAGCAGAGGAGGAAGATATTGACACGGTTCGAGTGCTGATCCATTCTAAACATGACAAGAGGGGGATGGTCCAGTTGGGACCTACCATAGGGAGAATTTTGCCTTGTCTGATGGGTTTTCTTGATATTTCTTTATATTTGTTAATTGGCTTTGGTTGAAGTTTGTTTGGTTGAAGTTTGATTACTATATTGTAGCTTTCGTTCGAGGTTAAGTGATGTTATGCTCCAAATGGGATACCAAACAACAATCAAAAGGTTCTTCTTTTGATCTACTAGTGCAC
This sequence comes from Spiraea crenata, assembly GCA_033992175.1. Taxonomy (NCBI): domain Eukaryota; kingdom Viridiplantae; phylum Streptophyta; class Magnoliopsida; order Rosales; family Rosaceae; genus Spiraea; species Spiraea crenata. The sequence continues at coordinate 158,186 of JAVBHV010000083.1, read as the reverse complement.
TCTTCTAGTCTCTAGCGACTAGCGGGATAGAAGATTGAGATGAAAGTAAAGTTTTCAATTTTTAGTTTTCACTACACGGGAGATTCTTTCTTTTGTTAGTCTTAATCTATGCAGAAGAGAAAGCAAACTAGGGTGTCGGTTGCTTGTTGGAGTTGGCTTGGCATGAGATAGGTGCCTGCGTTTTTTAAAGGGAAAGTAGAAATGAAACAAAAATGACCAAGGGGGTGTACAACTGTACGCAGATCTTCTGTTCTAGACTGGGTCTTGCATTCCTGTTCCAGCCACCACACCGCGACATGTGTCCCACAACCTTAACCCTGGTTGGAAAATAGAACCTCACCCAGCAGCCATTGGGTCCTTTCCCTCTTCATGTGTCTCCGTTCATGGCCATCAATTTTTCGTCGATCAAAATGCTCTGACTTCAAATTTTCGATATAGAATCGAAACCCACGATTCTAAACTCAAAGCCCATAATGACCGAAACTCTTAGAAATGAAGACGATGATTGTAGCACAGTGTTGCGCTCATGCTACAGGCCGCTCAACCGCTGCTTCGGACTCGACGGATATGTGCTCTGGCACATGGACTTGAAGGCCCACGACTGGCGACTATTTGATCAAGGTGGTTCAGGTGAATTCGAGCCCCGAGATGCTGATCAGGTCTTCACCTCGGCGTCCGTGTACATTGGTGTTTATGACAGCCATGGCAGGCCCTGAAGCTTCTCAGTTCGTCAACCACCACCTCTTCCCTTCTTTACACAACATGTAGTCTTTGTTACATATGTTAATTCTTTAATTTTGAATTGAGTTTAAGCAATAGATTTAAGATTTGAATTAATTGGTTTTAAGGGAAGCATAAAACTTTGGATTTGATTTTGTTCTATGTTTAGAAATTATGAGATTTTAGATGGGTTTATGTAGAATTTGTGACGAAGCACAAGGCCTTTAGTGCGCCTAAAGCTCTCCTTGTCGGTGATGCCGCAAATTGCATTGATTGCGGGCACGGGGCCAAAGGACTCGGTGGCTACTGGGTGGGATTTTATTTTCCAACCAGGGTTAAAGTGGTGAGACACATGTCGCAGCGTGGTGGCTGGAACATGAATGCAAGACCCAACCTGAAATAGAAGACCTACATCCGTGTACAACAACAACAACTGTCTTTGGAGTCTTTCTTGAGTTTCTTTCATTTTTAATTGTATGCTATTTTTATTGTAAGACTTGTATGCTATTTTGTTTTGGACATGTTTACTTTTACATTACGCTGTTTGAGGACAATTTACTTTTATATCTGAAACAAAATCATAAAGTTTCGTCTCCTTCTATATTTGGAAGTGATCCTTGAAAGATAACCAACGAACTAGGTAGACTAGGTAGCAGGTACCCGTCTATCAAACTCCAAGTTATAAGATCTAAAATGCAAGGTTAGTGCCATCATACTAGGTACACACTTGTCTTAAAAGTTTGCGTATTCTATTGTTGATGCTCAATGGAGGAAGCAATTGATGAAACACTATTGGCCTGTGGGACACTCAAAACAAACGGATGCTACAATAGCTATAGAAAACCAAAATCACAATTGCATTTGGAATTGCTTGCATAATTTTATGGGGAATTGTCTCAACTAGTCAAATTCCATCCATTTAATTCCAAATTGTGTGAGCAGCTTTTTGCAATCTAAAACTAATCAAAACTATTGCTTATTTGCAGGCATGAAAATAACTGTAGTATCCTCATAACACAATCTAGAAATTTTTTCTCTTCTCCTCCCTCCCTCTCTTCCTTTGCCCACATCGCCAAACTCAATCGAAAGCAGAAAATCATAATTTTTCTTTGCTGGAGTGATTCGTCATCCAAATTTCCTATTCTTCTCCATAAAAAGTTGAAAATAACCCAAAATTGAATCCCTAGAATTTTAAGATTTGAAGTTTGATAAATTTGATCTAATTAACATAAAATTTTTTGTTTAGTGATGAATTAATTCGTTACACCTGTAATAATCCTTAAATCTATTATTTTTTTTTTTAATTTTCTTTATGGTGGATTGAATTGTGTTTGTGATAGTTTGGGTGGTGATGACGGTGGTGGTGGGAAGTCATAAATCTAAAAATTGCATGCAAAGTACTACGAGGGCACTATGGTACTATGATGACAAATGATACTATAATAGGACTATAAGGTATCTATCGTAAATATGAATTTACTGACCTTATTGCAACAACGGTAATAAGACTATAATCACCTATAGAAAACATGAGGTTATGGAAGTCCATGCGTAGTAAATTCATAGTCCTCATAAGTTTTGTAGTAATTATTTTGCGAGGACTATGAGGTTGCACAAGCTCATGTTTTCCACAGGTACATTATTGTCCTATCACCATTGTTCTTCTATTGTCAAAGTGCCATCATAAATCCAAAAATTACATGCAGAGTGCTGTAGGGACACTATCATGGAAAAGTACACGCGAGATTTGCTGAGGGGAGGGTTGAATTCTTGTGACAGCGGCAGGCAGCAATGGGATGAGGAAGTTTTTTCAGTGGCACCCACCAATAAACCTCACACAGCCTTTGGATCAAATCTAACGGCTGAGAATGCAGGTCTGGTTTTAACTCTCTACCTGTCCGGGAAATCCAATTCCAGGCCTTATTGAATTTGAGCCCACGGTCGGGTTCGGCCGCCATAGAAATCGAGCCCACGATGGTAAAACCGCGTCTCTCTTCTCCTGACTAATTTCATTTCATTTTGTTTGGAACTGAACTTGGAGCAGAGAGAGAGAGAGAGATAGGGGAGAGCGAATTAGGGCTTTTTTTTTTCTGGGTAGATGGAGTCGGTAGCAGACAAGGAGTCGAACCACAACAGCACCACAAGCTACGCACAAGCCCTCGTAGATTCTCATGCTAATCACCACAAGGAAACCGATGAAATTCAATCTCGCCATCCCCTCAAGGTTGTCTCTTTACGCATCTCGATTTGTTCCTCTTCGCATGAGAATTGATGCTTATTGAGCTGATTTTTGTTTTGGTGATCTTGTTAATCTTTGTCTTGTCTGCGCTTAATTGGGTTACTGATTGTTGAGTTACTTAGTTTTGCTGTTGAACTGCGTATTTTTGTTTGTTTCTCGACGATTTTCTTGGTTCAATTCGGTTCATCTGCTTTTGATTGCTATTTAAGTGTGCATTTTCTTCGTTCAATTGGTAAACGTTATATTTCTTGTGTGGCAGCAAAAGTTCGTGTTTTGGTACACCCGGCGGACACCAGGAATAAGAAGCCAGACACCGTATGAAGACAATATCAAGAAAATCGTCGACTTCAGTACGGTAATACCACGCCAGTTTCGATGTGTGATTGCAATGCGATAATGTCTTTCTCTATTGAGGTTCCTTTTTGTTTGGATTTAGGTTGAAGACTTTTGGGTATGCTATTGCCACCTAGCCCGCCCTTCTTCTTTGCCTAGCCCTACAGACTTGCACCTTTTCAAGGACGGCATTCGCCCCCTCTGGGAGGTACATTTCCAAAACCTGACTTTTAATTTCTTCTTTCTTTATTTTCTTTTTACTGCCTGCTTGCCTTGTTTCTCTTTTTAATCCTTTCTGTTGAATGAGTTATCGGTTTCAAAGAATCTTTTTTAAAGACAAGTGAATTCCATGTTGAGGGAAATTTGTGGTTTTTCAGGACTCTGCGAATTGCAATGGTGGAAAATGGATAATACGATTCAAGAAGGCTGTGTCTGGCCGTTTCTGGGAGGACCTGGTAAGGAGATAAAACTGGAATTTGTTTTTGTTGTCTTGACAAGTTTCCAGGCTACTTTGTTCTATCTGCATATAGTGCTATTTCATTTTGATCACGTTTTGTTTGAAGCAATTATCCTCGTAGAGCTCACTAGGTTTCAGTTAGAAATTAGCACTAGCACCGACTGGAACAAATAAAATGAAAGCAACAAATCCCTTATCTATTATTAACTGATTGAGGTAACAAAAGTACAGGAGAAAAACTATAATGTTTCTCACAAAATGGCTCACATCTGATATTTTACTGGAGCCTCATGACAAAATGAGTGGCTTTCCGTCTGATTTTAAGCCATCATCTTATTCTATGACATAGAAAAACAAGGAGAACCAAAAGTATTGTGGTTAAATTTTCAGAAATCGAGCCACGTGCCAACGGTATACTGTGTGATGGAAATCTAGCCAAGGTGGAGATTGTTGGCACGTGCCTCGATATTCTGAAGAGTTACCGCAATACTTTTGGTTCTCTTTTTTTTTTCTCTTTGTCATAGAAGAAGTTGATGGCTTTACGTATTAGAAGGAAAGCCTCTTATTCTGTTTTAGAAAGAGGCTCACATAGAATATCAGACCTGAGCCATTTGTGAGAAAGATATATTTATCTTGTATTTTTTTTTACCTAAGTTAATATATTTGAGATTCTTTTCTTTTATTTCCTTTGTTCCATTTGGTGCTCTAGAGCAGAGTCATCTAACTTTTTTTTTTTTTTTGAGCTGTTGCCTTTCAATCAACTTATGCCTGCACTAAAGACAGTTATTAACACATTCAAATGTTTGGCATTTAGTTATGGGTGCTACTGGAGTTTGTTTGAATTGATCTGTACATTGACTTTTGAACTTTGATGACTGATATAGTTATGGTAGCCTGCATATATGTTTCTTATGAAATGAAAGTGCTCTGTAAGGGAAAAATTTTAGAATCCTCTGATTTGTTAAAATTTAGGGTGGCAATATAATATAACTTCTCCGTATTGCATTTGTTTATATTTTTCTCTACCTCCGTATCCTCCACAAAGGGATGAAAATATAGGTGCTGGGGGGTACATTGGCAGTCCTTGTTTGTGGAATTATTTTGTGGAGATACTAGAAGTGGTTATGGAAATATAGAAATATTTTGAATCAAACTATGCTCAAGGGGTAATAAGATTTAGTATGTCAACATAGATGTGAGGTTGTAGGGTGAAATTTGAGTGCATTCTGACACGTGTATGATGATGAAGTTTGAATTTTAGAGCACGATAGTCATATTTTATTCAAGGATTTTTGACCCATTTTTTCTCAAAACATAGCATTTTTTCACTAGCGCAGGCTATTTTAAGATTAAGAACGAGAGAGACAAATTTCAAAGTAACTCAAATGAACTTTTAAGAAGCGTCCGTTGAAAACTGATCTTTTCCTAGGCTATGGTCACCATGGAGATGAAATCTGCATAGACAATTCAAATTAGATGCTCAAAGGAGTTTGCCCCCCCTGCCCTGACATGGAATAGTGTATTGAAAATGGCTAGTTGTGGGTGATTTAAGAAAAAGAGTACCACCCACTTGTTTGGGACAGAAGCATGATAGGATGGTATACCATGAACTTTTAGCACAGCATAAAGAAGTTTGATCAGGTGAAGAACAAGGAGCTCTTGCTTTATAAATTTGGACCAAACTTAAGATGCTGGGAAAACTTTTCTGCCTGGGGTCTGCGAATACTGATACTTTGCCTGAGTCATCAGTGCTACCATGAAAGTACACCGCATCCACCCACATTGTTAGTACTCTACAAAATAAAAAATCTGAGATTTTGTACATTGCATTTATCTAGATATCCACCCACACATTGTTAGCACACCCTAAAAAAATCGGAGATTTTGTACATTCTCTTCATCTGGATATACTTAACCAACTTATGATCTATAGAGATCATTGTTCTCTGGTTAGCTGATCAGAAACCTTATAATCTTTTTAGTGCTGTTTATTAAACTATCACTTGCTAGTTGTAGAATATTGAATGGAATTTACTTGCAAGTTACCAAAATGGTGTCTACTTAGCATAACTTACTTCTTTATACAATTTCCATAAGCAAACACCTTAGGATAAATATTCCATAAGCAGACTGATTTTGGGTGGGAACATTTTGTTTTTGTCTTCTTTACTTCAGTCCAAATCCAGTAAGAAGCTGTTCGAGTTATGGTAGATTTTTGGAAAGGGGAGAGCTATGTTGCACGGACACGGACACGGACACGGACACGGACACGGACACGGATACGGACACGACACGGACACGGGGATTTGGCAAAATTGCCAAAACTAGGATACGGATACGGGTTGGACACGGCAATTAAAATAATAATATAAATACTTATAGTAATTATAAAATAGTAATATTAGAAGGAAAATAACATAGATTCAATAAAACTTAAGAAAATCATCCCAAAAAACTTTTAGAATAAGGTAATTTCATTTCTTGTAGTAGTTGGGTCTTAACAGCCCGAGTCTTAGCTGAAGGGTCTGGGCCTTTGGGTCTCCTTTATTAAAAAAATATAATAAAGAAACCTAATTGGACTAGATTCCCTTTCATCTTCCACCACCGCCAAAGCTCTGTACTATATTTGCTCCGTAGTGGTAACTACTTCCAAATCCAAAATTGCAAGTATAGCTTTTCAATTGGCCAAATGAAAGATCCAATCACGACATAGGAGCGGAGCCTCTTGGACGCTCCAGTTCGCGAAAGATCCCGGATTCAGTCGTTCCAATTTGAAGAACAGCCCAAAATTGCGGTAGAGAGAAAGAAGGAGAAGAAGATTTGCCGTGTCCGACGTCTCGCTGCCGTATCTAGGAGTCAAAGTCAACGGACACGCAAGGACACCGTGTCCAACCCGTGTCCAGGCGTGTCCAAGGCGTATCGTGTCCGACACCGTGTCGGACACTCCAAATTCCCAAAATATGCCGTGTCCGTGCATCATAGGGGAAGAGGGACTTCGGTTGGGTTATGTAATATAGTATGGATTATAATACGTCAGGGGAAAAAATGAATATTTTGATGTACTATGATTGTTTTCCTTTTCATTGGTCCTGCTTCTGATTGGTTTTGATAAATAATATGTCATGATTCAATCCAAGAGATGTTTTCAAATTATTTTGTACTGGTGTACCAAGTCACATCCGGCACCTTAAGGGGTCTGCAGGATTCCAGGCAGTATGAATAGCCACCTTGCATTTGAGTGCGCGACCAAATTTTGCAGTCTCCCTTCAATGGGTTGATGCCTTTAGGGTGTAAAAACATTTAAGTTTAGGCTTTGACATTCGGGCTCTTAGCGAGCTTAATCATTTCAAGGCACCATTCATTGAGCCCTCAATACTGTTTGAGGTGACCCTAATCTGCTAGACCAGGATCCCGCTATCCTGGACATGCATATGTATACGTCTGTATCTATTTTGGGGGTTTCACTACCAATTTCAGGGGCTTTCTCTAATGATTTTTTATCCGTCAGTTACAGTAAGGGAGCTGATTTTGGCACACCCTTTTGACGTCTAGAACACCCCCTCTTTATTGGCCGTGATTGAATGATTTAAAGTGAAATCAGTGGATATGATTAAAGAATGGTGTGCTAGAGGTGAAAAACGGGGTGTGAAAATCACTTCCGTACAATATTTCGGGTTAGGACGTGGGTTATTTGAACTCGGGCTCTGATCTTTAGAGGAGAGGATTAATTACCAACTAGGCCACGTGCACAACTTGATTATGGAGTGTGTTATTCTTACTCCTGCTTACGTATATGCAGGTTCTTGCCTTGGTGGGTGACCAACTTGATTATGGAGAGAACATATGTGGTGCAGTACTAAGCATTAGATTCAACGAGGATATATTGAGTGTTTGGAATCGCAATGCTTCTGATCATCAGGTTTGTATCTAATTGCTACTTCTGTTGCTAGTCTGCCTGTTGTCTCTCTTTCACTTTGTGCGCGGTGTGTAATATCTTGATTTTACTTTACGTAACCAGGCTGTAATGGCCTTAAGAGATGCAATCAAGCGGAATTTGAAACTTCCACACAGTTATCTCATGGAATACAAGCCACATGATGCTTCACTGCGTGACAACTCATCATACAGAAACACATGGTTGAGGGGCTAAGGATTTGCTGTTTCGTTCAATGCCACCAGATCAGTACTGGTTTTGGGAAAGCTTTCGCGAACTTGAATGCTACACAAATCATGACAAAATCAGTAACTCTAGCATGATGAAAAAGAGGGGTGCAAAATATGGAAGACTTGTTGACCCAAAAATCTGGAGAGTTGGTAGCTGGTATTTCTGTTAAGTTGGAACTCTAACAGAGTAAAATCTGTACTAAAGTCGCTGATGGATCATCAAAACGAATTGCTTATTTCATTTACTGATAGTCTGATTCTATGCTTTTAGCCTCATCAAACAGTTCCTTAATTCAGTGCTCAGCATAAATTACCACAGATGAAGATGATTTAAATTACTCAGTTTGGTTACTACTGTCAGCGAAGATTGCATGTAGCGTTTACTCGAGAACCCATAAGGTGGATACTTAGTTGGGAATAACTGATGAAACCACCCAACTGCTCACCAAGATTCAATTTGGTGTTTTTGCATGTGAAGAAATGAGGATGAATGGAAGTCTCCATTCTCAGTACCACTGACTTCGAGAATACTGATTGCTAGAGAAGGGAGATACATACCACATCCAACTATTGCTCCAGCATTCCTCGTAGTCCAGTTGACTTAATGTCCATCTGTTCCGTTACAAATACATAAACATAAGGACAGATAGGTAGTGCCGCACTATCCAGTGATGATCAATCCACAGTACTGATATTTTCTCTAGAGAACCTAAAGTTTACAACAGAAAATAGCACGACGAGTTATTGACAAAAAAAAAGAAGGCAAAGCCAAGATTAATTGATGATTCTATCAGTGCCTCGCGTAAATAACATAATCGTTGAATCCAAAATATTCCCTACTAATCAGAATGTGCCACGTGAATTCTAACCCAGAAGGACAAACATACCCTTGATGGAGATTACGAACTGCTACAGCGTTATCTCGGTCAAAAAGAGATCACAACATCAACAGCACTCGAGAGGTCACTCATAATCCAAGTAGACCATTACCCTGTGGGAGATCTCCACGAAGATCACCTCTCCTCGAGAGGTCCCTTCGAGGAACCACCACATCTCGGGAGGCTTCTTCGGAGATCACACAATTATAAAGTCCATTAAATCCTATTTAATGCTCTTAATGACCATGTCAAAGGAATATTCCTCACGCAATCTTTATAAATAGAGCCAACAATTTACCATTCAAGGTAATCCAAAACTCCTCTACAAACTTCTAAGATCAAGAATACATTTCTGATTTAGGCATCAGAAACTCTTTGGCAAACCCCCTACTGAGGTTAGTCAATTCCTTTGATGTCAATTCTTTGTTTTGCAGGTTCATTCGTCATTTTATAAGGTGAATGATATTTGCACAAACAATTGGTGCTTTCATTGAGAGCTTGAGTTATACTCAACTTTCTCTCCACATCTAAGTATTGGAAGTAATACTCAATCCATTCAAGTGACATTCTTCAAGTCTACTCTTGTTTAAGGATTATCCTTGAACAATATGGTGGACAAACGGAGAACATCGAGCAAGACCAAGGATCATTTCTCAAGGAACACCACAGGTGCTACACTACGAACCCAGAACGTGCCATACATCACGGGCTTAGAGCCATATCCCATCCTTGGGTGGCCCAAATCACGGTACTGCCAATAGTTCAGGTCTCCGATGCCTCGAAACCGGTGACCCAAACCGCTACAAATATTCAAATCGCGATTTATTGCACTGCACTGCAATTTAATAGATAATTTTATATATATATATATATATTATACTACTAAATATCCCCACAAGTAATCAAAACTAAACTTTCCTTAGTGATAAGTTTTATTTTTAAAACAATAAAATTTGGTGCTGAATTTAGAAAATTTTGAACTTTATATGTATGAATTGTAAAACTTGAACGATGTACACAAACTCTTAGCCTTTTCCGACTACTTTTAGCCTTCGCAAAAGACAAAAAATTTTGTAGTTAACCAAACTGCACCAAACCGTTAATTACGGTAACCATACCATTTGAACTTGAAAAGATGAGTGATTTGACTTTAGTTTGAGATTATGCTAAACCTCATAGAATGATGTCGTTTGCAGTTTTACCCTAAAACCAAACCAAACCACACCATGCTTAGTTCTAACTAAAACAATGAGTTTTCCTATAAAAGACTGCATTGACCTTAGTTGCCTATTCAGTTGCATGATTTATGAGTCCTAATAAAACCAAATTGATACAAGATCAACCCAGCCATATATGTTGTGATCCTGTTTATGATCAATCTCATCATAATTGGCCATGTCCATACAAAGACATGTGATACCAAATGTAACTCAATTACTTGATGGCGTGTGTTTATACCATGCCCCACACATGACACATAGAATGCACACCAAGCGCCACATGGCGAAAAGCAACCTAACTCCTTATGGGTCCCAAGCGCCACGTGGCAAACACAACCTAATATCTCATGGGTAATCCCGTGAGTCCCATGAGCACGCTTTACAAGGTTCGTGGCCCCCATGCGTAATGTCATGAAGGCAGATCGAACATATCTCGTGGAACCGCCTCGCGACGGTCTCCGCATAGAACCGCGGACCTTCTCGACACGACGAGAGGTGGGCCCTACACGACAATCCAAAGTCACGAAGAAATACCCCGCGGATACTCCTTATCCCACATCGGATAAAAGGAGATGTGACACCCTCACAAACTCTATAAAAGGGAGTCTACCCCAAGGGGTCAAGGGTAACTACTTTACACTATTCACTCTTACCATTTACCACAGTCACTTACTGACTTAAGCATCGGAGCTCCTTCGGCCCGCACCACACCGGTGCTCTGAGCTTAACCCTTTAGGTCAAGAAAAGAGTTCAAACTTTCGAGAAGACGCCTCACGCACCCGGCTTCCCCGAAGCCACATCAAGACTCACACCCAACGTGGAAGCCCCCGTTTCCACGTCCTCTCTACTGTGACGTGTCAAAACCTCCAGATTTTGACGCCAACAGTTTGGCGCCGTCTGTAGGAATCCTACTACTTCCCCCGTGTTTTACCACTCTTTTAAGACAATGTCCACATCCAATCTTCCACCGAATCCGAGGAAGACCACCAGAGACCTCCTCAACCCCTGTACCGAGGAAGGTCGCCAACGCGATCGCGAGGAGGTTGATGAACCTATGGCTGAGAGCTCCCATGTAGCCGAGGCTTCGCAAGCTAAGGGAACTCAGCGAGAGAAGGCCCATAAACCTTCTCGAAATAGTATGATGGCTCGAATGGAGGAGCTTGCCAAGACCCTCGAGGCCACCAACAAGCACAACGCCGAGCTCACCCACATCAACCGAGTCATACACGATACATATAGGAGCTCATGGACGAGCTCATTGCAGCCAGGCGCGAGTTACAAAGGCTGAGGGAACAGATCGAGGATCAGCGAAATGGAGCGGCCCAAACTCCCCCTCAACGGACGCCTGACACTCCAAAATTCCCAACTCCAGGTCCCATAGCCCCCGCAATTGGCACTTCCGAGTCGCTAAAGCCCTCCAAGTTTGCGCCACTCAGGCTTCCATCAGGCACCCAAGGCCTTCGAATTCATCTCCAGTCCTTCAAGGACCAATTTTCTTAGCCCGCAACTGAGGGGTGCCAGTTGTTTATACCGATGCCTGCAAGCGCATCGAAGATAACCGCCTCCAAAAGAACAAGGGGAAGGTCCATTATGTCTCAGAGGACATAAATCCCGAAGGGCTCGGCCACCCACCAAAGCCTAAACCAGTGCTGGCCGCACGAGATGAAGACGAGGCAGAGTCTTGTCCTCAACGACCTGCGCGTAGAACTCAGCGCCCGCCCATACTGGCAAGACCGTTGTGTGCCCCGCAGGTAGAGGTTGGACCATCTGCGGCGAGTGCCAACCCCCAAGACTTCCCGGGAGCTGAGGAAATTCGCATGAGAAGCTCACGGTGGCTCAGCAGCTGTCCGGCCCTTCACTCCCTCGACTTAGACAAGGGCCATACACCGTACGCATCCTTGCGTTCACTAGTATGATGCAAGATGTCGACACCAAACCTTTGAGGATGGAAACTTACTCGGGTAAGCCTGATGAAGACCCAACTGCTCACATACTTAGCTTCAGGTCGGCGGTCATCTACCGGGGCCTTTGTGACTAGTTCCAATGCCTCTTCTTCTCAAGTACTCTCGCAGGAGCCGCTTTGAATTGGTCTTTAGACTCCCACCAGAAAGCATAAACAGTATGGAGGAGATGGAACAAGCTTTCATAAACCAACACCGAAGCCAAAGCACTAGCTTCTATAGCAGCAATGACTTGAGCTTGGTCACCTAGGCTGAAGGAGAAACACTTCGGAGTTACGTGGGGAGGTTCAACTACGAGTATGGGCGATGCTACGAAGCTAACGACAAAACGGCAACCCAAGCCTTTCGTTCTGACCTTTGTAAGGGTGAATTTAAATACCTCATCAATATGTCCCGGTATAACAACATCAGTTACAATCACTTGATGGAACTCGCAAATGACCACACCTAGGCTGAATTCCGAAACAACGGTGGCCTTGTGGAACCGGAGCCCCCGGCCCCAGCTCCTCGGCAAGCCACGGTGAGCCCTGAGACTACTCGGATATCAGCCCCTCCCGCCATTGAATATGCCAAGGGTTATCCGAAGCATCAGCCTTATTCACCCCCAACTTCGAAACCCCATACCTCCAACAACAAACAGAAAGATGTGAGCTTCCACGAAAGCTTTGGAAAGAAGGGACGCAGTGACGCTCGACCTGTCTTCCAAACTTACCAAGTGCCGGCACTACCACAACCGCCGCCACCCCAAAGGAATGCGGAACTCGGTCGTCCCCGACGAATACCCTACGAGCCAAAATTCAACACCTACGCAGCACTCAACTCGTCATACAAGTCTGTTCTGTTGGGGGCAGGGGACTTAATTCCGTAGCCCCGGGCTCGGAGACCAGGCCCTAGGGATAGAGAGAACACCGAAAAATTCTGCTGATACCACGAGACTAACACCCACAATACGGAGGATTTCTCAGTCCTCCGGGACCACGTGGAAGGGCTAGTCCGAGAGGGGAAGCTAAGAGAATTCCTGGCTGGGCGCCCGGCGCCGGCTCCTGCTCCGGCTCCGAACCAACCGGCCCTCCGCCAGATCCACATGATCATTGGCGGGCCTACCATTGGGGGGAGCTCGAATCGGACAAAAATAGGCTACCTCCGAGAGACCCAACCCAGAGCTGAAGTCATGTCCTTGGGGCTCTGCGCGCCAAAATTCCAAAAGCAAGGGTGGGAGCCAATCACATTCTCAAAGGAGGAAGGCCGAGACATCATCGGCCCCCATGATGACCCACTTGTCGTCACAGCCCAGATCTCTCACTTCAATGTCGCCCGAATCCTCGTAGACACCGGTAGCTCTGTCAACATTATCTTCAAAGAAGCCTTTGATGAACTCAACATCTCGCCACAGTACGTCAATCGCGACACTACAACCTTGGTCAGCTTCTCGGGCGATGTCCTCCGCCCCTTGGGAAGCGTCTACCTCTCAATGGCCATGGGGACTTATCCACGGCAGGCTAGAATCATCGTCACATTCTTGATTTGTGATTGCCCCACGGCCTACAACGTAATATTAGGGCGACCTGCGCTTTGCGAGCTAGACACAGCCATACACCCCAGAATGCTCTTGATGAAATTCCCCACTCCCAATGGCATTGGGAGCGTTCGCGGAGATCAGCACGCAGCTCGGAGTTGTTACAATGTCGCAGTGTCTAAGGGTAAGACTCCGATTCTGAAGGAAACTTGCTCGGTTAGTGGGACAGCGCCGACGCCTCCCATAGGTAGTACCATCACGAGCCGACCTTAAGACCCCAGGGACGAAAGGGAGACTCCCCAAGCCCAGCCGGCGGGAGACTTAGAGTTGGTGTCAGTCTCAGCCCAATTCCTCGAGCGTCAAATTCAAATTGGAGCGAACCTCCCTCCTGTTGTCCGTGAATCCCTTGTCAAGTTCCTCAAGGATAACGCCGAAGTGTTCGCTTGGTCCTATAGCGACATGCCCGGCATATCCGTAGAAGTCATAAGCCACCACTTAAGCATTGACCCCAAGGCCAGACCTATCCAACAAAAGCGTCGAAAGTTCGATGGCGAGCGCTATGAGGCCATGAAGGCCGAAGTCGATAAGCTATCCGACATCGGCTTCATCCGTAAAGCAACCTATCCGACTTGGGTCGCCAACCCCGTTGTCGTTCCCAAGTCCAAAGGCAAGTGGCGGATGTGTGTGGACTTTACAAACCTTAACAAGGCTTGCCCCAAAGATAGTTTCCCTCTCCCACACATCAATCAACTTATCGACGCCACGGCTGGACATGAACTCCTTAGCTTCAAGGACGCTTACTCCGGTTACAACCAAATCTTCATGAATCTGGATGACTAGGAGCACACAGCCTTCATCACGGATAGGGGGCTCTACTGTAAAAAGGTCATTCCTTTTGGTCTCAAGAATGCCGGAGCTACATATCAGAGATTGGTGAACTCAGTCTTCTCCGATCTCATTGGAAAGACTATGGAGGTTTATGTTGATGACATGCTTGTCAAAAGCAAGACTACAACCTCCCACGTGGATAACCTCTCAGCAATGTTCTCCCAGCTCAAACTCTACAACATGAGGCTCAACCCGGCTAAGTGCGTCTTCGGGGTTAGCTCAGGAAAATTTTTGGGATTTATGATTAGCCAGAGAGGCATTGAGGCTAACCCCGAGAAGATTCAGGCCCTTTTGGAGATGAAAACACCGAGGACACAGAAAGACATCCAGAGCCTCAACGGCAGGATCGCAGCCTTGTCTCGGTTCATCTCTAAAGTCACGGATCGATGCCACCCCTTCTTCCAAGCCCTGAAGGCCGGACAAAAGAACATCACTTGGACCCCCGAGTATGAGGCCGCCTTCAGCGGACTCAAGGAATACATGGGTAAAGCCTCGGTTTTAGCCAAGCCAGAGGCCGGCGACACACTTCATCTATACTTGTCTTTCTCTGCCACAGCCGTGTCCTCCGTCCTCATCAAGAATGTTGATCGAGTCGAGCACCCAGTCTATTACACAAGCAAGTCAATGATGGACCCTAAGCGGCGCTACCCTGCCATCGAACAACTAGCCCTCGCCCTTATCTCCTCGGCAAGGAAGCTCAGACCTTATTTTCAGTCACACTCGATTCAGGTGCTAACCAACCACCCTTTGCGACAAGTACTCCAGAAGCTAGAAACCTCGGGGCGACTAGTGAAGTGGTCCGTCGAACTCAGCGAGCTCGACATATCTTTCAAGCCCAGGGCAGCTGAGAAGGGCCAAGCAGTTGCAAACTTCATTTCAGAGTTCAAACCGGCCCCGTCCGAGCCCATGCTCGCCGAAAAGCCTGATGCAATAATAGTCGAGGCTTCTTCAAGCACATCTGACGTCTTCCGTTGGAAGCTCTATGTCGATGGCTCCGCCAATCAAGAGGGGTGTGGGGCTGGGCTCGTGATCATCTCATTGGATCGCCAAACTTATGAATATGCCCTACGCTTCGCCTTCAAGACATCCAACAATGGCGCAGAGTATGAAGCCCTGCTTGCTGGCCTCCGCCTCTCCCAAGAGTTAGGCGCGGATGATTTGCAAGTTTTTAGTGACTCTCAGTTGGTTGTGAACCAAGTCACCGAAAACTTCACCGCCAAAGACCCCTCTATGGCCACATACCTAGCTCAAGTCATATATCACCGCAACAAGTTTTCCAAGTTTGAGATCACCCAGATCCCGCGCTCGGAAAATAGCCATGCTGACGCTTTATCACGCTTGGCCTCGGCTCTTACTGAGCCTGCAAAACGAAAGATCCCAGTTGAAGTGTTGCAAACCCCAAGTTCCCTCTCCCTTTGCGTGTTCAATATTCAGCCAGAAGAAGGATGGATGCAGCCGTACCGGGCCTATCTCACCGACGGAACCTTGCCTACCGACCCATTAGAAGCCCGTAGGTTCCGCCACAAAGCCGCCCGTTACACCATCATTCAAGGAAACTACACCTTGTCTTCAATGTCTCACAACCAGCGAAGGTTCTAGGTTGCTCTGAGAGGTCCACGAAGGCGTCTGCGAGAACCACTCTGGCGCTCGTTCTCTCGCCTTCAAAGTCATCCGGCAAGGATACTACTGGCCAACTGTTCATTCCGACGCCCAATCCCTTGTCCGAAAATGCGAAAAGTGTCAGCCGTTCGCTACTGTCCCCCACTTACCAGCCGAACCTTTAACACCAATGGTCAGCCCTTGGCCATTCGCTCAGTGGGGGCTTGATCTGATTGGACCTCTACCCCTAAGCAGGGGGAAGGTCAAGTTTGCAGTTGTGGCAGTCGATTACTTCACCAAGTGGGTTGAAGCTGAGGCCCTCTCCACTATTACAACTGCCAAGATCCAAAGCTTTGTCTGGCGCCATATAGTCACTCGGTTCGGAGTCCCAAACGTTATCGTCACAGACAACGAGAAGCAATTTGACTGCAAACCATTTCGTGCCTTCTGCAAGCAGTTCGGCATCAAGCTTTTCTTTTCATCTCCGGCCCATCCTCAGTCCAATGGTCAGGTGGAAGCAATCAACAAGATAATCAAGCATACTCTGAAGACAAAGCTTGACAAGGCAAAAGGAGCTTGGGCGGATATATTCCATGAGGCACTATGGTCTTACCGCACTACCTTCCGCACCTCTACTGACGAGACCCCCTTATCACTAGCCTACGACAGCGAAGCAGTTGTCCCAATTGAGACAAAAGAACCAACGGCCCGCGTCGAGACTTATGACGCAGACCAAAACGAGCAAAACTTGGCTGTCAGCTTGGACCTGATCGAAGAGCACCGAGAGAAGGCGCACATGAGGAATCTCGCCTACAAGCAGCGGGTGACTCGATACTACGATTCTCGTGTTCGCCCCCGATCTTTCAAAGTCGGGGACTGGGTACTCAGAAAGGTATCTCTCGCAACCAAAGACCCAAGAGATGGAACTCTCGGACCTAACTGGGAAGGACCTTATGAAATCATCAACATCTGCCGCAAAGGAACTTACACTCTCCGTAACACCAAAAGCAAAGTTCTCGGGCACCCATGGAATGCTGACCATTTGAAGTACTTCTACAAGTAACTTGAAACCCCAAACTCTTCCGATAGCCCAGGCAGCCTGCTTTCGCTTATTTTTATCATATTTTCAGTTATGTAATCTTTTGTCTCGACCCCCCCGGGCCAGAGCTCTAAGCTATGTACCATCATTTTGCCTCCCGAGGCTACCATTAATAGCAGGCCCGAGCGGCTGAATTCCCTCTTAATGATTTCTACAATCCGCTTGTAATGCATTTTATTTACTATGAACGATGCGTCGAATACGAACCACAAGCCGAGGCTTGCCGACGTCTAACAACCAATCGAGGGTCCCCACGAAGCCTCGGCCACCTCAGCCCAGTTTGACCCTCGATCCGACAAAGACCGACCTCTACATGCCGAGGCTTACATGAACGAAGCGTCGGATACGAAACGCAAGCCTAGGCTTACCAACATCTAGAGATCAATCGAGAGTCCCAACGAACCCTCGGTACCTATTTCTTCACTTCGGATAACTCAAGCGACGTCGAGCAACCAACCAATTATTCAAAAGCAAACAGTTTGACATGGCAAAGTTCGTACAATTATTTGAACACTCAAGCAATAATTATACAGCACGGCAAAAAGGCCAGAAGCCTTCAAACGTTCGGAACACTAATATGCTCTAAAGTATCGCCCCACGGCAACATCCAAGCAATTATTATTACAACACAGCAAATAGGCCGGAGCCTTCAAATGTTCGAATGCAAACGAAAGAAAAATGAAAAGCGATAAAAGCAACTCTCAAGCCTCGGCGATCCATTACTCCTCTTGTGGAGGCAGCGGCACGATGTCCATGTCTAGCAGCACCTTCTCGAAGCCGAAATTGACCTTCCTGCTAGGATTGGAGACCATAATTCAGTGCTTGTACTCGTTCAAGGGCATCGTCTCAACATTCCTTGATTGTACCACATGAGCCAGCTCAGCGGTGGCCTGCTCCTTCTCCACCCTTAGTTGCGCCATATCCCCACACCACTCGCCGAGGACTTAGCCTCCCTGGCCTTTTTCAAGTTCTCCTTCCTCCTAAGAAGAGCGGCCTCCAACTCACCACTCATCTTAGTCGGGGCCTCTTCAATATCGGCATCCCCACCATCAGGCATCCCCGCAACAGGAGACTCTGGAGCCACAGCAGCCTTCCTCAACTTAGCCATCCTGGCTTTCTTCGAAGCTTCAGCTGGGGGATCGGTTGATGCTCTCTTCCTCTTTTCAGCCTCCCCAGAAGCAGAAGGCTCAAGCACAGGTTCGGCTTCGTCCCTCACCAGGCGCCTCCGCGCCGGCGCCTCCGCCACTACGTTCTCATCTTCCGCGCTCACCACAACTGTTGCCTTTGGGATCCCTGCAAGTTTAAGCTTTTTAAGCCAAGTTCCCTGAAGCAAAAATCAATTTTGAATTCCCGAAGCATCGGACATGCGAAGACCTTACCCATAGTCAAGCCACACTCGACGAGATTTTCCTCAGTACACAGGACCCTGACGCTCCGATCCTTCTCAGACAGCAGCAGAATCCTACGGATTTGTTCAAGCTCCGGCACTTCCAAGTCACCACCGTCATACTTTACGCCACCTACAAGGATCAACCCAAAGTTAGAAAAGAAAAAAAAAAAAAAATCAAAGTGTAAACCCAGGAACCTATATAAGAAAAAAAAAAAGTGTAAACCCCCACCTGCCGGGATTTCCTTGAACTCGGTCCTTAGCCTCTTGCCTGGCGGTGCCGGCCCTTCCCAATCCCCAGAGACGAAGAAAAACCAGTCTTTCCAGACCTTATTGCTTGTCTCAACCCCTATCACGAACTGACTGTCACCCGACTTCGGTTCCTCTGAAGCCCCGCCCCTCTTCGGAGTTTTGAAAACCTCCCCCTTGGCGGCCGCGACTTGCCTAGCAACTTCCAACTCAGCCTTTTTACGCGCCGCCTCTTGCCTCCGAAGCTCCTTCTTCCCATCTTTCACGGCCCTGCCATCTTCGTCCCTCGTGACAACCCGCTTACGCCCCCCAATGTCAAAATCCAAGGCTCGAGAAATCGACGCCTGAAAGATGACGCTCCCCTTATTTTGAACGTTCCTCATCAACTTCCATATATATATATATATATATATATATATATATATATTTCAGATCTGATCTTGAGAAGGCGGAGCACCGTACTACTTCATCCAAAGCATATAGCATCCCAAGCTGACCAATGGCAAAGTCGGCTCTGGCCATAAACTCCTGAACCCATGGGTGTAATGGCAACCGCAGGCCGTACTTGAAAGCCTCGGCCCATACCAGTGTTTCGCCGGGGACTTTAGACTTGGATAGCGTCTCACCAGGCTTTGGGATACGGCAGACCACCGACTCTGGGATACCATACTTCACCCTTAGTCCAGCCAGGCCTTCTTCCGTCAGTTTATTTTGAAGCTTCGGACTGTCACAAAATAGGCCTGGGAATGCCGACTTGGCCCTCCCCTTGCTCCCCTCTGCCACAGTCAAGGGGATAGCCACGGCCGTAGCCACTGTCCCACCTTCATCTTCTTCTTCTTCCTCTTCCATATCTGAGGCTTCCTCGTCTTCACTGGGACTCACTACCCTCGGCTGATTAACCTCCGGCTCATCATCGCCACTTTCAATATCTATCGGGGGACTCGCCTCACCCCGACTCCTCCTTACCACATCCTCCGACACAGACAACATACTCCGGTATTGAAACTTGGGATGCTCCATAAACTCTTGATGTTTACCCATCTTCAGGATACAATCACCTTCTTCCAAATCAGTGTATTGAAAGCCCGTCTCGGGCGCTAATATGGCCGAGGTTCGCTGCTCATGCATCAACGGCTCTAACTCTTCTTCAATCAAGGGGCTAGCCTCGGTTCTCACCATCTGGCCCTTAGCCGGGCTCAGCATCGCCCGCGTAGGAGTACCCATCATGGCTCGAGGCCGAGACTCCAGCAGCGGAGCCATTTGTGATGGAGGCAACGGAGTCATCACCAAAGCCTCGGGTGAGTTTTGAGCAGGTGGTGTTACCGTCGCCGCAGGCGGATTCTGAGGAGTTGATGACGAAGTGGCGGAGCCACCACTACCATACGACTGGATGCTAACATTTTGGCTATCACTCTAGCCCGACATCTACAAAGACAAGTGTAGATGCAGGCTAAGTATCAGGCGTCGGATTTCAAATCTGCCCACACACTTAAGCCTCGGCCAACACGTCCCCACCCACATATGCAAACTATAGTATTTATACATATTCAATCAAATATATATATATATATATATATATATATATTTATTTCTTTATTTAAAAACAAATAGCCAAATTACCTTTTTATCCTTGTTCTCACTTGCCGTCGACCGCCACGAAAACTCGCCGGAAATTGCTCCGCCGCAAGGATTCTTCGCCGGAAATCGCTCTCAAGTCGCTCTCAAAGTTGCTCTCAAGAGTGAAAATCACAAAGTGAGAAAAATGAATCCCCCTTTTTCACTTATACGAAGACTCAAGACTTTTCCGCTTCTCGAGGCTCTGCATGCGCGACACGTGGACGCATCCAACCCATCCAATTTCCCATGAACCGCTTGATTGCTGCCACGTCATAACCACACGATGGGTGCCACATGTACGCACAAACAGCATGATGCACGCCACGTGTCCTCCAAAACACCTCTCACAAGCTACCCGTGTTCGAAGCCTTCGAAACCAAAGCTGCCCATCTCTGAGGCGTCGGCCAACAAGCCCCGAGCTCGAGCACGCCGAGGCTTGCCGACGTCTTGCAACCAATCGAGGGTCCCCACGAAGCCTCGGCTACCTCAGCCCGGCTCGACCCTCGATCCAACGCACCCTCGCGCTACCAACATCGAGGCGTCGGCCAACAAGCCCCGAGCTCTAGCACGCCGAGGCTTGCCGACGTCTAGCAATCAATCGAGGGTCCCCACGAAGCCTCGACTACCTCAGCCCGGCTCGACCCTCGATCCAACGCGCCCTCGCGCTCCACCACTGAGGCGTCGGCCAACAAGCCCGAGCTCTAGCACGTCGAGACTTGCCGACGTCTAGCAACCAATCGAGGATCCCCACGAAGCCTCGGCTTCCTCAATCCGGCTCGACCCTCGATCCAACGCGCCCTCACGCTCCATCCCTGAGGCGTCGGCCAAGAAGCCCGGGCTCTACATGCTGAGGCTTGCCGACATCTAGCAACCAGCCGAAGGTCCCCACGAAGCTCCGGCCCCCGTAGGCCCCTTCCTAGACCCTCTTCCCTACTACCGATGCTTTAGCCTTGGAACCTGCTGAAAAATCCCAAATTTTTTCCAGCAATGCAAGCCCCTTCTTTTTCTTTGCAAAATCCCACCTCAGGATTCGCATTTCTCGCCCGCGGACTTGGGGGACTCCTACCCCACATGCGCTCCAACCAAAGGTTCTTGGTTGCAAAATGTGTCTAGCATGGGAAATTTTACAAGTCCCCGACCAAGAGTGCGCCCCTTAGTCGAGAACTTGGGGGACTTC
The DNA here is from genome assembly GCA_033992175.1 of Spiraea crenata. Classification (NCBI taxonomy): domain Eukaryota; kingdom Viridiplantae; phylum Streptophyta; class Magnoliopsida; order Rosales; family Rosaceae; genus Spiraea; species Spiraea crenata. The sequence goes on along the minus strand of JAVBHV010000083.1, from coordinate 136,682 downwards.
TGTTTATACCATGGCCCACACATGACACATAGGATGCACACCAAGCGCCACATGGCGAAAAACAACCTAACTCCTTATGGGTCCCAAGCGCCACGTGGCAAAGACAACCTAATATCTCATGCGTAATCCCGTGAGTCCCATGAGCACGCTTTGCAAGGTTCGTGGCCCCCACGCGTAATGTCATGAAGGCAGACCGGACATATCTCGTGGAACCGCCTCGCGACGGTCTCCGCATAGAATCGCGGACCTTCTCGACACGACGAGAGGTGGGCCCTACACAACAATCCAAAGTCACGAAGAAATACCCCGCGGATACTCCTTATCCCACATCGGATAAAAGGAGATGTGACACCCTCACAAACTCTATAAAAGGGAGTCTACCCCAAGGGGTCAAGGGTAACTACTTTACACTATTCACTCTTACCATTTACCACAGTCACTTACTGACTTAAGCATCGGAGCCCCTTCGATCGACACCACACCGGTGCTCCGAGCTTAACCCTTGGCTTTCTTATAGGTCAAGAAAAGAGTTCAAACTTTTGAGAAGACGCCTCACGCACCCGGCTTCCTCGAAGCCACATCAAGACTCACCCAACGTGGAAGCCCCCGTTTCCACGTCCTCTCTACTGTGACGTGTCAAAACCTCCAGATTTTGACGCCCAACAGCGTGTAAACTAAGCAGGAGTGGGAATGAAAGTATTAGGGGTCATTCCCACTCCAGATAATTCATGTGTTTACAAAAATTTGGGAATCAAATTTATAATGGGACCCATAACAAAATCAGGAATCACATTCTTGATTTTCAAGGAAGAGACTCCTTAGTGGGATGTGGTATTGTGATTCCTGAAAATTGACTCCATGTGGATTGAAACTTTAATGCCTAGATTACCCCCACAATCTTAATTTTTTCTTCATATGTATTTGGACAAAAAATTTGCACCCACGTATAAGAAAGAAACCATACTAGCTCTACTGTTCTTTTGTCGTTTTACAAAGCTTTCTGGATAATTAAGAACTTAAATCGTACTCACGTATAAGTATATTAAGTAAGATTTGAAACTTTAATTTCTCGCTTTTATGTTCACAAAAAACAGAATTTTATATTAAGGGTATTCTAGTAATCAACTAAATTTTCACTCCAGTTTATGAAAATTAGTAAACAGCTTAGCGACAATCAACTTAATTTTCGCTCAAAAACTGGACAATTATTAAATGTTTCAATGGAAATGATTCACTCCGATTCCGAGTTAATAAACATGTCATCAATCCTATGAATGTATCCGGTCATGTTAATAAATGTGTACCAATGTTAAGTGCTAGTTTGGTAGCACTTAAATTAAATAAAAAGCACTTCAAAAATAATTTTGGGAAAATTTTTGTGTTTGGTAAACTATCAAAAGCTGCTTATTTGATAATCCAGCTTATTTTTGAAGTTGTATTGTGAAGGAAAGCCGAAGCTGCTGAAAACCTGCTTATGGGCTTCTGCTTATTTTCAAAGCACCCACTCGTTTCTACTCAAAGCAGTACACCCGTGTTGTAGGTATTCGACTCAAGAAATGACAACTGGAGCGAGTTCAAGCAGCCCTGCGAATCGTCTGGTCTCACCGGCTGCTCCCCGTCGATGTCGGACGGGGCCAGTACCGATGCCGACGACGGGCGATGGGCGACGACGGGCAACAGGCTGTGGGCGAGCGACGACGACTGGCAACGAAGAGATCGCAACGACGACGGGGCGATGGTGAGGCGACGACGATGGGGCTGTGGGAGAGGGACAAAGGCGATGGGCGACGACGACCGGTGATGAAGAGATGGCGACAACGACGAGAATCCTAAGTTTTTGACGGGGCTGTGGGTTGTGGGCGATGGGCGATGGGAATCCAACATGATCGTGAATTGAAGCTCTGGTTTTTCTGGGCTAGGCTTGAGACTTCATTTTCATAAAATTCAAAACAAATAAATAAACATAATTTTTGTGTGTTTATTTAGTGATTTCAAGTGTAATAAATAAATAAACACAATTTTTGTCCCTATTATTCATTATATAGATTCACAATAATTTTACATAAAAGTTTACCAAACACTCAACTTCTGCTTTTTCTATTCACAGCAGTTTTTCAAAATTATTTTACCAAACACTTCACAGTTTATTTTTTCTGCTTATTCTCTCAGCACAACAAAAGCAGCTTTAAAAATAATTTCAACCTTACTAAACTAAGCCTTACCAAACTAAGTCCATTCTTACAGTAAGTTGAGAAATGAGAATATGCATGTGTGTGGTGTGGGGCAGAAGACCAACCGATTAAACTGAAATAGTGGATTTACCTTACCATCAACTGGCCGACACAAAATAATCTTTTGTTATAACACAAAAAAAATTAAAAATAGGAAAATACACCATTTCTTCTGTTAAGTTGTGTCTTTTCCTTGCTTCGGGTGAACTTTTTCTCATCTGATATTCCTGCATCGCATTGTCTTTGATTGCCAGGCATTTGCAATTGTAGACAGAGAGAGAGAGAGAGAGAAATGAGGGAAATAATAAGCGTGCACATTGGTCAAGCAGGGATCCAAGTGGGCAATGCCTGCTGGGAGCTCTACTGCCTTGAACATGGCATTCAACCAGACGGCACCATGCCCAGGTACTTTTTTCTAAATGTATGTTCATACAGTATATATATGTATGCATTGTTTGGGTTTTGGTAAGTTTTCAACTTTTATACCAATCGACTTTTATACCAATCGATCTGTTTCTTCTTTTGTTGGTTTGGAACTGTCGATTTCTATGGGGGTTTTTATGTTTTACAGAAATAGCTTCGGGGTTTTCGGGTTGCGAATCGATATAGTGGCTATAATTGTTGGGAATTGAGTTATACATGTCCGAGTCTCCTGCCAATTATGTTCAACAGTCTAGCAGATCAGAGTTGGATTTATGTAGATTCAGTATTGCTTCAATTTTTAGTTGTTTGTTTATCTGTTAAATTCAATTTAAGTTAATCAGGCATTGGTATTTGATAGCTCAGTCAAAATGATTGTATAATGGAACCATAATTTGTGATTGATAGATTTAGATATGTTAACTTTTGTTCTTCTTGGAATGGCAATTGGAAATACCTATAACTTTTCGTGCTTATAAATTAATAATTCTTGCATCTACTCAGATGAAACTAGTAGTTGTGGTAGCTTTGTTTGGTCTTCATCGTTTAATCTAGTCTTCTTACAAAATGTGCCAGCAAAACCTCTGGCACACTCTTTCCTTTGTAACTCACAATTCGTATTACATTAAACCACAGACAGCAAAAGGGCCATTATTTCGTGAATTCTAATGCAATCTATGCTATTGTCCACCAAAATAGACTTGTCATAAGGAGACATGCGGTTTTGATCCTTTAATATCCTAGAATCATCTAGTTGTATTAATATCTTTCATATAGGGAATGCTAATATTCAATGCACAGAAATCTCTAGAATAGATATAGATGTACCCAAATAAAGCATTCATGTAATGGTAAAGGATCATTTTGATATCCCTAAAACATCAGTCAGTGAATGGCTGTTTATAAGGTTGTCTGTCACTCAATGGGAACTTGTCTGGTTATGTGAGTAGGCTTTCAATATGAATGCAATTTTATGAGTTTCTTTGCTCAAAATCTGTAACTGATTGGTTTGTTGTATTGTTTATTTCAATGTATGTTGTAACTGGTATTTCAATGTTCTGCTGAAATATTGCTCTGATCGACTGTGTGAAAATTAATCTTTTTGTTTTTCTCATTTGGTCTTTGATGTGCGGTATAGTACAATGGTGAAATATCATAGAGTCATCTGTCAATTCCTTGAATGCTGGCATATGGTATTAAATTTAATACGCAAGGATACTAGTTTTAAGATTTATTTGCATGTTTGGGAAGAAGGAATCGCTAATGGTGTGGTTCATCTTTGTTCCTTTTCTCAGTACTCTGATCCTAACAATGTTTATTCGTGAATGCAGTGACACCTCAGTTGGTGCCGCGCATGATGCTTTTAACACCTTCTTTAGTGAAACTGGTTCTGGCAATCATGTGCCCAGAGCAATATTTGTTGACCTGGAACCCACGGTTATTGATGAAATCAGGACTGGGACTTACAGACAACTTTTCCATCCCGAGCAACTTATCTCTGGCAAAGAAGATGCTGCAAATAATTTTGCTAGAGGACACTACACTGGTATATGAATTTCTGTTGTCAGTGTCACATTGGCATTACCCCTATACTATTTCAGTTATAACTGGTATTCTCTGTTAAATGCTGCAGTGGGGAAAGAAATTGTGGACCTATGCCTTGACAGGCTGCGAAAACTAGCTGATAATTGCACTGGTCTACAAGGATTTTTGGTATTTAACGCTGTTGGTGGTGGCACTGGTTCTGGTCTCGGGTCATTACTTCTTGAACGATTATCTGTTGATTATGGGAAGAAGTCAAAACTTGGTTTTACCATTTATCCTTCTCCTCAGGTATGTTCTTGAAAAAGAATACAGGACATGACAGTTAGATGGGACTTTTACTGGTAAAACTAGTATTTCTGGCAACTTATTTATTTATCCTTTTCTTTTAAACTCTGTATGCCATATACTGTGATGAATTAGTTCTTCTACCGCAAAAACCATACTAAGTTTAAGAAGCATGGGAATACACCTTAAGCAAAACCTTGGCCTGAAGTGATGAGAGATTATACTGCAAGCTTATTCTCATCTTCAGAGACAATAGAAATGATAGGCAGGGTTTGGACTATAGCTTTCATTTTGTTAATGTCACATCTTTTTTGTCTGCCTCTATTTAATAAATGTTCAGTTCTTCTTAATGTTACAATTAAACTGTGCATGCCAAGTCTGAAAGTACAGAGATTACACTTCTGGCTACATGAGTGGGGGCAGAAACTTAGGGAAGATTTTTTGAAGTAACAGTTTTTTAGGCTTTTGTTGACGCTGAATCGCTTTTGTCATCTGCTTATGTATGTGTAATAGTTATCTTAATATTGTTGTTATGTTTGTGAGTCTCTAGAGAAACTAATCCCAAAATCTGCAGGTTTCCACTGCTGTTGTAGAACCTTACAATAGTGTACTCTCTACACATTCTCTCCTTGAACATACAGATGTGGCTGTGCTGCTGGACAATGAAGCCATTTATGATATCTGTAGGAGATCTTTAGACATTGAAAGGCCAACATACACCAACTTGAATCGCTTAATATCCCAAACAATCTCTTCTTTGACCACATCATTGAGGTTTGATGGTGCCATTAATGTGGACATAACTGAGTTTCAAACTAATCTCGTGCCATATCCTCGTATCCACTTTATGCTCTCATCATATGCCCCTGTAATCTCTGCTGAAAAAGCTTACCATGAGCAGCTATCAGTTCCTGAGATCACAAGTTCAGTATTTGAGCCCTCTAGTATGATGGCCAAATGTGATCCAAGGCATGGGAAGTACATGGCATGCTGCTTGATGTACCGTGGTGATGTTGTACCGAAGGATGTAAATGCTGCTGTAGCTACCATTAAGACAAAGAGAACAGTTCAATTTGTTGACTGGTAAGTAGACCTATCCTACAGACAGTTTCAGTAAAATATAAGCTTGATTATTACTTGCACTAAAATTCTTGAGATTTCTGTAGTACATCTTTAAAAAGTTTATGGGAGAAACATGTTTCTTGACATCACACTTTTATTTGGTGTACACATTTGAGTTTTAAATTACCTCAGAGTTCAAACAATTTACATGTATTATTTTTTCAAGGGTTTAGTTATACTACATGTTAATTACTTTTGATTGAGGATCCAATGGTTACTCAACTGTTCATGGTTGCCATAGTTTCATTATTTATAGCTTCCATAGGGAAAGATAGGGTTTTCAATGCATATTATATGAGTCACAAGATACTTTAGTTGCCTGTTGATTTTAACTGATTGAGTGCTTCATATGTGTATACTTTCAGGTGCCCAACAGGCTTCAAATGCGGTATTAACTACCAGCCCCCATCGGTGGTACCAGGTGGTGATCTTGCCAAGGTAGAACGAGCAGTTTGCATGATAAGCAACAACACCGCTGTAGCTGAGGTTTTCTCCAGAATCGACCATAAATTTGACCTTATGTATTCCAAGCGGGCATTTGTACACTGGTATGTCGGTGAAGGGATGGAGGAAGGTGAATTCTCTGAAGCCCGTGAGGACCTTGCTGCTCTTGAAAAAGACTATGAGGAAGTTGGGGCAGAAGGTGCAGATCCAGAGGATGAAGGGGAAGATTACTAGCTAATCGGTCTATCCGCCCTACATCTCCCGATCATTTTGTTTCTCTTTTCGCTGTGTAGTTCTCTATGTTCGTGATCTTCTGGATGACATGTACATTGTGTTTCTGGTTCGGTTCTTGTGATTGGTTTTGAAAGTACGGCTAATAAGTAAACAACTGCATTCCTAAAATGAAATAATGATCTCTTTCAACCAATTGGGACTGCTGCACGCTTAATTCAACATGATTTATGAGAAAGTGAACTGATGCCATGTATATGTTTCTGCAGACATCTTTAGATCAGCTGGAACAGGTTATGCAACCATCTTTATCTCTATCTATTTCGATAGATCTTTGTTATTATAATCTGATAGTTTTATACCATAATCCCTGTTTAGAGTTTAAAGTGAAAGAACAAAGAGGCTTATGAATATAAAGAACAATTTCAAGTTGCACTTTTGAAATTAGGACTAAGGTTTCTTTACCAATTTAAGGACAATGAGTCAGTCAGTCTTTCTATACAATATGAAAACATCCAAAATATTATCTAAAAATTACAAGATATTTTTGTGGGTTATTTCGTGTCCTCTGTGATTCGTGGGGGTGTTGGGTTCAGTTTATGTATAATTAGTGTTTATTGGCTATCATGTAGGTATTGTTGTTTACTGCATGTATTGTTCTTTTGTGTATATTGCCTATCTGGAGGTAATGTTCTTTTGTATTATCTGTTCATGTAGAGTTGCCTATGTTACAGGTAATTTATTTGGGTGGATCCACCAATGTTCCAACTTTTGCCTACTCCACTGGTGGAAGGCAGCCAATCAGGGCCTTGAAGCAGCAAGGTAGCAAATTTTGAGTTGGAAAGAAGACTAGAAAGCATGATTGAACTGCTGAACGATGAAGGGGCCAAAAATAAAATTCTTTTGTCGGAAAATGAAAAAACAAAACAGGAGATGGACATGCTTAGAAAAGGAACAAGTGAGACGGCATTACCAGAACAACAGACAACAGCGATGAGGGTGAAGACAAGGACAAGGCAACCTTCGATGCGTAAAGATGACGACTATGGTGAGAACAAAGGGAAGACAATTCCTAAAAAGTTGAAAATGGCTTCAGTGAATTCTGATTTTGTAGAAGATCCACCGAAGCTCCCAATCTCCCTCATTAAATGGCTAGAAAGTGACCAAAAGCTTTTCCTATGTTACCATGGCAGGTAAACTTCATCTTAATGGCGACCAAAACTGTGCAAATTTTATTTTATTTTATTTTATTTTTCCTTAATGTTATTAATATAAAGATTGGTGACAATTTGAAAAGGACATAGTTGGTAATCTGAAAAAAAAAATTAAAATAAAAAATATTACATTAAAATATTCTAAATTAGCAGGTGAACTAACGTGGCAAACATGTCATTGTCCTTATTACTACAAGGAAAATTTGTTGTCGTTGATCCAAAGTCACATTGGGGATTTGTCCTAATTTCAAGTCATCTAAAGAACAAAAGACGGACAAGAATGAAACACAAAAAGAGATGAAACAATTTTCAGCAGAACAAAGAACACAGTGGTGGAAGATCCCAAAGAGTTTCATTTGGATCATGAACTGTTTCCATATACTCTTGCACTCCATTCATTGCATAGAGCGAAGCTGATATCTGTCTTTCAACTTTCATCCTTTCGAATTCCAATAGCTCGGAATCAGCCGCTGCTGTTGCCTGATGCTTTGGCATATCAAACACTTGTTGAGCAAACGAGAAGCGGTCAACCCCTGTTTCATACCCCCATGAAAGATTGGATTGAGAATTCGAAGAACTCAACTCAAAATCCTCATTGATGCAGTTTCTCAAGTCGGGTTTGTAGACATCATCAAACAGCTGCGAATCTCCAAACACCTCACTCGAAAATGAGACGTTACTGCTAGTGGAAGTACAACTACTAGTACTAGTAGTTTTATTAGTAGTTCTAACAGTGGTGGGGGGACGATCAGAAGAATTAACTTTAGTACTAGCAGTACTAGTAGTTGGGTGAGGTACTAGTACTTGTTTATGTGGTTTATGGGGTGAACCTCCTTTTTGTGTGTTGAGCAAGTTTCTAATTCGAGAAGCAAGAGGTGAATCCAAGGAGACATGAGTGATGAAGTTGGTTCGAGTGTTTGAGCCGCGAAGAAGGCAAGCGGCTTCATCATAAGCGCGAGCAGCCTCTTCAGCGGTCTCAAAGGTTCCAAGCCACATTCTGATCTTTTGAGTCGTGTCTTTGATCTCAGCAACCCATCTCCCTGAAGGCCTTTGTCTCACACCAACAAACTTGTTTGAGCTCTTGTTGTTGTTGCTGTTTCTGTGTCTTCCTTTCAGTGCCCCCGCTTTGCTCTTCGAAATGCCTCCGCCTAATTTGCTTGCACTTGCTGCTGGAAATGAAATTTGTTTCTGCTGTCCAAACTGAAATTCCATTGTGCAAATGAATCAATGAATCAATTGTGCATAGCAAAATGAACTTTTGTTTTCTTTGTTTTGGTTGATTGGCACTAGGTGGGAAGACTGAAAGATTAGAGAAAATGAATTGGAGTGAAAGTTTTAAGGGTGGCAAAATGAATTGGAACAAAAATGGTAGCGGAGAGCTCGTTTGCATCTGCTTGTATGGTTGTGGAGAGGGATTTATTTATTTCAAACGTTTTCTGAGTTTTCTATGAGCAGTTGGATCGTTGAAGGGAAGAAGCTGTACGTCCTTTTCTGTTTGTTGTCTTATGATATATTTGTTTAATCTTCAATGTCGAAAAATTGTCCGTCACAATTGACTTCATTTTTCTTCCAAATAAACCCTTGTTTCCATGTCCTGGGATTTAGTTACTTCTTGGGTACTTTTTTTTTACTATCTTGGCAAACACAATCAATTATACTTGAGGGATGCTACAGATAAATAACAATAAAGCTACATGAATCTTAAATGAGTACCACCTCAACTTCTTCACTTTTAGTCTAGGTGATTAATAAGAATTTTTTTTAGTTTGAGGGGTGAATGCACAAAAGTGAAGAAGTTCAGATGGATAAGGGTTTTAGAAGGTAAGAAATGGTGAAACCAAAATTAGAATTTTGAAGAGTGATGATAAAATTGTAAAATTACAAATTAATTAATTAAAAAAATATACAAACATTCTATCATGCTAAACAAAAACTCAACTATCACCATTTGAAATCCAACCGAACATGCTTGAGATGAAAGCCGACAACATGGAAATGTGGTGCTAAGCGCCTGCCAAAAAAAAACCCTCTTGCACACGCGTATGAGTGTGCGGTGAGGCTAGTGTCATTTGTGTCATTTACCGCACTACTAACAACTAAACCATGAGGTATTGTGGATTCCGATTTTAAGGAGATTATATACACACCAATCATTTCGCTCCCCCCCACTGAACACTAAGAACTTCCCAAATTATCTTCAATTGAAATATACTATTTAACAAAACCTAGTAACATTTTTCTCTCACACCCAACTACTTTTTACCTTCTTTTTTTTCACTAAAACCAAGAAAGATACATGTAGTGTGACGACTTTTGTGGCGAAGGTTTTCCATTAGTAAAGTAGTTGCTTGGCTTTTAATTTTATTTTAATCTTTTAGTTCACCAAAACAATGATAGATTTGAGCGTAATTTTGAAAGTTTCAATGACAAAAATATAATGTTAAGTGGGGAGAGACAAATACTAGATGTGGATAAAAATTCTCAATTTGTTTTTGTCTGTTGTTTCCCTTATAGCAGATTGTCTTTTCTAATTTTATCAAAAGTGTAAAAAGTTTCAACTATCTACAAAAAAAATATTATGAAATAGGAGATCCTAGATTTGTTTTATTTTTTGCATTGAGTAATCTTTTTCTAATTCTTTATGGACTATGCTTCATATGATGTCTAATTGTACTGTTTATATATATTTCACAAAGTTAGATAAATGAACGATTTTAAATTTGATTGATTTTTTGTAAAGATGATACACATTAGTGAAAAACCTGAAAAATAAGAGGAGAGGGAGAAGAGAGTTCGAGATGGAGGGTTCGCGTCCAAATTATAAAAGTAACTACCAACTGCTTACTTGTAGGTGTGTGGAAGGGCATTAAGGAGATAACACAAGATAAAACAGAGACGTTACCATTTAAGGGAAGTGTAGTAGGGGTGTGGGACAAAAAGTCAAGCGGTTGACAAAAGGTCGTCGAAGGCACGAAAAGCTGCCACTTGGAGGCCCCAAATTAATCTTCTAGATAATCCACAAAAACCACAAAGTGTTCCAAATTTAGGTAGACCTAGTCACATAGAATGAAAGTTCTTATTATAAGCGTTGCGTCTGTTTACTCCCTGACATCACCATTCTTTCTTTTTCTAATTCCATATAATATTGTTACACATCAAATTATGATGTGTATGTACTCAGCGACGAAAAATTGATGATGTTCATTATCATCTAAGAGCAAAAATGATGTTGGGGAAAAGGTTAGGCGAAAAATGTATTAGGAGAAAACACATAATTTTCTTATATTAAAAGGAAAATTAAGGGGGCAAATTTAGGTATGTGGGACAAGAAAAATATAAATTAGAGCTTCCGGCGTTGCTTTGATGGTCTTGAGCTTCACGCCGTCGAAGACGCTCCGCTATTGGGAGCTCTTTTCTGCATAACCTCATCTGAAAGATTTCGGCATTGAACCAGATTTTGATATATAGAAGGACCCAATTGTTAATTTTAGCTGAAATTGAACAAAAAACCAAATCTATGATCGAAATTGAGTTTTCTTCATTTGTGGGTTTTGGTGGTGTTGTTAGGGTTCATTTGTAGAGCATCTCCAATAGCTTTTACAAAACCAAATTGGGCCCCAGTTGGAGAGCATAAGCAAAAAAAAATTAAAAATCATTTCCAATAAATTCTGTAAACTCATCATTCAAATTGAAAACTTTGTAGATTATTTCACAAATTTGTTTTAGTACTAAAGGTCATATGTTGTCCATTTTTCTTCTTGTTCATTATTTCTTCTTTTTATAATTAATTTTGTACAAAATAAATATTAAGTTCATTTGAAGAGTCTCTTAGAGACAACAAAACCAAACAACATTATCAAAAAAAAAAACCAAACAACAAAAATTTATTCTACAAATTGCCACATAAGTCAATAAAAAACAATTTGAAGACTGGTATTTGTTAATTCTCTTGAAGATACTCTTAGAAGTGTATGAATTTTGGCTATCTACATTTGAATTGGGATTGTTTGCTGGATAGTTCTTGAACTTGGAATTAATTGAATTCTTTTGTAGTTTATAAACTATTTGTGTATAAGGCCCCATTTGGCATTCCTTTCCGAAAGTGATTATGGGTCGAAAATGATTCGCGAAAGTTTTTGACAGAAAAAAGTGTTTGGTAACTGCAAAAATAATCACTTTTGGGTATAATCACTTTCGACGAAAGCCGATCATCGAAAGCAGCCTTGGAATAGCTTTCATAATCTGCTTTCATTTGGGACACGCTGGGCATTACAAAAATTATTAATGAATTTTTTTTTCTTCCAATTTTAACCTTCTCAAACCTTTCAATTCACCATTTTAGCAACCCTCCCACCTGACTCGGGCCTTCATGCCCAACTTTCAGCCTTCCGCCCCACCAACGACCACCATCACCTCTGTATTGGAGTTGTGCCCTAAAAACCAAATATTTTGTAATATTATAAACAACTCAATTAGGGGTGGAATTTTTGTACCAAATACCAAAAACCTACCGTACCATACCGTACCATACCAATTGATATGGTACAATTTCGGTAGAGTCACTGTTCGGTACGGTACAATATCGTACCAAAGTTTTTTGTATGGTTTTTGGTATAGAGTGTGCAATACCATGGTATACCAAATACCGAGGGTATATATGCAATTATACTAAGGGGTGCATATGCAATTTACTAAGGGGTGTATATGCAATTTTTTTATAACATTAAACCTAAATTAATCACTCTCTCTCTCTCTCTCTCACGGCTTCTTCTTTTCCGCCGAACAAAACAGTGAAATCGCGTGAAACAACCTGTGAAATTGCGTCTTCTTCTCCGCCCAACAAAACTGCATCTTCACGTCTCTCTTTCTCTCTTCGAAGTCTTCTTCAGATCGCCTCTTCTTCAAGTCTTCTCGGCCTCTTCGTCTCTCTTTCTCTCTTCGCACTCTTCGACGGACACAAACGACGCCACTTCGCCTCTTCTTCTCTACCTCTGAGCTCTCCCGCAAGGAGGCCGTCCTCCTCTGAATCCACGAGCTGCCCAGCAGCGACACCACTCTAGCGGCAAACTCGTTCTCGATCTCCCAAATCAAAGCCGGACAGAAGCTATTCGAAGGTACATAAACTGTTTTTTGAATTGGGTTTTATTTGTAATTGGGTACTCTGGAAATCATTTGTTATTTTCTGGTTCCTTTTGATGTGTAGGCTGATTGAATTGAACTCTGTCTCAGCCCATTCCGCTGCTGCTCGTCCGCTGAGTTTTTATCCAAAGACATCTTGAGGATTTTTTATTTTTTATTTTTTTTTATTTGAGATTTGAGTTGCATTTGAAGTTGAACTTGAACTATGCATTTTATTATTTGGATGTTGGATTGTAAAATAATTATGCACTTTCGGTAACTTGGAATTTAAATAAAATTCTTGTCTAGAAGTTTGGTTTATATCAATACCATACCATACCATACCAAAATTTTGGTATACCGAAATTTTGGTATGGTAATGGTATGGATTTTATTGGTATGCCTATATACGGTTGGTATATGGTTTCTAATGTTTGGTACGGTATACCTACCAAACCCAGCTCTAAACTCAACTATATAAAAGGGCAAGTATTTATTCATTCATGAGCGCGGCTTTTATATTATTGAGATAATATGTTATGAATGAGTCCATTGGATTAAGGTATGACTACAATGTCCTAAACGTCATTAGGATAAGGAGACTTGTAGGGCATAATACTTAATCCACAAAATTGTTCCTAGCCGATGGAGAGTCAATTGGGCATTGACTATTTTGTGAGGGCGGTGTATATCGCATTAGGGTTAGCATGGTCTTGCTACACGTATTGGATACGTGATGGATATGCAGGTGCTTGTTATTGATCAAGTCCACTAAACATGACTGCCTCGAAGCTTAAACGTATGGATGCTTACCACATGTGAAGCGTTACAAAGCTTCCGGTTGTAGTATGTAACTAGTCCTTAGACCTGAGGCATCTTGGGATATCTTGTGCTTAGCATCATAAACTTTGACTTTATTTCAAGGTCGCTACGTGGTTCAGTGACCCCATGGGTAAAGATTGGGTTTATGGTTATAGGTATGAAGGTACATTAATGCGCAATATAGAGTCTATCACCTTCCGGTAATCAGTTCAATGGAAGGCGATATCCCTCAGAAGCCACTTGACGATCCATCTTAGAAATCTCTGCGCAGAGTGTTTATTGATCAAGCGTAGGTTTGTAAGAACCGCTTCGTCAGAGATGGATCTTGGTGATTGAGATTCTTTATAGTGATTTGACAAATCTCCATATCACTCACATCTCAATTGGGATATAGATGATAGAAGGACCGTATTACATTGTAACTACAAACCAAGGTTCGAAAAAGGTAAACATGATTTAGTCAATTGAGAGTTGATCATCTTGTGTGAATAATCTTGCTAGCACAATTGAGAGTTCATCCCGTTGTCCGTCGTCAGCGTTCCAGTGTGGATACTTTTAGAGGCTCAACACTTGAGGAGCTAACATGATTGAATCCAAGATCATGACAAGCAAGAGGAGCTCAACAAGGGCGTATGCACGTGGAAGAAAGACAACAAATATGTTGCTCAATCTCTTACTTGTTTGTTTTCTATTTTGCGAATTATCGATACAATCAACCGGATATGTAATTGGGAATCATCTATTTACTTTCCGCTGCGTAATATTATTAGTAATCAAATTAATAAAATTCCAATTATATGCCCAGAAAACCAACACTCTGCGCCTGCGCTCGCGGCAACCGGACATGGCCGAATCGGAAAGCACAGTAAGCACCCCGATGTGTACTCCACGAAGCTCATGGAGGCGCTAGGTTCGGCATCGATCTTCACCGTCATCCACAGGGGCGAAGGCCGTTGGCGGTGGGGAGAGACGTGAAGGAGGGAGCAAACCTAAACCTCCACAACGTAGACCTCCTCCTCGGCTTCTTCGTCGTCACGCCTCCGCATCCTCGACCTCCTCCTCCGCATCAACAAGATCTCTTCACCCGCCATATACGAAGTCGTCATCGGCATTGCTCCTCCACAAGCTTCTAGGCGACGCTGAAGATGACAGCTCTGGCAATACGGGTTGTTGAGCAGCGGCGAACGGCTGTGGTGGCTCGTCGTCCGGGAAGAGCTGGGCGTAGCAAAAAGAGAGTCAGCTCTTTAGCTCTTTGGCTCTAGTCAGAGTTTTATGAAAAGCGACAACGGCGATGCAAAGTGCAGAAGTGCAGAACGAGGAAGATGGGTCTGGTGCAATCAAGGTTTGAAATGTCGGCAAAGTCGCTCGACATGTCGCCGATATGTCGCTTTTTGGAGGCTCCGACATGGAAAGGGGGGGTGAAGTGGGAAGCTTCACCGGGAATCGGTGATGTCGGCCGAAGTCGACGGATGTCGACGATGCCGACGATGTCTACCGACATATCGATGAAAGTCGGCGAACCCAGAACCAACACTCGCTCTACGCCGATCCCAAAATCAACCACCTTGACTACGCTCGCTCCATCTTCGACCGAATCGAACAGTCCACTCTGGTCTCCTGGAACATTCTCATCAAGTGCTACGTTGGAAACCAGCGTTCCCACGACGCCATTGTTCTGTTCTATGAGTTGCTCCACGAGATTGTTCCGGACAATTTCACTATACCGTGTGTGATTAAAGGTTGTGCTCGGTTGCGCGCGATCGAGGAAGGGAAGCAAATTAATGGGTTGGTGTTGAAAATTGGGCTTGGGTTGGATAAGTTTGTGCAGAGCAGTTTGGTGAGTTTGTACTTGAAATGTGTCGAGATTGGCTTGGCACGGAAGGTGTTCGACGAAATGCGTGACCGAGATTTGGTTACTTGGAATTCACTGATTGATGGGTATGCGAGGTGTGGAGAAGTTGAAGTTGCAATGGAGTTGTTTGATCAAATGCAGGAGAGGGAATTCTTTTTCTTGGACTGTTTTGGTTGATGGGTTATCGAAGTGTGGGAACGTGGAGAAGGCTAGGGAGATATTTGATCGGATGCCGGATAGAAATTCGGTTTCTTGGAATGCTATGATCAATGGTTACATGAAATCTGGTGATTTTGAGACGGCGGGTCAGTTGTTTAGAGGGATGCCAACAAGAGATGTCATAACGTGGAATTTGATGATTGCTGGTTATGAGTTTAATGGGAGGTTTGTGGAGGCATTGGAGTTGTTTCAAGAAGTTTTGGACAAAGGGGTTCCTAGTCATGCTACGTTAGTCAGTGCACTTTCTGCTGTTTCGGGGTTGGCTGCCCTGAGCAAAGGGAGATGGATTCATTCTTTCATGGTAAAACATGGATTCGAATTAGGCGGTGTGCTTGGTACTTCTCTGATAGAAATGTATTGCAAATGTGGGAGCATTGAGAGTGCTTTGACTGTATTTCAAGCTATAGAAAAAGAAGAAGTTGGGGCATTGGACTGCTATAATTGTTGGTTTGGGAATGCATGGTATGGCCAAACATGATCTCCATGTTCTCGAGCTATTCCTTGAGATGCATAAAACTGGAATGCAGACTAATGCTATAACTTTTATTGGAGTCTTGAATGCATATAGTCATGCGGGATTGGTAGATCTTGGTCGTTACTATTTCGATATGATGAGAAATGATTATGGAATTGAACCCACCATTGAACACTATGGTTGCTTTGTGGACATTTTATGTCGAGCTAGCTGTCTGGATGAGGCAAAGAATGTCATTGAAAGTATGCCTATGAAGCCATTTTATCTCAAGCTACAAATATTTTATCTCTAGACATATCATATTCTTATCATATCATCGGCCATTTTAGAATATTTATTAGTCTTAAATATGCATTGTGAGATGATTAAACACTTCCTATAGTTTCATTCAAAATTTCCAATTTTTAAGCTGATTTCCATCAGTTTCTTTGACGGTCGTCGATATCGATATCGATGTCCGAAATATCCGTCGATATATCCGTAAACTGAGCTATCGATATTTTTGTCGACATCGATATTTTAAACTTTGGGTGCAATGCATCGTTTTGTTTGCACCTACTTTTATCAAATTAATGTACTATAATAATTAAAAATAATCTTAACATATCGCCTAGGGGTTTTAATAAATTATGTGTTTTGATTTAGGGGTTTAACTTTTGGTTTTTATGCATTTCTGCATAAGGATTGCAGAAATGTCATTTTGCTTGGTAATGTTATGCTGTCCATTGACATTACTCATATTAGGATCTTACATGTCCAATTCTGTAACACAGGAATTTATATGAAATTTTATTTTTTTTAAAGAAAAACCTTGATGATTATACAAAATAATTATACAAACTAAAATGTTATTCTTTTTAACAAATAGTTTAATAAAATAGGTATTGAATAACATGTCTGTTTTGGCTATATATATATACACCTAAAATTGATTATTGTGATCCAAAGCATTTTTGACAGAATGTTTACCAAACGCCAAACTAATTATCCGAAAGCTGAATTCCCGAAAGTGATTTCCTTAAAGCACAACAATGCCAAACTGGCTCTCAGTCTAAGTACCAAATTGATCACTTTACAAGTCCTGTGGTTGAAAGTTCATACACCACTCATGATAAAAACTGTACATAAAAAGCAAGTTTCAAATTTTTTATTTATTTATTCTAAATTTTTTTGACCGCATTGGAAGCATGACAAGTCATATATTTTTAAATGGCGAATGCAACATATAAATGCCAGAAAAAGGGGGAGCGCACCTTAGAGTGAAAACAATAGTGAAGGGTGTATATTTTCTCTCAAAGTTACATCTTTCACCTCCATTTTGAATTTATACAACTCATTTTCACAATTTTATTTAAATTTACTTGAAAAATATAAAGGAAAATTCTTCAATGCATTTTCTAAATAAAATGCACCGATACATTTTATTTATAATAAATGTGCCGAATATTTTAGACCGTAGATTTAACTCCTAATATAACCATTCATTAAGTTTGAATTAATCACATCATTGATCAAGTTAGTAAATTATTGTAACCCTTGGATTTCTAGTATCTTTTTTATGCATGTTTATTAGCTAGGGTTGCCGCTAATCAACATACTATTGCTTCTCCTCTTCATTGTTCTTGTATTCTCACAATGTTCAACAATTGAATTTTACCTAAATGCTTATTACGGTTTGTATTCCACCATGGCTAATAGTAAAGATTGGTACGGCTTCGACGAATTGGAGAATAGTGGGGAGCCTTTCCTGTCTGACGATGTCTCAAAATTCCGGTGACTACACTGACTTTTAATCATGCGGAGAGTGCTGTGGAGGACAACCCTTGTCGCTTATCTAATTCCGGAGAGAGCTATCATGACCTACCCTTAGAGAATGACTATGAACAGGGTTGGGGAGAGAACCTAAATGACGAGGAAAACTTTACAGAAGATGAAGACGGTGACAGCCATTCGTACGCAGGTTTCGCTACTAACGAAGAGGAAAATCGAGGTTAGGATCGATCTAACAATATCATGACTGTAGGGTTTAGGTTCTGTACTGTCGTCTACTACAACTAACATATTGTGTTATAACATTTAATTATTTTTGTATATATCGTATCTTAGATATATCATATTGATTAGTATTATATTTAATCTAACCAAGTCGTTTTTTTGTATTTGTATTCAGTTAGGTGGTTCCCATACCGACAGCATCCTAATTTTGAAGATATTTCAAATGCAAAGGAGATTTATGGTTTTTCTGGAGAAAACGATGATTGGTATGAGCCCTACAGAATTAGTAAAATGCGGTTTCAAACAGGGCTCGTTTACAATGGTGCTTCAGCATCAATGGTGGACAGGGCTCGTTTGCTTCAAATGTTTTTGCCCCTCATTTGCCCCCTTCATCTTGCTCATATGTCATCAAACGAGAATGGGTTTTTGGTGTTGGTGTCAGGTGATGAATTAAAGCGATAGTATAAGGGACGAGTAGATCCTAATCAATCATTGTTATATTTTCATGTATTCGCTGTAGTAAAATCTATGACGTTGTACCATCTAAAAATGATAGTACAATGGTCACATTATTGTTATAACAAATTGTTGCTTTTATATATTACTTTTTCATCCTTCGATATCCCGTTGGCAATCGAGTATTTTTGCATAGAACCCAAGCAACTGTATAATTGATTGAAGCCCAATATCATGATAATACTTATGCACATAGCCGGCCCTCCTCTTGGGCAGCCACTCATAGGAGTTTGGCCCCAGGTGGAAAGGGCTCCCAAAAGAGTTTTGGGAGTGTTTGGTCTTATATATGTATAGAAGCCCAATATTTCTTACCCTTATGTATGAAAATCTACTTTCAAATGGCCCCAAAATTTTTTTGGGTTTGGGCCCCAAAATATTATGGGTTTGGGACAGCCCTGCAGAGCCCAAATATTATGACCATGTTTATACAACACCTGACAAAACATTATTTATAACTTGAATTTAAATGTTGTAACATTTTATAGTAAGTATAACACAAGACTTTATGTTACAATATTCTATTATAATAGTATAACATACGTGTTATAGTTACAACTGTATCTCCATTCTCTGTAACCTTACCCTAAACCCTAAACAGTATTATACTATACTATACCGTAGACATTTATTTTAATAAAAGTGAGAATAGCTTGTACACTGGAAATGTACTTGCTCATATCGCTATATTTGACATATATATAACTACTTCAAAATACGTATATTAGAAAGATGACCAACATTACCAACTATGAGCAGTACTATTAGAAGGTAATCATGTAACAATGCAGTAATGTAAGTTATTGATATTTTTGTGAGAAGCACTCTTTATGAACTGAATACAATGTGTAAATATGTTTTGCAGTAAGTATCTTATTTGAGTACAACATGATTTCTTTGTGAGTTGTTGTGAAGTTTGAGTGGTAGCTTTCAAGTTGATCATATTCGCATTGTTTTGGAGTCATGTAACCACTACTATCTACAATTCCCAACGGAAGCAATTGTACATGTGAGTCAAATTCCATTTAGTCTTGTCATTGTGCTTAATGGAAACTATCATCCGTTGAAAAAGTAAGACCATGCTTAAAAGTGAGCCACATATTATAACCAGTCAGTGTTATATGTGCATGTTTTAATTGTAGTCCAAACTTAGACTTTGTAATAGTTAAAGAGGATGCTACAACTACTGACATTGTCTTATTTTATTATGTAAATGATGAAGACTCCTACAGAAACAAAAAATTATTATTTACAATGATTGATTGGAGGGATTCTCGAGTCATCTGTATCCCACTAGGATTCTTTCTTTAATAGACTTATGTCCTCTTGAATGGTAATTGAAAAGTGGGTCACAATTACCAAAAACCATATAATTGAAACCGAGAGGTCTCTTGAAACCGAAGCTCTCTTGAAACCTCATCGTCATCCTCTTCATCATTCATCCGTCCATTAAGTCCATGTCGAGATCGGCCAAAGCACGACGTCCGTTCCGCTCTATTCGTGGATTTTCTATGAAAAATCATCCTCATTCAATCGTTCTTCGACGATTCTTAAAGACATATATGGCTGCATCAACCTCCAAATTTTACCCTGGTATGGTTCGATACTAGTAGCCGATTTTTGTTGTTCGATTGGCGAATTTTACCTAAGTATGGTCTTGCATGGTTGTGACAACGGAAAATTTGGTTTTTGGGAACATTAGGGCTTGTTGTCAGATTCTAATTTGGGGTTAACTTAGGCGAAGTTTTCAAGGCATCACTGTCAATTAATTTTGGGTAATTTTAGAAACATGGTCTTGCATGTTTGGGGAAACGCGGAATTTGATTTATTGGGACATTGGGGGTTTGTTTTTGGTTTCAATTTTGGGGTTAATTGTAGGCCTCGCTTTGAAGTCACATACATGCAATTGATTTTGGCCAAACCGTTCAGAATTCGCTGGCTCTTTCCCATCTAGTACACGCTGGTC
Organism: Spiraea crenata; assembly: GCA_033992175.1. Lineage (NCBI taxonomy): Eukaryota > Viridiplantae > Streptophyta > Magnoliopsida > Rosales > Rosaceae > Spiraea > Spiraea crenata. Next base: position 116,230 of record JAVBHV010000083.1, on the reverse strand, counting down.
GGGTTGAGATACTAGTTGACAATGAAGGGCGTCACCTAGTGTGTAAGAAATATGTTATGTACTTGCATTGTATATTTGACTATTTTGTCATACACATCAAATAATCTATTATCGGTTGTTTCACAGTGCCAAGGAATGCTCCTTCGGCAGAGGCAATTGCCTCAGGAAAGGTTTCAAACTTAACATTTGTCTTCAACTTCAGTGGCAAAGACTGGGAAGTATTATTCCCTTTTATGCTTTCATCATTTATAGATCATGATATTAGATGTAATATTTGTTTATCCAATGGTGGGGTTGTTACATTCTCAGATGATGAAAAAGAAAGTTGGAGACGATTGATGCCCAATAGAGCAAGATCAAACGAGTCAACTGAGCCGGCAAGCGGGTCCATTGAGCCAGCAAACGAGTCCACTCAGCCAGATGCGCATGCTGTAAAGGGAAGCGTAAGTTGATTTGAAGTTTGAGACACCAGATGAAATAGACGTATTAGCCAACTAGACGTTTTGTTACTCTTTTTTTTTTCTTTTTTTTTTTTCTTTTTTTTTTCTCAATATGGTGTACCAACCATATTAATTGTTGTAGTGCTTAAACTTAGCTATAGCATAACTGCAATTGATATATATTCCCAGAATATCTACAGATATTACTTTTAAAATAAATGGTCTTCATTGTCGGCCCTTTTCGCACTTATGATGGTTAGTAACATGTGGATATGGACCATTACACAAGAATTTACATTAGAAGCGGTGAAGGAGAAAACCAGAAAAGGGAAAAAGAAAAGCAAAACAACTCTCCTTTCATTTGCATTTGAACCATAATCTCTTTAGTATCCCCAATCCAAGACTCGTGGAGTACGAGAAACCTAATCTCCCCCAAAACCCTAGCCGCCGAACCCTAGAAAATCCTTCGATCAGCGATCACCCCCATATTCCTGTTTACCAGTCTCCGCCTCAAGTCATGGCCCTCGTTACGGATATCCTCACCGATCTCTCCAACGTAAAACTTGAAGGAGAGGGATCAGACAACGAACTTGATTTAACCCCTTCATTGATCAAAGATAGGAGGCGCCCACATCAAGGAAATGGAGTTTCGAAGATGGGAGGCGCCCACATTAAGGGAATATGGAGTTCACCCCTTCATTGATCGAAGATGGGAGGCACCCTTCGTTGATCATACAAAGTGAGGTTCGAATGGAGTTTAAAAAGGATTTATAATGCCAAGCTAATGGTTTACAACCCATGGTTAGGAAATTAAACAATTAATGGAGTTTCATACCATTTCTATGTCAAGGGAAACTATTATATTCTCATGGTTCTCTATTACAATATGTCTCATTACAATATAAACATTACAAATTACAGCGCGTGGGTTAGAGTTTACAAAGTGAGGTTCGAATGGAGTTTAAAAAGGATTTACAATGCCAAGCTAATGATTTACAACTCATGGTTAGGAAATTAAACAATTAATGGAGTTTCCTACTGTTATTATGTCAAGGGAAACTATTATATTCCCATGGTTCTCTATTATAATATGTCTCATTACAACATAAACTTTATGAATTACAACGCATGGGTTATGATTTACAAAGTGAGGTTCGAATAGAGTATAAAGAGGATTTACCACGCCAAGGTACTGGTTTACAACCCAAGGTTAAAGAATTGAAGAATTAATGATGTTTTTCTACAGTTACAATGTCAAGGCATTCTATTACAATCTCATGGTTTCCTATTACTATTACAACATAAACTTTATAAATTACAACGGGATCACTTGATCTAGTATGAACGATAGTTTCTAAACCACATTGAACAAATCACTTACAAAAAACTTGGATAAGCCCCCCTCCCCACTTTTCTCCTCCCATTGCCTATCATCGCATGCAACTAGTGCCCGGCCTGTTTTCACAACAAGGGACAAAACATACATGTTAATATGGAAGTACACTTACAAAAGTTTCGTGACAATAGTATTTCAGATATAACAAAACTATTAAGATACGAACAACAAAACATAACAAATGTATTACGGGTATAACAATATTATTCTGGTTATAACATACGAGAGGTGGCTATATCTGCGTATGAACAACATCCCAAACGAAAAAAAATAGACATTGCTCCACCAATACTACAACGAATCTACAATAGAGAGAATTGGGAAATATGAAAATCCTTCAGTGAACAGCTAACATACATTCAAAATCTTCAATGAATCGATTTTGTAAATATAGGGAAAAGGTAAATTGAAATACGACGATGAAGAAGACGAGCCTACCAAAATGTCCAGGACGATGACGACAATGAATTCAAGAGATGAAGCTGCTTGCCAAATCGCAAAGCTAAAGCATAACACGCCGAATTCAAGAGATGAGTAGGCAACTAGGGTTTGCGGATGAGGAAGATGAGTGGCTATTGGCATATGTCGACGATGACGACAACCGCCAAATTCCTGATGATGATGACGACTACACCAAATTCAAACAATGGCGACGGCTGAGTTTATGATCACCTAATTCAAACAATGCCGAGTTCGATTTCAACTCAGATGCCCCAAATTCGATTTCAACTGGGAAAGAAATTAGGCAAAATCTTCTAGGGAAGGTTATTACTATTAAATCAATGATCAATATTAGGTATGATTGATATTAAATCTACAGTTATAAATAAACCATGATATAATAGGAAAAAAAATGTACCGATACATTTTAAAAATAAAATGTATCGAAGACCGACCCAAATATTAATTTATAGGATATATTTTTGAATTTTTAAGACAACATTATTTTTGCTTTAATGTTTGGTATAGCCATTGACTTGCCCATTATGCTTTTAGCGTGGTATCACAACTGAAGCGGAGTTGCAAAATATTCTTATCAATACTTAAGATAGTTAAAAATCTTATCAAAACAGTGTGTACATCAGATGAATGCTTAAGCCACAGTAGCGCATTAGACTGAAAAAAATCTGATGGTGTTTAGAAACGAGGACGGGTAAGAAGATTTAAGGTGAGACAACGAGGCATTGTCAACTGATCCGAAGAGCGGATATGGGTAAAAATTATTAACCAAATAAAATAGTCTTAAATTAGAGAATACATATCAATTAAATGGTGAAGCCACTCACTGGCAGCAGCAATTCAAGAAAAACCGAAACTAACTAGCCTCGATGCCGCTACAATGTAAGTACAAGAACTCGAAAAACAAAATTTAAATCCATGAATGCAAAAGCGGAAAACATCACCAAGAGCGTCATTCATTATTTTCCTAAAGCCAGTCAAGAAGAGAGATGTAGATCACCCATACAGATCAAAATTACCACTTGTCCTGTGGAACACAGACCATACCATACCGACACCAAGAAACATCACCAAGATCGATCAAAAGTGAAGTGACTAGCCTTGGGAGAATGCCAAACATTACAAAGGAAAGGATACAACAATTATTCATGCAACATTTGCACCCAGTAATCGCAAACGTAAAAGTTCAAGGGGAATTAAAAAAACATTGAGGTTAATGTTTTGTGAACAATGAATCCAAATGAAAAGCCAGATATATTAACTTTTTCATCATGAGAATGTAAAGTACCAAAACTGATACACAAGAAGTCCGATGACAGACTTTGACCTTTCACATACAAAACAAAAATCCTTTGGTTGACATCAAGCTTTTGTAGCTTAGAAGTAGTTAACCAATTACACTATAATATACACAGTTTTGCAAAACTTCCACTATTCCTAACTTTTTGTCATCCTCGACCAATAAAATGGTAACAAGGGATTGGCGCCAAATCACGCGATAATAATTATGGAACATTATCAAAAGAATGCACTATTGAGACATTGACTAGATAACCACTTCTCCAATCAGACAGACATACCACCAATGCAGAAGACATAATGACCAGAAACAGCAATTTCCACATATATAAGGCAATGCATGGCTGTGCGAAGCAATTATGATGAGAGTATAAATTGCAATGCAAGCTGTTGCTGGGGCTGCAAGGCTGACCAAGTAGATTCTAGGGTAGCGGGCGGTAAAGTTTGTTGAAGCTGCCTTAATAGATTAACCATGCGACTAGCAGTCTGCTCTGTTGCCAAATCTTTACCAGCGCATAAAACCTACACCAAATTTCACAGTTGAGAATGAAAGGGATACCTAGGCGTAATACCTCACAAGAGTGAATTAGACAAGTAAGCCCATAAAAAACACCATACCTCAGCAAAAACCGCAACTATTTTGGGAAGGTACTGATTATTGGGCCCTAAAAGCTCTCTATCTGACCTGTATATAATGCCATTGATTTTCATGATAAATTCACTCTGAAACATATAATAAGATTGAAAAGTAGAAATGACACTCAAACACACAAAACGCAAAAACATGCAGGCATCTATCTATTGACAACTCTATCTGACCTGTATATAATGCCATTGATTTTCATGATAAATTCACTCTGAAACATATAATAAGATTGAAAAGTAGAAATGACACTCAACACACAAAATGCAAAAACATGCAGGCATCTATCTATTGACAACTCATCATGTTCCAAATTTCCAGTTTCTTACCTTTCAACCATTGAGCATAGCTGGTCATGGACAACCTTGGCCTCAATCAAATCACCTTTAATAGGTAAACAGCTTAACCAGGCAGGCACGAGCTGCGAAACAAAATAGATATGAGAAACCAGGCAAGGGCAATACCAAGTACACACAACCAACTTGTCAAAACTGGTTACAGAAAACAATTATGAGTAATAGAAGAATATAAATTGCAACCAGAAAGTAAAAGTAAACAACATTGAATTCATCTCAGAATTAAATACTCCACGGTGAAAATTTGACAGCTGAATCATTTTTACAGAGGTAAGTCAATCAACAGAGCACTAGCCTACATGCTTTACAGGAACCTCAGCAGGTTATTCAAGTGCACTTATCTTTTTACCAGTGTTTTAATCCACCGAAAAGCTTCACCTAGCAATGCACTACAGCACCCAGCAGCACAGCCATCAACTAACTTTGAGGTAACTCTAACCCAGCACTTAAAGATGACAGGGGCTGATTTGACAGAGGACATAGCTTATCTTAGAACAACAAACGGCTTTGACTGAACACAAACTAATTTGATAATATAATCTCTGTGTTTGGTTATCCTGAGAGCGCTTAGAGCTTCTTTTTTTTATATTTATTTTTTATGGGGTCAAGCCTCATGGACAACCATACAGATTTCTTGAGCATGATGAAATTCCTCCAAAGAGATGGAAACACATAATACAAATCGATTTAACAGATGATAGAAGTGGGCAGCATTAGGGTTTGTTAGGATTGAAGAGAGGCAAATTTCTTCAACAGTGTTATTGTAAAATGAATTCACCACTCTAGTGGTAATCGTACAGAACAAGTAGCAAGCAAAAGGTACCATTTATCCAGTCAGATAGTCAAAAGTTTTGAGCATGAAACAAAATTAGGACTCCCCCGACGTAAAAATAGAGAGGAGCAAATCATCTCGCAGATATTTTGAAATGAAAATTCATATTATGTCAGCATAGATAAAGTTAAACAAAAGGCAATTTTGGAACCAATAGAATAAAATCTACCTGTGACGCATCTATACTATCACGATGGAACTGGCAAATTTTCCCAAAGGCCGAAACAGCATTGTCGTAGGCCATCACATTGTCAGAGTGTTGTGCATTAGGGTGCCTGATTACCGTATTTAACCTAGAAAGAGCTTCTGCAGAAAGGTAAATTTAAAATTGATATCCACCTGCAGACATAAGAGCATGCAAATCCAAACCAAACTGGAAACGAATCAAGAGAAAGCAGCCTACCTCCAACAAGAGGTTTGAACACAGATCCACCATACTCGGCACAGAGACCGATCCCATAAACAGCAGCCTGAAGCAGACTTTTTTTGTTCACTATCATGATGATAACTAAGTATGTATTGTAAAACACTCAAATAGGAGTTCAAACCTGACGAACGTCGGAACTTTCATCATTGCAAGCTTCCAATACGAAAGGAACGTAAGTATCATAATATCTGTTTCATTAATATGAATTTGGTTACATGAAGAGAAAACAGGTAGTAATGTTCCAATACAATACAAACAAAAAAGCTTACTTCAGAGCTGCTTCTCGGCAATGCTCTGCCATATCATCAAATATACAAATAGCAATTCGCCTCTCTTCCGCAGTTCTATCTTTACCCTGCTCGATCAATGAACCATCAGAAAATATCTTTCAAATCCATGACTTCAAATCATCAATGCAGAAAAATAATATAATAGAAAGTTAAACGGACATGATTGATTTCTTAGTTCTTTCCCTTTCTTCTAGATTAAACTTACCTAGACAATATAATCCATCTCATGCTGTATAACAAAATTAATTCTTCATTTATTGTTGACAAGATGAATATCATGTATGTTTCTAGATATTCGAATCAGTAGCATGTACTAGCGAAATTTCTTACTAAATAATAAATTTGTATGATTCATAAAGATGTTTAGAGAAATTCTCAACATTAAATTTTATAACAGTAACAATTATAAAGTAATTTTTACCTGTTCTACACAAATTTCAATCTATTTTTCGCACACAACACACACGTTGATGTGCCATTATTAAAAAGTAATTATACAAGACAGACAAAATCAGAGCACCGAGGTTTACCAGCATAAGTGTTACGTAAGATGAAAGCTCATCAAAGAATGGCATGAAAGATGCCTTGAATGTCTTAATCAAAGTTCCCAAGCAATCACCAACCTTCATTAGGGGAAAAATGAAGAACAACAAAAAAACCTCAGTGGTCAGCTTCTTGCTCATTGCAGAATACATCAAAGTACCATAATATTAAAACATACCAGATCAAAGAGTTCTTCTTCTTGTTCATTTTCTTCCTTAAGCATTTCTCCTTCTTCTGCATCGAAGTCTTCTACCTTGGCCCTTTCTGCTCGCTCTTGTTTTCTTGATGAGCTGGCTGTGATCACCTGTTTGATTTCATCTACGATAGACCTAACTTGTTTTTCATCAAGAAGTGGTCCAGAGATCTGAAGAAAGAAATACTACATTAATCCAGGTCCAGCTTCATAACACATTAGCAGCATTCAGCACAATTGAAGACTTCATCACACAGAAAAGGAAGAAAGTATTCGAGCAAAGAATCCAAAACTTGCAAAAAAAACTTATTTAATTGCAACCTTAAGACATTTTAAACTGATAAATGCAAGACTAGACCGAACTCAGAATTTTTTAGCATCCATCTGATATTGGATGGAATACACACTACGTCTTATTTTGAGTAAAAGTAGGTGGGCATTATATGAGTCAACCAACCAACCCGCCCAACCCAACCGAAATGGGTCAGGTTGGGTCAGGTTTTACTTTTAAGTATCAACAAATCTGGTTAAAACCCACCTAATCGCATTGGAATTATCTTAAGTTTGGGTTCAATTTGGGCATACCTGCCAGACCCAACCCACCGGCAGTAATCATCTAAACTAATAATTTCACCTTAATTACTCACCAATTCTGTTTATTGGTCAACACTAGCCTGCAATTATCATACCAACTCCATATAGTTTTACCTTAGTTACTTCCCAAGTATTGTTTTTTGTTCAACAATTACCAATTCAATCGCCCAAATTTCAGAACAATGACTTAAAAGTGTTTTGTTTGATTGAAATAAATTGGTATTAAAGATTTGGAACAAGTGTAGCCATGCACACATAAAATTCACAATGATCAATAATAATCTTAGCCCACAGAATGGGTTGGGCGGGCCAAGTTATTTGCTTGTATGGGTGGAAATGGGTTCAACTACTGGCAACCTGAGCTCATTGAGCTAGTTGACGGTTTAGACACTAACCCGAGCCGACTACATGCCAATTACACAAGGCTAAAACATCAAGATTACTAAAAACAAAATAATGCCCATGAAAAAATGGTACTTGAGGACTGGTGTAGCAACAAAAACCAAAATTTTGTGTTGAGGTCACATAGTCCCACAACAATATAGTTAACTAGTGACTTCAATATAGAACATCAAATGCATTGAAATAAACATTGCACTTGTGAGTTCTATTTTAAATTGGTAGCATGACCATAAAGATGCTTAAAATGTATTTGCAATGGAAAGATAACAGAAAACAAAGAAGTGAGAAGCATATTCATCATGAGTTCAACCATACAGAGAATAATTATCCAAGAACAGCCACAAACCTGCACACATTCGTTCAATGCATCTAAAATACTTGCACAAATTTCTACCTCGGGTTCCTGCATACAGAATACGTTCAAAGGTATCAAAATCAGGGTCATCTGCACTACAAACAAACAAACAAATAGCAAGCAATATGAGATCTTCACTCAAGGACAAATGACCAAAGAAACCAAGACCTTGTGTAATGCCTCAACCAGAGATGGTACTATGTAATCAGATAACTGCTTTATATAGGACTCGTTATGACCTTGAGACTGTCCCTTCTCAACAGCTAATTTGGCTGAACGCAACAGCTCCGGCATTGCTGAAGAGACAGTAGATAAGAGACTTAGAATTTAAGAAAAAAAAAACCAAGAAAATCTGAGAAATTCAAGATAACGACTACGCACCTGAAACAGCTGCCTTTCTAACTTCTTCATGGAAATAAAATTTGAGAAGAGGAACCAATGTGGGAGCAACCTACATTAACTTAAGAACAGTCATTATCTACTTATAGGATAAGAGCGTAATAAGCGAGAAAACAACCACCCTTCCCAAAGGGTAAATCATCATCAACCTGATCAATCCATGGGAAGAAGCCTTCCTTCAACTCGTCAGCATAGCAGCATAGCATGTTACACGCTGTAGCTTTTTCCTCCAAAACACTAGTCTTAATTCCTATCCTTTTATCACCAACAGTAATCATTTCAATGCTGCATTAACAACAGAGAACCTGTCAAAATCTGAATTCCATAGCATGGTACTATTCAGCCAAATGTGCATGACCAAAGAAGTGTCTTGCATTTTTTCAGAAACAAGACCCAAAATAAGGAGGAACAACCAGGAAAGAAAACAGTGATTATTCGACAAAATGAAAAAGCATGTCTTGAAAGGAGAAACTTTAACCAACCTATCATCATCTTCATCGATATCTACATCTGAATCTGCAGAAGTGATTGTCACATCAGGCTTAAGTTGAGCAGACTGAAGCAACGAGGGCATGACAAAATTCATGTAAGGAAGAAAATCCTGCCCAAGGCATTTGCAAAGTCTAGCCCATGCCTGCAACAATATAAAAAAAATTATTCTATTAAGGTTTCTATAAGTAAAGCGTGCATCCATGTTCCCTGCCGTGTTAAAAGTGAGAGAACCTACTTGTAACATGTAACTTGTTGTAGGGTCGTCTGCCTCCATTTGAGAACCTTGCAATGACATCAAGACTTCCATAACCTTTGTAAAACAAAAATAAAGACAATAGGACAACAGTTATTTCCATATCAGCCAGAATATCACTTGAAGAAATAAGAACAGACGAGAAATTTAAAAGTGCAAATCAACCTTCTGACACACGAAAGCATTAAAATTACCACCCTTAGGTAAATGAGAATGTATGACAAGTTATTTATCATCACCTGCTTAGCGTCATCCCTGAACTTCTCCTTTCCAACAGCCATTCCAACCAAGCTAATACACTCCATGGATTTGGCACGTAGCATGCGATTGGATTTGTCATTAGCATTAACCAAAATAGCTTTCAGGAAAGGCATTACAGCATCATAATACTTCTGAAATTGCTCCTGCCAATACAAATATAAATGTCATATCTGATGACTGCATTTTAAAAATAAATGAAGGTGGTAACATCAAACAATGACTTTATATATTAAAGTACCTGTGATGAATCAGCAACTGATGCTAAGGCTGTTAAAGCCCCTTCCTGCACCATCTGTTTCCCATTCTGAAACACAGAAGTACAGAAAATTTTATTTATAAAAACAAGTATGATTTTTGCTGTCAGAAAAGAAAGACTTCCCACAGAAGACCAAAACAAGTATCCTAACCACTGGCATAGGGTAAAAAGAGTTTGTTTGCATTTAATTCGCTTTCAATTTCATCACTAATTAACTGGATTAGAAGCCTCAAAATGGTACTCTTGTTTATTCTCTCCACCTCATGACGATCTTCCCACAACAATGTTGCTGATATTCTGACTACAACATCACCCAGCTGAAATTCTGTTTCTTAAAATTCAAACAACTACCAATCTGATTCCACCATACAGGCAGTCTTATATTTGTAATGCTTGGTCAACTTCTTATCTCTGGTTCTCCCCTAGTACTCTTTGTTCTTGGTCTAGGTCAAGTTTTCACTTAATCAGGTTTCCAAGCCTATGTTCCTTGCAAGTACCGAAAGTCAATGCACAAACACATTTATTGACTCACTTCAAGTTTATCACCACAAAATTATGAAAGTGGCGGAGAGCCATGAATGCAATACCTGATGTGAAATTAAGCCTTAGGACACTTAATGTAAATACAGTTATATATATATATATATATATAGCTTCTATAGGTGCAATCAAATGTCATATTTCTCCCTTGTGCGACATAAAACGTCATTTATATTTGTAAATTGCTGAATAGTAGATTGTGTACCTGTAGAAGTACAAGAAGCTTGCTCACAATTCCATCTAGGTACGGTATCAAGATATCTGGTGTGCAATTTTCACTGAAATTGAGTACTGCAGAAGCAGCGTGGGCCTGTACATACAAGCAAAGATGAGCAATGGCAATTGAATGTAATTCTGGAACGCAATCAATAATCATTTTCAGGTAGAGTTCTATGTGAATGGCAATAAGTACTACTACGAATTCATCATCATTAGGTCCAACTGAAACACTAAGACGAGAAAAAGAGAACAACTGAATGTCTTACTAAGGGTGAAACTAAAAATGTCAATGCAGTTATCATGAATGTCTGGCCAATGTCAAAAGCTAAGGAAACAAAGGGTAGAAGGTCTAAGGCCCAAAAAATTAAGAGATCAAATGCTTTTCTGTAATTAAAGCGACTCAATTATTTTCATGAATTAAGGAATATTCTAGGTCAACTCAGTATTGCTTGTAAAAGCAGAAGACAGTTTCATCTATTAGTCTGGTTTCAGGGAGATGATGCAGAAAACTTCTGAAATATGTGGGGAACTCTTGCTGATACAAAAATTTTTGAAGAAGAAGAAATTTGAGACCGTGTTGCATTAAGGTTCTATAAATCCCAAATATATATCATTTACAGTTCAGAATGCTGAGCTTATTTATAGTAACATGAGCAAGAGACTTTCATTTCTTAGAAGAACAAAGCAGGGGGAGGGGTAGGGGTTTGGAAGAGATACAGTAGGATAAACTTATATTCATAAAAGAACATGGTTCACACTTTGCACTAGAATGAAGTTTGCTGTACTGGTGATTCCTGGGCAGGCCATTGTTCACAGATAAATAACAGAAAAGTAATTCCCAGAGAACTGTTTGATACATAGTAAACTAAATATAATATCCAAAAACAAGAAGTCATGCAAAATCAGGTCCATCAGTACCGCTAAAGTATCCTTGTTCAGCATTATTAGTAAGACATCATTTACTCCAGTAAAAAGTAACTCGGCAGATAAAAGCCAACAATAGTGGATATACATATCTTACCAGAGCAGAAGGGAAGAGAATTGACAAATAAAATGAAGAGTTTTAAAGAAGTGCTAGAATGCAGCGCTACAATATAGTGAAAGGAAAGCCCTACTACTGAGTACAAGATAGTGCTACAAACCTGTACTCGGGGATTTTGGAAGTCATCCATAGCTCCAGCTAATGCAGGCAGCACTCTCTGGTGATACTGCACTTGTAACTCTGGACCTAAATCCGTCGACAATTGGCCAACAGCATTGATTGCTGCCCATCGCACACGCGGGTGAGGATCTTGGAAGGAATTCAATACCATTGACACTACCTGCTCGAGATTCTTGATCATTACCTGCAACAACCAAAACATGAATTTGAGAAACATTATCTGGCCAGCGACAAGTGGTGGATGAATTTCATAAGAGCAATACATACCGAATCATCAATTGAGCAAGCACAGACAACATAGTAAACGGAAGAATTATTACCTTGGAGCAACCCTCTGCAATCTGAGCAAGGGCAATGTGGGCGGCGTGGTGCTTTTTCCAATCAGGAGCAGCCAAGAATGCAGGGAAGACCTCCGAAGCAACGGGGACAATGGTATTCCCGCCGAGAGAAATGGAGAGCCTATCCAAACACTCCTGTCCAAACCCGTAATTGCTTGTCTCGCCAGCGTCCTCGTTTTCGGTGTCCGCGGCGTGCCACTCGGGGTCGTCGTCAATGTCCAAGAGCATATTCATGAGCACGGAAAACAGCCTCTGAATGAACTGCGGCAGCTTCCTCATCATCCCAGGCGCCCTCTCCCGCGCCTCGGCCAAAGTAATGACAAACTCAATGGCCAAATGCCTCGTGCCTTCCTCCAGAGACGCGGCCTCGGCAATCTGGAGCATGGAGCCCACCACATCCACCAGCTGCCTCCTCAAGAACCTCGGCTCCGTCCCCGCCAATTCAATCAGCAGCTCCAGGGCCTCCTGCGCGGTGGCCTCCTGCCCGGAATTCAAGGCCTCCGTCAGCGTCTGCATCATCAAGGGCAGCAGGTCCTGGAACCTGTCCCTCTCGGGGGCGGTGGTCAAGCTCTGGATGAAATTGACCGAGGCCCCGAGGGCCGCTATTCGGACGTCGGCGTGCGCAGGTGAGGCGGCGGAGGAGAGGCAGCGGTAGAAGACCTCGTGGAGGGTGGTGAGGTGAGGGGCGAGGTTGTGGCCGATGTAATGCGCCAATTGGGCGAAGATGAGGAGAGCCGACTCCTGGAGCTTGGGGTTGGCGGAGTTGACGCACTGGAACATGAAAGGGAGGATCTCCGGCCACTGGTTGTCGGGGAGGAGGGCGGAGGCCAGCTCGGAGACGGTGTCGCAGAGCTTCTTGGACATGGATTTGGAGGACTCGGTGTGGAGGGAGGAGAGGAGGAGGGACTTGACGGAGGATTGAGTGGAAGGGGAGAGGCGGGGCCAGAGGAAGGACTCGTCGTGGTCGCGGGTGAGCTGGCGGCGGAGGAGGATGACGGACATGGTCCTCGACTCGGGGCGGGCCGACGACTGGAGGACATGGAGGAGCTTGAGGAGGAGGGCGTCCGGGTGGGCCTGCTTGCACAGGTTGAAGATGGCCTCCGCCTGGGATCGTTGGTCGTTGGTCGACGACATGAGGTGAGATATTAGGGTTTCGAAGTGGGCCGGGTCGGGGCCCAGAATTATGGCCAGTTGCTGCTGGGTGGCGTCCGCGGCGGCCATCGTTGAGTTTTGAACTCTAGGGTTTGGTTTTGGGGAAACTCAAGGAAAGAGGATTTTTGGACAGAGGAGGCGTTTTTTTGCGTTTCCCCTATCCCTTTGGTGTTTGTTTATCTGTTGTCAGAGTTCCCTTGAGTTTTTGCGCCTCCGAGGGAGTAAAAAGAGGGAACGGAAGGAGGGAAGGGAAGAAGAATACAGTTTGGGGAAGAAAAGATTTTGAGGGTTTGGTTTTTTGGGGTACCGGCACGAACCCGGGGTTATATTGGTCTTTTCCATTTGTTATTTATCTGAAGGCTTATTACTTATTAGTCATTTGAGTACGTGAACTTGTTATCAAATTTCAGTTTAATACCCAATAGTTAAAACATTGCATTTTAGTATCTTGATATCACATCTGTCCCACATCAGTACCTACCATCAAATTCCAACTTAAACTCCGTCAGGCGTTTGTGTTCTTTATTAATCATAAAGGTAATCCACAATTAAAAAAAGGACCTAATTCTTGTAAACTATATTCCAATATGGACTGGGTGTTTCTTTCCCAGAATCGTAGAACGCACGGAGAAACGATTGGAAAAAGAAAATAGCGAGAAAATCTCGCCTAAATCACCAAAGGCAACCTCCTGGTGCCACCGTTCTCGACGGATCTTGGCAACCTGGGCTTTGATCTCGGCATCCGGCCATGCCTCCGACCGCCGTGCTTGCTGCCAGCCCTTGCAGCACCATAGACGTCGCTAGGTTTGGAATTGGCTGCAGGTTTTAGTCTGGGTTATTTTCATATTGGGCTGGATTAGCCCCTTTAGATTGTTTGGAAGCCCACACCGACCACGCGCCTGGGCTTGTCTCTATTGGGACCAATTTGAGATGTTTTCCGAATTGGGCCAGGCTGATACACCCCGTCCCCAAAAAGTGGGTCTGGGATGTACGGCCATCACCCGAAGGGTGACGAAGCCTATACCCGCGCACACAGACGATAAAAACCACAGAAATAAAATCACAAAAGACACACTGGGCCCATAACACTCACTCAAAACAAACACAACAGCATCAGAGCATCTACGGCAAAAAAATAGAAACAGCAGAAACGATAGACAACCGGAACTGAACAGGAGAAGTCCCTACATTCTCGGGACGGATGCACAGCTCTCGAACTGCCTCTCCTCACGCCTCTGGTCAACTCAGCTACTAGTCCCTGAGGGGGCGCAAAACCAAAGGGTGAGTGGATGGACAAACAAATAAGCTTTCAAAAACATTTCTGAAAATAATTTAAATAACCCCCTGCTGTAAAAACATAACTTTACTGAAAAATACTGTAACATACTCTCGTAGGCGCCTGTCTGGTGCACGTAGCATATCACACACAGTACCCTGAGACCGCGCAGGGCACCGCTGGTACAGATGAATGTATAAATCCCTGTGTACTCTCCCTCACAGGTTACCCACAACACCCTGGAACGCGCAAGGGTCGCTGGCACCGGAATAAATACAGCTAGCAAACAGGGTCTTCGGTGCAGGCAACGCTGTGAAAGCTATGTCCTACGGCCGTAGTCCGAGTACTAAAAGTGTGGGTGTGAATATAGGTGCACTAGAATACTAGGCTACTGAAAAACTGATACTTAAATCCATATTTGTATTGTACGGCTATATACAGAACTTTAATGAAAACCAATAACCTTAAAAAGAAAACCAAAACCCATCCACTCACAGTGATTCTGAGCTGTCAAACTCGTCTGTCTATACTGCCTGACTGCGGCGTCTAACCGGAGCTCGGGTACCTAAGAAGTTTCCCAATTTCAATGATTAGAAACCATAATTCACAAACATGAATCAAAATCCTCCTTTCCCATGTTTTGCTCAATCGGGGCTTAACCGTATCTCAGATGGCAAAACGGAGTTCGCCATCGTGTCCGAAACGTCGTTTCCACTCGGAAAGGTGGCCGGTTGACCTTGGTCAACGCCAGTCAACGGTTGCAACGTCAGCACGTGGCGCTGACGTGGCTGACACGTGGTGTCGCTGACACAGCACCCAAGTGGCACTGACTAGGCTGACGTCAGCACACCGTCGCTGTCGTCATTGACGCCGCACCATCGCCGGATCTACCATGCCGGCACCGGGAAACTCATCAGAATCTGGAAATTCTCCAGATTCCGGCGTGTTCTTCAGGGCAGCCGTGTGCCGCTACGCTGTTGCTAGAATTTTCCAGATTCGGACGACTATTGCAGCCGAAACCCCAAAACCTCTTCTTCAATTCTCAACCATTTTCAACGATCCATATGTCAAAATTCATCTACTCAATCCCAGGAATCCAAAAATCAAGATTTGGGGACTCACCTTTGCCGAAATCGGCCGAAAACTCGTCGTGAAGTTTCGGTTTTTCGTCGATGTCGTTGCAGGCGTTTCACTGGGTTTCTGGGAACGCCACCAGTCGGAGATGCATCACGACGTCAAGGAGAGCACGAATTGAGCTGCGATGTGCTCGATCCATCGCCGACAAAGGAGAATCGGCAGCAAAGAGTGGCCGGCGTTCTCACGAAGCTTCGGGTGTTACGACCCATTCCGATCATAGGTCAAACGGTTGACTTTTGGATCGTTGGGAATTACATATCCAATATTGGACTCTAAGCGTAGAGCTCGACAATACGATTGCATCCGCGAAGACGGAATAGAATTCCGAGTTGTAACGAATCTTTAACGGACGAAAAACAAGTTTGGTGGGGTTGAGTGGAGTGCCACATGGCATGTTCGGATTGGGTGGAAGGTTGGAGACCTTTCTGGAAAGCCCAATCGCCCAACCGGGTTTTAAAACCCAGAACTGGCCCAAGTTTCCCAAAGGGGAAACCCGATGCCGTCCAAACCTCCACCACCGGCTCTCGTTTCCGGTACAGAGAGTAGCCCTCGCCGTCGATGACGGCTTCCTCTCGATGCCGTGAAGTTGCACAGCCTTGGATCGGCTCCAGAACTGGCGTGGAAGGGCCACCGATGGAGAAAAAACCCCAATTTGAACCGCCTGCTTTTCACCACTGATTCTCCCTCGCTGGCGACAAATCAGGAACGCTACCACCTGCGAAAGACTCCCCTTGACGTCGTGAGCTTGAATCTTCAAGTGGGAGCTTCGAAAACGCAGTAGATTGGCGCCAATGAGGGTTGACGGAAACCGCGAGTTTTCCATCCAAATTCCGGCCAATTCCGACCTGGGTAAGCCTCCAAACCTTGATTTTTGAGTTCCTGGGATTGAGTAGATAGATTTTGACATAAAAATCGTTGAATTTGGTTGAGAAATGAGGAAATTGGAGATTTTGGGAAACAGGCCGGAATAGTGATGCCGGCGGCGATGCTGACGCCAGCACTGGTGTGCCACGTCGGTGCCCAGTCAATGCCACGTGGGCACCACGTCAGCGCCACGTGTATGCCATGTCAGCACCGTGGCAGTGCCACGACATCACTGGTGTGCTGACGTTAGCAACTATTGACCGGCATTGACCAGGGTCAACCGGCCATTTTTCCTACTGGAAACGACATTCCGAATCCGATGGCGAAATCCATTTCGCCATCCAAGATACGGTTAAACCCTGATCGGGCAAAATATGGAGAATTAGGGTTTTGAAGACGGTAGTTAATTACGGATTTTCTGATGGTTGGATTTATGGAAGATTTGTAGGTATCCGAACATCGGTGAGATGCCATAATCAAGCATCACAAACAGATGAGTTCGACTGCTTGGAATCGTTGTGAGTGGATGGGTTTGTTTTCTTAAAATTATTGATTTTGAATGGTTGTTTCTGTATATAGTAGTACATACGTATATGAGTATCAGATTATTCGTAATACCTAGTACACGTAGTCGCACACAGTACTTTACATATTTTTAGTACCCGGACTACGGAGTAGGATGCAGTTTTCACGTGATTGTGCACCAGCACCGAAGACCCCACTTGCTAGCTATCATTTCCAGTGCACAGCGTGCCCTGATGCCTATCCAGGGTATTGTAGGTGCCACCATTTAGCTTTCACGTGATCGTAGGTACTTGGGGTATCTTATGTATACGTACACAGCTTCACCCTGCGGATTACAGAGGGTGTTGTATGTGCTTGACCAAAGGTGTACAGGATAAACAGGTTTGTTTTACGAGGTTATTATGCATATTATGGATTTTAGAGCAAGGGGTTATTTATACTATTTTTAGAAATGTTTTCGAAAGCTTATTTGTTTTTCCATCCACTCACCCTTTGGTTTTGCGCCCCCTCAGGATTTAGTAGCTGAGTTGACCAGAGACGCGAGGAGAGGCAGTTCGATGACTCTGCATCTGTCCCGAGAATGTAGGGACATTCCTGTTCATTTCAGGCTGTCAGTTGCTTCCGTTGCTTTCATTCTTTTGCCGTAGATGCTCTGATGTTGATGTGTGTGTATTGTGTGATTGTATTGGGCCCAGCCGTGTGTTTTGTATTTTTATTTTCTTGGTTTTGTCGTTTGTGCGTGCGAGTATAGGCTTCGTCACCCTCCGGGTGATGGCCGTACATCCCGGGCCCACTTTTTGGGGCGGGTTGTATCATCGGGTTTCCTCTTTCGGAAACTCGAGTTCACTCTTTGGGAAACCCGGGTTGAACCGGCTTTTCAACCAGCCCCAACCGCCTTCCACAAATATCCTCACCTGGCCAACCAGACGCTACCATGTGGCAGCCCACTCACACCACAATTCCATTTTCGTCCGTTATGGCTTCGTTACAAGTCGGAATTTGATTTCTTTTTCGCGGACGTGCTTGTAACAACGAGCTCTTCGTATCAAGTATTATATTGAATATGTAATTCCTGACGGTCCAAAAGTCAACGTCAGGCTTCCAGGGGCATTTTGGTCATTTAGCCCAAAATCTTAGGACGGGTCGTAACACAGGCCAGGCCTAGCCTTGTGCTAGTTCGGAAGGTTTGCCTAAACACAAAGCCTTGGCAGTTTCGAATAGGCCGATTTGGGCCGCTTTATATTGGGCCGGGCTAGGCCCACAAGCTTAAGGTCCTTGTGATTGTTCGGAGGGGCTGACCGAACATATGCATGGGCTCTCTTGTATTGTGCTGGTCTGGGCCTCCTCGTTTTAGGGCCAGATTTTAAATTGGGCCTTGAGGCTTTATGGCTCCCCTTTGTTTCAATGGGACTTCATTCCAATTTGAGCCCAAGAGGCTCCAAACAACCCATGCGGATCTAGAAGATCAAACCGCATGACTTTTGCGTTACCCTCATGCACTTTGGCAGTGTGTTTAAGCACACAAATATTATTGAGCTGAAAGTTCATATAGAGTCTCGACCCGAAGTTTCAAGCATTTAAATGTGAAATTTCCTGACACTCACCATGCATGTTGAAACCCGTAGTTTGTATGGTAGATATTGTAACACGAAGTTTACAAATACTACTAACATACCTTGCTCCCTCCTTATCTGAAGTAAGGATGGTCGAAGCATGATTTTTCATCCCCAAAAGATGATCTGCTTTCCTAAAGCAAGACATGATTGGCAGAACTTATGTTTCACGACTAAGAGTCAATGGGACTAGAAGTCGGTGAATGAGTATAATTCTGAAGTTTATAGTATCTGATCCTGCCTTTGGTTTTGCAAGTAAGACTTGACCTAGAATGATCTCATATAAAAGATCTTCTCGACTTTCCATGCCTCTAATGTGCTTTTGAAGCAGCATATAGAGAGCGAAAGTTCATCAAGTCCCAGGAGCTGATTAGTGCTTTGTTGTCCGATGAAAAGCACAACAGCTTGCGTCCCATTAGCTCGAATCGTTCCCTTTGCCTAGAGCAAACACTTGCGTTTTCTGGAGCTTAAACTGCAATTATTTGGCACCAAACTTCAAGAATTATGGAAAGGCTTAACCTACCCAAACACAAATCAGCCAATCATATGCTATCATTGTAGTGGTATAACTATTGGTCGGGCACCTATTGTGCCCCTGCCAATGTTGATGATAAGTACAACTCTAATTGGCAGCCAAAAAAGACATGGAACAACCTTGTTGGCCGATATTATATAGCAATCTGAGATTTTGCTCTCTTATTCGGATTTAAGTTTCAATCTTTAGTGTTTGTTTTAGTACTTGCGTATTGTTCTCGAATATAAATTAATTGAACACTTATTATCCTTTTTGCCTCCTGCAACTCACTCTGAGAGACCTTTTACCCCTGCAACTCTATTTGTTCCCCATCTGCCCCTTGCAACTCATTTTTTGGGAATTTTTGCCCTCTTTTCCGTTAAGTTAACAGTTTCCGTTAACTTTGCTGATGTGGCATGTCCACGTAAGCAACTATGGATCCCATATAAAAATCCTCACATACACACTTTCAACTTGAACATCAAAAATGCATAAAGCATTAAACAACTTATGAAGCAAAAAACTACCAAGACAAAACTAATAAAAGGTCCTCAAACTGAAAATCATAGAATGTTAAATCCCTACTTCTTTTCTATTATTTATTAAGTCCCTAGATTATTTATTTTGTTATTTTTCTTAATGAATATTTGACTTCTTTTCCCCTAGGTCAGTATTAAAGCCCCTAAAAAAATAAAAAAAAGTTGTAAAAAGAAAGTTTTCTTAAAAAAAAATATATTGCTGATGTGTATATTATATGGGATCCACATTTGCTGATGTAGATATGCCACGTCAGCAAAGTTAACGGAAACCATTAACTTTAAGCAAAAGGGGGCAAAAATACCCAAAAAATGAGTTGCAAGGGATGAGGTACATGTATGGGGCAAAAGGTCTCTCAAAGTGAGTTGCAAAGGCCAAAAGGGGTAATAAGTGTTAATTGAATTAACTGAAACCATAAGTTTCCTGGATCATGTGACCGATTTAAATATTTCATGCTGAAGTATGTCTAGTGGAAAGTTAGTTATTTGTTTGATAGAGCGGCTGCGCACGACATTCTCCCTGAGCAGAGATATATTCCTAACTTCATACCTCACCGTAAACCTACAAAGGCCTTATACTCACCTCATTCCAAAAGAACATTATTGAGTTATAAGGATATTTGATTGAACAATTACCATATTGCCACCTCTGAAGAAAATGGTATGGAATATCTTTGCATTACCACCTACTTATATGGCTATAAACGTATATTGGAGAAGTTGGAACGCCTCCCTAATGGATTGTATCATACAACCATTTGCTCAATTGAGGAGCACCATGTAGCTAGCATGAAGCTAGCCAACTCGTCACTTATTTGCTTTGACACGACTGTTTGGGACATCCAGGTGGAGATGTGATGCGCCGTATCCTCAATAGGCATCTCGGTGTTAATAGCAATCTTGTGTATTTCAATACACTTTGCCAAGCATGCTCATTGGGAATGTTGTATACTCTACTTTCCACTGCAAAGATACTTAATGCCATCCTTCTTTTCTCTACAGTGAATTTAAGGGGAAGTTTGTGGACAAATCCAACCTCTACCCGGACCATTTAAACATTATATGGTTTTATTTGATGCACTGACTCGCTGGTCACATGTCTATGGTCCACACGACACGCTACTTTTGCTAACCTACTAGCCCATATTATGGGTTCACTACCCCGGTTATCTATTGAAATCGAGAAAATTTGATAACGCCAGAGAGTTTATATCAAAGGCTTTCGATAATTATTGCACGTCCTTGCGATTGTGGTTGAACATCATGATTCCTCATGTTCCCAGAGTCTCGCAGAAGCGTTCATAAGGCACCTTTAGTTGATCGCAAGCACCTTTACAAGTAGCTATGTTGGTCCCGTTGAGGCACACCTCCATACAACCGTTTTTAGCATTACAGTTGCTTATTGGGTACGAATATGAAATTTCACACTTACGCATTTTTGGGTGTGTAGTTTATGTGCCAATTGCGCCGCTGCAATGTACCAAATTGGGTCCTCAATGGAGGCTGGAAATCTATGTTAGTTATTGTTACGAACCGTTCCGAAATTATCAATGAAATGACCAAAACACTCCTGGGAGCTTGACGTTGACGTTGATAGAATCGAATTCCGAGTTGTAACGAAGAATAAACGGACGAAAAACGAGTTTTGGGGGATTGAGTGGAGTACAACGTGGCGTGTGCGGATTGGCTGGAAGGTTGGAGACCTTTTCTGAAAGGCCTGAACTGGGCTTTTAAAATGAAAACCGTCCCAGGTTTCCAAAAGAGGAAACTCGAACCAGCCAAAACGGAACCGAACGAAACTCGCCATCGATCCTCGCGACGCCGGCATCGATCGGACATGCTGCCACCACCATCACGCTTGCCTCGATGTCACGAGTTAGGAGCACCAAGGATTGGTCGTAGAGACCTAGCAAAAAGCCGGCAACGACACCGACGGAAATTGAAACTTGAAGGCGAGTTTTCGGCCAATTCCGGTGGAGGTGAGTCCCCAAACCTTGATTTTTGGATTCCTCGTTGTCCATAGATGAATTTTGACATATGGATAGTTGAAAATGGTCGAGAATTGAAGAAGTTAGAGGTTTTGGGGTTCGGCCAGAATAGTCGCCGGAAACTGGGGAATTTCCGACGGCGCTGAAGAATAAGCCGGAATTTGGAAAATTTTCAGATTTTGATGAGTTTTCCGGCTCCAACGTGGTGGCTCTAGCGATGGCGCGGCTGCAATGATGTCAACGACGGTGTGCTGACGTCAGGCCACGTGGGTGCCGCGTCATCGACACGTGGCTGCCACATGGGTACCACGCTAGCGCCTCATGCCAGACACGTCAGCACCACGTGTCAGATATGTCAGTGCCACGTGGAGCCACATCAACACCGACGTGCTGACGTGGCAACCGTTGACTGTTGTTGATCAACCACTTTTTTGAGTGGAAACGATGTTCCAGATCCAATGGTGAACTCTGTTTCGCCATCCGAGATACAGTTAAACCACGATTGAGCAAAACATGAAAATTAGGGTTTTAAAGGATATTTAATTACGAATTTTCTGACGAGTGATACATGGAAGACTTGTAGGTATTCGAGTACCGGTGAGACGCCACAGTCAAGCATTACAGACAGATGAGTTCGACAGCTTGGAATCACTGTGAGTGGATGGGTTTTGTTTTCATAAAGTGTTTGTTTTATTGAAGTTCAGTATATAGCAGTTTTATACCTATATATATAGAGATAGAAATATCAGTTTTTCAGTAATATATTATTCTAGTGCACCTAGATTCACACATGCACTTTTAGTACTTGGACTACGGCCTTAAGACATAGCTTCCACAGTGTTGCCTGCACCGAAAATCCCATTTACTAGCTTTATTTATTCCAATGCCAGTGACCCCTGCGCGTTCCAGGGTGTTGTGGGTAACCTTTGAAGGAGAGTACACAGGGGTTTATACATTCATCTGTACCAGCGGTGCCCTGCGCGGTCCCAGGGCACTGTGTGTGATATGCTACATGCACTTGACTTGCGCAGATCAGAGTATGTTATAGTATTTCAGTACAGTTATATGTTTTACAGCAGGGGTTATTTATACTATTTCAGAAATATTTTCGAAAGCTTATTTGTTTTTCCATCCACTCACCCTTTGGTTTTGCGCCTTCTTAGGGACTAGTAGTTGAGTTGACCAGAGATGCGAGGAGAGGCAGTACGATGGCTCTGCATCCGTCCCGGGAATGTAGAGACGTCTCCTGTTCAATTCAGGTTGTCTGTAGTTTCCGCTGCTTCTTCTCTCTTGTCATAGATGCTCTGATGCTATTGTGTTTGTTTTGTGTGATTGTTATGGGCCCAGTTGTGTCTTTTGTGATTTTATTTCCGTGGTTTTATCGTATGTGTGTGCGGGTATAGGCTTCGTCACCCTCTGGGTGATGGCCGTACTTCCCAGGCCCACTTTGTGGGGACGTAGTGTATCAGTTATGAATTCCTTTCCATAATGTGCTTTTACAAGCTATTTACAGGCGATCTCTTTCTCAGAAAATTTTCGGATAGTCACTTTGATGAGACAGTCTTCCCGCCGTTAGGGGGAGATAAGAACGTCAACTTCCTAAGAACGACACGAATTGACATGGACTGTACCCACTCTGTCTCATCCTGATCCCCGTACCGCATAATGTGATAAGCAAGTGCGATGTATTTTAGATCTTCAGAGTGTTGCTCAAAACATGCCAGACGAATTCTCTAATCTAGCTGAAGTGACGAGATCACATATACTAGCTGCAAACATGCCAGTAAGAATAGACGTCCCTGAAGGACGCACCATCCTAGAAAGACAGCATACACCGGCAGCTAGCCAATCATGTGTCCTAGCCCAGAGGCGAGGCATATCACTCTGTTCGAAGAATTCACTCCCCAGAAGAGGAGAACTATAGCACAACCGAATCCTATCTCTGTTTCAATCGATCCAAGTTATGAAATTATTCCGGACTATGGATGTGTCCTCGGAGACGTCCCAAGGGAGACCCTAGATCCAACTCCCTAGAATTAGGAGATCTCAATCCATTATACTAGTTTTGGATGAGTTGTTGAATCGGACTGAGGTAATCATCGATGATATATTTCCATATGCAGTGGCCACTGAAAATTACAAAATACCATTATATCAAACCGCGTTCTGTTGAGGAATGTCAATATAAAACTGATTGGTCAAAATGGAAAGAAGAAACGCAGATCGAATTAGATTCTTTAGTAAAGCGAAAGGTGATTGGACTTGGGTTTCCACACCTCCCAATGTAACCCTGTACGTTACATGTGAGTATTCATAAGGAAGCGTAATGAAAAGAATGAAATAGTGTGATATAAGGCACAACTTGTGGCACAAGGCTTCTCTCACTAGCCTTGGCATTGATTACGAGGAGATGTATTCTCCCATAATGGACGCAACGACGTTCCATTACTTTGTTAGTTTGGTAGTTTCCCTAGAACTGAATGTGCAGCTTATGAATGTGGTTATAGCATATCTCTACGGGGATCTTGATACAGGGATATAGATGTGAGTCTTAAAAGAACTTAAGCTGACTGAGTCAAATAGTTCTAAACTATAGAACACCCTCTCAATTAGATTGAGGCATTCACTTTACGGATTGAAACAATCCAGGCGGATGTGGTATAACCGTTTAAGTGAATATTTGATCAGTAAAGGATATGAGAATAATGCATTATGTCTGTGTGTGTTTATCAAGAAATCACATTCCAGATTTGCGATAGTTGTAGCCTCTGTCAATGACATGAATCTCATTGGTACTCCAAAAGAGCTTAAGAAAACTGCCTCGGACTTGAAGTCGGAATTTGAGATGAAGAACCTAGGGAAAACTCGTTTTTGTCTCGACCTTGAGCTTGAGCAATGCGCTGATGGTATTCTCATTCATCAGTTAAACTCCACCCACAAGGTGTTGGGATGCTTTAATGAGGATAAAGCGAAGCCCTCGAGTACACCCATGGTCGTCCCGAACACTAGATGCTAAATGAGACCCATTCCATTCTATAGAGGATGATGAAGAGTTATTGAAACCTGAAGTTTCATATCTAAGTGAAATCAACGCTTTATTGTACATATCTCAATGCACTAGGCCAGACACCTCGTTTGCTGTAAACTTGTTAGCTTGGTATAGTTGCGCACCAACACGCCGCCGACTGGTGTTAAAGACATTTTCCATTACCTTAAAGGTACTATGGATATAGGCTTATTCTATCCCTATGAATCTCATGATGGATAATCCCCCCTTGATCTTCGGAATGATGCTTGCCTTATTGGATATACTGACACTCGCCAATGTAGAACATACAAGTCCTGCTCTTCACCACCCAAATCCCGTGCACTCTCTTCACCTTTTGTTCTAATCCTCCTTTATTTTTACCATAACCGTCAGCACTACTCATGGACTCATCAAGACATGTTTTGGGGCTTGAATTGGGGTCCAGATCTATCTTTGCCTCTTCATCGCTATTGCTAAATAGAGGAACAAAGACGAACATACCATGATGAATACTTTGGAAAAGAACGCAACACTGACGTTGGCTCTTGACTAGGTTTTATGAATTATGACTCGTGAGAGACAACTCAACATTGAGGACTTCGAGTATCCGGGTTAGAGGCGGGGTATGACCTGGTTTGGTTCGCCAAGGTCGAGGAGAAAACCAGAGTCTTTGAGCCCATTCTTTGTGGACAATTTTTCCACATTCCAGTAAATAATGCATGTTTGAATCAGAGTAGAAGTGTTACAACCCGTCCTAGAATTTTCATTAAATTTACTAAAATGCCCTTTATAGGTCAAAGGTTGACTTTTGAGTTTCCAGTTGGCTTTTAAACATTAAGGAAATTTGGTATCCAATATTGGACTCTTTTCGAAGTACTCGTCATTACGAGCATGTAGGCGAAAACATATTTCAATTCCTAGTTGTATTGAAACTTTTACGGATGAAAAACGTAAGGAAATGGGGTTGGAGAGCCTGCCACATGGCAGACTCTCATTGGATGGAAGCTTCTGGATTTGCCGACATTCTCTTTCTTTTCTCTCTCTTATTCCACTTTCCTTCCTTATTTTTCTTCGAGACTCTTCCAAAACCGCCGTAAAAACAAGCCGCCACTGCCATCCACCACCAACGTCGCCACTCCGGCCATGAACCGGACGAAAAGAAACTATAAACTTTATCTCCTCATCACCACGAACACACCTAACAAACCCCAACGCCTAATTCGAAGCGGATCATCATCAGCGATGTTTCGGTTGATTCTGGTCAAGGCAAGGTTTGGGACCAGTCTAGGAAGCTTTGTTAGGTTGTTTAGATGAAGATTGATGTAAAAATTGTAAGATTTGGTGGTATTTTGATGTAGATCGGAAAAGTGGAGACCGCCACATTTTGGTGGCTTTTCCGGCCAACTCCGGCCAAGGTAAGACCTGAAACCTATTGGAAATGATTCAATGGATTGAGTAGATGTCTTTACATATAAAGATCGTTGAAAATGGTTGATGCAGATATGAATGAAAAACAACTCGCCGGAAAATTTCCAGTTCCCGGCGAGATTTCCAACTAGAGGGCAGTTCACAGTGAGGGAAAGTACAGCCATACCCCATTGAATCTAACTGCAAGAATTGTACCATTGGATTCGTCTCGACAATAGCTATATTTTCTGACCGGACACGCACCATTATGACCAGCCGCGGCGCCGCCACGGGCTTTGCTGCAGCCGATGAGTATTTTTGGCGCATTTTCCGACTGTTTTCGGCGGAATTTTGCAAAAGTAAAGGTAGATTCGGAATCCTTGTTTCCTGGGCTTCAATTTGGACTACTGAAAGAAAAGTGGGAAGCTCTGTTTTGATAGTAGTCACAAAATGTGTTGATAGTTATCACAAACTGTTTCTATTTTGGCACAAATTGTTTTTGTACGCCTGATTTTAGAATGGGGTCTCGCGCGTGGGTTTTGTTTGGCTGTTAGAGGTGATCTCTATTATTTTGTCCTTAAAGGTGAACATTCAAAATAAGTGGCCTACCATATATTTATGGGGTTTATTTTGTCCTTAGAGGTCATTGTCGCAAATTTTTAATTCATATAAGATTTGGATTGTTTAAGTTATGTTTCTAATTTAGTCTTTATCTTTTCTATTAAGTTTTGAGATTCTGTTGTCATAAAGAATTTCTAAACGAAACAAGCTACCAGATTCATTTTACTCCCTAGCACTTGTTTACTATTGCTAGTGTGAGACGAAAATGAAGAACATCAAATCGGGAGCGAAGCGCCCGAGATGTGGAATGCAGCGTCTGTGATGCAAAACCCATATCACGCACATGCATACAATGAGGCTCTTTGAATGAAAAAGTAGTTTTATCCAAAATTCCATTACATTCTATTATGTATTCAAGTACAACGAAAGGTTACAAGCACAACTTTCTC
Organism: Spiraea crenata; assembly: GCA_033992175.1. NCBI lineage: Eukaryota > Viridiplantae > Streptophyta > Magnoliopsida > Rosales > Rosaceae > Spiraea > Spiraea crenata. Next base: position 89,031 of record JAVBHV010000083.1, on the reverse strand, counting down.
TCACTATTCTTTCTTCATACAATACTATTGAAGTAAGTGTATGTGTTTTTTGTAATTAACTAATTAAAGAGAAAGTAGAGTACATAATGAAAAAAGTGGACTGTTAATAGCAAGATTTATTTTCGTTTTTATATGTAAAATCAAATTTCCATTGCAAAATGCCTTCTTTTTTCCAACACTGAACCTACCATATTACTATACGTCACTCCATCCAATTGGGACCCAAATCATGGATGTTCTAGGGTTAAACTTTCATAGACATCTTGGCTGTTCTTGCAATGGGGGAACATATGAAGAACGAAGCTGATGTGTGAGGGTTAAAGACTCAGAAATCTCCAAGAGACTAATATGGCATCGTCTCGGATTCATGGCTTTCACTCTCTGCTTCTGATAAGAGAGGAGTCGCATCCTCAACCCAATCGCCTCATCAGGTGAGATAACTTCCACGTACATATTTCTTCTTGCCCGTGCTCGGTTGCTGGCAAACTAATAAAAAGGAGAATTTGTGCTCATATTTTACTCGGGTTTATAGTATATAACTAGCGATTCGACACACACAATGCGTGTTCAAATTTTGAACGTGAAATTTATTCCGTGTTTTGAATATGATAAACTATATTTTCGCCCCCACATATAATAAAAACACAGTATGCAAATGCAGTATCTCTTTTCATGGTAAACAATTATGTAGAGGTTCTTGCCGAACACATAAACGTAGCCATCTTCTCCAAGAGGCTATCTCAGTTCACCTTTTCCAAGTCCAATCCAATTAAATCCGTATCTACAAAGACACCAAAAAGAGGATGAGTACGACTGCAAATCATCATTCGAAGATCATGAATAAAAAATCGATCAATCTGGAGATTGTTTAGTCACCCATATCAATGACCAAAAGGATCCTTCTGAAAAACCTTTCGGTACCCTAAAGCGTTCAATTTAGGATCGCTTAGTCACACATCGATAATCAAATGATCTTCAATTGAATTGATTTTTTGCAAATAGGGGTAGAACGATTCAGATCAAGAAATTTAATAGTCGAGTATTGACTGAGTATTGACTAATGACGAAAGGATAGAAGCATGATTCACCATCTAATATTTGATTTTTACCAGTTCTCAATGTTCATATTAATAGCTGATCTGACTTTTCAGATTAGAAAATCAGAATTCTCATTGTTGAAAATGTAAATTATAAGACGAAGACATACATAATTTGTATTGCCATCGATCTAAGAAATAAACACTTTCTAGGTGATATTCAGACAAAGTGAGTCAACTAATTGGCCCTAGAAATTAGCACTATTAAGTACCTATCAAAGTGGTGTTATCATCCATAAGGAGACTTCCTTTACACTGGTGATAGACTGTACGAACACCCACATTTCATCAAATCTATTTGTTTTAGGATTCAGAAATTTGGATTAACTAGATGCCACCAAATTAAAAGGTTCCACGGGCCAATGGAGAATTTCAATGTGTTGAACCCTTGAATGAGAAGAAAAACCACCTTCTTTTTTAATATTTGTTTTATTGTATCAATTTTCTCGATGGATGTGGGTTAGCAGGAAAAGAGGTTAAAGAAGATCAACAGCCTATATAAATTCGAAACTTAAATAAGCATACCTTCTTTACAGTGAGATCAACTAGATTGAGCCTTTGCTGCATGAAGCATTTCCACTATTAAGGTCTTCACGTCCCTAAACAGAAAATTATGTAGTCTGTTAGACTTAAAACAATTTAAAGCACGTTCCTCGGGCCCAAAATATGCAGTAAGAACTTTTCATAGAGATATTTATACCAAAAGCACACATACGGTTGTCAAAAGGAACTGCTCAAACAGTTCTCATATCACAATTAGTCATGATTCGGTCACATTAGGACATTGTTTTTCTCTAAACCAACGTTGAACTAGAGTGGAAACATACAGCCTTAAGCCAATTATCCAGCAACAATAAGCAGCACTCTCCATTATTTTAATGATTAAAATGATTCAGCAATTGTAGGGATTGCAATACCTCCTTATACAACACCTCCACGTTTTAGTGAAAGAACTACAGTCTAGTATGCAAGGGAAACGTATCACTGACCGGGATTCTGACTGCTGTGGTGACATCAAAACCTTAATGTACAGACTGCTTTAATCATATACTTCAAAGAGAAACTGTCAATTTCTAGTAAATCATCTCCACACGAACATTACAGAAACAAAGATTTAAAAAGATAAAGCCGTAAGGCTGAAATATAATTGCCCAGCAGAAAAAGCACTGCCTAAACCAACCGAAACGAAAAGTATTGTATCCTTTTAGTTGTACTCAAGTGCTAAGAAAATAGTTGTAGAAGCATGATACTAAGCATACTGCAGGTCCTTAAACCAACTGAAAAACGCATCGGTAGAGATTTCAAAAAGCACTCCTTCCAATAGGAAACTCATCTCACTCCCCCTTTCTTATAAATGATCTACAGCACGCTCAGAAAACTATTTCCTTTTTATCCTCCACCAAAGGCAAGAAGAAGCCAGAAAAACCAACTCAACCTCATCTCAAAAGAAAATAGACTCCTAAAACAGCAAAGACGAAGGTTGACCAATTTCTATATAATAATTGTAAACTAATCCAATGTTAGCAATAGATGTAACCACCGATGCACCGACAATGTTAGCAATAGATGTATTATGATTCATGAATATAAGAATATTTTTTATATGTATTAAAAAATTAAATTCAAAGGAATTCCCTAACCCATTTGTCCTCTTCCCATAACCTAATTCTGATCCGCTCTTCCTATTCGCAACACTCAACAGAGTTTATCAAAAAAGAATCAAATTCCTATGGAATACTTCCAAGTTCCAACAGATTCTATTTGAGTCTCTTGACAGCAGAGTTATCTAACTCATTAAAGCACATATGTGGATTCATTCTCCAAAAGAAATTTCCGTAACCACAACTACTGACCTAACACTGTGCATCCCAACTATGCAAACTTTGGCTACTAATCAAATGAATTACGATAACTGAAATCCACATACCAAGGTCAAGAAGTATGAAAAAAAAACGTCTGAAATTTCTTTCTATGATTCTTAGACGAAGTATGATTCTCTATCAGTTGAATACAATGTGCATCACGAATATAGGCACAAATTATGTCGGCCATTAAAAAGAGTAACTATATCCTCTGAAAAATGCCAGGGTCAATTCTACCATGATCTATGAGGAAAAATAAAATATAAATAAATAGATGCAGATTATTTCAGGCATAACTATCTGAATTGAAGCAGAACATAAATTAAAAATTAATCTTGATTTCTAGAGGAAAGGAAAATTTATGTAAATGAGATGGCTCACTTTCGATCCTCTGCGCGTCTAGGGAAAGGTATGCGAAGCTTGAAACTATCCCCCTGATAACCAGCCTAAAAGAAAACTCAAGTCAGAACAATGTCACGTCAAAATGGAAAGACACTTCAGTTGTGGTAAAAATGAATTGGTTCAGTTACAAGAAGGGGAAAGAGGCTCTTGATATAATGACTTTTTGATTGCATAGTTCTACATCAATGGTTTAAGTTTCGATAAAACTGAGGGCTCTTTTCCTGTAAACGCAGGTTCTAGCACCTTCCCACACCTAGCCCAAGTACCGCTTGAACTATGGGCTTCATTTCAGTTGGGAAACCTGGTTTTGCTTACTATTTTGGCAGCTCTGGGCTTTGTTTTAATTTGTGCAAAACTGATTTTGCATAGCATTTTGGCACAAAACCCCTTTGTACAACAGAAAGAAGTGGTCCTTTATAAATATATAGAATAGACCTTGAGAATAAAAACTTAAAGACTGGCAGTACCTTAACACTAAAACCAAGGCTATCCAGGTCCAAAATGTTAGCAAAATCCACCTGGAGAAAAATTAAATCAGCTTGCATCAAACTAACCTCTCTTCAACTGGCTGTATGTGTATGTATACAATTTGGATTAAACATAAAATACTCATCAATGGATCTGTGCAATTCATGCAGATTATTTCCAAAGAGTCATCCAGGCATATCCAAAATGTATTAGGACAATATTGAAATTAAATATTGCTCAGATTAGTTAAAATTTTTGACTAATCTGAGCTAAGTTGATATCCCCAATATTGTGCAACAAAAAAAGCAGCAAGAAAGACAACAAAAAGTGTCGCCTTTCCGTTTAATAATATGAGTTTTACAGTAAACGGAATTACCAGAACCGATGTCGAGTGTTGCACAATGGCTTTTGTGTCTTCAGCATGATCCCTATTCATGTGAGACTAGCATACAACAGTTTTCATATTGAGTTAAAATACAATCAATTGAAACAAAGATAACCAGTAAACATGTAAGACAAGATCTTAGTACTGCAACAGGCTTCGAAAATTGAGCAATTGGATCAACTTTTCCAGCTTTATACTCCTCGTTGCTGAACTCTGAAATTAAAGGAAGTAAATGTGAAGGAAGAAAAAGGTGCACTAGATTAACAAAAATAGCATGGTACATTATTTCCAAAGTTTAGAAAGTATGATTCAAGCTTGACAAGACTATAAACAACATTGGACTATATATAAAAGAGAAAGTAAAGTACCTCCCGATCCTAATAAAGCGGTTGCAACCCCTGACACGTATCTCACAACTTTTGGTTCAATGCGCATGAATTTGAAGTCATCAAAGTCGACCTTCAGATTGTATAGGATGTTAAATACTAACTGTAAAAGTTGGTAAAACATACTGTCCAAATGTACATTAATTGCCCTTCAGAACAAGAGTAAACAAGTTACCCAAAATGCATTGGGATGCCTAGCCAAATATGCAGTGCGTATGGCTGCTTGATCCTTCTCGGGAACCTAAATGAGTGTTCAAAAATAAGCATTTCAAACTATTTGTAACCAGAAAGAGAAAGAGAGAGATTATGCACAATTCAAACAACATCCAAAATTCAAATACAGATGTGACTTACAGGAATAGCATCACCATGCAAAGTGACCACCAAGTCAGTCCTATCCTCAGGATCTCTAGCCACAAGCAATGAGCACTTGGGATTATTGGTTAGGTCCTACCAAACAAAAAAAAAAACATAGCATGATGGGATATGATATTGCTGAGATTGGTTACGCTAAACTATAAGATCCACAAATAATAAAGTAGCAGCCTTGTTTGACTTTGCTGGTTTGAATGATTGGAAGGATACAAGTTTTCCAGGAAATGAAGAGTAACATATTGGTTTTTAAAATGTAAAGATGTCCTAGTCTTCCTTCCATGTGAAAGAAAGCCAGCATCATTTCAAATGAGATAGGTTGCTGGCTATGCATCTATATAAATATGTGATGGCTTAGTTCCAATTTTAGCAGAGATTGAGTTTGAGCCATAAAGAAAATCTTAGGAGATATGCTTTGTGGTATTCAATAGTTGGTGGACACAGGTCTTACTTTCTGTGTGGGTTGCATGATTTAAATAAACCATGTCCTGACCATTATAAACCTTACGACAAACAAGGATCTCTTGTGAACATAGGCAGAACTTAAATCTCATGGGCACAACTTTCTAGTATATTTACACTGTCTTATGTGGGAAGATAGTAGGTGGGAAGAGTTGGGGTTCAAGTGTGTTTACAAGAGCTAACATGTATTCCTGACAGAATTATTAATTATATTACCAATGAGAACTGCATCAACCAATGGGTGACGTTGGAAAAAATCTACTTTGTCTTAAGAAGAGTTCGGCCAATAAAATATATTGTTGGAGAATAGAATCTCACATCGAACAGAAAACCAAATAATCAAGAGTTAATATGAGTGGGGTTTCACCCCTAATATCACCGAGGCCTTTTAAGATATAAATCCTCACACCTAGTGATAGCTGGTTAAGTGAGGACAATATCGGAGATATTGGTGGTGCATTCCACTGGGCGTTCAAAAAGAATGGCGTTTGCTTTAGCTAAATTGATCTGAATTGGTTGCACGTGCGCCCCGTGAAAGGTCGCTCGTGAGGAGCGTGTTGGAGCATAGGATCCTACATCGGATATAAAACCAAATAATGAAGAGTTAATATATGAGGGCTTTTACCCCTAATATCACCGAGGCCTTTTAAGATATAAATCCTCACACCTAGTGATAGCTGGTTAAGTGAGGACAATATCGGAGATATTGGTGGTGCATTCCACTGGGCGTTCAAAAAGAATGTCGTTTGCTCTAGCTAAATTGATCTGAATTGCTTGCACGTGCGCCCCGTGAAAGGTCGCTCGTGAGGAGCGTGTTGGAGCATAGGATCCTACATCGGATATAAAACCAAATAATGAAGAGTTAATATATGAGGGCTTTTACCCCTAATATCACCGAGGCCTTTAAAGATATAAAACCTCACACCAAGCGATAGGTGGTTAAGTGAGGACAATATCGGTGATATTGGTGGTGGGTCCCACTGGGCCTGAAGTTCAACATATATGTCAGTCAGCAACTATACATCCTGAAGATGGAGTAAAATGGGTAGCTATTTTACTTTAACTTGGTTGGTTAGAATATTGATTTATTACGAAAATTATATGTTGTGCAGTCAGAGTTTAACAATTAATAAAGTCATTTTCTTCCTTCCATTGGTAAGAGACAGGGAGGAAAGATTGTCCGGAGAAAACTCCCACAGGAAACATGGACCAGAAACTTCTGGCAGTTTTACATGTTAGTGACACAAAGGACGAGGAAATCTAGAGAAGTGAACTGAAGTTGTTCTAGTAGGATCCAGAAATCACACCCAGTTGAATAATAAGGCATCAGGGCTTAGAATTGTAAAATTACTTAGAAGGAATAGGCAGCACATGCTAAGATCTGGACACCGCATATTTTGTTATACAGACGACTGATTAATTTGTCTTTATCTGAAGTAGAGCATTAATTTTCATATTAGAAACAAAAAATTTCATTGACAACTAGGTCACATTTGCAATGTACAGATCCTACAGCAGAAAAGGAATTTTCAAGATTCTAAACAAACCTTTGTATGAACTGCCAAGCTGCTAACTGCTAATATTGGACATCCATCTGCATCACATGCAAAGTCAACCATTGCTCCTGATGGATAACCCTCATGCTTCTGCACATTAAATAAAATACAAAAATAAAAAATAAAAAAAAATTGACGAGGTTGTTGAAGCAATGGATACCATATACCAAAATTAACCAGAGTAATCAATAGGAACAGTACTCATAGCATAGGTTAATTATAAGTTCATAACATGTATGTTAAAAGGAAATGTATCCTCTATTTCCCAGAAGTACCCATGAGAGGGTTTCTGGTCCAGCATTGTGTATCTTCTATGCATTGCCATCTCTGCCATTGCAATGATGGTCACTCATTCTGTGCACTGCTTTCATCACCAAAATGTGCCATAAATCTAGCTTTTATTTATCAGACAACTTGTGCAGAATCTCACCCTCACTCACTTGTTGAGAACCAAACTGATGTAGCACCACGTAGCCAAAGAGGGAACATAGGTAAAATAGCAGAAGGTAGAAAGGTTTGAGGTCGAGGAGAAAGCAGATTAAGTCGAGGAGCAGAGAACACAAGGAGATTCAAAGAGAAAGTTGTATTCTTCAATCAAGTCTAATCTAGTCTCCCTCTAAACAATTACAAAGCTTGTATTTATAAAGACCTAATCCCTCTACAGCTAGGAAATAATCTTATGTAATCTTAAACCTTCGGAAATAAGAAAGCAATCTTAATCCTATATTACAAACGAGTAATTAAGAGGCCTAGGAAGAAAATAGGAAAATAACTTAAATATATTCGTAATTCCTATACAGCATCATTCTCCATTACCTAGCTGTTGTCAAAAGGATCCATTGCGTGAGCATGATAGATAGGAAAGAGGAGTCCAACCACATAGTCTTGTTGAGGTGCAAAGGTCACATGAAAGAGTCAACTTGTGAATATCAAATAGCATGTTGGAGTATAATCTGCATCAGGAAGTGTCCAGTGAGCTTCAGAGAATGGAAAATAAAGGCTGACGAGCTGCAACAAAGGTGGATCAATGGCAACTTCCTCAATGAAAGGAGCAGGTTTCACCACTTGTGCAAATATAACACAGTCCTGATTAGGAGCTTGCTCAATTGTAGATATGGCTGGTTCCAGAACCAGGGAAGCTTGTTCCACCATTGATAAGATTGGATCTTGCTCCGCCAGCAGAGTAGGTATCTTCACTATCACGGACTCGGCTGGCTGAACGGGAAGTGGTATGCTAAGCTCCAGAAAAGGTTTGACGAAAGCCTTAAGTCTTTCACGCATTGCAGAAAATTCTTCCTTAATATACGACGGATCTCACCCATGCGGGCTTCGCTTAACTCCATGGTGTGGATGTGGCATTATGCTCAAATATTGGTGAAAGAAAAGATAATCAAGTAGCGGAAAACCATAGGATCTGATACCATTTGATGCAGCACCACATAGCCAAAGAGGAAGTATAGGTAAAATAGCAGAAGGTAGAAAGATTGAGGTTGAGGAGAAAGCAGATTTAGGTCAAGGAGCAGAGAACACAAGGAGATTCAGAGAGAAAGTTATATTCTTCAATCAAGTCTAATCAAGTCTCCCTCTAAACAATTACAAAGCTCGTATTTATAAAGACCTAATCCTTCTATAGCTAGGAAATAATCTTACGTAATCCTAAAAATAAGAAAGCAATCATATTCCTATATTACAAACGAGTAATTAAGAGGCCTAGGAATGAAATAGGAAAGTAACTTAAATATATTCCTAATTCCTATACTGCATCACAAACCCTTAACTACTCCAAAACAAAATTCCCATTATTCCGAATTTGTGTATCAAGAACTTATGATACCACCACACAGCCGAGGTACTCAATACTCATGGTGTATGGTTACTATGAGAACCGCCACAAACACTACAGAAAGCAAAATCTTTCGAACTACTAGTGGGAGAAAAAGACATTATAAGGTGCATACAATGCCTGTACTAATGTAACTTCCGCCTAATAATTAATGAGAGAAAGAGACATATAGAGGTGCAAACGATTCCATGAAATGTTCTTTTTTGAGACTCAACAAAGAGACAGGGATTATTAATATGAGTGCTATCTGGTAGAGTATCAATTCAGTCTTTCATCCAAGAGTAGTTGATCAAACTCCTATGGACGACTAATTGCACCTAGTACTGAGACTAGACATAGGTAATCGATTGATCAGTCCGTAAATGCATTGATCTGTAATTTGAATAAATATAGAAACAAAAACTTCATTAGGCTAAAAAGTAAAAGCAACAAAGAAAAGTTAATAGACAAACCTGTGAAAAAGTAGAAAGAGTTCCACGAACACTAAGATCAAGTAAAGTTCGGATTTCCTCTACCGGAGGAAGCCGGGCAGCCTTCTCCTGTAACAATAACCACAGAAACATTCAAGAAAACCAAACCCTACTTCCCCATATTCAACTTTTACACTAGATAATATAGTACACTTAGTGCCCCAAACCAAAATGCTACCACTGTAGGATCTTCATACTGGTATAATGGCATTAATAAAATGTACCTGGTGAGATTGGATCAACTGGAATACATTGGCATCATCTCCAGCTGAAACACTCTGATTCGGGAACAAACAACAAAAGTTCATTTCAGTATTACTTTACGGCATAAGAAGTTTACAATTGACTTGAAATTTTATTACCAGCTTGGCCTTGATTTTGATTGGATTTGGCTTTGAAATAATCAATCCGAATTCAACCATTGTTTCATTGCACAATTAGATTTAGATAGAGATATTTAAAGCAATCACAAAAGCAATCAAAAAGAAACCAAAAAACAACGCCAAACAGTCTGTGAGCGACCATTAATATGTTGAATAGTGGGAAAATGAAAAGAGTACCTGCTGAGCAGTTGACTGAGCGGCAGCAGCCATGGATAAACGGCGGCGAGTTATTGGTGTGGGAGAGGAGACGCAGCGGCAGGTGGAGGAGGAGTGACGAAAGCGTAAGATGAGAGAAGAGTGAGGGGTAATACGGACATTTAAGCGGCAAGACAAGAGGGTGCTCTGCCAAGGCGTCACCAGAGTCCTCATCATCATCGTCTTCCCCGCCAACCACACCTACCGCTTTAGGCTTTCTTGTTGACGCCTATCATCTTAACAGTTTAATTTATTAATCACATAATAAAATTTATATTTTCAACTTTATGAAAGATATGGATGTCATGCTATAATTAAATATCAAACGATTCGTCTATACTTTTGATGCAGTCAGATAAACAAACGATTTCAAATTTAATTAACTTTTTTTTATAGATATCAATATTTCCATAAAATCAATAAAATGAACAATTCTAATTATTATTTGATTAAAAAAATAGTTCTAATTATGATACGCGTTACCAGGAAAACATCAAAATTGTAAAAAATTGCAGCTAGGAGCTGCAACCATCCTATGCTAGGAGTGGGAATCCCGACCCAATTTCACAAGAGCACGAACTGACCAATTCGGTGAGTACTCAGTCAAACGGGTAGTTGACCATCTTCATGTCAACCAAGTCCCGAACTGGACATAATTAGCTTGATTCAGGTCGGAATCAGGTCCAAAAACCCAGCACTCGGGTGTATCTGGATTGAACTAGTATGATTTATTACTTCATTAAGATTATTTTTTATTAAAAATTAGCCTCGTTTTTAAAGAATTCCCAAACCCATTTGATCTAAGCCCAAATACTCTAAATTTCCCAACCTTCTCTTTCCTCCCTCTTTCTTCTCTCTCCTTCTTTTCGCTGCTAAACTCCTTCGCATTGAACAAGCAATATACATAAAGTTTCTCAGCCAACAACGACACTCCTCCTCGTTGATTTAGCAATAGTTAAGCTCAACATGCTCGATACTCCTCATCGGATCGCTCGATGGACTCCTCCACACTGTCACAATATGCCACGACCAATCAAAAGGGTCGATTTCTCTGTCCAATTTTAACGGCAGCGTCGTAAATTTTGTCGAAATATGAGGAAATCTCGAGTGGGTTTTGTCACATCTCGTCCCATCTTGAAAAATCAAGAACCCGAGCTATCCAGTCAGGTAGTCCAGCAACCATTTTCTCTTCCTGCACTACAACAAAATTGGGCTTTAGCGACCAAAATTTTAGCGAGGAAACTGTTTTCCTCACTGAAAAGAGACTTTCTGCGAGGAAATAAGTTGTTCGTCGGTGAAAGTATGACAAATTTGGTCTTCGAGGTTGTCAAACACTCAGCGAGGAAATATGAGCTATAGCGAGGAAATGTTTCATCGCTAACACTACTTTTGACGAGGAATTGATTGTTTCCTCGCTGAAAGATGGAAATAAAAGCGAGGAAACCTTCATTTCCTCGCTGAAAGATGAACCAAAACCGAGAAATGGGCGGGATGTTTAGTTTTGGTCTCCCGCCTCTACGAAAATGTTTAGCCTTTTCTAACAGTTCAATTTACAAACAAAAACCCTACTACCCCAAAATTCAATCCCGACTCCATCCTTATTTCATCAGCCGACGCCTCTCTGCCAAAAGCCAGAACCCCAATTCCGTCGCAGGTCGCGGAACTCCCAACCCAGAACCCGATTCCTCGCCGTCGCCGTCGCCGTCGTCGAACGCCTCTCTGCCAAAAGCCAGAAACCCGATTCCGTCGCGGTCGCCGAACACAATAGCTAGCGGCGGTCTTGGTAGCTAGATCTTCCTGGCGGGTTGTGTGATGTTTGATGTGGGTTTTGAGTTTCGGGGTGGAGAAGTTTGGATCTGGATTATGGGTTTCCTGTCAGCAATTTCAATCGAAGCGGAGACGTTGTTGGACAGGGCAACAGAGCGATGTTCTGATCACCACGGCGGAGATGGCAAAGCAAGACCAAAACTCCAACGGAAGCTCCGTCGTCTCCGACTTCATCAACTTCTTCAACGCTTGTCCCACGGCTTTCCACGCCGTCGGTAAACACCCAAATCTCATTTTTTTCTCTTTTACCATAATTTGTTATCATAATTACCAATCCAAAGTTGGTTGCTTTTTGTTTGAATTGAGCTTGAAATGTCGGTTTTTGAATTGGGTTTGCTTCGGTTTCGTCTGCAGACGAGGCGAAGAGGCGTTTGGTGAAAGCAGGGTACGAGCAAGTTTTGGAGAAGGAGGATTGGACATTGGAAGCTGGTAAAAGTGCTTCTTCACCACGAACTACTCCACAATCGTCGCTTTCGCAATCGGTAAAAAGTACGGCTTCTTCTCGTACTTTTTTTATCTTTTGTTAGCTTTCTAATGAGCCTGGTTGTTTGTTTGTATTGATTTATTAAGCTCCAGTTGATAAATGAAGTAGATTTAATTGCTCCGAAAAGCGAAATTATGTGTGTTACTAGGTAATTTGCTTGTTGTTCATGTGGTGGATTTTGTGTTTAGATATGTTGCTCGAAATGGATTTCACATAGTTGGTGCTCATATTGATAGTCCTTGTCTCAAATTGAAACCTGTTTCCAAGGTAATATCATGTGTTTTCATTGTTTTCATTGAGGTGGTGTGCTAATTAGCCGATGTCAATGTCGTGGAAGATATGAACTTTGTTTTGGAATATGGGTGGCTTGTGCAGGTTACTAAAGGTGGCTTCTTGGAAGTGGGTGTGCAAACATTGGAATTCTCCATTGCTTCGAGGTTTGTGTTTTTTCAGTCTCTATTAATCTAATGTACTTGATTTGTTTCCTTGGCTTACTTAACTATCTCTTTCTATTAATGATTTGTTGGTGTTCTTTTGGTGTTTGGGAGCTGCTTATTTGGCCAGCGGTGCTATGTTTTTTTTGGCTGAACCGGAGTTGAGTTCTAATTTCAGTTTCTTACGGTTTTCATATAAATCAGTTTTTTTTACGATTCTAATGAAAATCTCACCTCAGGTCTGAAAGAGAAGTGACAAAGAGGAAGTCAATTTCGTGAGCTTCGAGTTGTGTAATGCTGAAGGGAAGCCTTGCTTGACCTCTACAAGACATTTCCAATACACAAAGGCCCCCAATGTTCGATCTTTTGGAGGAAATTCATTGAATTTTTACCCCTCAGCTTCTGCAAATCATTGGTAAGTTCCTCTTTTTCTCCCTAGAGTGTTCTGTTTGTGAATTCATCTTTGAATTTTGAGGATTGCTTTGTTTGAATTATCTGTTTTTATCTTCTAGGTTTTGTTTGAATGCAAGCAAAGTTTGGTTCTTTGGAATATTTTGTTGCAAATTCGTGATGGGTTTTCCTATTATTGTATTCTGTTCTAAAGGGATTTTAGAATTTTTGTTGAATGATGTTGAATGATTATTCATTTGCCCCTAAAGTTCTTGGTAGGTGGGTGCATATGCACTAAGTTGTGGTTTGGTTTGGAGTTTGCAGAAGGTGATCAATTATTCTTTGTTTATTTATCTTGATTGGTACAGCTGATTGTTCATTCAATCAGCGGATAGTGTATTTTGGTCTGAGCTAGTCTATATTGTTTTTGCAAAAGAGAGGAAGGGGGTTAAGAAATGGCAGTAACCTGGTCTCAATGAAGCTTACGACTTATGATAGATTTGGGTTGAAGTTTTCTCTATTATTGGTAAAATGAACAATGCAGTGGTTAGTAAGGGAACTTTCCAGGCAGAAGGGAGCGGGCGGGAATTTTAACTACAAACAAGCTTTTGTTATTGTTTCGCATTTTAGTAATCTTGATGCGTTGACATATAGTAGAGTAGCAATATCAAACGTTATAAATATTTGAAGGTTAATATTGGATTAGTCCTATTCCTTCTGTTCTATGACAATCAATTATTTAAACTAGCTGAGGATTTAGTCCGGAGATTGTTACATGCATTTGACACTCCTTTAGGTATACTTACTGGATTATCCCTTTCATTTAGTGCATGCAAAACTCTATGTGTTCAACTTGCTTTGTTTTGCATTTTATGTCATTTTCAATAGATTTTTTCCCCTAATTTATGATGTAAAGCATATTGTACCCATATAAATTCTAAAAAGTAAGATCTAATTTTCTTTTGGACCCAAAGTGTCTAAATACTGGCTTTCCAAATATTTTTACTAAGCTACTTTGTAAGAACCTTTCTAACCGCTCTTGTATTGCAGGAGTATCTTTTGGATCTGTCAATCTAATGCATGGAGTTGATGAATATGAAAGCAAGGCATGTCCTCTTTACTTCTCTTTTCATCTGCAACTTTATGTCATATGCTGTGTAATACATGCTATTTTGTCCTCTTTTTATTTGTCAATCTAATACCTTTTGTTATCTTTGTTATTATAAATCCTCCGATATAGTTTAGGTCATCACTCATACTCTCTAAGTGCTTCAAATTTCCATTACGCTTTCTGCTTATATGCTGTGTAATGCATGCTATTTTGGTCGGTCAATGTTTGGCTGGTTGTTAAACTTTATATTGGTGGCTTGGACCCTTTTTGTTAGTTTAAGATGTTTATACATAGTGACTTTGTAATAGGTCTGCAGATAATGATATTGGGCCATTCTGCTATGTTTAAACAATGCGCTGAAAAAGGTAAGATACTTTCTATGGATTTCCTCTTCGTCCGCTCTCTAGTGTTTATTTCTTGACTGGAGGCATACTGAGTATTTGATTACTGCTGTTAATTCCTATTGCAAATATTTCTGAGCATGAGTTTGACTTTATGCCTTCCTGCGGTTAGTTCCTATTGCAAATCTTGTAGTTTATGTTGTAGGAAAGATGTCGAATCTGATTATTAGATTTGATGCTTTTATCATGTTAGATACAAACATTTCCAGATGGGAAAGGAAATGAATTTGCAGATTACTCTCTCGTGCATGCCTTCAAGTAGTTAGTCTTCCAGGAAAGATATAGAATCTGATGATTGTATTTTTGATGTCTTGTGATGTTAGGTACAAGCATATCAAGCAGAGAGAGGAAAAGAAACAGAGAAAATCAGGCAAAAAATCTGAACAAGAAGCTAGCCTCAGAGATTGAACAATGAAGATTCTGCTCTATCATTCTAGTTGGGACTCCATTTCCTTTCCAAAGGCCTTAGAGATTGAATAATGAAGATTTCTTTCTACAAATACAATGAAGATTAGCTAGTTAATATTTTATGTAGCTAGGAATTTTTTATGCACATTGATTGTAATTTGATGTTTATGATTTTGTTTCAATAAAAGCTATGGTTGATTGAATAATTCCATTAATTTGTTAGTATTCTTGTTTCGTTGGTTGATAATCTTGATTTAAAAGGAAACAATAATTCTCAAAAAGTGCAAATTATTTAATCACAAAAACTATGAAAATAGGATTTGGCGACGAAACAACAGGTTTCAGCGGCGAATTATTTCGTCGGTGAAAGTTCGCGGTTAGTTGAATGTTGGCGGCTGTCATTTTTGCGACGAAATTATCTGCTTTCAGCGACGAAATATGTCGTCGCAAACATTCTACAGCGAGGAAAGTCAATTTCGTCGCTGAAACCTACAGCGACGTTACAGTAAATTCGTCGCAAACTGCATTCCCCGACGGACCTACTGCGACCACCTGGCGACGAAATAATTTCGTCGCTAACCGCCTATTGCGACGAAAAAGGCACTTTTGGCGACGAAATACTTCCTCGCTAAAGGCCATTTTTGTTGTAGTGCTGAGCCCTTTGGTCCGATACTAGGTTCCAGTCCTTGGCTCTGGGAACCTATACCGTGCCTAGCCTTACCCTATGCAGCCCAAAATTGTCCTTTTTATTTAAGGTTTTTCCTCCCATAGGAGATTTTTGGGCCGAAGAGGGCTCAATAGCCCCTTCTTGATGAACGGTGACGTAGCAAGCCCACACACCAATACTTATATTCTTTAACTCATATCTAAACAATCCTGATGAGTTTTTAACTCTAATTTAATACTATTGATGTATAAAAGTGGGGTCAACGGTCAAAAGAGAAAGGATGATGTGAAATAGGGTGGTTTAGTGATGTCCCTGGTGTAAGCCTAGGGCAAAGCGGCAGAGATCGGGTAGTCCCCAGAGTTTGGGAATTAGCTTCGGGCGAAGCTTTTGGAAAACCTGCAATACATAATGGGTGAGTATCGAAGGCACCAGTGTAGTACTGGCCATAGACCATCTGATGCTTAAGTCAGCAGAAGTAGTGAGAGGGCAAAGTCTATGGCAAGGTAGGTTTTGTTGATGCAAAAAATGGGATCAACGTCAAAGGTCCGGGTCGGAAAAGTGTGTGTCGGGGACCTAGGAGGCTAGCTCCAAATGCTGGCTTCCGGGTGGGCCCGGAAGGTGCTTCCGGGGACGGAGGTACCTGCACAGGAAGGAAAGTATAGCTCGGGGCACAGGTGAGGTGCCAGCCTAAGACCCTTCGAAGCTTAAGTCAGTTGAGAGAGAGAGAGAGAAGGGAGAGTCTTGGAGGCAAGTAAGTATTTTGTGGGAGAGAAAAGAACTTACTTTCACTTGTGTGAGTGAGGTATTTATAGTGAGGGGAAACCTAGGGTTCCAAGTGGGTTAGGTTGTCCCCTAGGTTGCCCCTATTGGGCCTCTTGGAGGCCTAGTCAAGCCTCTAGGAGCCTAGTTGGGCCTCTGGGAGCCTTTGTCTAGGCCCAAGTGGCCTTTGTCTAGGGCCAGGTTGCCCTTGTTTGGGCCCAAGTGGCCTTCGTCTGGGCCCAGATGGACTTCGAACTTGTTGTCTGGAGGAGGTGGCACGTTGGTCCTGGAGGTGCGCTCCCGGGAGGCTTGATCTCGAAGGATAGGCCTCCGGGGAGACATGATCCCGGAGGGTAGGCTCCCGGGAAGGGGGGAGTGGTCCCAGTAGCTTTTTCCTCTGGATGACATGTGGCCGATCTGGGTATGGTATGAACATGTTTAAGAGTATAAGATTAGTTACCTTTGACTCATGGGGTAAAACCCCTTTTATAGGTTAGGGTGTTGACCTTGGAAATGCTTGTGATCAATGTGGGACAAAGGTTCCCACTTTGAAAGCTTTTAAGGCTAGGCTTGAGTTTCCTATTTTCATCGATACTTTGGAGTGTTGTACGGGCTTCGTTACTTGTCGTATGAAGCTAGCTAGCGGCTCTGTACGAAGGTTGCAACGAGATGGTCCCATGGTGGGCGTGTATACAGTCATGTCGTTCCCCATGTGGGAGCCATGAGTCTCGTATAACGTGCTCATGGAAGAGTGAAGTTGCCTTGGTGCCACTTCGTAAGAGTGACATGTGGCCGATTGGGGTATGATATGAACAAAACACTCATTGCATTTTCATCTCTTCGCTCATCACTCATGTATCAAGTCGACAAAACGTAGGTGGAGAAAGATGACGGAGATAGAGCTAATAGATTTTCTCACCTCTATTTTGCCAATAAAGATTGGAAAGTTGACTGAGAAAAACAAACTCTGCCCGACCCACTAGCGCATTCAGCTTTCTAGTAGGTTGGTATCAAAGGGGTATTTTTAAAAAAATTACTTGGATTAAGTCCAGAAAAACTATCGTCACTGAAGGTGACTGGTCACAAAGCTAGTTTGATTGTTCTATTAACCAAGTGTATGCTTGTGCACATGTCAAACACACTATATGTTGTGCAGCAACATAGGTTCTCAATAGGATTTGTGAGATAGAATACCTTTGAGCTATCCACAACTATATGCCATGCGACAACCTATTAAAACCAGCAGAGATCTAGAAATGCTATGCAACAACCTAAGTTCGTAACACAGTTCAAAATGTAAGGGATTGCTAGAACTATACACAACTAATGCACAATTTATGAGACGTTCAGTCAAAGCCATTTTCCAGTTTCGTGGCATTTGTTGTATTGTGCGTGAATTATTTTTGTTTTTCCAATTAATTAACAACGCACAAAGAAGGACACAAGGCTTTGTTGCCAAAAAAAACCCAAATGGATAAAAACCGGAGTTCAAATACGGTGATTGGCCAATTCACTAAGAATGACGTAAAAAATGCCCCATACAAAGCTATCACAAGCTCAATACCTAAAGATCTCAATTAGATGCAGCTTAAACTTGTGCAGCTCTTTCGGATCATCCTTCTTCACAGCAGCGGATGCCCAGGTTGGTCAATCACATGGAACAAACTACGCAAGTAACTACTGCCACTATGCCCATTTTGGTCATAGATGACGGTCAAAAACCGTCATCAAAAGTGCCCAAAAACCGTCATCTTTGCAAGTGTCATCTATAAGCTAACTTAGGAGAAAATAGAACATCTGCCTTCCGTGTTTTTTTTTTCATTTGCAGACGACGCTTTTGTAAAAATCGTCATCTGTGTTTTTCCATAGACGACGGTTTTGGACAAACTGTCATCTATTAATGGATTATAGATGACGGTTTTTCACAAACCGTCATCTATTCAAGTAGTCTTGCTCATATAGATGACGGTTTTTAAAGAAACTGTCATCTATTATTTTTAGATGACGGTTTTTTTTGGGTCCGTCATCTATATGACGTCATCTATAAGCTAAAATGGCATAGTGTGCATGTGTCACCAGGTTGGATGAAGTGATTATGGTGACTAGAGACTCAAGCTTTACTCACACCAAGGCATAAGCAAACATGAACAAAGGTAGCACAAACATGTGTTTTGACTCTAAGTGTTTTTAAAACAAAGAGAAGTGAAACAACAAAGAAAGCAATTCAATCTCCAAAGGTAATGCTTGAAGCTTTTGATGACCAAGGAGATAAGAATGCTCAAACTTTTTCTCAAATCCTTTTCTCTAAATAGAGGTTATGAACCATTCCTGTGAAGAGAAAGTACAAGACACAATATTTTTCTGAAAAATGCTCAAAAACCCTAATGAGAAAAGTGGTGAAGTTTAGCTTATACAGTCATAAAATGATAAGGAATATGCAGTGGAGTTGAGAGACAGGATATCAAATTTTCCCCACAAAATATAGTCTTTTACGAAGTGAAAGATATCGAACCTTTGACTATAGAAAACAGACAAAAAGCTGCCAGAAAGAATTGGAGTTCAAGTCTGTTTAAAAATATTCATTTTAGAAGGTGACTAGTCACTTTGAAAATGCATGTAACAAGTTGAAAAAATTAGTGACTAGACACATTGACTCTATAGATAGAAAAGAAAGGCATTCATAAGACATAACCTAATGGAATACAATCTTATGCAAAAGACTTAACATGTTAATGTGTGTATGCATGTGCAATATGACAACAATCTAGATAATGTTGATCTTCAATCTTCACTTGATCTTCATCTTCATTTGTTCTTCAATCCTAATGCTAAATTCTAACTGAGCTTGAGATGGACTGTGAATTTACAATTTACAATGTTTTTATACAAAGAAAGTCAATTATACATATATCCTATGTACATAAAACCTACAATCCGCCACCCCCCCCCCCCCCCCCCTTCCTTTGCCTTGGAAAAAAACAACCTCATTATGCTCACATCTCTCACACCAACTATACTAAACTTGAACATAAAGAGATGACCAAACATGTATGCAAGCTCAAATGAATGCAACATCTAGCATATCGAGCCCTACTGACTATCACATATATAGCATAAACAAGGCAGATTAAACCTCTCCCTACCCCGCCCAGCCTCCCCCCCCCCCCCCCCCTCCCCCCCTCCTCCTCTCCCTCCCCCACCCCCCCCTCTCCCCCTCCCCCCCCCCCCCCCCCCCCCCCCCCCCCCGCGAGAGTGTACATGAATAAAAGCCAAGAATAATGAATATTTGTCCCCCAAGTGAAACCTGTAGCCATTATCAACGATTGGCATAGATAAATCAGAGTAATATCACTATGCCAAAAAAGGTTATAGACGACGGTTATTAACCGTCGTCCCGCACATAGGAAAACCGTCGAAACACGCACCGCCGTCTATCGCAAGTATAAAGACGACGGTTTAAAACCGTCGTCTATAATAAAATTAACGACGGTTTTTGTTTAAAAACCGTTGTCTATATTGACTCAAAAAATCTGTTTATCAGGAAACCGTCGTCTATTGTTACTATAGACGACGGTATTGATGGAAACCGTCGTCTATTGTTACTATAGACGACGGTTTTCTCATAAAAACCGTCATCTATAACATTCAAACCACAATGAAAAAACGATGCATTTATAAATTAAAACCACTATTTGAGCAATTCTAAAACCATTCATAACTGAAAGCATTCCCAATACAGTGGTAACACAGAGAAATAGATGCAAAAATTGAATTTCATTGATTGAAAGACATGTTACAATTATTCCAATAAAGTACATGTATCACCTAATCTAGAGTACTCCCTAACTCTCTACTTGACTAATAACTCAAGTGATCAGCCATACTATACTTCCAAATCTCTAAGTGATCAGCCAAAGTAAAAGCACTAAAGCTTTCCAACAAACTTCGAAGTGAAAGATTCACTTAAGGGGCCTCACCTTCACAGCCAATTTTTCCTCAACATATTTGCATGCTTCCCTCATAGCAAGCTGTGCACAATGCCATAAATGAATAAAGGGGTTCAATTACCACAGAAAGAACCAAGTTATAAGCACCGACAAATTATAACTTGGATGCAGTTTACAAACATATCTATGTACACAAGTATAACTAACACTACTCAAATTTCAGAAAACCTGTTAATTCAAGAACTTTAAATCCTGAAATACCAGAGGCTTACCCATTTCCAGCAAAGTCAAAACGGAAGGCACTAATTCCTTCATCTTCCAATGCTCTTCCTATAGGACAAAGGAAAACATCAAAACACCTAGATAGAGCAAGGCAACAAAGATAGAAATATCACTGAGTGGAACAAACCAAGAGCAAGGCTGATGATATTGTTCCAAAAATGGGACAAGGAGAGATCAACGAATAGATAATACCCAGTACAGAAACATCCAACTAATTTTCATGTAATAACCAAAGAAGCATCACTTAAACATAACCCAAGAAGCATTTATATCATCACGAGTCTTTTCAATCCCAATCAAAAATTGAAAACAAACGGAAGCTGAAATAAGCTATAGAATTACCCAGTGGGGAGATTATCGACATAGCATTTCCACGGTCATGTCGTCGACTTGAAGAACTCGGACATTGACTCGGCCAATCTGGAGAAATCGTCGTGCTCCATTTGTTGGGACATTTGGGGCTGAGGTTGGGTCCGACGAGTCTGATGTGCGGCATCGAATTAACACCGAATTCACAGAAGCTCCGCTGTCCCCAAAAAACACCTTACTACAAGCAATGACATGAAATTGAAACTTCAAACCAAGCAGACAAATCAAAAACATTTCAACATCAAAATGCAGGAACATTTTACCACTAAACCCAACAACCAACAGAATTGACTTCATTGCTGAAGTAAAAAGGTTCTGAGTACGCATGAACTGCAGTTTGAAACTCTGAGTTGCATTACACGGTACCTTCCGAAGCATAAGCTAGAAGGTAACCCTCTAAAAAGCCTAGCGCAAAATATGCAGAAACCAGAAAACCATTCCATCCCGCTGACAGAAAACTTTCCTAGCATGACATTGATAATAAACCCTCTAATCATAACAGAATTAACAAGGACGAAGATGACGTAACACACAAATGAGAAAGCAGGTCTCAATCTATACACCAACATATCAAGAGGAACAGAAGAACAAAATGAAACCCAACTTACAAAACCATTGCTCAAACAAAACAGACTTCAACTTTTCAAATGTTGTCACAATCAGAAAACCCTTGCTTTTTGTACAAACTTTTCCAAAACATGCTACTCAGAAAGCTTGATTATGGTACGGACTTAAGTAGGTACAATCAACCCACGAAATGGGAACATCATTACCAGAACTATTCCTGAATATACACACAAATGCACCATGGAGTCTGCAGACCCATCTATCGTGCATAACCACAAGCATTAACATAAACTTCAGAAACTACTGAAAACTTACAAGTCAAGCTACGCTTAATGTTATTAGAACATGATCCTTGAACAGATCCTACAATTACCAAATGAGACTCGAGACCAAGGCACAACAAGACCTAGAACCTGGCCAACATTAAAATGCCAATAGTCCAATATGGAAGCTAGGGGTGGGATCGGGATCATCCCGATCCCGATTACGAAAATCCCGATCCCGTCCCGATCCCGATTAGAAGCTAAAAATGATCCTGAATCCCGTCCCGATTAAGTCGGGATCCCGACAATAAAATCCCGATCGGGAAACCCGATAAATCCCGACAATAAAATCTCAATTACAATATGAAATTTAAATTTTTTATGTGTGCATAAATTGTTAATGTGAACCAATATAACCAATATGAAAATAAAGTATACTAACATAAGAATACAATAATTTAAATTTAATGGTTATAAATCTAAAGATAGAAATACAATAACACTTGAATTTATTGAAATTTAATCCTCTTTTAACCCTTGATTTTTTACTATCCTAAATCACACATCAATTCTAGATCCACACGCACACCACCACCACCAAATATTAAAAAAAAACGCAAAAACACAACAAAACAAAATCACTCGTCTCTTCTCCTCTCCTCTCTATTTTCTCGAACTCATCGCCATGGTCACTCGTCTCCGAGTCATCATCTTTGCCCGTCGCCAGCATCGTTCCCATCGCTTGCCATCGCTCTCTCAATGCTGCCATCGCCGCCATCGCTCGCCCATCCCCGCGTGGCCTCGGCGCCTAGCCCCCATAGCCCATCGTTGTCACCTATCACCCCTCGTCGGAGCTCATCACCATCGTCGTCGTCTGTTGTCGCTCACCCATCATGCTCGTTGCTGCTGCTAGCCTCGTCGCCCGCAATTCATGAATGGATCCGCTGATTGCCCAAGATCATCACCTATCAATTTGATTTCGATTTCGTAAGCCCGAGTTATAGTTTGATTTTGATTGTTTTGGAATTGAATGCTTGATTGTTTTGTAATTGATTGAATGCTTGATTGTTTTGTAATTGAATGCTTGGCAAGAATCTGTGCAACGAATTGAATTGTGTGGAACGAATTGAATTGAAGGAAGGAGATGGAAAAGCTTGAATTGATATTTCAATATGCATACTGTCGGGATGTCGGGATCTCGACATTTTGGAAAATATATCCCGTTCCCGTCCCGATTTAGTCGGGATCGGGATAAAATCCCGACAAGTCGGGATCGGGATTATCGGGATCGGGATAATCGGGATCGGGAATGTCGGGATCGGGATCGGGACGCGGGATTCGGGAAGAATTTCCCAGCCCTAATGGAAGCATCCCGATACGATTTTGTATCGACAACAATCATCACACATGCTTCTGATAGCAAATCCAGAAAATAAACCGGCAATGCAAGCCCATACGAACAATTACGATATTGAAATTGCAACATAAACATAGTCATAACATAACTGCCCAAATTCAAGTAGTAACAACATCTAATGTTAATTCATAAACCCATAACATAACAGTCTCAACGATATCCACAAAACATCCTAAATCCAAAACTTAAAACTTCCATAAAACATAATAATAAATCCAAAGCAAATCCTCAAAACGACACAGTATCGAACCCACTCAGAACCTGAGCTTGGTGAAGAACCACCTATTCTTGCCGGTCTTGAACCTCTCCTTGAAGCGCTTCTTGGTCTCCTTCAAGGCAGTGACCTTGTCTCGGGTCTGTAGGGCCTCCAGGCTGACGACGTCGTTGAGGTCGACGTCGAGGGTGTAGCGGGTGTTGATGAGGTGCTGGTAGTTGACGAGCTTGACGAAGGGCTTGACCCTAGACTTCTTGGCCGTCTTCTTGGCCGAGTCCTTGCGGATGACCTTCGACGGGTACTTCTTGATGCCGGCGATGAGGCAGTGGCCGTAGGGGTGGTCGCGGGTCATTGTTCTCGATGAAGGAAGATGCGACGAGGGCGAACTCGGTGCGGAGCTCCGACTTGGTGTTTAGGGTTTGGGCATTTCAGTGACGAACGAATTTGGGAAAATTTTCAATTAGGGTTAGTGAATCGAGCAAAAATTGAGAGACGTAGAAGTGAAGGGGAACTCAATTGCAGAGATTGCCAAAAAGAAATAGCGTGGGAGAGTTGCGGATGTTGGGCGATGAAGAAGGAAGAAGGAAGAAGAAGAAGAAGAAGAAGAAGAAGCAGAAGAGAAATGGGCGGAAGAGAAGCGGAGTCGAGAAGGAAATAGAATGGATTTTAAGGCTACAGTGTCTTTCGTGTTTTAGTATTAACGACGGTTTAAAAAAAAACGTCGTCTATTACATTTGCCCTTTTCCTGCTATAGCTATTACACGACGGTTTTTAAGCTAAAACCGTCGTCTACATCGTTAATAAAAACTCAATGACGGTTTTTAAAATAACTGTCGTCCGCCAAGTGTCGTCTATGACCTTTTTTGGCTTAGTGTATCATAGAGGTGAAGATGATATGAGATGCATAAACTATGAGAGTAAACAACATAGGCAAAGGGAAGGACTCCCCCTAAATTCAAACATGATGACATTGATGCTAGAGTCCTCAGGAATGGACACAATAAACATAAGTAAAAGCCAATGATTGGAAAACTCCCCCTGAATTAAACATTTAAACACATCAACGTCCAACAATAGTTCAGACAATGACTGGACATAAACATATGTAAAAGCCCCAATGTTCAAGAGATGAAAAAATTAAACTACAACATAACAGAGCCCCATGAATTGTCATAATTAAAGCAAATATTGTCCTAAACGTAGAGAACTGAGATTGTCACGAACCGTGAATTATCAATTCTCAATTATCATTTACCATTTACCCTTTTACTAGGGCTGGGCACAGCCCGGTACGGTCCGGTATCCTCCCAGAACCGGTACCGGACCGGCACTATTTAAACGGTCCGGTACGGTCCGGTATTGAGGCCGGAACCGTTTGTATCCCGTATGGTTTCAAACGGTACGGTACCATGCCATACCATGCCAAAACATACCAATGAGGTTCAACAGCAAAAATATTCAACATTCACATTCATAACAAGAAATTTAACTTCAAAGCAAACACTTCACAAACACTTCATAAAACTAAATCAAGTTCAAGTTCCATCAGTGAAATCACAAGCACAACCATCATCAATTCAATACTGCTGCATAAAGAGATCAGTTTCCTATATCTTCTTCATCTGCGTTGGTGGTTGAATTTCCAGCTTTTGCATTTGCCAACTCTATAATACAACAAACAACATAATTAAAGAAGTGGAAACAGACTAAAAAGCAAGTTAATAAACAATATAGCATTGAAAATGGAATTATGCAAACTTGCAGCTAATAAACAACAAGTACCTGTCTCAATGCCTTCATAAAATTCCAATTCTTCTGTGCATGGTTCATCTTCAAACTGAGTTATTATGTCATCTCCTCTAAGCCAATTCTGCATACAAATTAAGGCCTCCACTGATTTGGGAGTTAATGAGCTCCTAAAAGCATCAATTACTCGTCCACCTGTGCTGAAAGCACTCTCAAAGGCAAATGTCGACACTTGGATAGCAAACACATCTCTAGCAATTGATGCTAAAATAGGATAGTTGACAGCTGCAAGTTTCCACCACTGCAGCACATCAAACATTCTGTATACCTCTTCAACTGCCTCTTCATTGAATGCAGTGTCTTCTTCCTCATCCTCATCCTCCTCAGCAGGTTTCCTTCTTATTGATTCCAAAGGATCTTTGAGATACCTATCTATCTCATGTGTTATCACTGCTTCATCGGTTTGTTCCACATGCTTAGTCCAATCCACCACAAACACATTTGTACTTGAGCTGCCACGCAGAGATGTAGCCTTTTGCCTTTTCAGATTGCTTGCTTTGCTGCCATCTCTATTCCTCTTCTTCACATGCTTACCACCCTCTGATTTGTCCATGTACTCATCATAGAGAGCAAACATGAAGGTTTTGATCTCAGATTCCTTGTCATCCACTTCATAGTCAGTCCACTCCATCACTGTGCTCAACACATGAGTCACATGTCGAAGCTTGAACCTTGGGTCCAAAACAAGCCCCAAAATGACAAAAGGGTTCAACCTTTTGAAGTCACCGAAGTATTTGTTATACTTGGTTTTCATTAGAGACCCAATTTCAGCCATCAAATGATTAGTGGATGTACTATCTTGCACATCAGGAAGAATGAACAACCTGTCCATAGCTTGTTCAATTGCAATTATGTCATGCAATGTTGTGTGGATTGTAGGGCGTAGTGATGCACTAACCCTAAGGGTTACTTCTTAAAAAACCCTGAGAAAACTAACAAACACATCACAATTTTCCCAATCCTCTTCAATAGGTGGCCCAACCTTCTTCTTTCCCCTCCTTGCCACTATCACATTGCCATCATCATCATACTCTTCCTCAGGTTCATTGAAATAGGCTGCAAAGGGACCAGTAGGGTCTTGCTCCATTCGTTTGAAAGCCCTCTTCAATCTCAAAGCTGATTCCAACATTAAGTTTGTTGAATTCCATCTTGTGGGAATATCTAAACACACCAGCCCCTTAAACATGGTAGTTTCTCTCGTGCAACTGCTTTCTTGAACAACTCAAGCCTATTTGGAGAGCTTCTAACAAACTTAACAGCATTTCTAATAGCTAAGATGCTAGAATTAAGCTTCTTCAACCCACTTCCCACAATTAGGTTTGTAATATGGGCTACACATCTCACATGCATGTTTTTCCCCTCCAAAATAGACTGTGGACTATCACAATCATTGAGCTTTTCCCTTAACAAGTCCAATGCTGTATGATTAGCAGAAGCATTGTCCACTATAATTGTCAAGACTTTATCTACCCCCCAATCACTCAAACACTGCTCTATAAGATCTGCTATGGTTATGCCCTGATGATTGGTAATCACACAAAAGTTTAACACTCTTTTGTGCATTTTCCATTCAGAATCAATAAAGTGGGCAGTCAACACCATATAATTGTAATTCTGGACACTTGTCCAGGTATCTGTGGTTATACAGATCCTATGAGACTTCAAATCTGTTTTCAGTTTCATTTTCCTATCTTCATACATATCTAGGAATGTTCTAACAAGAGTTCTCCTAGATGGCACTTTAAACAATGGCATCCCTTTACTGCAAAACCTCCTAAACCCCTGCTTCTCAACAAAGCTAAATGGTAGCTCATCAAGAACTACCATCTCAACACAAGCCTCCATGGTTTCCTTTTGATTAAAACCTTTAGCTGTCAACTGATTGAAATCACCCGAACCTAACACTTTCTGTTTTTTCAAGTCTACATTGGCTGGATAATACCTACATTGCTTATTGAATATATGTTTTCTTGGCCCTCCCGTCCCATTAGGTCCACTATCACAAGCATAATCCCCTTGACCTTTTGGACAGTACTTACACTTAGCCCTCATTTTCCATGTTACAACCTCTACTAATTTCTTTGTTTGGGAATCTTTCTCATATGTCCTATGTTTAACCTAATAAGGAGTAACATGTTCCCAAATTTCAACTCTAAAAACACGTTGCAAACCTGGTGGTGGTTCATATACGATATCAGGACCAGTTGGTAAGTTGTTGGTCACCACTGGAACAGGTGGCGCCACTGGAGTAGTTTGTGACGCTGGCGTTTGTGGAGGAGGCATCAAATTCTCAGGTTGCGCCACTGGGGAAGCGGACGAGGAAATCATTGAAGAAGATGACACCATTGAGCAGGTGGCGCCACTACCACTAGCATTGCCCGTCGACTTTGATTTCTGCCATTCAAAGCAGAAAACATGAATTAGAGAATAGAGAATAGAGATTAGAGAATACATACCATTCTGGAAGCTGTGGAGCTTCAATTTGGGGATTTAGGGTTTCGAGTGGAATTCGAGGTTTTCATGAAATTGATGGAAATCATAGAGTTTAAGGGATAGAGGCTTTTGAACGGTGAAGTTTATGGTGGAATTGATGGAGAAATTGGACAAAATCAAAGGGCTTTGAACGGAAAGATTTCACGGCGGAGAGCTCTGGAGTTCGAGTTTGAGAAGAATGTGTCGAATGAATGAATGCGTATTGAGAAAACCTTATAAACGTTTTCATTGTCTGTGGTCAAGCATAACTTAATTTTGTACACTCAATGTTTATGACCAATAAAACATGACATGTGTACACTATAAACAGTGTTCGGTACGGTCCGGGATTGCCGGTTCTCAAATCTCAGGACCGATCCCGTACCGGTTCCAACCGGTACGGTATCGGTACGGGATGAAATTGTCTGATACCGTTTGAAAACCCTTATTTCGGTCCGGTACCATGCCGGTCCGGTCCGGTACAATGTTGGTCCGGTATTTTTGGCCACCCCTACCTTTTACTATTAACTATTTACCTTTTACTATTAATATATGGTTAAATGACCACTTTGCCCTCACTTGATTAATCATCTTGCCGCTGCCCTTGTGCTTGTCCTTTTTGCTGCTGCGTCCCACCTGATTAAAGGCCACATGGCCTTGGCCTTTGATTGATTAATCAATGGAATTCTAGGGGGGGGTGTGGAGCAGAAGCCGAGAGGAAAAGAAGAAATAGAAAGAAAGGAAAATAAGAGAAAGGAAAAGAAAAGAAATGAGAGAAAAGAAAGAGAGCAGCGGAGAGAAAAAGAAGAAAGAATAGAGAGGGAGAGCCGGGAAGAAAGAAATACGCACGGCAAGAAGAGAGGGAAGACAGAGGGCCGTTTTCGCTACGGTTTCGTAGAAGAGAGCTCTGCAATATGAATTTATGCATTGGGTATGTTTCTGCGATTTCTGTGCTTGTGGATTATGGTATTTTAGCTAATTGAGCATTGATTCCTTGAATTCACGATGAAGCTTGGCTGGAATTGGTTGATTAGATGTGGATTTCAGTTTATGTGAGTAATTGATAGCTAAATTCTATTTAAATGGCTTTTGGTGAATCAGTGAGCTAGTTTGTGAAGCTATGCTTGGTTTTGAGGCGTATTTGGGATGTTTCTGCTGCTGTGAATTGTCTGCTGCATCATGTGTTAATTGAGGTAGGGGATAACAAGTAAATTGAATATTACTTCTATTCTCATTGAGTTATGCATCTGGTATGATATGTATATATGATTGAGCATGAATTGATGGATTGATCTTGGAATTGCGATGGACCTCTATGTACGGAATTGAGAGTTGATTGAACAGGTTAGACCCAAGATATTGCTGTTGAATAAGGAGGGTTTGTATTCCTTAGGGTGAAAGACCCCAAACCTGATCAGGGTCCGTGAAAGCGGGGTGTACTCGGACCCTAATTCCGAGATTGTTGCCGTGTCTGACGATTAGAGCTCGTAAACACAGTGTTGGGCTAACTAACCTAGGAAAATACTCTTACAATTATGCTACTTGTGTGCTTGATGGAGTACTAGTTTATTTGATTATTTGTTGTACCTACTGGGCTTGGTGAAGCTCATCCTACATTATTCTTTCAGGAAAAGTTGTAGATGATGGAGACAGTTCGAGATGACGTTCGCTATGATGATTTGGTACCTCATGCTGCCAAGGTGGTTTTGGGGCGTGACAACTGAGACATAAGATAACAAGCACTCAAACATACAAGCAACGCAAACATAACTGACAACCATAAGCAGACGTTAACACATCACACATTCACTCCCCTAGACTAGTAGCGGTCGTCTGAATCACTTTCCTTAGAGGATGATGGAGCATGGACACAGTCAGTAGCAGGGCACAGGAGATCCTCAATGGTGTATGCTGGTCAAGGGACACCATAGTCATCATGTAGCACCATAATTACACCAGCAGCCTTGCACAACTTGTGGATCATACAAGGGAAGATAATATTGTTGACCCACTATTTGTAGTCCTCTTTGTTGCGGGTTGACTCAAGAATGAAATGAAAGATGAGATGACCTAACAGATTGTGCTAGTTGTTGAGAAGTACAAGAGTGCACCATAAACTGTCCCATGAGAAGAGTGCATTTGTTGTGAATGGAAGAAGATTTGTTTTCACGAATGCATCAAAGAGTTTATGACCAGGAATAAGCTCATCAGCAGGTTGATTGAAGGCAACATCAGAGAAATCATCAACCATGATTTTATTTGTGGGTTTGAGATACCGAGAGTAATCACCATCTGACGAGCGAGGTAGACCATAGAAGTCATAAACAACTGCTGGAGAGAAAGATATCTCTCTCTCACACATAGAAGAGCTTGAACTTCAAAACTAGGACCATAGATTTAACAAAATATAGAGATGGATACCAGAGTTTTGGTTACCCTGAATAACCCAAAAGAGGGTTAAAGAAACCAGGGTCTATTAGAACCGGCCTTCCACTAAGAGGTGGCAAAAAAGGCCCAACAAATAAGCATTGATGAACTCCTAAACCACGAGCTATCGGGCTTTTCCAAGTTTAATGTAAATTGAATATTTACAGTATGAACTAAAATCAGTAACTTTGTAAGCGATTTGTGTTCATACCATACCCTAATCAGCCACATGTCACTCCCATGAAGCACCACCTAACAAACTTCCCCCTTTCCATGAGCACACTTTGCAAGGCTCGTGGCCCCCACACGAGGAATGATCTAACCATATAAATGTCTGTAGGTTATTATATTGGTTGTCCTTGTACAAAAACAGTGTAATAATGTCACAAGCTCAACTGTTGATGAAGATGCATTCAAGTATGGCAATCATGTTACATATCATATCTGCATTTACATAAGTATACTATAGGTCCTTACTTAATCATGTCAAAACTTTTCAAACACTTAGGTTTTTGCAAAAGTTTTTATTAGATTAAGGATCTTAGTTTTTACATGATTGGTCATCTATTTTTTGCACGTGAAACCATTGACTATTTTTTTCCTAAGAGCGACTGATTGAACATCTTTGTAACTGTGCATGTTATTATCCAGCGGTTAGTCAAATGTTTCCCACTAAGTTTTGATTTGCCTAGGTTTGTGAAAAAGTGCAGTTTTTCTGTTCAAATCTCGGCCATTCATCTCTTTTCTCAAGCATTTTTAAGCCAAACTTCACCAAAGTTTTCATTAGGGTTTTTGTATCAAAAAGTTCATTCAACATTTTCAAAAATCTCTCTTTGTTTTTGCTGCACATCCTCTCTGATTCTTCCTTATTCTCTTGAGTGCGTAGCTCACTTGCATAGAGGTTTTATAAGATTTTGAGGATTGCATGCATTTAAATCTTCATTTCAAAGTTTGATTTTCTTAGAAAAGAATTTAAGCTAGCTTTGAAGAAAGTTTTTCTTCACTGTTTCTGCTTCTCTTTAAAGTACATATATACTTTGAGTCGAAATAGGATTGTGCAATCTTAATCTCCCATGTTCATGCATGTTAGTAGACTTGGTTGAGTTTAGACGTCATGGACCTTGGTTAGTTTGTTGCTCAATTTTGTGGCTTGTTGCAGCAAACACAGTCACTGTCATATTTCCTAAAGTTTTTTAGTTTTCTGGAAATGTGTCTGTGACTGGTCATATATCATCACTGCATTCATACATTGGTGCCACATATTAGGAATACTAGTGTATGTCCCTATGATGTGTTTGACCAAGCGAGGATCCTCTAAAAGTGAAGTGATTAAGAAGAAGCCGCACAAGAGACCAGTGCATCTAAGTTAGGTACATAGCTATTGAGCTTGGTTGAAATTTTGTCTTGGGCATCTTTTGTAATTTCATAGTGGAAGGCCGGTCTTCTGATAGACCCCCGGTTTTTTATCCCTTAGTGGATTTTTTCGGGTACCAAAATGTTATGTCCATCTTTGTGAACTGTTAACTACTTGGCTAAATCTAAAATTGAACTTAATGCTGCACAAACTTCATAACACGCAATCTCGACAAAACTGCCTGACTAGTCATCTTAACTGCTGCATTAGAAATGCTAGATTCAATAAATTGTAGTTGTGGATAGCTCTCGGATATCAACTTTACTAAATCTGTTGAGAACCTAAGTTGGGATAGCATCTGAATGTTGTTGAACAAATCACAAGCATACAAGTCATAGTTTGTCAAGAATCTGATCACGTAACATTTGTAAAGATAAAAGCAATCCAGAGTAAATCGTTAAGTCATCACAACAGGTGACTGGTAATCTGTGTGATTCTATTTGTGCTATTTGTTGAAGTAGAGGGAATTGTTTGAAAATACCTCCTCATTGCCAACCTGCAATGTCCACTACGGGACCACCTCGTTACCACCTTTGCATAGAGCCGCTAATTTGCTTCATACGACAAGTAACGAAGCCTGTGCGATGTCCCAAAGTATCAGCCAAAATAGGCAACTTATGCCTACCCTCAGAGGCTTTCAATGTGGGAGACTTTGTCCCACATTGATCACAAACTCCTCCAAGGTCAACACCTTCCTCTATAAATAGACTTCAACCCCATGGGTCAAAGGTAACTTACCCTTCATACTCTAACCATACTTGCCTTAGACTTTCCCTTCACTTCCATAGCTGACTTAAGTATCAGAGGGTCTACGGCCGGTACCACACCAGTGTCTTCGGCACTTACATGTTTTGTGTTACATGTTTACCCAAGAACATTTGCTGGAGCAGCCTCCCGAGAGATTAAAAAGAAAAAAAAAAAAAAGCAAAGACAAAGCGTGATGGTCAAGAGGAAGAAAAAAGAGAAAGATGGGTGTTTGGATACAAGGTTATATACACCTCACCCATGTTAGCATTCAGTATTCATAAATGATCAATCCTCAGTACCTAAGTTTCTCCCATAACCAAATAGATTACTAGGAAATTCAAAGTGGGCCATTTCTCTGCTTGGGCTTGGCGGGGGAAAACTGGCCGGGAGATGGTGGTGCATTCTGTATGGGTACCAAAAATGTATAATTGGCTTTATGTAAGATTTCTATGTGTAATCTTATGTGTACTCAATTAAATAATAAGTTAACTTAATTGAAGTAATTTATTAATATCTATTCGGTATGTCAAAGAATCATAGTAACTAGAGGATCATAATTACCTTTCTTGTAGTGCAAGGCACAATTGTGATAGGACAATTCCAGCCTAGAATAGGTATTAGAATTCGATTACTTCTATATGATAGGTTAGGGTAACCGACGCTATTACCCTATATAAGGGATGTCCACTGCTCACATTGGTGTGCGCTTAATCTTGTGCTAACCCCTATTCAAAGCATAAACCTTCGACCAAACTATGAAGTAGACATACTTTGGAGTAGCAGCTCATCATCATCATGTCTTCTAAAGGTCAGTTCTTATGTGCATACAATGAAACTATGTAATCTTGTAGCATTGATTGATATTCATTATGTAATACTCTTACACTTTTCTTATACAAAAACATTGTAAATCCACAATCAATGGGAGACTCAATTAGAACTTAGCATTAGGATTGAAGAACAAATGAAGATCAAGATCAAGGGAAGATCGAAGATCAACATTGCCTAGATTATGGTCATATTGCACCTGCATGCATACATTGTCACATGGAGTCTTTCACATGTGTTCATAACTTTCAAAATCCGCATATTAAGATTGCTTTCCATTAGGTTATGTCTTGCGCATGCCTTGATTTTCTGTCTATATAAAGTCAGTGTGTCTAGTTGCTCATTCTTTCAGCTTGTGGCAGGCATTTTCAAAGTGACTAGTCACCTTCTGAAACAAAACTTTTTAAATTGACTTGAACTCCAGTTCTTCCTAATAGCTTTTTTGTCTGTTTTATGTAATCAAAGGTTAGTTGTTTTACACTTCATAAAAGACTAGGTTTTGGGGAGAATTTGACATCTTGTCTCTCAATCTCTACCACATGTTCCTTATCATCTTAGGTTTATATAAGCTAAACTTCACCACTTTTCTCATTAGGATTTTTGAGTATTCTTTTTGAAAAAATATTTTGTGCTTTCTATTTTTGAGTATTTAGAGAGAGTTTATAAATAAGTTTGAGAATTCATATATCCTTGATCTTCAAAGGATTTAAACCGTGGAGATTGAATTGTTTTCTTTGTTGTTTCACTTCTCTCTATTTTCCAAACACCCAGAGTCAAAACACATGTTTGTGCACCTTTGTTCATTCTTGTTTATGCATTCATGTGAGTAAAGGTTGAGTGTTACACGTTCATGACTTTAACTTTAAATAGCTTTCTAGCTTTTCTGAAACTGAGTGTCTAGTCACCATAATCACTTCAACCACCCTTGTACCACATGCATTAGATACTTGTGTAGTTTACTGCATGTGATTGACCAACTCTAGGCATCAACAGCTATGAAGAATGATGATTCGAAGGAGCTGCACAAGGGCAAGATGTATCTAATTGAGATCTTTAGGTATTGAGCTTATGACAACTTTGTATGAGGCATACTTTGTATCATTCTTAGTGGATTGACCGGTCACTGTAGTTGACCCCCGATTTTTCACCCATTTGGGTTTTTCTGGGCAACAAAAACCTTGTGTGACCGGACTCAATTCATGCGCAATACAAGCAATTCCATGAAACCAGAAATTGTGTGACTGGGCATCTCTTAAACTATGCATTAATTGGGGATAGCTCTATATGTCTCTTGCATTCTAGATTGTTGCATTTGTAGATCTCTTGCTGCTTTCAATAGGTTGTCGCATGCCATGTAGTTGTAATGCAGCAGAAACTATAGAATAAGCCTTAGACAAACATGTTGGGTTTCCGGGCATATAGTTGGGATTTTATTAATTCGAATAACTAATATGCAGAGGAAAGTAAACATGTAATTCCCAATTTCATATCCGGTTGGTTGTATCGATAATTCGCAAAATAGAAAACAAACAAGTAGAAGATTGAGCAAACATATTTGTTGTCTTTCTTCCATGCATATGCCATTGTTGAGCTCCTCTTGCTTGTCATGATCTTGGATTCAATCTCGTTAGCTCGTCAAGTGTTGAGCCTCTAAAAGTATCCACAGTGGAACACCGACGACGGATAACGGGATGATCTCTCAATTGTGCTAGCAAAATTATTCACACAAGATGATCAATCGATCTCCAACAATTGGAGAGGCAAGGAGGGTGCGACACACACAATGTATTTAAGCACTCTAGGTATTTTTCTCTTTTGGAATTTTGGGACTCTTGTACAATCAAATTGTAGCAATTATTGAACCTTAGAGAAAAATAGCATGACTTGCATATTTATATATGCAAGCCCTATGCCGCAAACTAACTAGGGTTGGCGCCACAGGCTTTTTGCCTCGGCCCAGTCCTACTCTTTTATGGGTTGTTGACTTTTTAACTGTATAATTAAATAAAGCCCAATGCTTTCTAATTTAATTATGCAAGCCCAATATTAATTGATCTAATATATATAATTAACAATTAAGGGTCCGGTTCAAGGGACACACTATTTTGACACACCAACCCAAACATCCTTTTTTGTCCGTTGATTTTGCAATATGGATCCGATCCAACGGACAAGAAAGGATGTTTGGGTTGGTGTGTCAAAATAGTGTGTCCCATGATCCTAACCCAACAATTAATTATATATATATATATATATATATATATATATATATATATATATATATATTCCGGTTCAAGGGACACACTATTTTGACACACCATTTGAAACATCCTTTCTTGTCCATTGGATCGGATCCATTATCAATGGGCCCCACAAAAAATTGCAAAATCAATGGACAAGAAAGGATGTTTCAAATGGTGTGTCAAAATAGTGTGTTTCATGATCCTAACCCTATATATATATATATATATATATATATATATATATATATATATATATATATATATATATATATCTATCTATCTATGTAATTAACATTTAATTACATAATTCATCATCCTTTAATGTGCACTACCATAGGTGTGTGACCTCTTAGGTTCTAACTAAAACCAGCAGTGAAACAATACGTTCCACAAACCATTGTTGACGCCTGGCAGCATGTCATGGCTACCCGGATTAGTAGAAGTGAACGTGACTAAATCATGTTGCAGGTTGGCAATGAGGGGGGTATTTTAAAATTAAACCCTCTATTTTAACAAACAACACAAATAAGAGAGCAAAGATGATCAGTCACCGTTGCAATAATTCCTTACAGTTTACTTGAATTGTTTTGATCTTAACTTATGTCCAAGAAGATTAATCACTTTAACAAATAACTTGTGGATGCTTGTGATTTGATCAACAATACTCAGATGCAATGCCAACTTAGGTCCTCAACGAAATCAGTGAGTTAGATATTCGCGAGCTATATACAACTACAACTTAATCAAACCAGCGTTTCTAATGCAGCAGTTAAGATGACAAGTCAGGCAGAATTGTCTAGTTTGCATGTTAAGTGAATTGGTGCGAAATTAAATCCAATTTTAATTAAGTCGAATGTTTAATGATACACAAGGATGGACACAAAGTTTTGGTACCCGAAAAATTTCACTAAGCTATAAAAAACCGGGGGTCTATCAGAAGACCGGCCTTCCACTATGAAATGGCAAAAGATGCCCAATACAAGATATCAACCAAGCTCAATATCTAAAGCACCTAACTTAGATACAGCGGTCTCTTGTGCTGCTTCTTCTCAATCACTTCACTTCCAGCGGATCCGTGCTTGGTCAACACGCTATAAGGACGTACACAAGTATTCCTCTAACATGGCACCTTAAATGTATGCTGTGGTGATTTATGACCAGTCACAAATTCATTTCCGAAAAGCAGTAAAACTCCCAGGAAATAAAAACGATGACTGTGTTTTCTTACTTACAGCTATAAACTGGGCAGCAAACCAACTTAGGTCAATGACATCTAATACTCAACAAAGTCTACAAACATGTATGAACATCGGAGACTAGTGTTGCACACTCCTAACTCGACTCAAAGTATGTAAACTTTTAAAGCAAGCCGAACTAGGAAAGATGGACCTTCTTTCAAAGTTAGCTTAATGTATTTTCTAAGAAAAAACAACTTTGAAGACAAGATTCAAATGCTAGCAATCCTCACTATCTTATGAAGCTTCTATATAAGTGAACTAGGCACTCAAGAAGACAAGCAAGAACCGGAGAGGAAAATTGCAGCAAAATAAAGAGAGTTTTTTAGAAATTTTTTGAGATGTTTAGCTTGAAAACTCTAGCCGAAATGGAAGATGAAGTTGTGTTTAAATAGACATAAGTAGATAAGAAACCAATGACCAAGATTTAATCTTAAAACTCTCCTTTTGCGGAACCTAGGCAGATCCGAGTGAGTGGGGTGAAGTTGACTAACCGGAGGATAAAAGCATGCGTTGTTTAATCAATCTGTCAGAAAAGCAGTCAATCTTCACATGCATGAAATAGATGACCAGTCATGAAAAACCTGAAATCCTTATTCTTGTAAAAACAAGTACAAAACCTTAAGGTGTTTAAAACGTTTTGACTCAATAAAGAAAAGACAAAGGTTTTGACACAGAAAATCTATGCAAATGAATGTTTTATATGAATGCATCTTCAATCATCATCAATCTTCAATCTTTCAAGCTTCTTCAATTATCCTAAAGATCTAGAAGTATAACCTTAATGACTAATTGAGCTTATTACATACTTTACAATTTTTTTTTTACAAGGAGAGCCAATCATAAAATAACCTACACATGTTTACCTTTTTCGAACCTTGGTTTGTAGTTACAATGTAATACGGTCTTTCTATCATCTATATCCCGATTGAGATATGAGTGATATGGAGATTTGTCAAATCACTATAAATAATCTCAATCACCAAGATCCATCTCTGACGAAGCAGTTCTTACAAACCTACGCTTGATCAATAAACACTCTACGCAGAGATTTCTAAGATGGATCGTCAAGTGGCTTCTGAGGGATATCACCTTCCATTGAACTGATTAGTGGAAGGTGATAGGTTCCTTATTGTGCATTCATGTACCTTCGTACCCAATCTTTACCCATGGGGTCACTGAACCATGTAGCGACCTTGAAATAAAGTCAAAGTTTATGATATTACAAAATATTTGGCTTTTAGGGCACAACTCCAACAGAACGTCTAAAACCAATCAGATAAACTGAAATTCATCAGTAACACTTGAATCCACTAGTACTCCGAAATCCACCAGAAAAGATAGAGAAAATTCTCAATTATATTGATATCAAACAAGTTTATAAAAATACAATGTTGTGCCTTTAAATAGGCAATGAATTCTAAATCCTGATAAACTGAAATTCATCAGTAACACTTGAATCCACTAGTACTCCGGAATCCACTAGAAAAGATAGAAAAAAAAATTCTCAATTATCAAACAAGTTTATAAAAAGGGTTAATTCCTTCAATGGTACTCAATATTTGGCAAATAAGACTCTTTGATACCTAATGTTTAAAACCGGACACTTTGGTACCCAATCTATACCTCTGTGTTGACACTTTAGTGTTTCCATCAAATTTACCTTTAAAATTGAGGGTATTACAGTCTTTCATATTAAAATGACTTATATAGTACCAAATGTTTTAAAAAATGGACATAATAGTACCCAATTTATAACAAAACTAGACTACTCATGTTTCAGAAAAAAAAAATAGTATTACTCCTGTTTCGACAACGCCATGTATCTACTCTTGTTTTGATATTGCATTTCATTGTATGCATCATGAAAAAATAGTTAATTTTTATTCCAATTTAAATAAATTTGCAAAGACTTAAAAGATCAATTGAAGCATAATAATATATATTACTCTAAGTTAGCAAAACACTAAATTTACAAGCAAAATTCTAAATCCAGCTTGCAATAAAAAGAAATCTCTTAGAACATTCACAAAAATAACACAATTCAAGAGCATAAAGATTCAATGGTGTGCTTGGGAACAGAAAAAGAGGCTAAATTTTGAAATTACTATCTTGTCCATGCCAACCAACCAAAAAGACTGTAATACCTTCAATTTTAACAGCAAATTGAACGAGGGTACTAAAGTGTCAAACGAAGGTATAGATTGGGTACCAAACTGTCCAATTTTAAACACTAGATTCTAAAGTGTCTTATTTGCCAAATATTGGGTACCATTGGAGGAATTAACCATTTATGAATTAATCTGAAAAGACTATAATACCTTCAATTTTAACGGCAAATTTGACTTAAGTACTAAAGTGTCAAACAGAGTTATAGATTAGTACCAAAGTGTCTGATTTTAAACATTAGGTACAAAAATGTCTTATTTGCCAAAAATTGGGTACCATTGGAGGAATTAACCCTTATAAAATACAAGCCTAGCTGTGCATTTAGATATGCAATGAATTCTTTTTTCTTTTTTTCTTTTTTTTTTTATCAAAGAAAATATATTGATAGATAACATAGTACAAAGACATCAGACTCTCAATAAAATGAGTGCCTCATACTCCATGGGAAAATACATCATTGCACCAAGGCATATGAAAGCAATCCTATCAAAAAAG
Source organism: Spiraea crenata (assembly GCA_033992175.1). Taxonomy (NCBI): domain Eukaryota; kingdom Viridiplantae; phylum Streptophyta; class Magnoliopsida; order Rosales; family Rosaceae; genus Spiraea; species Spiraea crenata. The sequence goes on along the minus strand of JAVBHV010000083.1, from coordinate 49,774 downwards.
AATCAAGTCCACTCAAAGAACGAGAGAAATTCAGATTTTGACGAGGATCTCCGACCGGCTAGCTGTAGATAACAACTCTACCGACAGGAATCAGGTTCCATAGAACCAACAACAAAACATCACACTACATTTGAACCAACTCCAAAGAAAGCCTAATAAAACAACTAGAAAAACACCCAACAGACAAACCGGCCAAGCATGGTGAAACTGAAACTCGAAGCCCATCAGGCGATCTGAATTTGAAAACTGCACTATCCGCCAGTAGCTCGGATTAAGCAGACATACCGGCCAAGCAGAACCGAAACCCGAAGCCCATTAAGCGAGCGGAATCAATTTCTAAACCCTTCATTCTTGAATTCTAAATCCTGCTAAAGATTGAATTTCTAATTAATAAAAAAATAATAAACATAATTTATAATTTTAATAAGGGGTTCTTACCAAAAAGTCCTAAAAACAATAAAGTGTTACCAAAAAACCTATCTCACTTTTTTTCTTACAAAAAAATCCTAATATTACAATTTAGTCCATTTAGGTGGCATAGGGAACCACTAGTCATGCATACATCCCCAGATTTACTATGGGCGCATGGGACCCACGTGCCTCCATTTAATTCACTCACTTGCAAGGGTTTGAACCCAAACCCTCTTATTGGAATAAAGGGGACTAACCAATCCAACTAGCATGCATCATCTGTCATATTAGTTAACTTGAAATACTTATTCTATATCTGAAAATTTCACTTATTTTTATTTTTTCGGGGACACTTCCTCATTTTACCAGGACACTTCCCCATTTTACGGGGACACTTTCCCATTTTACTAGGACACTTTCCATTGCACCGGGACACTTCCCCATTTTACCATGACACTTCCTCCATTTTGCTTGGATACTTCCCCAATTTTATAGTTTGTTATCTAAAAAATGAATTCTCCACTGATTAGATTGAAAACATAATTTGATATCTAAAAAATGAATTCTCAATTGATCAGATTGAAAACATAATTTGATATTTAAAGAATTCCAAATCACATCCAGTTCAACACAAACAATCACAATTCAACGCCAATTCCGATCACAACGCACCAACTTCAATTCACGGCAACTTCAATTGTTCAAAGAACCAAAAAAGATTCAACCATTCAATTTCACAACACACCAACTTCAATTCACAACAACGACCCACAACACATAAAAATCGATTTCATATCTACAAATAACTTCAAACGCAGTACAATCTTCAAATTTCTGTTGATTTTGCAAGTGAAGACCTGAACGGGCAATCGCAAATCCTGTTGTCTATGAACAAATAGCATACATCAAATTTCAAGCAGCACTTGAAGTCGAAATCAAACGGTAACCAATGCATCAAATGGCAGAAACATAACAAAATTCACCATCAGCATCACACATTCATTCATATATACAAAACAAAACAGACTGAAACAAATCGGCACATCACAATACATCACAGTGAATCGAAACTTCGTCAAATATACACAAAATACCACCACCAAGTTATAAATCGTTCCACCATAGTCATATGACTCATAATCAACAGTCACTACTACAAACAAACACTTCCCAGGTTTTGCATCCAAACACTTCCCCGTCGATCTCGGGTTGGCGAAGTTGGGTCGCTTGAGCAGCAGCTACGGGTGAGTTCGCGGGTGAATCGGATCGGGTCAAGCTTGGTGCGCGACGAGTGAGTTCTCATCTACGACCAACGACAACGATGAGGGGGAGCTTGTGGAACGACAAGCGATGGCGACACAGCAGCGGCGGCGATATAGCAGGAGCAGCGGCGACCATGGAAGCTCCGGTGTTGTTGTTGTTGTTTTTGGGAGAGGTTTTATTTATTCACCAAAAAGTCACATAGCTAATTGAAAATTGACATGTAGCAAATAGGACTAAGGGCCCGTTTGGTTCACGGAATCATATTCCCGGGAATAGGATTCCTATGCATTTTCCCGGGGGAATGGAATTCAAGATTCATTTCCCATGTTTGGATACATCAAGGAATCATGCTTGGGAAACAATAATTTTTTCCATTCCCATGTTTGGTACATCAAGTAATAGGAATCATGTTTGGTTGACATTTTCAATTATGCCCTTATAATTATTTTAAATTCAATAGCGTCTAAAAGGTAATATGTGTAATTTGTAAATTTTTCTAAGGATATTTTTGTCCAATAATTTCTGATTCCTAGGAAACAAAATATATTCACATGTGGGTGGATGGGAATATGATTTCCACATGCATGGGAATCCTGAACCCATCATATTCCCCCCACTTTCCCATTCCCTCTCATTCCCTCCCTTACTAAACATGGGAATAGAATTAGATTCTCATTCCCAAGCCTCAATTTCGTGAACCAAACGAGCCCTAAATGGTTTAGACTAAAATGTAATGAATTTTTTTGGGTATTATGCTATTAAAATGAGACTAAATGGTAAAATCTCTTATAATAATCTAGAAAAATAAGGAAACTAATCTTAAAGGAAAGAAAGCATTAGTCATATTATTTTCTAAACCCTTCGTTCTTGAAGATTCTCAAGCGACTCGAAAATTCCAGCGATCCTTTCTTGCTGCGAGTCTTTGTCTTAGGGGGGTGTATTCAATTGGGATTTGGAAGAATTTTAAATGGGAATAGAAATTTGGGTGTATTCAATTAGGAGTTTAGAAGAGTTTATAAAAATCCAGGTGTATTCAATTGGGATTTCAGAGGACTTTTTTTAAATCCATTTAAATCCTAGTGTATTCAATCGTGTGTTTTTAAAAATCCATCAAAGTTTAGATGTATTCAAAGTTTTGGTGATTTTAAAGGATTTCATAAATTGATGGATTTGGAGGGGTTTGGGTGGATTCATATAGTGTAATTTGTTCTTGAACAAATCCCACCTCAACCCTTGAGATTTTTGTAGGATTTTTATTTTGCTCTCATTCCCTCTTCCTCTCCACCATCACCACCCTACTGCCTCCCTGCCTTCAGGCACAATGACATCATCTCTAGAGTTTTTCACTCGGCAACAGAGGACATCATCAACAAGAGTTAGTGTTAATTCTAATCCACCGGTGATTATGGCGACGATGAGTGTTAGTACGATACGGCCCTCGCTGTGGGCATCTCGAGGTCTCCAAAGCTCACCGTCGCCGGCGTGGCTTCGGCCGAATCGCCTGGGAATTTGTTGCTTGTCACGTGCGGAAACCTTGACAGAGATTGAGAGCTCTGCCCGCGAAGACCATACCATATTGCTGTAATGTAAAATGTTAGCAGAAGGGGCTGCAATGCCCAATCAATATACTTTCCCTTTCGTTCTTCGAGCTTGCGCGTACTTGTTTGCTTTGTCCGAAGGGAAACAAGCTCATGGGAATGCTTTGAAACTTGGGTTTGGTTCGGATGTTTATGTTAACAACAGTTTGATTCATTTGTATGCGTCTCGTTGGTGTTTGGACTTAGCACGGAAAGTGTTCGATGAAATGCCTGAGAGAAGCGTTGTGTCATGGAATGTGATGATCGATTCGTATGTTCGGGTGGGGGAGTTTGAGATTGCATTGAAGCTTTGTGGTGAATTGCAGGTGATGGTTGAGCCTGATGGGTACACAATGCACATCGTTGTGAATGCTTGTGCTGGGTTGGGTGCTCTGTATTTGGGGTTGTTGGCTCATGATTATGTAGTGAGGAAGTGTGCAGACGGTGTAGCTACTGATGTTTTGGTCAATTCTTTATGTGTTAAAGTGACTTGCATGTTCTTTATCGAGTTTGAATGTTTATATCACCTTCATGCCTAGCTACATTTGGTCCGAGTTTGGAAGATTTTGAAAGCTAAACATTCCCTTGAGTTTTTTAAAGGATTTCAAAGGATTTTAAAGAAGTTGAAACTCCTCAAAATCTGTTAAAATCCATGTTAAAATCCATTAAAATCCTTTAAAATCCATAGTCAAATTTCTTTAAAATCAGTCAAACTCCTTTGAAATCCATAGAATTTGAAGGAGTTTTTAACTCATTTAAAATCCTTCTAAATCTCAATCGAATACACCCCCCTTAGTTTTGAACCAATTACGTATCTTTTAACTTTTCCTAGTTGAAGTTCCTTTTATCGCGTCCTAAATCGAGTTGTGGATAGCTCAAACGCTTTCAAAGTTGGGTAAGTTGAAAATGTAAGAATTGTCAATTTCACTGAACACGGCTCTAACGGGATTGGTAAAGGAAACAAGAAAGAAAAAACCGCATCTGAGATGGAGGGTTCTCAGAAAATGTGCCACTCTTGTTGAAATCACTGGCATAAATATCATAACAGCACCATCCATTCAAGTTCAACTACAACATGGGTTTTCAAATGTAAACCTAATCTTTGATTTTCGTCTTCTGGCCATCTGGGCAAATTCAAAAAACCTTACAAAGATAAAGATCCATGACTCAATATTAAATTACAATCAACCGGAGTTCGAATTGGTGGCGTAGGCGGAGAGATCATCATCATCATTAGAAGAAGAATCACCATGTTCATCGTCGTCGTCGGCTTCAGAAGAGGAAGATGAAGAGGAGAGATAAGGAAGGCAGAGGAATGCGACCAAACGACGTCGTAGGTGATGGAAAGGGAAGCAGAAGAGGAGGTGGAGCACCTGGTGGCTACTCAATCTTTCAGGATTGCAGGCGATGTATTGGCAAAGATTTGCTGATACATTTGCTACTCTGACCAACACATGGCTGTTCAACACCATCTCTCGCTCTCTCTCCTCGCGACCCCCTTCCTCGCTTTCTTTCTCCCTCGTTTTGTTTTTCTCCTTTCGTGTTTGATCCGTGCGAATTGAGGAAAAAAGTCATTTATTGACCTTGTTTTTTTTACCTCTAATTACAACCTGTTTTCCCTCACGCGTTGAGGGGAAAAAAAGTCAATTAATTATTTTTTACTTGTAATTACGACCTATGTTTCCTCGGAGGTTGGAAGAGTAGCCAGTAGCCAGCCCCTTTCGAAGGTCAGTTGGTGAGATTCTAAAACAAAACAAAAAAAAGCTTCATGGCTTGGAATCCAGATTCAATGAAATCCACCCTCCAGAATCTTGTATTTGGAAATATAGTTGCCACAGCGGCTCGGAATTACCATAAGGAATTGCTGGCCGGCGACAAGCTCATTCAACGAGGAGGTCGACCACGACGAGTTGATGGATGTAGTTTTGTAAGCTCAATTAGGGTCCATTTGATCCTACTCATCTCTAATTTGCATTTCAATTTTCAAAGCAATGACTTTTATGTGCATTTCCTAATGGTTAGGATCTTGAGCTTGAGAAACTGCTCGAAGTTCAAATTAATCCTCTAAAGATTCCATTTTTTGGGGAATTGTTGATTTGTGTTTGCGATTAGAGGCTTCTAATAACGCCGCTCTTGTATGATTATCTTGATATTACTTTAGACCATCTGCTTGGTGTCTGATTTATCAGATGAGGTGGGATCGTCAGACTGTTTGTCAATGAAATAACTCGAAATTTTTTTTAAAAAAAACATGTAACTTGATTCTTCAAGGATCAACCATAAAAGTTTGTTTCTTTCTTCGACGAAAAACATATCATCGGGATTAGCTAGCCATATAACGTTTATAAAACATACAATCTCGAATGAAATATGTCCTATAGTATAGTGTAAACTAAAGATATTAACCATAATTATGTACTCATTCCTAGCAATTAGTACGCAATAAGCAGAGTTGGACCAACCAATCATGTTTTGATTCTCGAATGAAATCCTTTTAACTCAGAAAGTGGCGCAGAGGTTGCAACGGCAAGTTGAAGAAAGGTAAAATTACTCAACTCGAAGAAAGCCTTTCTCCTCCAAGTAGGACACTACTTGGCCTGTCATGGCTTCAGGCATGGGGCAAACTCCATCTTTCTCTTCTATTTCTATCTGAAGAAACAAGGGTAGGTTCTTTAGTACTAGCACTTTCATGCTGGAATACCCATTAGTTTTGTTACCCCAACATACCTCACAGTTCAATGGCCGTTCATATGGATCATCTATTCCAGTAAATCCTGCCATACGGAAAAAGGAAAACATCATTTAAATATGACCAAAGGATAATAGGTTGGAAATGGAAGTAAGAAATTTGATGAACAAGGAAGTGAGATAAAGAGGTCTAAAAATCATGACATATGCTTAACTGCTTGAGAACAGGAATTGCACAAATACAGATTTATGATAACATATAATGCATAACCAACGAGCTAGCTATCTTCGGAAACCAATGGTTTAAGACCTTCATGGCAGCAACACATGTACATAAGAAAGACTAATCATTCTCATATACTGCTCATTTAACAATAAAGATTGATTACTGGAATAATGCACAATACAAATAACTCTAATCAAGTATGATAATTATAGTTCATGAAACAATCTTTACATGTTTTTGTTGAAGAGTATCATAAGTCAGTAACCTTCCTGGGCATCCTGTTGTCTTTTCTTTTTTCTTTTTTCATTTTTTTACGAAGAAAATGGACATCCTATTTGAGTATTATCGTAATGTTCGCGTTGGACTCACAATGCATAAGGCATAAATCGGATCAAAGAGTTACCCTCCTTTTAAGGAACCTGAGTGGATCCGCATTTATTAACTTATAATGCTGTCTCAGGATCAAAGCGTTAACCTCCTTTGGCTTCCATATCTGTTTTATCATCCTTTTATCTCTTGGCTTTACAAAGCGGGGCATAAAAAAATAGTCAAATGTAAATTGTCAAATATGTTTCACAAGTGCACCTTTAATCTTTCCTTCACGTGCAAGCTTGTAGAGGCCTTTTGCATCTCTTGACTCGCATAATTCTAAGGACATGTTCATGAAAACCTGTAAGTCAAGGAGGTCATATAAAAGTCAATTCCTAGTTTAAATTTGGTGAACCAGATTAATCAAATTATAACGATAGAAGAGCAATATCAAGGAGTCTTGCCTCAATATAATTTAAATCTGGTAACATTGCACGGCAAGCATCCCGGTCTTTCCTATAAGGAGATATCAGACTCGCAATACAGATCAATCCCGCATCTGCAAACAGTTTTGCTACTTCGCCTACAATAAGTAATAGCTTAATATTACCTAGTAAGGACATCTCATTCGTTGATCAAATTGAAATCCTGATTGAAAGTAATAAGCATGTACTTTGGCCCATCACAATAATGACATTAGAATCAAAGAACAGGCTTAGCATGGGCTACATTTCATGTCAGTTTACTGTTTTCTGCATTATCTGAGATCAATTTAAGCCATGTTTTCCTATCAATGTTGTGTTCTGTAGAACATACCAACTCTGCGTATATTTTCAGCGCGGTCTTCTGCCTTGAAACCAAGATCGTTGTTCAGACCATGCCGAAGGTTATCACCATCAAGAACATATGACAGCTTTCCCCTCGAATATAGTTCTCTACTTAATGAGCACGCCAGTGTACTTTTCCCTGATTCCAGAAAAGAGACACATAAGTCATTCTGTAACACATGCTGGAGTAAATAATGAAGGAACTTAAAATCCTCGTGTGTGATAATTGACTTGGAGAGAGTCCAAGAAGCCTCAGTATGATTCAACACACGGGTCCAATATCAGAAAGTTTATTCCATCTCTTGGGTGGGTCCAAGACAAAATAGCTGAGATGCCAAAGTCCGGGATGAGTTTCTCTTCCTTTTTCAGATCTAGAGATTCAGTCATTCTTCATGGTACAGTACCAAACTACCTCTAGTAACTTTCTCCACCTTCTCGAAATAGAATATAAATTTTTTATTCAGTCTGATGATCTTTACTGACTAGTCATTTTTCTGTGAATCATGAATTTAGATGCCTCATTGTATATACTGGCACTTAAATGTCAACCACCATAATATCATATTGATTTATGGCAGCATAGTTCTCGTTCGTAAAGGAAAATGTAATGTAAGCCAATGAAAAGAAAGAATGATTCTCATGTGTAACTTAAAATGGATTCCAAAACAAAAACAAGAAGGGAGAGGGAAGCCAGTTAAACAGACCTGATCCACTGAGACCCGTAATCCATACAACGCAACCCTTTTGATTGAGTAGTTTCTGCCTTTCAGCCTTCCCTACCGGGCATTCATGCCAAAATATATTTGTTGAATTGTTCAGCGTAGACATCTATTTTTCAGTTCCCTCCTACTACTGAAAACAATAATATCACTAAAACGAAACCAAATATTTACTCATCATTTACAACAAGGAAAAAGAACATCTTACTAGCAAATACTTGTTTAAATTTACCATTGGAAGAAAACTAAAAGTCCTTGCCATGGGGATAATTTTAGCTATTTGCAACTGAAAGCTGATTCGATAAACACTAGATACAACATAGTTGATTGTTGGGTTGTTGCTTAATCCATGGCGAACTCTATTTTTACAAAACCATATTAATAGGCTTAGTTTGTTAGAAGACTGCAAAGTTGTTGACAATGTCTGCAACATACTGAAGGTAAAATTTCCTCTCCCAGAGGAAAACAAAACCAACCCAGAACTGTATAAATACAGTCCTTCAAGCTGCAAAAGTAACAGAGAGATAAGTTTTGAAATTACCAAGTCTACCAAAACTTCATTTGAATAACAAAATTACCAAGAAATCAAAAAGTGCTTGCAGATTTTGTTGACTGACTAATGAAAGAAACCCAATGGAGCAGAAACATTTGTCTTGATTTGGAAGATCACATTGAACATTAAAAACAGCAAACAATCAGGATCATTAATTGACAAACCTACACTACCAGCATGATTTGACAATGATTTTAGCATGCCGAAGATGCAATTAGTACCTGAGAGGTGTTCGCTTATTCGCTCCAGAGTCCAGAAGAGAAGAAGCAGAAGATAGCAGATGCGAGGAGGGGGAGCTAAAGTAAAAGCCTTGATAAAAAAGAGGGAGGGGAGGCGAAGAACGGGGCATGGAAATGGAATTGGCCATCCATGGTCCCTGTTTTCGAGGCATCTTTGGTTTTTGCCTTTTTTGGGTCTCGGAATGAATCTGGACGCATCCTCTTCCTCTTCCTCTCCCTCGTCCCTTCCTACGAGCCTATCAACACGAGCAACTGCTTTTCCACGTGCGACCATTTAGGATAGTGATTTTTACATACTTTTTGCCATTTGTACATCTTTATTTAATTCTAACCATTTCTCAATCTAGTGCCCAAAAATGATGATGGATTGTGGGAGGGACAAAGGGTGTGTCAAAATCAATTCCCTTTCTTTACCCACTCAAATATTCTAACTCAAACCAATACATGAACTTCCAACAAGGTCACTACTATACTAAACTAAAACTCGCTCAACTGTGATGTATTAGAGCTAATATGATCAAATATGTACATATACAGGCCGTCATGTTATGTAAAGACTTCCTTCAGTCGTGACATCTATATTAACATGCACGCTAATGTGCTATATTGCTCCTATCTACCCTCCTAAGGTCGTGCAAGTTAGCTCTTTCTGCTTGCTTGTAAAAGCAATGTTCCCATACTTGCGCTTACAAAAATAAGGTGCTCTTTACCCAAAATTATATGTACGAGTTTCGAATTGATCAAGAGCCCCAAAGGCCAAAGTTTCGAATTGATCAAGCACTCCTGCATGAGAATCACTCTTTTTTTTCCCGGTTGGCTCACCACATGCTACATGGAATCAAACAGAAGATAATAAAAAGAAAAAAAAAAAAGACGAGCAAAATCGAAGAAGCAAGAAAACTAAAAAGGGATGCCACACGAGAACTTTCAAGGAGGTAACCCAACCTAGTACTACTCTCGCCCAAACTTGATTATTTGTGGAGTTCGGATGAGATCTAGTGTATAAGAGTTTGAAGGTTGGTATCTGTTTATACCCTGCCCCACCTATGACACATAGGATTTACAACCAAGCGCTACGTGGCAAAAGCAACCTAACACCTCATGGGACCCAAACGCCACGTGGCAAAGACAATCTAATACCTCATGGGTAATCCCGTGAGTCCCATGAGCACGCTTTACAAGGTTTGTGGCCCCCACATGAAACGTCACGCGACAAATCGAACACACCTCGTGAAACCACCTCACGGCGGTCTTCACATAGAACAACGGACCTTCTTTGTAAGACGAGAGGTGGGCCCTATACGAAGACCCAAAGTCACGAAGAAATACCCCGCGGGTACTCCTTATCCCACATTGGACAAAAGAAGATGTGACACCCTCACCACCTCTATAAAAGGAAGTCTACCCCAACGGGTCAAGAGTAACTAATCTTCACTATTTACATAACTATTTACCAAATAACAATCATTCTTACTAACTCATGCATTGGAGCTCCTTTGGCCGGCACCACACTGTGCTCTGAGGCTTAACACTTGGTTTTCTTGTAGATCGAAGGGACATAAACCTTTCCAGCAGTCGCCTCAAGCACTTGGCTTCCCCGAAGCCACCTCAACTCACCCCATGTGGAAGCCCCCGCTTCCACATCATCATTAACTGTTGCACATGTCAATTCCCGGTTTTTGACACAAACGGTATCGATGGGTAATTTTTTAAAAATTACTAGGGTTAAGTCCACACAAACTATAGTCACATAAGTTGGCTGGTCATAGAAATAGTCTAATGGTTCTATCAACCATGTGGATGCATGTGTATGTCTCATCCACACTCAATGCAATGCAACAACTTAGGTTTTAATAGAACTCGTGAAGTTCAGTTCCTTTAACCTATCCACAACCAGTGTTCCATAAATCAGTGCCTGCGGCCGCCTAGGCACTAGTAGTATCTCTATGCTCCAATTTTGGGCAAAATCGGCAAGGCCTTAGCTAGCTTTCTATAACCATTGCCGAGGGCTGCATGGAATAAAACGAAAAATGAAATAAAATAAAAAGAAAACACAATCTAACTCGCTTAACTGCGAAGTTCTGATGGAATCTCATGCATTAGAGTGGGTATGATTGCATTCGTTAGTCTCTATGGAAACATGTTATATAAAGCTTCCTGACCCTCATAACGTCCAGAAAAAGACATACGATAATGCGCATCACTCCTCCTACTACACGTACCGAGTTCGTGTATGCCAATTTTTTTTCCTTTTTTTTTCCTGGCTTGCAAAAACGATGTTCACACGCTTGTGCTTGCAAAATCATAGTGCCCTTTACCCGAAAATGTACGTACGAGCTTCGAATTGATCAATAGCCCAAAGGCCCAATGCCCATCTTTGATTTTTTTTTTTTAAAATTTTTATATTAGGAAAATCGAGCACATCTGCATGCGGACCTCTACTATTTCTCTTTTCTCCGTCCGCTAATTTTCTTTAACCATTGTCGCTTCTGCGTTGAATCAAGCAGAAACAAAATAAAAAGAAAACACAAAAGAAGAGCAAAATCGAAGAACGGCGGGAAAACCAAAAAGGGATGCAACACGAGGACTTCCCAGGAGGTCACCCATCCTAGTACTACTCTCGCCCAAACTTGCTTGACTGCGGAGTTCTGATGGGATCCGGTGCATTAGAGTTGGTATGATCGCATCTGTCAGTCTCTATGGCATCATGTTATATAAAGCTTTCCTACCCTCGTGCCATCCTTGAAAAAAACACGCTATAATGCGCTTCGCTCCACCTACAACACGCCCCGAGTTCGTCCATGCCAATTTTTTTTTCTTTTTTCCGCTGGCATGCAAAAACGATGCTCACACGCTTGCCCTTGCAAAATTATAGTACTCTTTACCCGAAAATGTAGGCACGAGCTTCGAATTGATCAAGCAAGAGCCCAAGAGCCCCAAGCACACCTGCATGCGGACCTCTGCTTTTCTTTTCCCCCGTTCGCCCTAACCACTGTCACCGCTGCGTGGAATCAAGCAGAAACAAAATAAAAAGAAACTACAAAAGAAGAGCAAAATCGAAGAACGGCGGGAAAACCAAAAAGAGATGCAACACGAGGACTTCCCAGAAGGTCACCCATCCTAGTACTACTCTCGCCTAATCTCACTTAACTATAGTGTTCTGATGGGATCCGGTGCATTAGAATTAGTATGATCGCATCCGTTAGTCTCTATGGCATCATGTTATCTAAAGCTTCCCAACCCTCGTTCCATCCTTGAAAAAACACAAGCTATAATGCGCTTCGCTCCTCCTAATACACGCCCCGAGTTCGTGCATGCCAATTTTTTTTTCTTTTTTCCGCTGGCTTGCAAAAACGGTGTTCACACGCTTGCGCTTGCAAAATTATAGTGCTCTTTACCCAGAAATGTACGTACGAGCTTCGAATTTATAAAGCAAGAGCCTAAGAACCCCAAGCACACCTGCATGCGAACCTCTCCATTTTCTTTTTCCCCCCGTTCGCTCTAACCACTGTCGCCGCTGCGTGGAATCAAGCAGAAACAAAATAAAAAGTAAATACAAAAGAAGAGCAAAATTGAAGAATGACGGGAAAACCAAAAAGGGATGCAACCCGAGGACTTACTCGCTTACCTGTAGAGTTCTGATGCGTTCCGGTGCATTAGAGTTGGTATGATCACAAACGTCAATCTCTATGGCATCATGTTATATAAAGCTTTCCTACCCTCGTACTATCCTTGAAAAAAACACTCTATAATGCGCTTCGCTCTATCCTCCTGCTACCCGCGCCGAGTTCGTGCATGCCAATTTTTTTTTTTTCTTTTTTCCGCTGGCTTGCAAAAACGATGTTCACACGCTTGTGCTTGCAAAATCATAGTGCCCTTTACCCGAAAATGTACGTACTTGCTTCGAATTGATCAATAGCCCAAAGGCCCAATGCCCATCTTTGATTTTTTTTTTTAAATTTTTATATTAGGAAAATCGAGCACATCTGCATGCGGACCTCTACTATTTCTCTTTTCCCCGTCCGCTAATTTTCTTTAACCATTGTCTCTTCTGCGTTGAATCAAGCAGGAACAAAATAAAAAGAAAACACAAAAGAAGAGCAAAATCGAAGAACGGCGGGAAAACCAAAAAGGGTTGCAACACGAGGACTTCCCAGGAGGTCACCCATCCTAGTACTACTCTCGCCCAAACTCACTTAACTATAGTGTTCTGATGGGATCCGGTACATTAGAATTGGTATGATCGCATCCGTTAGTCTCTATGGCATCATGTTATCTAAAGCTTTCCAACCCTTGTGCCATCCTTGAAAAAAAACACGCTATAATGCGCTTCGCTCCACCTACAACACGCCCCGAGTTCGTGCATGCCAAATTTTTTTTCTTTTTTCCGCTGGCTTGCAAAAACGATGATCGCACGCTTGCGCTTGCAAAATTATAGTGCTCTTTACCCGAAAATGTACGCACGAGCTTCGAATTGATCAAGCAAGAGCCCAAGAGCCCCAAGCACACCTGCATGCGGACCTCTGCCTTTTCTTTTTCCCCCGTTCGCTCTAACCACTGTCGCCGCTGCGTGGAATCAAGCAGGAACAAAATAAAAAGAAAATACAAAAGAAGAGCAAAATCGAAGAACGGCGGGAAAACCAAAAAGGATTGCAACACGAGGACTTCCCAGGAGGTCACCCATCCTAGTACTACTCTCGCCCAAACTCACTTAACTATAGTGTTCTGATGGGATCCGGTGCATTAGATTTGGTATGATCGCATCCGTTAGTCTCTATGGCATCATGTTATCTAAAGCTTTCCCACCCTTGTGCCATCCTTGAAAAAAAACACGCTATACTGCGCTTCGCTCCACCTACAACACGCCCCGAGTTCGTGCATGCCAAATTTTTTTTCTTTTTTCCGCTGGCTTGCAAAAACGATGATCGCACGCTTGCGCTTGCAAAATTATAGTGCTCTTTACCCGAAAATGTACGCACGAGCTTCGAATTGATCAAGCAAGAGCCCAAGAGCCCCAAGCACACCTGCATGCGGACCTCTTCCTTTTCTTTTTCCCCCGTTCGCTCTAACCACTGTCGCCGCTGCGTGGAATCAAGCAGGAACAAAATAAAAAGAAAATACAAAAGAAGAGCAAGATCGAAGAACGGCGGGAAAACCAAAAAGGGATGCAACACGAGGACATCCCAGGAGGTCACCCATCCTAGTACTACTCTCGCCCAAACTCGCTTCACTGCGGAGTTCTGATGGGATCCGGTGCATTAGAGTTGGTATGATCGCATCCGTCAGTCTCTATGGCATCATGTTATATAAAGCTTCCTTACCCTCGTGCCATCCTTGAAAAAAAACACGCTATAATGCGCTTCGCTCCTCCTACTACAGGCCCCGAGGTCGTGCATGCCAAATTTTCTTTTTTCCGCTGGCTTGCGAAAACGATGCTCACACGCTTGCGCTTGCAAAATTATAGTGCTCTTTACCCGAAAATGTACGCACGAGCTTCGAATTGATCAAGCAAGAGCCCAAGAGCCCCAAGTACACCTGCATGCGGACCTCTTCCTTTTCTTTTTCCCCCGTTCGCTCTAACCACTGTCGCCGCTGCGTGGAATCAAGCAGGAACAAAATAAAAAGAAAATACAAAAGAAGAGCAAAATCGAAGAACGGCGGGAAAACCAAAAAGGGATGCAACACCAGGACTTCCCAGGAGGTCACCCATCCTAGTACTACTCTCGCCCAAACTCGCCTAACTGCGGAGTTCTGATGGGATCCGGTGCATTAGAGTTGGTATGATCGCATCCGTCAGTCTCTATGGCATCATGTTATATAAAGCTTCCTTACCCTCGTGCCATCCTTGAAAAAAAACACGCTATAATGCGCTTCGCTCCTCCTACTACATGCCCCGAGTTCGTGCATGCCAAATTTTTTTCTTTTTTCCGTTGGCTTGCGAAAACGATGCTCACACGCATGCGCTTGCAAAATTACAGTGCTCTTTACCCGAAAATGTACGCACGAGCTTCGAATTGATCAAGCAAGAGCCCAAGAGCCCCAAGCACACCTGCATGCGGACCTCTGCCTTTTCTTTTTCCCCCGTTCGCTCTAACCACTGTCGCCGCTGCGTGGAATCAAGCAGGAACAAAATAAAAAGAAAATACAAAAGAAGAGCAAAATCGAAGAACGGCGGGAAAACCAAAAAGGGATGCAACACGAGGACTTCCCAGGAGGTCACCCATCCTAGTACTACTCTCGCCCAAACTCGCTTAGCTGCGGAGTTCTGATGGGATCCGGTGCATTAGAGTTGGTATGATCGCATCCGTCAGTCTCTATGGCATCATGTTGTATAAAGCTTCCTTACCCTCGTGCCATCCTTGAAAAAAAACACGCTATAACGCGCTTCGCTCCTCCTACTACATGCCCCGAGTTCGTGCATGCCAAATTTTTTTCTTTTTTCCGTTGGCTTGCGAAAACGATGCTCACACGCTTGCGCTTGCAAAATTACAGTGCTCTTTACCCGAAAATGTATGCACGAGCTTCGAATTGATCAAGCAAGAGCCCAAGAGCCCCAAGCACACCTGCATGCGGACCTCTGCCTTTTCTTTTTCCCCCGTTCGCTCTAACCACTGTCGCCGCTGCGTGGAATCAAGCAGGAACAAAATAAAAAGAAAATACAAAAGAAGAGCAAAATCGAAGAACGGCGGGAAAACCAAAAAGGGATGCAACACGAGGACTTCCCAGGAGGTCACCCATCCTAGTACTACTCTCGCCCAAACTCGCTTAGCTGCGGAGTTCTGATGGGATCCGGTGCATTAGACTTGGTATGATCGCATCCGTCAGTCTCTATGGCATCATGTTGTATAAAGCTTCCTTACCCTCGTGCCATCCTTGAAAAAAAACACGCTATAACGCGCTTCGCTCCTCCTACTACATGCCCCGAGTTCGTGCATGCCAAATTTTTTTCTTTTTTCCGCTGGCTTGCAAAAACGATGCTCACACGCTTGCGCTTGCAAAATTCTAGTGCTCTTTACCCGAAAATGTACGCACGAGCTTCGAATTGATCAAGCAAGAGCCCAAGAGCCCCAAGCACACCTGCATGCGGACCTCTGCCTTTTCTTTTTCCCCCGTTCGCTCTAACCACTGTCGCCGCTGCGTGGAATCAAGAAGGAACAAAATAAAAAGAAAATACAAAAGAAGAGCAAAATCGAAGAACGGCGGGAAAACCAAAAAGGGATGCAACACGAGGACTTCCCAGGAGGTCACCCATCCTAGTACTACTCTCGCCCAAACTCGCTTAGCTGCGGAGTTCTGATGGGATCCGGTGCATTAGAGTTGGTATGATCGCATCCGTCAGTCTCTATGGCATCATGTTGTATAAAGCTTCCTTACCCTCGTGCCATCCTTGAAAAAAAACACGCTATAACGCGCTTCGCTCCTCCTACTACATGCCCCGAGTTCGTGCATGCCAAATTTTTTTCTTTTTTCCGCTGGCTTGCAAAAACGATGCTCACACGCTTGCGCTTGCAAAATTCTAGTGCTCTTTACACGAAAATGTACGCACGAGCTTCGAATTGATCAAGCAAGAGCCCAAGAGCCCCAAGCACACCTGCATGCGGACCTCTGCCTTTTCTTTTTCCCCCGTTCGCTCTAACCACTGTCGCCGCTGCGTGGAATCAAGCAGGAACAAAATAAAAAGAAAATACAAAAGAAGAGCAAAATCGAAGAACGGCGGGAAAACCAAAAAGGGATGCAACACGAGGACTTCCCAGGAGGTCACCCATCCTAGTACTACTCTCGCCCAAACTCGCTTAGCTGCGGAGTTCTGATGGGATCCGGTGCATTAGAGTTGGTATGATCGCATCCGTCAGTCTCTATGGCATCATGTTGTATAAAGCTTCCTTACCCTCGTGCCATCCTTGAAAAAAAACACGCTATAACGCGCTTCGCTCCTCCTACTACATGCCCCGAGTTCGTGCATGCCAAATTTTTTTCTTTTTTCCGCTGGCTTGCAAAAACGATGCTCACACGCTTGCGCTTGCAAAATTCTAGTGCTCTTTACCCGAAAATGTACGCACGAGCTTCGAATTGATCAAGCAAGAGCCCAAGAGCCCCAAGCACACCTGCATGCGGACCTCTGCCTTTTCTTTTTCCCCCGTTCGCTCTAACCACTGTCGCCGCTGCGTGGAATCAAGCAGGAACAAAATAAAAAGAAAATACAAAAGAAGAGCAAAATCGAAGAACGGCGGGAAAACCAAAAAGGGATGCAACACGAGGACTTCCCAGGAGGTCACCCATCCTAGTACTACTCTCGCCCAAACTCGCTTAACTGCGGAGTTCTGATGGGATCCGGTGCATTAGAGTTGGTATGATCGCATCCGTCAGTCTCTATGGCATCATGTTATATAAAGCTTCCTTACCCTCGTGCCATCCATGAAAAAAAACACGCTATAATGCGCTTCGCTCCTCCTACTACATGCCCCGAGTTCGTGCATGCCAAATTTTTTTCTTTTTTCCGCTAGCTTGCAAAAACGATGCTCACACGCTTGCGCTTGCAAAATTATAGTGCTCTTTACCCGAAAATGTACGCACAAGCTTCGAATTGATCAAGCAAGAGCCCCAAGCACACCTGCATGCGGACCTCTGCCTTTTCTTTTTCCCCCGTTCGCTCTAACCACTGTCGCCGCTGCGTGGAATCAAGCAGGAACAAAATAAAAAGAAAATACAAAAGAAGAGCAAAATCGAAGAACGGCGGGAAAACCAAAAAGGGATGCAACACGAGGACTTCCCAGGAGGTCACCCATCCTAGTACTACTCTCGCCCAAACTCGCTTAGCTGCGGAGTTCTGATGGGATCCGGTGCATTAGAGTTGGTTTGATCGCATCCGTCAGTCTCTATGGCATCATGTTGTATAAAGCTTCCTTACCCTCGTGCCATCCTTGAAAAAAAACACGCTATAACGCGCTTCGCTCCTCCTACTACATGCCCCGAGTTCGTGCATGCCAAATTTTTTTCTTTTTTTCGCTGGCTTGCAAAAACGATGCTCACACGCTTGCGCTTGCAAAATTATAGTGCTCTTTACCCGAAAATGTACGCACGAGCTTCGAATTGATCAAGCAAGAGCCCAAGAGCCCCAAGCACACCTGCATGCGGACCTCTGCCTTTTCTTTTTCCCCCGTTCGCTCTAACCACTGTCGCCGCTGCGTGGAATCAAGCAGGAACAAAATAAAAAGAAAATACAAAAGAAGAGCAAAATCGAAGAACGGCGGGAAAACCAAAAAGGGATGCAACACGAGGACTTCCCAGGAGGTCACCCATCCTAGTACTACTCTCGCCCAAACTCGCTTAGCTGCGGAGTTCTGATGGGATCCGGTGCATTAGAGTTGGTATGATCGCATCCGTCAGTCTCTATGGCATCATGTTGTATAAAGCTTCCTTACCCTCGTGCCATCCTTGAAAAAAAACACGCTATAATGCGCTTCGCTCCTCCTACTACATGCCCCGAGTTCGTGCCTGCCAAATTTTTTTCTTTTTTCCGCTGGCTTGCAAAAACGATGCTCACACGCTTGCGCTTGCAAAATTATAGTGCTCTTTACCCGAAAATGTACGCACGAGCTTCGAATTGATCAAGCAAGAGCCCAAGAGCCCCAAGCACACCTGCATGCGGACCTCTGCCTTTTCTTTTTCCCCCGTTCGCTCTAACCACTGTCGCCGCTGCGTGGAATCAAGCAGGAACAAAATAAAAAGAAAATACAAAAGAAGAGCAAAATCGAAGAACGGCGGGAAAACCAAAAAGGGATGCAACACGAGGACTTCCCAGGAGGTCACCCATCCTAGTACTACTCTCGCCCAAACTCGCTTAGCTGCGGAGTTCTGATGGGATCCGGTGCATTAGAGTTGGTATGATCGCATCCGTCAGTCTCTATGGCATCATGTTATATAAAGCTTCCTTACCCTCGTGCCATCCTTGAAAAAAAACACGCTATAATGCGCTTCGCTCCTCCTACTACATGCCCCGAGTTCGTGCATGCCAAATTTTTTTCTTTTTTCCGCTGGCTTGCAAAAAAAATTGCTCACACGCTTGCGCTTGCAAAATTATAGTGCTCTTTACCCGAAAATGTACGCACGAGCTTCGAATTGATCAAGCAAGAGCCCCAAGCACACCTGCATGCGGACCTCTGCCTTTTCTTTTTCCCCCGTTCGCTCTAACCACTGTCGCCGCTGCGTGGAATCAAGCAGGAACAAAATAAAAAGAAAATACAAAAGAAGAGCAAAATCGAAGAACGGCGGGAAAACCAAAAAGGGATGCAACACGAGGACTTCCCAGGAGGTCACCCATCCTAGTACTACTCTCGCCCAAACTCGCTTAACTGCGGAGTTCTGATGGGATCCGGTGCATTAGAGTTGGTATGATCGCATCCGTCAGTCTCTATGGCATCATGTTATATAAAGCTTCCTTACCCTCGTGCCATCCTTGAAAAAAAACACGCTATAATGCGCTTCGCTCCTCCTACTACATGCCCCGAGTTCGTGCCTGCCAAATTTTTTTCTTTTTTCCGCTGGCTTTCAAAAACGATGCTCACACGCTTGCGCTTGCAAAATTATAGTGCTCGTTACCCGGAAATGTACGCACGAGCTTCGAATTGATCAAGCAAGAGCCCAAGAGCCCCAAGCACACCTGCATGCGGACCTCTGCCTTTTCTTTTTCCCCCGTTCGCTCTAACCACTGTCGCCGCTGCGTGGAATCAAGCAGGAACAAAATAAAAAGAAAATACAAAAGAAGAGCAAAATCGAAGAACGGCGGGAAAACCAAAAAGGGATGCAACACGAGGACTTCCCAGGAGGTCACCCATCCTAGTACTACTCTCGCCCAAACTCGCTTAACTGCGGAGTTCTGATGGGATCCGGTGAATTAGAGTTGGTATGATCGCATCCGCCAGTCTCTATGGCATCATGTTATATAAAGCTTCCTTACCCTCGTGCCATCCTTGAAAAAAAACACGCTATAATGCGCTTCGCTCCTCCTACTACATGCCCCGAGTTCGTGCCTGCCAAATTTTTTTCTTTTTTCCGCTGGCTTGCAAAAACGATGCTCACACGCTTGCGCTTGCAAAATTATAGTGCTCTTTACCCGAAAATGTACGCACGAGCTTCGAATT
Organism: Spiraea crenata; assembly: GCA_033992175.1. Taxonomy (NCBI): domain Eukaryota; kingdom Viridiplantae; phylum Streptophyta; class Magnoliopsida; order Rosales; family Rosaceae; genus Spiraea; species Spiraea crenata. The sequence goes on along the minus strand of JAVBHV010000083.1, from coordinate 29,821 downwards.
GATCAAGCAAGAGCCCAAGAGCCCCAAGCACACCTGCATGCGGACCTCTGCCTTTTCTTTTTCCCCGTTCGCTCTAACCACTGTCGCCGCTGCGTGGAATCAAGCAGGAACAAAATAAAAAGAAAATACAAAAGAAGAGCAAAATCGAAGAACGGCGGGAAAACCAAAAAGGGATGCAACACGAGGACTTCCAAGGAGGTCACCCATCGTAGTACTACTCTCGCCCAAACTCGCTTAACTGCGGAGTTCTGATGGGATCCGGTGCATTAGAGTTGGTATGATCGCATCCGTCAGTCTCTATGGCATCATGTTATATAAAGCTTCCTTACCCTCGTGCCATCCTTGAAAAAAAACACGCTATAATGCGCTTCGCTCCTCCTACTACATGCCCCGAGTTCGTGCCTGCCAAATTTTTTTCTTTTTTCCGCTGGCTTGCAAAAACGATGCTCACACGCTTGCGCTTGCAAAATTATAGTGCTCTTTACCCGAAAATGTACGCACGAGCTTCGAATTGATCAAGCAAGAGCCCAAGAGCCCCAAGCACACCTGCATGCGGACCTCTGCCTTTTCTTTTTCCCCCGTTCGCTCTAACCACTGTCGCCGCTGCGTGGAATCAAGCAGGAACAAAATAAAAAGAAAATACAAAAGAAGAGCAAAATCGAAGAACGGCGGGAAAACCAAAAAGGGATGCAACACGAGGACTTCCTAGGAGGTCACCCATCCTAGTACTACTCTCGCCCAAACTCGCTTAACTGCGGAGTTCTGATGGGATCCGGTGCATTAGAGTTGGTATGATCGCATCCGTCAGTCTCTATGGCATCATGTTATATAAAGCTTCCTTACCCTCGTGCCATCCTTGAAAAAAAACACGCTATAATGCGCTTCGCTCCTCCTACTACATGCCCCGAGTTCGTGCCTGCCAAATTTTTTTCTTTTTCCGCTGGCTTGCAAAAACGATGCTCACACGCTTGCGCTTGCAAAATTATAGTGCTCTTTACCCGAAAATGTACGCACGAGCTTCGAATTGATCAAGCAAGAGCCCAAGAGCCCCAAGCACACCTGCATGCGGACCTCTGCCTTTTCTTTTTCCCCCGTTCGCTCTAACCACTGTCGCCGCTGCGTGGAATCAAGCAGGAACAAAATAAAAAGAAAATACAAAAGAAGAGCAAAATCGAAGAACGGCGGGAAAACCAAAAAAGGATGCAACACGAGAACTTCCCAGGAGGTCACCCATCCTAGTACTACTCTCGCCCAAACTCGCTTAACTGCGGAGTTCTGATGGGATCCGGTGCATTAGAGTTGGTATGATCGCATCCATCAGTCTCTATGGCATCATGTTATATAAAGCTTCCTTACCCTCGTGCCATCCTTGAAAAAAAACACGCTATAATGCGCTTCGCTCCTCCTACTACATGCCCCGAGTTCGTGCCTGCCAAATTTTTTTCTTTTTTCCGCTGGCTTGCAAAAACGATGCTCACACGCTTGCGCTTGCAAAATTATAGTGCTCTTTACCCGAAAATGTACGCACGAGCTTCGAATTGATCAAGCAAGAGCCCAAGAGCCCCAAGCACACCTGCATGCGGACCTCTGCCTTTTCTTTTTCCCCCGTTCGCTCTAACCACTGTCGCCGCTGCGTGGAATCAAGCAGGAACAAAATAAAAAGAAAATACAAAAGAAGAGCAAAATCGAAGAACGGCGGGAAAACCAAAAAGGGATGCAACACGAGGACTTCCTAGGAGGTCACCCATCGTAGTACTACTCTCGCCCAAACTCGCTTAACTGCGGAGTTCTGATGGGATCCGGTGCATTAGAGTTGGTATGATCGCATCCGTCAGTCTCTATGGCATCATGTTATATAAAGCTTCCTTACCCTCGTGCCATCCTTGAAAAAAAACACGCTATAATGCGCTTCGCTCCTCCTACTACATGCCCCGAGTTCGTGCCTGCCAAATTTTTTTCTTTTTTCCGCTGGCTTGCAAAAACGATGCTCACACGCTTGCGCTTGCAAAATTATAGTGCTCTTTACCCGAAAATGTACGCACGAGCTTCGAATTGATCAAGCAAGAGCCCAAGAGCCCCAAGCACACCTGCATGCGGACCTCTGCCTTTTCTTTTTCCCCCGTTCGCTCTAACCACTGTCGCCGCTGCGTGGAATCAAGCAGGAACAAAATAAAAAGAAAATACAAAAGAAGAGCAAAATCGAAGAACGGCGGGAAAACCAAAATGGGATGCAACACGAGGACTTCCCAGGAGGTCACCCATCCTAGTACTACTCTCGCCCAAACTCGCTTAACTGCGGAGTTCTGATGGGATCCGGTGCATTAGAGTTGGTATGATCGCATCCTTCAGTCTCTATGGCATCATGTTATATAAAGCTTCCTTACCCTCGTGCCATCCTTGAAAAAAAACACGCTATAATGCGCTTCGCTCCTCCTACTACATGCCCCGAGTTCGTGCCTGCCAAATTTTTTTCTTTTTTCCGCTGGCTTGCAAAAACGATGCTCACACGCTTGCGCTTGCAAAATTATAGTGCTCTTTACCCGAAAATGTACGCACGAGCTTCGAATTGATCAAGCAAGAGCCCAAGAGCCCCAAGCACACCTGCATGCGGACCTCTGCCTTTTCTTTTTCCCCCGTTCGCTCTAACCACTGTCGCCGCTGCGTGGAATCAAGCAGGAACAAAATAAAAAGAAAATACAAAAGAAGAGCAAAATTGAAGAACGGCGGGAAAACCAAAAAGGGATGCAACACGAGGACTTCCCAGGAGGTCACCCATCCTAGTACTACTCTCGCCCAAACTCGCTTAACTGCGGAGTTCTGATGGGATCCGGTGCATTAGAGTTGGTATGATCGCATCCATCAGTCTCTATGGCATCATGTTATATAAAGCTTCCTTACCCTCGTGCCATCCTTGAAAAAAAACACGCTATAATGCGCTTCGCTCCTCCTACTACATGCCCCGAGTTCGTGCCTGCCAAATTTTTTTCTTTTTTCCGCTGGCTTGCAAAAACGATGCTCACACGCTTGCGCTTGCAAAATTATAGTGCTCTTTACCCGAAAATGTACGCACGAGCTTCGAATTGATCAAGCAAGAGCCCAAGAGCCCCAAGCACACCTGCATGCGGACCTCTGCCTTTTCTTTTTCCCCCGTTCGCTCTAACCACTGTCGCCGCTGCGTGGAATCAAGCAAGAACAAAATAAAAAGAAAATACAAAAGAAGAGCAAAATCGAAGAACGGCGGGAAAACCAAAAAGGGATGCAACACGAGGACTTCCCAGGAGGTCACCCCTCCTAGTACTACTCTCGCCCAAACTCGCTTAACTGCGGAGTTCTGATGGGATCCGGTGCATTAGAGTTGGTATAATCGCATCCGTCAGTCTCTATGGCATCATGTTATATAAAGCTTCCTTACCCTCGTGCCATCCTTGAAAAAAAACACGCTATAATGCGCTTCGCTCCTCCTACTACATGCCCCGAGTTCGTGCCTGCCAAATTTTTTTCTTTTTTCCGCTGGCTTGCAAAAACGATGCTCACACGCTTGCGCTTGCAAAATTATAGTGCTCTTTACCCGAAAATGTACGCACGAGCTTCGAATTGATCAAGCAAGAGCCCAAGAGCCCCAAGCACACCTGCATGCGGACCTCTGCCTTTTCTTTTTCCCCCGTTCGCTCTAACCACTGTCGCCGCTGCGTGGAATCAAGCAGGAACAAAATAAAAAGAAAATACAAAAGAAGAGCAAAATTGAAGAACGGCGGGAAAACCAAAAAGGGATGCAACACGAGGACTTCCCAGGAGGTCACCCATCCTAGTACTACTCTCGCCCAAACTCGCTTAACTGCGGAGTTCTGATGGGATCCGGTGCATTAGAGTTGGTATGATCGCATCCATCAGTCTCTATGGCATCATGTTATATAAAGCTTCCTTACCCTCGTGCCATCCTTGAAAAAAAACACGCTATAATGCGCTTCGCTCCTCCTACTACATGCCCCGAGTTCGTGCCTGCCAAATTTTTTTCTTTTTTCCGCTGGCTTGCAAAAACGATGCTCACACGCTTGCGCTTGCAAAATTATAGTGCTCTTTACCCGAAAATGTACGCACGAGCTTCGAATTGATCAAGCAAGAGCCCAAGAGCCCCAAGCACACCTGCATGCGGACCTCTGCCTTTTCTTTTTCCCCGTTCGCTCTAACCACTGTCGCCGCTGCGTGGAATCAAGCAAGAACAAAATAAAAAGAAAATACAAAAGAAGAGCAAAATCGAAGAACGGCGGGAAAACCAAAAAGGGATGCAACACGAGGACTTCCCAGGAGGTCACCCCTCCTAGTACTACTCTCGCCCAAACTCGCTTAACTGCGGAGTTCTGATGGGATCCGGTGCATTAGAGTTGGTATAATCGCATCCGTCAGTCTCTATGGCATCATGTTATATAAAGCTTCCTTACCCTCGTGCCATCCTTGAAAAAAAACACGCTATAATGCGCTTCGCTCCTCCTACTACATGCCCCGAGTTCGTGCCTGCCAAATTTTTTTCTTTTTTTCCGCTGGCTTGCAAAAACGATGCTCACACGCTTGCGCTTGCAAAATTATAGTGCTCTTTACCCGAAAATGTACGCACGAGCTTCGAATTGATCAAGCAAGTGCCCAAGAGCCCCAAGCACACCTGCATGCGGACCTCTGCCTTTTCTTTTTCCCCGTTCGCTCTAACCACTGTCGCCGCTGCGTGGAATCAAGCAGGAACAAAATAAAAAGAAAATACAAAAGAAGAGCAAAATCGAAGAACGGCGGGAAAACCAAAAAGGGATGCAACACGAGGACTTCCCAGGAGGTCACCCATCCTAGTACTACTCTCGCCCATACTCGCTTAACTGCGGAGTTCCTGATGGGATCCGGTGCATTAGAGTTGGTATGATCGCATCCGTCAGTCTCTATGGCATCATGTTATATAAAGCTTCCTTACCCTCGTGCCATCCTTGAAAAAAAACACGCTATAATGCGCTTCGCTCCTCCTACTACATGCCCCGAGTTCGTGCCTGCCAAATTTTTTTCTTTTTTCCGCTGGCTTGCAAAAACGATGCTCACACGCTTGCGCTTGCAAAATTATAGTGCTCTTTACCCGAAAATGTACGCACGAGCTTCGAATTGATCAAGCAAGAGCCCAAGAGCCCCAAGCACACCTGCATGCGGACCTCTGCCTTTTCTTTTTCCCCCGTTCGCTCTAACCACTGTCGCCGCTGCGTGGAATCAAGCAGGAACAAAATAAAAAGAAAATACAAAAGAAGAGCAAAATCGAAGAACGGCGGGAAAACCAAAAAGGGATGCAACACGAGGACTTCCCAGGAGGTCACCCATCCTAGTACTACTCTCGCCCAAACTCGCTTAACTGCGGAGTTCTGATGGGATCCGGTGCATTAGAGTTGGTATGATCGCATCCGTCAGTTTCTATGGCATCATGTTATATAAAGCTTCCTTACCCTCGTGCCATCACTAGGCCACAAAGTGGAATACATAACGGTGTTCCACCGTTATCTATTCATTCGCAAAACCGTTATCTAAGTAGTGTTATCTATTCATGCCATTTTAGATAACACAAATTCCGTTGTCTATTAATATAACAGACAACGGTACCTTATGCTAGAGCGTTGTCTATACATACAATAGACAACGCATGCTTACTAAAAACCGTTGTCTTTTTATAATGAACACAACGCTTTTATGGGACGAACTGTTATCTAATATTACTTTAGATAACGATTTTTATTGTCAATTGTGATCGTTTGTATGTATAAACAACAGTATGTTGAGGAAACCGTTATCTATTGGGTGAATAAACAACAGTGTTTTCCATAAAGCCGTTATCTTTTGTTGGAATAGACAACTTTATTGACAATGAAGTCATTATTTATTGTTGGAATAGACAACACTATTTGCAATGAAATCGTTATTTATTGTCGTAATAGACAACAATGGTCGCCGGTAAACCGTTTTCTATTGTTGGAATAGACAACGGTACCTCTGCTTTGAAGTCTGTTATCTTATTCTGGGAAATTATATGGGTACAAAATAAGCATCCACCATTAACTAATAAACCTGTCTTATACCAATGATTTCATCACACCAATTATAATAAAGCAATATTTTACTGAGCTCATAAAGCAATACATTGAAGAATATTTACATTGAATTATCTAAGCCATACCATTTGGACAGTAATAATACATAACCAAGGCCTCTATGCAACTATTGTTAAGGTCACCAAACTTAGCCAAAAAAAACAACTACAAAGGCCTCTAAATTAACCATTGGTCAGGTCACCAAACTTAGCAAAAAATAACTACAACTGCACAAAAAATTCTGCAAAAATTATACATGTACTCAATGTTCTAGTCTAAAAGTATAAGAACTAATACCGTCAAAGCCTTAACGTCCTTGGTCACTCTCATCCCAATCAACTGAGCAAGTCTCTTGAAATAGTCCTGCAAAGTAAATTTTTCACAAGTTATAATTAGAAGAGTCATAAACTACTAGCTAGAATAAACAGATGGGCATCTTAAATTGAAATTAAGCAACATCTATATAATTTCAAAAACTGCAAGCTGCCTTGCCTTAATGCTTAAGAACCAAGTGATGCAAGTGAAATTGATTTCAGAACTCCATATTTTATCATTTAATAATGAGACCTATAGGAACATAACTTTTTTGTAGTCATAATAAATCACAAGATGCTATGTCCTGAGAAGGAAGAAAGCTGAATAATACCATACATAGAGGAAAGAAAGTTGAATCATACCATACACACAACAGGACCAGATACAATGAAAGTTAAATCATGCCAGTGAGATCTTTATAGTGCTCCTGATCCCAACGAAGACACAAATAAGACTTAGCAAGATTCTAGAGTTACCATATTGGAAGAATGAAACATCGTATCAGTATTTCCATTACAACACTATGGAAAAGACTCAACAAGATTCTAGAGTTACCAACATCAAATTGTCTTGCAAAACAGCATAAACCATAATAAAGACTCAACAAGGCAATGGAAATATAAACAATAGACCATATTTCTGTAAAGCAGTGGAGTTAGAGCATGGTAGTTCATCTCAAACTCTGATTTCATTATTTAAACCACAAACCAAATAGAGAATAGTCATATAGCAATCACTCTGGACAGATGAGCATTATCTCTTAATTACACCAGATATAATGAAAACCCAATATAATTTGCAAAAGAAAAACAGAAGATATCAAAACCTTGTACTGCCCGTTGTTGTACAGAAGCTTAATTGCCCTCTTTTCTTTTAACTTGAAAAACATATAATCATTCTTTTTCCTAAACAACAGCAATGGTCATGAAATATCTGTCTACTTACTTGCTCTTGTTATACGCCAATTAGATGAGCAAACAATCCTCGATTCCCACTTCCACCTGCAAGGCTAATATTATTATAGAAAAAATATTGATGTGAGGATTAACTATGGGCTAGCTGTCGCAGCACACTAGATAGATGCAAAGTTAGCACATATATGAATTGGGATTAAAATAATGGGTAAATGGAAGTGGCTCTTAAAACAATCAATGTCGACTAAGTAGCCATGGTCATTACCGAGGCAGGTTGAAAAATTCACAATTACAAACACTACAATTTTGACCAAAAAGCCACATACCAGACAGTAAGCATAACAACACAACTATAAAGAAAATACTGATCTACAATTACCTGCTTGCTTCCTATGAGAATTATAACTTGAATAACCACAACTCCAATATGGCTTCTCATCAATGCTTCACAATGGACAATGGATTAAATTTATGGAAACTAGGCTAGAACATATTAATACCTGAACTTAGACTTTCACTTATCATTTGGGTACTAAAGTGATACCTGAACACGTGAAGTAGAGATGTCCGAGCAATTCTTGGTACCCAAAATCGTAAATTTTCAAATGGGAAGCTGGAATTCCATCTAACAAAGTGTTTTCCAACTTCAAGTCCTGGTGACATACTTGCTTCATCATATATAGGATGAAAGTACTAGGAATATACTAACAATTGTATACAAAATGAATGAATTTAAAACTAAAAAGAATATACAAGCTAAGTTTTACAATTTAACATAGATCAAAACTCAGCCAGTATTGAACTTGATCAAAGAAGCTAAGCATGAACACAGTAGGAAAATCAAAAAAATGACAAGAAAAGAAAAGAGTACCTGAGCTAGTGGTCACGCTTAGCTTTTGAATCATACCTTCTTTTTTTTAATAGAAAGCTCCAATATACTAATCAAAAGATTCATAGTGAATCCAATAAACTCAACAGCAATAAAGCAAACACTTTAAGCAGTCATGAAGTACCACATAAAAAAAAAATAGGAAACCATATGAAGATGATGCAGAAGCAATCATCTTCTAACTGTCAAGCAAAATTCAGAGACTTGAGCATTATCTATGCTGCAATAGATGGCTTTGAAGTAGCCATTGTGTTTGGTCGCATGATTCTGAAATTTGTCTCACTGACCCACCTCCCAAAAGTTTCCACCTAAGCAATTAGAACCAGATAAGAATATAGAAAACATAAAAAAAAATTAACTTAAATCCACAAGGATACCTCAGATAATATCATTTCACAGAACTGGGGTTGAAGTATTTCAAATATGTATACTCCCGGAGAGGGTTCAGCCATTATATTTCTAAAATTGGCCTCTGTATTAAATGACGGGAGAAATATCTTTGATGCTTGCAGGGTGTACAAATCCCCGTGTAGAGGCTACAAAAAGAAGACAGAATGATCAAGAAGGAAACCTATGCATATGAGGATATGAAAGTCAGTGCAAGACATTAATGTTTATATGCCTTATGCAAAAAACTCAAATCCTTATATTCCACATGTACCATGAGAAAGCAGTTAGCCACTATAATACTCTTCCCATAAAGGTGTTCTCTAGATATCAAAAGTATGATTCTAAGTGCAACAGCATATTACTATTACACTCACCTGATAGTTAGAAATGATCTTCTGCCTGTATTCTAAGTGCAACCACATGCAGAGACAAAGAATAAGCTTCTAAAAAAACACAACACAACACAACAGTAACCAATTAGCCATATATCCCATTGGCCCTTGTGTTCTGAGCTATATCTCCCTCGGCTACACACAAAAATAAAACCCGCATAAACACCGAAATTAACGCAAGGATGCCTACACACATTAGTCAAAAATCCCCGACACCTGTTTCTATCAAATCTGCATTCTGTTCTATTCTCTATTCCCCCTGGTGTTCTGAACTTTATACCTTATATCTACCCAAGCTAATCTCCCTCTGCTACACACAAAATTCAAACCTGCATCAAGAACCACACTTTAATACCAGAATATCTACACAAATTACTCAAATATCCCCAATTCCTATATTCTATCAAATCTGAATTCTGCTTTATTCTCTTCTCCCCAGTCAGCACCCAACGACAATCAATCAGTTGTCAACAAAACTCAAAAAGGCAACATCAACTCCAAAATTGCACAGAACATATAACACCAGTGTCCTATTGACTACAAAAGTAACCAAAATTGGAAAACCAGTACAGCTAAGAGCTACAAAAATGTTCTCATTAAAAAGAGACAAAAACAGCAAAGAAAATAGGAGAAAGTACCCAAAATGCATTCATGTTTCTTCAATCTCTTGGCCTCAAAGCCTCCCCTAAGCTTGAGCAGAAAAAAAAAACCCCAAATATGCTTAAATCCAAAGCGGGAAAATACAAAGATGAATTGAAGATCAAAGAGAATCGAAGATTACGATTTCGTCCGAGGAGAGTACGCCGAACTAGACGCATCGGGGTTTGGCCACCTCCGCCGGCGAGTAGGGGAAACAGATATCCATTGGAACCCGCTTCACAAGACCCTAGGGTTTTCAGACGAGTTTGGAGTGGTTCAATTCGGTGCGACCTCACCGTGAAGACTCGCGAAGCCGTCGGAGAACATAGTATCGAGTAAGCCCCATATCCCGAGCTACCAAATCGACAAATCGATAGATCCCAAATCGAATTTGGTTTGCCCAAATTCAAATTCAGATAAAGAAATTAAGGTTAGGAGTGAGCTGATGCCATATCTTTCTCTGGTACAGATCTGCGAGCGACTCCAGGTACTGCAGAGCGGCCATGGCTGAATCCGAGAAGAGAGAGAGAGGAAGAAAGACTTTGGACTCCTCAAGGCCTTGGAACCGGAGCTCTGTGGATACGAAGTCGTAAGTGTCGAGCTCGCGGAAGAGACGCTTGAAGCTGTCGAAGAACAACGACCTGAACTTGAGTAGATCTGACGAGATCCACGGTGGAGAAGCCAAGCCGTCGGAGCTTCGCATCGATGTCGGAACCTGGGTCGTCAAGGCCGTCGTCGCTGTCACCATCCCATCGTACTCGCTCGAATCGAAGCTCGGCGATTGCAAGAGGGTCGCCGCGAAGATGGAAGGATGGGAAAGAGATGCGGCAGAGGGAGGGGAAGAGAGAGAGAAATTAGGGTTTTAATGATTGGAGGCCGTTCAAAAATTAAAAGGGGACACGGAGGGAATTTTATGTTTTAGTTTCCCCCTAGTGCACAGTAACTACATGTTTTTAACAAATAATGATTTTTTGAAATTCCGTTGTCTTCCTCTTAAGTGCACAGTAACTACCGCGTTTTTACAAATAACATTTTTTAAAAAACCGTTATCTTTCTCTTTCTAGACATTCAACGACAACGGTTTTGGGCCTATATAGATAACAAAAATAGGTTTCACGTTATGTATTGGTCTCTTGCAGGAGCTCATAACAATTTTTTCGTCATCCATTGTCTACGAGGTGTTATGTATTCCACTTTGTGGCCTAGTGCATCCTTGAAAAAAAACACGCTATAATGCGCTTCGCTCCTCCTACTACATGCCCCGAGTTCGTGCCTGCCAAATTTTTTTCTTTTTTCCGCTGGCTTGCAAAAACGATGCTCACACGCTTGCGCTTGCAAAATTATAGTGCTCTTTACCCGAAAATGTACGCACGAGCTTCGAATTGATCAAGCAAGAGCCCAAGAGCCCCAAGCACACCTGCATGCGGACCTCTGCCTTTTCTTTTTCCCCGTTCGCTCTAACCACTGTCGCCGCTGCGTGGAATCAAGCAGGAACAAAATAAAAAGAAAATACAAAAGAAGAGCAAAATCGAAGAACGGCGGGAAAACCAAAAAGGGATGCAACACGAGGACTTCCCAGGAGGTCACCCATCCTAGTACTACTCTCGCCCAAACTCGCTTAACTGCGGAGTTCTGATGGGATCCGGTGCATTAGAGTTGGTATGATCGCATCCGTCAGTCTCTATGGCATCATGTTATATAAAGCTTCCTTACCCTCGTGCCATCCTTGAAAAAAAACACGCTATAATGCGCTTCGCTCCTCCTACTACATGCCCCGAGTTCGTGCCTGCCAAATTTTTTTCTTTTTTCCGCTGGCTTGCAAAAACGATGCTCACACGCTTGCGCTTGCAAAATTATAGTGCTCTTTACCCGAAAATGTACGCACGAGCTTCGAATTGATCAAGCAAGAGCCCAAGAGCCCCAAGCACACCTGCATGCGGACCTCTGCCTTTTCTTTTTCCCCGTTCGCTCTAACCACTGTCGCCGCTGCGTGGAATCAAGCAGGAACAAAATAAAAAGAAAATACAAAAGAAGAGCAAAATCGAAGAACGGCGGGAAAACCAAAAAGGGATGCAACACGAGGACTTCCCAGGAGGTCACCCATCCTAGTACTACTCTCGCCCAAACTCGCTTAACTGCGGAGTTCTGATGGGATCCGGTGCATTAGAGTTGGTATGATCGCATCCGTCAGTCTCTATGGCATCATGTTATATAAAGCTTCCTTACCCTCGTGCCATCCTTGAAAAAAAACACGCTATAATGCGCTTCGCTCCTCCTACTACATGCCCCGAGTTCGTGCCTGCCAAATTTTTTTCTTTTTTCCGCTGGCTTGCAAAAACGATGCTCACACGCTTGCGCTTGCAAAATTATAGTGCTCTTTACCCGAAAATGTACGCACGAGCTTCGAATTGATCAAGCAAGAGCCCAAGAGCCCCAAGCACACCTGCATGCGGACCTCTGCCTTTTCTTTTCCCCGTTCGCTCTAACCACTGTCGCCGCTGCGTGGAATCAAGCAGGAACAAAATAAAAAGAAAATACAAAAGAAGAGCAAAATCGAAGAACGGCGGGAAAACCAAAAAGGGATGCAACACGAGGACTTCCCAGGAGGTCACCCATCCTAGTACTACTCTCGCCCAAACTCGCTTAACTGCGGAGTTCTGATGGGATCCGGTGCATTAGAGTTGGTATGATCGCATCCGTCAGTCTCTATGGCATCATGTTATATAAAGCTTCCTTACCCTCGTGCCATCCTTGAAAAAAAACACGCTATAATGCGCTTCGCTCCTCCTACTACATGCCCCGAGTTCGTGCCTGCCAAATTTTTTTCTTTTTTCCGCTGGCTTGCAAAAACGATGCTCACACGCTTGCGCTTGCAAAATTATAGTGCTCTTTACCCGAAAATGTACGCACGAGCTTCGAATTGATCAAGCAAGAGCCCAAGAGCCCCAAGCACACCTGCATGCGGACCTCTGCCTTTTCTTTTCCCCCGTTCGCTCTAACCACTGTCGCCGCTGCGTGGAATCAAGCAGGAACAAAATAAAAAGAAAATACAAAAGAAGAGCAAAATCGAAGAACGGCGGGAAAACCAAAAAGGGATGCAACACGAGGACTTCCCAGGAGGTCACCCATCCTAGTACTACTCTCGCCCAAACTCGCTTAACTGCGGAGTTCTGATGGGATCCGGTGCATTAGAGTTGGTATGATCGCATCCGTCAGTCTCTATGGCATCATGTTATATAAAGCTTCCTTACCCTCGTGCCATCCTTGAAAAAAAACACGCTATAATGCGCTTCGCTCCTCCTACTACATGCCCCGAGTTCGTGCCTGCCAAATTTTTTTCTTTTTTCCGCTGGCTTGCAAAAACGATGCTCACACGCTTGCGCTTGCAAAATTATAGTGCTCTTTACCCGAAAATGTACGCACGAGCTTCGAATTGATCAAGCAAGAGCCCAAGAGCCCCAAGCACACCTGCATGCGGACCTCTGCCTTTTCTTTTTCCCCCGTTCGCTCTAACCACTGTCGCCGCTGCGTGGAATCAAGCAGGAACAAAATAAAAAGAAAATACAAAAGAAGAGCAAAATCGAAGAACGGCGGGAAAACCAAAAAGGGATGCAACACGAGGACTTCCCAGGAGGTCACCCATCCTAGTACTACTCTCGCCCAAACTCGCTTAACTGCGGAGTTCTGATGGGATCCGGTGCATTAGAGTTGGTATGATCGCATCCGTCAGTCTCTATGGCATCATGTTATATAAAGCTTCCTTACCCTCGTGCCATCCTTGAAAAAAAACACGCTATAATGCGCTTCGCTCCTCCTACTACATGCCCCGAGTTCGTGCCTGCCAAATTTTTTTCTTTTTTCCGCTGGCTTGCAAAAACGATGCTCACACGCTTGCGCTTGCAAAATTATAGTGCTCTTTACCCGAAAATGTACGCACGAGCTTCGAATTGATCAAGCAAGAGCCCAAGAGCCCCAAGCACACCTGCATGCGGACCTCTGCCTTTTCTTTTTCCCCCCGTTCGCTCTAACCACTGTCGCCGCTGCGTGGAATCAAGCAGGAACAAAATAAAAAGAAAATACAAAAGAAGAGCAAAATCGAAGAACGGCGGGAAAACCAAAAAGGGATGCAACACGAGGACTTCCCAGGAGGTCACCCATCCTAGTACTACTCTCGCCCAAACTCGCTTAACTGCGGAGTTCTGATGGGATCCGGTGCATTAGAGTTGGTATGATCGCATCCGTCAGTCTCTATGGCATCATGTTATATAAAGCTTCCTTACCCTCGTGCCATCCTTGAAAAAAAACACGCTATAATGCGCTTCGCTCCTCCTACTACATGCCCCGAGTTCGTGCCTGCCAAATTTTTTTCTTTTTTCCGCTGGCTTGCAAAAACGATGCTCACACGCTTGCGCTTGCAAAATTATAGTGCTCTTTACCCGAAAATGTACGCACGAGCTTCGAATTGATCAAGCAAGAGCCCAAGAGCCCCAAGCACACCTGCATGCGGACCTCTGCCTTTTCTTTTTCCCCGTTCGCTCTAACCACTGTCGCCGCTGCGTGGAATCAAGCAGGAACAAAATAAAAAGAAAATACAAAAGAAGAGCAAAATCGAAGAACGGCGGGAAAACCAAAAAGGGATGCAACACGAGGACTTCCCAGGAGGTCACCCATCCTAGTACTACTCTCGCCCAAACTCGCTTAACTGCGGAGTTCTGATGGGATCCGGTGCATTAGAGTTGGTATGATCGCATCCGTCAGTCTCTATGGCATCATGTTATATAAAGCTTCCTTACCCTCGTGCCATCCTTGAAAAAAAACACGCTATAATGCGCTTCGCTCCTCCTACTACATGCCCCGAGTTCGTGCCTGCCAAATTTTTTTCTTTTTTCCGCTGGCTTGCAAAAACGATGCTCACACGCTTGCGCTTGCAAAATTATAGTGCTCTTTACCCGAAAATGTACGCACGAGCTTCGAATTGATCAAGCAAGAGCCCAAGAGCCCCAAGCACACCTGCATGCGGACCTCTGCCTTTTCTTTTTCCCCGTTCGCTCTAACCACTGTCGCCGCTGCGTGGAATCAAGCAGGAACAAAATAAAAAGAAAATACAAAAGAAGAGCAAAATCGAAGAACGGCGGGAAAACCAAAAAGGGATGCAACACGAGGACTTCCCAGGAGGTCACCCATCCTAGTACTACTCTCGCCCAAACTCGCTTAACTGCGGAGTCCTGATGGGATCCGGTGCATTAGAGTTGGTATGATCGCATCCGTCAGTCTCTATGGCATCATGTTATATAAAGCTTCCTTACCCTCGTGCCATCCTTGAAAAAAAACACGCTATAATGCGCTTCGCTCCTCCTACTACATGCCCCGAGTTCGTGCCTGCCAAATTTTTTTCTTTTTTCCGCTGGCTTGCAAAAACGATGCTCACACGCTTGCGCTTGCAAAATTATAGTGCTCTTTACCCGAAAATGTACGCACGAGCTTCGAATTGATCAAGCAAGAGCCCAAGAGCCCCAAGCACACCTGCATGCGGACCTCTGCCTTTTCTTTTTCCCCGTTCGCTCTAACCACTGTCGCCGCTGCGTGGAATCAAGCAGGAACAAAATAAAAAGAAAATACAAAAGAAGAGCAAAATCGAAGAACGGCGGGAAAACCAAAAAGGGATGCAACACGAGGACTTCCCAGGAGGTCACCCATCCTAGTACTACTCTCGCCCAAACTCGCTTAACTGCGGAGTTCTGATGGGATCCGGTGCATTAGAGTTGGTATGATCGCATCCGTCAGTCTCTATGGCATCATGTTATATAAAGCTTCCTTACCCTCGTGCCATCCTTGAAAAAAAACACGCTATAATGCGCTTCGCTCCTCCTACTACATGCCCCGAGTTCGTGCCTGCCAAATTTTTTTCTTTTTTCCGCTGGCTTGCAAAAACGATGCTCACACGCTTGCGCTTGCAAAATTATAGTGCTCTTTACCCGAAAATGTACGCACGAGCTTCGAATTGATCAAGCAAGAGCCCAAGAGCCCCAAGCACACCTGCATGCGGACCTCTGCCTTTTCTTTTTCCCCGTCGCTCTAACCACTGTCGCCGCTGCGTGGAATCAAGCAGGAACAAAATAAAAAGAAAATACAAAAGAAGAGCAAAATCGAAGAACGGCGGGAAAACCAAAAAGGGATGCAACACGAGGACTTCCCAGGAGGTCACCCATCCTAGTACTACTCTCGCCCAAACTCGCTTAACTGCGGAGTTCTGATGGGATCCGGTGCATTAGAGTTGGTATGATCGCATCCGTCAGTCTCTATGGCATCATGTTATATAAAGCTTCCTTACCCTCGTGCCATCCTTGAAAAAAAACACGCTATAATGCGCTTCGCTCCTCCTACTACATGCCCCGAGTTCGTGCCTGCCAAATTTTTTTCTTTTTTCCGCTGGCTTGCAAAAACGATGCTCACACGCTTGCGCTTGCAAAATTATAGTGCTCTTTACCCGAAAATGTACGCACGAGCTTCGAATTGATCAAGCAAGAGCCCAAGAGCCCCAAGCACACCTGCATGCGGACCTCTGCCTTTTCCCTTTCCCCGTCGCTCTAACCACTGTCGCCGCTGCGTGGAATCAAGCAGGAACAAAATAAAAAAGAAAATACAAAAGAAGAGCAAAATCGAAGAACGGCGGGAAAACCAAAAAGGGATGCAACACGAGGACTTCCCAGGAGGTCACCCATCCTAGTACTACTCTCGCCCAAACTCGCTTAACTGCGGAGTTCTGATGGGATCCGGTGCATTAGAGTTGGTATGATCGCATCCGTCAGTCTCTATGGCATCATGTTATATAAAGCTTCCTTACCCTCGTGCCATCCTTGAAAAAAAAACACGCTATAATGCGCTTCGCTCCTCCTACTACATGCCCCGAGTTCGTGCCTGCCAAATTTTTTTCTTTTTTCCGCTGGCTTGCAAAAACGATGCTCACACGCTTGCGCTTGCAAAATTATAGTGCTCTTTACCCGAAAATGTACGCACGAGCTTCGAATTGATCAAGCAAGAGCCCAAGAGCCCCAAGCACACCTGCATGCGGACCTCTGCCTTTTCTTTTTCCCCGTTCGCTCTAACCACTGTCGCCGCTGCGTGGAATCAAGCAGGAACAAAATAAAAAGAAAATACAAAAGAAGAGCAAAATCGAAGAACGGCGGGAAAACCAAAAAGGGATGCAACACGAGGACTTCCCAGGAGGTCACCCATCCTAGTACTACTCTCGCCCAAACTCGCTTAACTGCGGAGTTCTGATGGGATCCGGTGCATTAGAGTTGGTATGATCGCATCCGTCAGTCTCTATGGCATCATGTTATATAAAGCTTCCTTACCCTCGTGCCATCCTTGAAAAAAAAACACGCTATAATGCGCTTCGCTCCTCCTACTACATGCCCCGAGTTCGTGCCTGCCAAATTTTTTTCTTTTTTCCGCTGGCTTGCAAAAACGATGCTCACACGCTTGCGCTTGCAAAATTATAGTGCTCTTTACCCGAAAATGTACGCACGAGCTTCGAATTGATCAAGCAAGAGCCCAAGAGCCCCAAGCACACCTGCATGCGGACCTCTGCCTTTTCTTTTTCCCCGTTCGCTCTAACCACTGTCGCCGCTGCGTGGAATCAAGCAGGAACAAAATAAAAAGAAAATACAAAAGAAGAGCAAAATCGAAGAACGGCGGGAAAACCAAAAAGGGATGCAACACGAGGACTTCCCAGGAGGTCACCCATCCTAGTACTACTCTCGCCCAAACTCGCTTAACTGCGGAGTTCTGATGGGATCCGGTGCATTAGAGTTGGTATGATCGCATCCGTCAGTCTCTATGGCATCATGTTATATAAAGCTTCCTTACCCTCGTGCCATCCTTGAAAAAAAAAACACGCTATAATGCGCTTCGCTCCTCCTACTACATGCCCCGAGTTCGTGCCTGCCAAATTTTTTTCTTTTTTCCGCTGGCTTGCAAAAACGATGCTCACACGCTTGCGCTTGCAAAATTATAGTGCTCTTTACCCGAAAATGTACGCACGAGCTTCGAATTGATCAAGCAAGAGCCCAAGAGCCCCAAGCACACCTGCATGCGGACCTCTGCCTTTTCTTTTTCCCCCGTTCGCTCTAACCACTGTCGCCGCTGCGTGGAATCAAGCAGGAACAAAATAAAAAGAAAATACAAAAGAAGAGCAAAATCGAAGAACGGCGGGAAAACCAAAAAGGGATGCAACACGAGGACTTCCCAGGAGGTCACCCATCCTAGTACTACTCTCGCCCAAACTCGCTTAACTGCGGAGTTCTGATGGGATCCGGTGCATTAGAGTTGGTATGATCGCATCCGTCAGTCTCTATGGCATCATGTTATATAAAGCTTCCTTACCCTCGTGCCATCCTTGAAAAAAAAACACGCTATAATGCGCTTCGCTCCTCCTACTACATGCCCCGAGTTCGTGCCTGCCAAATTTTTTTCTTTTTTCCGCTGGCTTGCAAAAACGATGCTCACACGCTTGCGCTTGCAAAATTATAGTGCTCTTTACCCGAAAATGTACGCACGAGCTTCGAATTGATCAAGCAAGAGCCCAAGAGCCCCAAGCACACCTGCATGCGGACCTCTGCCTTTTCTTTTTCCCCGTTCGCTCTAACCACTGTCGCCGCTGCGTGGAATCAAGCAGGAACAAAATAAAAAGAAAATACAAAAGAAGAGCAAAATCGAAGAACGGCGGGAAAACCAAAAAGGGATGCAACACGAGGACTTCCCAGGAGGTCACCCATCCTAGTACTACTCTCGCCCAAACTCGCTTAACTCTGGAGTTCTGATGGGATCCGGTGCATTAGAGTTGGTATGATCGCATCCGTCAGTCTCTATGGCATCATGTTATATAAAGCTTCCTTACCCTCGTGCCATCCTTGAAAAAAAAACACGCTATAATGCGCTTCGCTCCTCCTACTACATGCCCCGAGTTCGTGCCTGCCAAATTTTTTTCTTTTTTCCGCTGGCTTGCAAAAACGATGCTCACACGCTTGCGCTTGCAAAATTATAGTGCTCTTTACCCGAAAATGTACGCACGAGCTTCGAATTGATCAAGCAAGAGCCCAAGAGCCCCAAGCACACCTGCATGCGGACCTCTGCCTTTTCTTTTTCCCCCGTTCGCTCTAACCACTGTCGCCGCTGCGTGGAATCAAGCAGGAACAAAATAAAAAGAAAATACAAAAGAAGAGCAAAATCGAAGAACGGCGGGAAAACCAAAAAGGGATGCAACACGAGGACTTCCCAGGAGGTCACCCATCCTAGTACTACTCTCGCCCAAACTCGCTTAACTGCGGAGTTCTGATGGGATCCGGTGCATTAGAGTTGGTATGATCGCATCCGTCAGTCTCTATGGCATCATGTTATATAAAGCTTCCTTACCCTCGTGCCATCCTTGAAAAAAAAAACACGCTATAATGCGCTTCGCTCCTCCTACTACATGCCCCGAGTTCGTGCCTGCCAAATTTTTTTCTTTTTTCCGCTGGCTTGCAAAAACGATGCTCACACGCTTGCGCTTGCAAAATTATAGTGCTCTTTACCCGAAAATGTACGCACGAGCTTCGAATTGATCAAGCAAGAGCCCAAGAGCCCCAAGCACACCTGCATGCGGACCTCTGCCTTTTCTTTTTCCCCGTCGCTCTAACCACTGTCGCCGCTGCGTGGAATCAAGCAGGAACAAAATAAAAAGAAAATACAAAAGAAGAGCAAAATCGAAGAACGGCGGGAAAACCAAAAAGGGATGCAACACGAGGACTTCCCAGGAGGTCACCCATCCTAGTACTACTCTCGCCCAAACTCGCTTAACTGCGGAGTTCTGATGGGATCCGGTGCATTAGAGTTGGTATGATCGCATCCGTCAGTCTCTATGGCATCATGTTATATAAAGCTTCCTTACCCTCGTGCCATCCTTGAAAAAAAAACACGCTATAATGCGCTTCGCTCCTCCTACTACATGCCCCGAGTTCGTGCCTGCCAAATTTTTTTCTTTTTTCCGCTGGCTTGCAAAAACGATGCTCACACGCTTGCGCTTGCAAAATTATAGTGCTCTTTACCCGAAAATGTACGCACGAGCTTCGAATTGATCAAGCAAGAGCCCAAGAGCCCCAAGCACACCTGCATGCGGACCTCTGCCTTTTCTTTTTCCCCGTTCGCTCTAACCACTGTCGCCGCTGCGTGGAATCAAGCAGGAACAAAATAAAAAGAAAATACAAAAGAAGAGCAAAATCGAAGAACGGCGGGAAAACCAAAAAGGGATGCAACACGAGGACTTCCCAGGAGGTCACCCATCCTAGTACTACTCTCGCCCAAACTCGCTTAACTGCGGAGTTCTGATGGGATCCGGTGCATTAGAGTTGGTATGATCGCATCCGTCAGTCTCTATGGCATCATGTTATATAAAGCTTCCTTACCCTCGTGCCATCCTTGAAAAAAAACACGCTATAATGCGCTTCGCTCCTCCTACTACATGCCCCGAGTTCGTGCCTGCCAAATTTTTTTCTTTTTTCCGCTGGCTTGCAAAAACGATGCTCACACGCTTGCGCTTGCAAAATTATAGTGCTCTTTACCCGAAAATGTACGCACGAGCTTCGAATTGATCAAGCAAGAGCCCAAGAGCCCCAAGCACACCTGCATGCGGACCTCTGCCTTTTCTTTTTCCCCCGTCGCTCTAACCACTGTCGCCGCTGCGTGGAATCAAGCAGGAACAAAATAAAAAGAAAATACAAAAGAAGAGCAAAATCGAAGAACGGCGGGAAAACCAAAAAGGGATGCAACACGAGGACTTCCCAGGAGGTCACCCATCCTAGTACTACTCTCGCCCAAACTCGCTTAACTGCGGAGTTCTGATGGGATCCGGTGCATTAGAGTTGGTATGATCGCATCCGTCAGTCTCTATGGCATCATGTTATATAAAGCTTCCTTACCCTCGTGCCATCCTTGAAAAAAAACACGCTATAATGCGCTTCGCTCCTCCTACTACATGCCCCGAGTTCGTGCCTGCCAAATTTTTTTCTTTTTTCCGCTGGCTTGCAAAAACGATGCTCACACGCTTGCGCTTGCAAAATTATAGTGCTCTTTACCCGAAAATGTACGCACGAGCTTCGAATTGATCAAGCAAGAGCCCAAGAGCCCCAAGCACACCTGCATGCGGACCTCTGCCTTTTCTTTTTCCCCGTCGCTCTAACCACTGTCGCCGCTGCGTGGAATCAAGCAGGAACAAAATAAAAAGAAAATACAAAAGAAGAGCAAAATCGAAGAACGGCGGGAAAACCAAAAAGGGATGCAACACGAGGACTTCCCAGGAGGTCACCCATCCTAGTACTACTCTCGCCCAAACTCGCTTAACTGCGGAGTTCTGATGGGATCCGGTGCATTAGAGTTGGTATGATCGCATCCGTCAGTCTCTATGGCATCATGTTATATAAAGCTTCCTTACCCTCGTGCCATCCTTGAAAAAAAACACGCTATAATGCGCTTCGCTCCTCCTACTACATGCCCCGAGTTCGTGCCTGCCAAATTTTTTTCTTTTTTCCGCTGGC
This sequence comes from Spiraea crenata, assembly GCA_033992175.1. Taxonomy (NCBI): domain Eukaryota; kingdom Viridiplantae; phylum Streptophyta; class Magnoliopsida; order Rosales; family Rosaceae; genus Spiraea; species Spiraea crenata. Next base: position 8,602 of record JAVBHV010000083.1, on the reverse strand, counting down.
TTGCAAAAACGATGCTCACACGCTTGCGCTTGCAAAATTATAGTGCTCTTTACCCGAAAATGTACGCACGAGCTTCGAATTGATCAAGCAAGAGCCCAAGAGCCCCAAGCACACCTGCATGCGGACCTCTGCCTTTTCTTTTTCCCCGTTCGCTCTAACCACTGTCGCCGCTGCGTGGAATCAAGCAGGAACAAAATAAAAAGAAAATACAAAAGAAGAGCAAAATCGAAGAACGGCGGGAAAACCAAAAAGGGATGCAACACGAGGACTTCCCAGGAGGTCACCCATCCTAGTACTACTCTCGCCCAAACTCGCTTAACTGCGGAGTTCTGATGGGATCCGGTGCATTAGAGTTGGTATGATCGCATCCGTCAGTCTCTATGGCATCATGTTATATAAAGCTTCCTTACCCTCGTGCCATCCTTGAAAAAAAACACGCTATAATGCGCTTCGCTCCTCCTACTACATGCCCCGAGTTCGTGCCTGCCAAATTTTTTTCTTTTTTCCGCTGGCTTGCAAAAACGATGCTCACACGCTTGCGCTTGCAAAATTATAGTGCTCTTTACCCGAAAATGTACGCACGAGCTTCGAATTGATCAAGCAAGAGCCCAAGAGCCCCAAGCACACCTGCATGCGGACCTCTGCCTTTTCTTTTTCCCCCGTTCGCTCTAACCACTGTCGCCGCTGCGTGGAATCAAGCAGGAACAAAATAAAAAGAAAATACAAAAGAAGAGCAAAATCGAAGAACGGCGGGAAAACCAAAAAGGGATGCAACACGAGGACTTCCCAGGAGGTCACCCATCCTAGTACTACTCTCGCCCAAACTCGCTTAACTGCGGAGTTCTGATGGGATCCGGTGCATTAGAGTTGGTATGATCGCATCCGTCAGTCTCTATGGCATCATGTTATATAAAGCTTCCTTACCCTCGTGCCATCCTTGAAAAAAAACACGCTATAATGCGCTTCGCTCCTCCTACTACATGCCCCGAGTTCGTGCCTGCCAAATTTTTTTCTTTTTTCCGCTGGCTTGCAAAAACGATGCTCACACGCTTGCGCTTGCAAAATTATAGTGCTCTTTACCCGAAAATGTACGCACGAGCTTCGAATTGATCAAGCAAGAGCCCAAGAGCCCCAAGCACACCTGCATGCGGACCTCTGCCTTTTCTTTTTCCCCGTTCGCTCTAACCACTGTCGCCGCTGCGTGGAATCAAGCAGGAACAAAATAAAAAGAAAATACAAAAGAAGAGCAAAATCGAAGAACGGCGGGAAAACCAAAAAGGGATGCAACACGAGGACTTCCCAGGAGGTCACCCATCCTAGTACTACTCTCGCCCAAACTCGCTTAACTGCGGAGTTCTGATGGGATCCGGTGCATTAGAGTTGGTATGATCGCATCCGTCAGTCTCTATGGCATCATGTTATATAAAGCTTCCTTACCCTCGTGCCATCCTTGAAAAAAAACACGCTATAATGCGCTTCGCTCCTCCTACTACATGCCCCGAGTTCGTGCCTGCCAAATTTTTTTCTTTTTTCCGCTGGCTTGCAAAAACGATGCTCACACGCTTGCGCTTGCAAAATTATAGTGCTCTTTACCCGAAAATGTACGCACGAGCTTCGAATTGATCAAGCAAGAGCCCAAGAGCCCCAAGCACACCTGCATGCGGACCTCTGCCTTTTCTTTTTCCCCGTCGCTCTAACCACTGTCGCCGCTGCGTGGAATCAAGCAGGAACAAAATAAAAAGAAAATACAAAAGAAGAGCAAAATCGAAGAACGGCGGGAAAACCAAAAAGGGATGCAACACGAGGACTTCCCAGGAGGTCACCCATCCTAGTACTACTCTCGCCCAAACTCGCTTAACTGCGGAGTTCTGATGGGATCCGGTGCATTAGAGTTGGTATGATCGCATCCGTCAGTCTCTATGGCATCATGTTATATAAAGCTTCCTTACCCTCGTGCCATCCTTGAAAAAAAAACACGCTATAATGCGCTTCGCTCCTCCTACTACATGCCCCGAGTTCGTGCCTGCCAAATTTTTTTCTTTTTTCCGCTGGCTTGCAAAAACGATGCTCACACGCTTGCGCTTGCAAAATTATAGTGCTCTTTACCCGAAAATGTACGCACGAGCTTCGAATTGATCAAGCAAGAGCCCAAGAGCCCCAAGCACACCTGCATGCGGACCTCTGCCTTTTCCTTTTTCCCCGTCGCTCTAACCACTGTCGCCGCTGCGTGGAATCAAGCAGGAACAAAATAAAAAGAAAATACAAAAGAAGAGCAAAATCGAAGAACGGCGGGAAAACCAAAAAGGGATGCAACACGAGGACTTCCCAGGAGGTCACCCATCCTAGTACTACTCTCGCCCAAACTCGCTTAACTGCGGAGTTCTGATGGGATCCGGTGCATTAGAGTTGGTATGATCGCATCCGTCAGTCTCTATGGCATCATGTTATATAAAGCTTCCTTACCCTCGTGCCATCCTTGAAAAAAAAACACGCTATAATGCGCTTCGCTCCTCCTACTACATGCCCCGAGTTCGTGCCTGCCAAATTTTTTTCTTTTTCCGCTGGCTTGCAAAAACGATGCTCACACGCTTGCGCTTGCAAAATTATAGTGCTCTTTACCCGAAAATGTACGCACGAGCTTCGAATTGATCAAGCAAGAGCCCAAGAGCCCCAAGCACACCTGCATGCGGACCTCTGCCTTTTCTTTTTCCCCGTTCGCTCTAACCACTGTCGCCGCTGCGTGGAATCAAGCAGGAACAAAATAAAAAGAAAATACAAAAGAAGAGCAAAATCGAAGAACGGCGGGAAAACCAAAAAGGGATGCAACACGAGGACTTCCCAGGAGGTCACCCATCCTAGTACTACTCTCGCCCAAACTCGCTTAACTGCGGAGTTCTGATGGGATCCGGTGCATTAGAGTTGGTATGATCGCATCCGTCAGTCTCTATGGCATCATGTTATATAAAGCTTCCTTACCCTCGTGCCATCCTTGAAAAAAAACACGCTATAATGCGCTTCGCTCCTCCTACTACATGCCCCGAGTTCGTGCCTGCCAAATTTTTTTCTTTTTTCCGCTGGCTTGCAAAAACGATGCTCACACGCTTGCGCTTGCAAAATTATAGTGCTCTTTACCCGAAAATGTACGCACGAGCTTCGAATTGATCAAGCAAGAGCCCAAGAGCCCCAAGCACACCTGCATGCGGACCTCTGCCTTTTCTTTTTCCCCGTTCGCTCTAACCACTGTCGCCGCTGCGTGGAATCAAGCAGGAACAAAATAAAAAGAAAATACAAAAGAAGAGCAAAATCGAAGAACGGCGGGAAAACCAAAAAGGGATGCAACACGAGGACTTCCCAGGAGGTCACCCATCCTAGTACTACTCTCGCCCAAACTCGCTTGACTGCGGAGTTCTGATGGGATCCGGTGCATTAGAGTTGGTATGATCGCATCCGTCAGTCTCTATGGCATCATGTTATATAAAGCTTCCTTACCCTCGTGCCATCCTTGAAAAAAAACACGCTATAATGCGCTTCGCTCCTCCTACTACATGCCCCGAGTTCGTGCCTGCCAAATTTTTTTCTTTTTTCCGCTGGCTTGCAAAAACGATGCTCACACGCTTGCGCTTGCAAAATTATAGTGCTCTTTACCCGAAAATGTACGCACGAGCTTCGAATTGATCAAGCAAGAGCCCAAGAGCCCCAAGCACACCTGCATGCGGACCTCTGCCTTTTCCCTTTCCCCGTCGCTCTAACCACTGTCGCCGCTGCGTGGAATCAAGCAGGAACAAAATAAAAAGAAAATACAAAAGAAGAGCAAAATCGAAGAACGGCGGGAAAACCAAAAAGGGATGCAACACGAGGACTTCCCAGGAGGTCACCCATCCTAGTACTACTCTCGCCCAAACTCGCTTGACTGCGGAGTTCTGATGGGATCCGGTGCATTAGAGTTGGTATGATCGCATCCGTCAGTCTCTATGGCATCATGTTATATAAAGCTTCCTTACCCTCGTGCCATCCTTGAAAAAAAACACGCTATAATGCGCTTCGCTCCTCCTACTACATGCCCCGAGTTCGTGCCTGCCAAATTTTTTTCTTTTTTCCGCTGGCTTGCAAAAACGATGCTCACACGCTTGCGCTTGCAAAATTATAGTGCTCTTTACCCGAAAATGTACGCACGAGCTTCGAATTGATCAAGCAAGAGCCCAAGAGCCCCAAGCACACCTGCATGCGGACCTCTGCCCTTTTCTTTTTCCCCCGTCGCTCTAACCACTGTCGCCGCTGCGTGGAATCAAGCAGGAACAAAATAAAAAGAAAATACAAAAGAAGAGCAAAATCGAAGAACGGCGGGAAAACCAAAAAGGGATGCAACACGAGGACTTCCCAGGAGGTCACCCATCCTAGTACTACTCTCGCCCAAACTCGCTTGACTGCGGAGTTCTGATGGGATCCGGTGCATTAGAGTTGGTATGATCGCATCCGTCAGTCTCTATGGCATCATGTTATATAAAGCTTCCTTACCCTCGTGCCATCCTTGAAAAAAAACACGCTATAATGCGCTTCGCTCCTCCTACTACATGCCCCGAGTTCGTGCCTGCCAAATTTTTTTCTTTTTTCCGCTGGCTTGCAAAAACGATGCTCACACGCTTGCGCTTGCAAAATTATAGTGCTCTTTACCCGAAAATGTACGCACGAGCTTCGAATTGATCAAGCAAGAGCCCAAGAGCCCCAAGCACACCTGCATGCGGACCTCTGCCTTTTCTTTTTCCCCCGTCGCTCTAACCACTGTCGCCGCTGCGTGGAATCAAGCAGGAACAAAATAAAAAGAAAATACAAAAGAAGAGCAAAATCGAAGAACGGCGGGAAAACCAAAAAGGGATGCAACACGAGGACTTCCCAGGAGGTCACCCATCCTAGTACTACTCTCGCCCAAACTCGCTTGACTGCGGAGTTCTGATGGGATCCGGTGCATTAGAGTTGGTATGATCGCATCCGTCAGTCTCTATGGCATCATGTTATATAAAGCTTCCTTACCCTCGTGCCATCCTTGAAAAAAAACACGCTATAATGCGCTTCGCTCCTCCTACTACATGCCCCGAGTTCGTGCCTGCCAAATTTTTTTCTTTTTTCCGCTGGCTTGCAAAAACGATGCTCACACGCTTGCGCTTGCAAAATTATAGTGCTCTTTACCCGAAAATGTACGCACGAGCTTCGAATTGATCAAGCAAGAGCCCAAGAGCCCCAAGCACACCTGCATGCGGACCTCTGCCTTTTCTTTTTCCCCCGTCGCTCTAACCACTGTCGCCGCTGCGTGGAATCAAGCAGGAACAAAATAAAAAGAAAATACAAAAGAAGAGCAAAATCGAAGAACGGCGGGAAAACCAAAAAGGGATGCAACACGAGGACTTCCCAGGAGGTCACCCATCCTAGTACTACTCTCGCCCAAACTCGCTTGACTGCGGAGTTCTGATGGGATCCGGTGCATTAGAGTTGGTATGATCGCATCCGTCAGTCTCTATGGCATCATGTTATATAAAGCTTCCTTACCCTCGTGCCATCCTTGAAAAAAAAACACGCTATAATGCGCTTCGCTCCTCCTACTACATGCCCCGAGTTCGTGCCTGCCAAATTTTTTTCTTTTTTCCGCTGGCTTGCAAAAACGATGCTCACACGCTTGCGCTTGCAAAATTATAGTGCTCTTTACCCGAAAATGTACGCACGAGCTTCGAATTGATCAAGCAAGAGCCCAAGAGCCCCAAGCACACCTGCATGCGGACCTCTGCCTTTTCTTTTTCCCCGTTCGCTCTAACCACTGTCGCCGCTGCGTGGAATCAAGCAGGAACAAAATAAAAAGAAAATACAAAAGAAGAGCAAAATCGAAGAACGGCGGGAAAACCAAAAAGGGATGCAACACGAGGACTTCCCAGGAGGTCACCCATCCTAGTACTACTCTCGCCCAAACTCGCTTGACTGCGGAGTTCTGATGGGATCCGGTGCATTAGAGTTGGTATGATCGCATCCGTCAGTCTCTATGGCATCATGTTATATAAAGCTTCCTTACCCTCGTGCCATCCTTGAAAAAAAACACGCTATAATGCGCTTCGCTCCTCCTACTACATGCCCCGAGTTCGTGCCTGCCAAATTTTTTTCTTTTTTCCGCTGGCTTGCAAAAACGATGCTCACACGCTTGCGCTTGCAAAATTATAGTGCTCTTTACCCGAAAATGTACGCACGAGCTTCGAATTGATCAAGCAAGAGCCCAAGAGCCCCAAGCACACCTGCATGCGGACCTCTGCCTTTTCTTTTTCCCCCGTTCGCTCTAACCACTGTCGCCGCTGCGTGGAATCAAGCAGGAACAAAATAAAAAGAAAATACAAAAGAAGAGCAAAATCGAAGAACGGCGGGAAAACCAAAAAGGGATGCAACACGAGGACTTCCCAGGAGGTCACCCATCCTAGTACTACTCTCGCCCAAACTCGCTTGACTGCGGAGTTCTGATGGGATCCGGTGCATTAGAGTTGGTATGATCGCATCCGTCAGTCTCTATGGCATCATGTTATATAAAGCTTCCTTACCCTCGTGCCATCCTTGAAAAAAAACACGCTATAATGCGCTTCGCTCCTCCTACTACATGCCCCGAGTTCGTGCCTGCCAAATTTTTTTCTTTTTTCCGCTGGCTTGCAAAAACGATGCTCACACGCTTGCGCTTGCAAAATTATAGTGCTCTTTACCCGAAAATGTACGCACGAGCTTCGAATTGATCAAGCAAGAGCCCAAGAGCCCCAAGCACACCTGCATGCGGACCTCTGCCTTTTCTTTTTCCCCCGTTCGCTCTAACCACTGTCGCCGCTGCGTGGAATCAAGCAGGAACAAAATAAAAAGAAAATACAAAAGAAGAGCAAAATCGAAGAACGGCGGGAAAACCAAAAAGGGATGCAACACGAGGACTTCCCAGGAGGTCACCCATCCTAGTACTACTCTCGCCCAAACTCGCTTGACTGCGGAGTTCTGATGGGATCCGGTGCATTAGAGTTGGTATGATCGCATCCGTCAGTCTCTATGGCATCATGTTATATAAAGCTTCCTTACCCTCGTGCCATCCTTGAAAAAAAAACACGCTATAATGCGCTTCGCTCCTCCTACTACATGCCCCGAGTTCGTGCCTGCCAAATTTTTTTCTTTTTTCCGCTGGCTTGCAAAAACGATGCTCACACGCTTGCGCTTGCAAAATTATAGTGCTCTTTACCCGAAAATGTACGCACGAGCTTCGAATTGATCAAGCAAGAGCCCAAGAGCCCCAAGCACACCTGCATGCGGACCTCTGCCTTTTCTTTTTCCCCCGTTCGCTCTAACCACTGTCGCCGCTGCGTGGAATCAAGCAGGAACAAAATAAAAAGAAAATACAAAAGAAGAGCAAAATCGAAGAACGGCGGGAAAACCAAAAAGGGATGCAACACGAGGACTTCCCAGGAGGTCACCCATCCTAGTACTACTCTCGCCCAAACTCGCTTGACTGCGGAGTTCTGATGGGATCCGGTGCATTAGAGTTGGTATGATCGCATCCGTCAGTCTCTATGGCATCATGTTATATAAAGCTTCCTTACCCTCGTGCCATCCTTGAAAAAAAACACGCTATAATGCGCTTCGCTCCTCCTACTACATGCCCCGAGTTCGTGCCTGCCAAATTTTTTTCTTTTTTCCGCTGGCTTGCAAAAACGATGCTCACACGCTTGCGCTTGCAAAATTATAGTGCTCTTTACCCGAAAATGTACGCACGAGCTTCGAATTGATCAAGCAAGAGCCCAAGAGCCCCAAGCACACCTGCATGCGGACCTCTGCCTTTTCTTTTTCCCCGTTCGCTCTAACCACTGTCGCCGCTGCGTGGAATCAAGCAGGAACAAAATAAAAAGAAAATACAAAAGAAGAGCAAAATCGAAGAACGGCGGGAAAACCAAAAAGGGATGCAACACGAGGACTTCCCAGGAGGTCACCCATCCTAGTACTACTCTCGCCCAAACTCGCTTGACTGCGGAGTTCTGATGGGATCCGGTGCATTAGAGTTGGTATGATCGCATCCGTCAGTCTCTATGGCATCATGTTATATAAAGCTTCCTTACCCTCGTGCCATCCTTGAAAAAAAAACACGCTATAATGCGCTTCGCTCCTCCTACTACATGCCCCGAGTTCGTGCCTGCCAAATTTTTTTCTTTTTCCGCTGGCTTGCAAAAACGATGCTCACACGCTTGCGCTTGCAAAATTATAGTGCTCTTTACCCGAAAATGTACGCACGAGCTTCGAATTGATCAAGCAAGAGCCCAAGAGCCCCAAGCACACCTGCATGCGGACCTCTGCCTTTTCTTTTTCCCCCGTTCGCTCTAACCACTGTCGCCGCTGCGTGGAATCAAGCAGGAACAAAATAAAAAGAAAATACAAAAGAAGAGCAAAATCGAAGAACGGCGGGAAAACCAAAAAGGGATGCAACACGAGGACTTTCCAGGAGGTCACCCATCCTAGTACTACTCTCGCCCAAACTCGCTTAACTGCGGAGTTCTGATGGGAGCCGGTGCATTAGAGTTGGTATGATCGCATCCGTCAGTCTCTATGGCAT